>CM020502.1:6930000-8130000 GCA_009823395.1 Thamnaconus septentrionalis
GGATGGGATGGGATGGGATGGAATGGGGGCGGGGGGACAGAGAAGTAATCAGAGTCTGAAAAGAAGAATGAAGAAGAAGAAGAACAAAAAAAACAGGAGTGTGCTGAAGGAATGTGATCTGGCATCCCCTGCAAACACGCCTGCTATGATCTCGCCGTCTGGGAGGGGGTGAGGGGAAATTACGACTATTGTGACTTTCCTCGCTACCAGTGGATCTTTTATGGCATTATCCTCCTAACGCGGCGAGGAGAGGAGGAGACATCAGGGCTGCGAGGGCAGAGCTTGTCCAGCAACCGGACTTCCTGTTTCCTGTTTTGTCCTGTCTCTCATTCCCGACTCGATTGGAAGGTCCCCTCTAATGCCCCTTAATGTTTATTTAGGACTTTGTTTGTGAGCCTGGACCTCACTGGTGGTGGCATTTATGCATATTTAGCCCTCTGTTTGCAGCCTTCTGTGAGTTTCAACCTCGTTCCTAAAGTGATTCTTGGTAAATATGGATATAGGTGTCACACAGCAGTCCAATTTTCAGAACTTCACATTCAGACGAGCCATCTGGAGGAGAACCTTCGACACCCGCAGAGCAGCAGAACATTTTGCCCTCTGTTTGAAGCCTTGTGTGTTAAATTCCTGTGTTAAAGCCTGCAGCCCTCCAGGCCCCTTTGTTTTTGTCCTCAACCCCACCAGATTGTGCGGCCTGTTGTGCGCACACAGCTTTTTTAGCCCTGTGTTTGCAGCCCAGGCTCCTGCTTCGGTGCCACTTTTAAACGTTTTTCCATCAACAGCGGTTTGCTTACGACGGGACAAATCCCTGTTTTGTCAGACCTGTGGGGACCTGCTGCCAAAGCAGATGTTTGTGAAGGCAGCGGCAGCCGTGTACATGCGTGCACCTGCTTTAAACGCATATTTATGTGCGTGTCCCTATTGGTCTCGATCCACCCTGTGATTTCTGCCACTTCAAGCACCCTCTCCTCCAGCGTCCTGTGACCGAAACACCTGCTGTCGGGGACTCGCTCCTCTAATTAGTCGCATCGCACCTGAGAGAGGAGGAGCGGGGTGAGGAGAAAAGACTTCTTCTTCTTCTTCTTCTTCTGCTCCTCATCCTCTCGCAGCGTCGTCACCTGCGCCGCCTGCCAGAGACGCGTCCCGCCGTGGAAAAAAAGACCCGCGTTTGGCTTTTGATTAGAGCGGCGGACGCAGGCGAAGACGGAGGAGAGGAGAAGCGTGCAAACGCGCCCCCTGCGAGCCGCCTATTTACCATTTCCCGCATTTCCCGAATCATGAAAGAAACAAATTTCCTCCGTCCTCTGTTGCGCGCTCCTTCCGGAATGCCCGCTCTTTCCATTATTCCCTCTCATCTCCTCGCCGCTCCCTTCGTTATTTTTCCGCCCCCACCTGCCCTGGAACGTACGCACGCACTTGACCCCGGTGCCGGGCCCTGGTGGGAGAGGGGTGGGGGTGTTGGGTCCGAGTGTTGGCTACAAATCGCCGCCGTGGCTCCCGATACAATACTCACTTCAAACGCTTGGCCGGGGCGGCCGTGCACTTCTCCCAGCACCTCCCGGTCCACGCCAGCGGGGCCCGAGATCCCCGCCTAGCCTCGCCTCACGCCACGTTAGCTTGCCACCACCCCCTCGTCCTTCCTCATGCATTATGTCCTTTGAATTTGTGTACCTAATTAGACCTTTGGGTTCGCCTGGCGCTGCCCTAGCAGCTAATTTATTTGGCACGTGTTTTTTTTTTTTTTTTTTTGTCCTCCTGGTTTTTCCCCAAACTGGGTGTTTTTTTTTCTTATCGGGAATCAAGGCTATTATTTGTTTTTTTTTGGCCTGTACCTGTTTGCTGAAGATCACCTCCCTTTTAAATGCTTCGTTGCACAAACACGAAAACAAGTCTCTTGCATCACATCTTCTCCGTGTTCGCCCCAAGAACATTTTTCTGACAGCGGAAAAAGGCTTCAGACTGACGCGCTCGGTGAATGTAGCCGCCAGCACGCCGAGCGCTGATCAAATGGGCCCGTTTTATTTGTACATACAAGCATTAAAAGCCTCGGCGGAGATGTTTTCTCTCTTGGAGGAGGAAGGGGGGAGGCGGGTTGGGATGCGAGGGGAGCGCCGCTTTCACATCCCGCTAGTGCAGTTTTTTTTTTACAAACAGTCACAATTAATTAGCTAACCGGATCAGGGCTAAAGCGCCATTTATATCAGATGAGGATTTAAGCGCACATGAGAGGCAAAGTGTTAGGAACTGTGAAATATTGATGCTGTTTGTGTAAATGCCTTTTTTGCTTACATCTCTTCCGGGCTGTTTATAAATTCTAATGCGGGGGCCTTTTCGGACTCCAGCTGTTTTTTGGTTTGTTAGCATTTAACGCAAAAGGGCGGGGGAAGCGACGGGCAAATAAGCAAAGGCCTGCAGAGATTTCCAAATGGAGCTCTGAAGTGCAAATGAGCTCCTTTCCTCGCCCGCGCTTCCTCAATGGTGTTTTCTTTTTATAACTCGATGACATTGAAGCATTGGGACGCGGGGAAACGTGTTTATTTCAGCTAATATTAGCAGCCGGCGTCAGACGCACGGCCAAAAAGGAAGATTTTCTGCCCCCTGCCAATAAAGGCGAGGTGCTTAATCAAATTAGGTCTCAGCTCCGCTAATTCCTTGTTGTGCCATTAGTACCATGCAAAAAGAAAAAAAAAATCAGAGGGGCACCGGCGCTAGCTAATGGCTCGGCAACAAAGTCCAGATGAGAAAGTTGGACGGCTACGTGTCATGAGAAATAAACATACTCCCAGCTGGCTCGCCACACTGTGCGTCGTTTGAATTAACAGCCCGTCGGTGTTTACATTTTGGGTCCTTTCACCTTCTAAAAAGCCAGCGGCACAGCTGGACCTTCTTCTTTTTTCTGCCCCCTTTCTGCCGGAGCAGTTGGAGTGGAGGCCTGATTAAAAAGCACAAACGCGGGGCTGTGTCTTCCTGGGAGGTAAGAGCGAGCTTGGAGCCCGGCCAAGGCCTCGGGGAAATAAAGATTTGGATCGGCTTGATTTGAGTATATAGTGCAGTAATTACAGGCATCCCAGATCTGAGCGGTAGATATAGCACGCCGGGCCCAGAGCTCATGTGAGTGTGATAAAGACAGTGTCCTGTGTATTGGCGAGGCGAGCGCGGTGGATGATGAAGGGGAGCCGGGAGTCGCTCCGCCGACGATCCACGAAATCACAGGAAACGGGCCGCTAAACCCGCCGCGACGCCTCCCTGTCGTGGCGGGGGAAAATAAATGTCCGCCATTTGAAAGGGAGGTTGTTCGGCATGCATCGCTAATGTGATTAAGATTTCGGCGTGGGTTTTTTTTCATAATGCAGTTCTTAAAAAAACATAATAGCCGAGCCGGTCGAAAACACATTTTATTCACTTTTATAGCTTTGTCTTGTCTCTCTCTCTCTCTCTCTCTCTCTCTCTCTCTCTCTCTCTCTCTCTCTCTCTCTCTCTCTCTCTCTCTCTCCTTTTTTTTTGTTCTTCCTCATCTTTATTTGCATCTTCCTCCACGCTCCCCTGGCCCCACCGTGTGACTTTAAATTAACTTGGATGGAGGAATCTGATGGAAATGATAAGGCAGGGGGTGATTATGGCGGGAGAGTAATTCCAGCAGCTCGGGTGATGGACATTAATAGGACTCTGGGTGTTGTTCGCATTTAGCCTCGCTGCCGCCCACCTCCCCTCCCCTCCCCTCCCCTCCCCTCCCCGCCTCCTCCACTCGCAGCGATTGCCTTGTTTTTCAGCGGCTGCATCTCCAAGTTGGGTCTCCATCGCCTCCGAAACCCTCTCCAACCTCGCCATCCTTCCTCCTGGGTGACATTTCAGACGGGGGCCCTGAGGCCATTGGAAAGGGGAGGCATCGAACAAGGTAATTGCGGTGAGGCCCCCCCACCCACCCCACATCCCCGCCGCCAAATTAACCTCTGCTCGGAAATTTATTGGCCGGACCCCCTCTCTGGAATTATTTAAACTTGCCGTTTACTCCACATTGAGCTGGGGGAATTCTGATATCTGCGTCTGGGAACTTTGCCTGCATATGTAGATGTATATTTTTTTGTCGGGATCCACTTGAGGTTTTCTGCCTTCTTTGCTCTCAGCTTTTCCTCGCTACTCACCCTCAGTGGGAACAACAGTGGTCACGAACTTCTATGTATCAAAAGAATTGAATCTGAATTCATGTTTTTGGGCGTAATTTTGGGATTGGAAAAGTGTGAGTTGAAATTGCGGCCAGACGTTCTTTTTCAACCTCTAGATTTTGGAGGTGAAGTCAACAACACCCTCACCGTCACTTGAGCACCTCTCTTTGGGAACAAGCCAAAGGGAATTTGCACCTTTTCCCTCTGGGTTTGACGCCCGGTGGGTTTATGATTCTAGTTTTGATTCTAATCCAACCAATAAGCCCATTGCTTGTTGCGCTGTCATCCCATCAGCGCGCCCTCCCTCTCCCCGCACTGTTCTCGGGGCGAAACTATTTGCTTCCGCCTGGTTTGGGCTCTATTGACTTTCTGCCAGGGAAACTCCACAGGGATCATTTGTTAGATTTTCCCACTGCGTCATTACTGCGCACCTCCAGAGTCAGACCCCACACGTGCAGTCCATAAGGTCTGAATGAGTGCCCTTTATGGCACATTAGACCAACTCTGCTTAAATCAAACAGTGCACAGTATTAATATTTAAGAGGAATAATAAGGGATGTCAAACCATTGGGAACAATGGACTTGACCCTCTCTAAACTTTCCTGGCCACTGCTGGAGGACGGCTAGAGATAAATGGGATGTGCTGGAAAACCTTTTTCAGTCTTTTTTTTTCTGTTCTCCACGGGATATTAAATTATCTCGAGTTGAGAGGGGTGGGGGGGTGTTGTGGGGGTCTTTGACTAATGTTAAACTATTTCATTTGCCGGTTGTGTAACTGAAATATGTCGGCCGGTTCTGAATAAACATCAATCTCCGCGCCGGTGCCTTGCGGACGAGGCGATTGGTCGGATCGTAAAGCGAAGACAGCCGCTCGGTGTAATGTCAGGCCCCGGCGCGGGACGGACAGTCGGCGCGCGGTGATTTACGCCGCGTCTGGCATTTTGGGCGAGCGGCGGGCGGAGAGTATCAGTCAGATTTATTTGACTCCTTCCCGCCGCTCTTCCTCCACTCCTCAGCCCCGCTGACAGGCCCTCGAGTCATCCCAGTGTGTCTACACATGTAAAAGAGGCTCTTTTAGGGAAGCCGCTTCGGATTCTCTCTCTCTCTCTCTCTCTCTCTCTCATTTTCTCCATCTCCGTCTGCTGGGGCTGCTGCCAATTTACCGGCCTTGTCCGCAGCCGGATAGCAGACAGGCCGCGTCGGACGGGCGCTCGGCCCCTCTGACCGTATCGGGACAACAAGCTGCAACCGGCGCTATCTCACAGAGCCCACCGCCCATCCCACCCCCGCTCCCGCTCCCCCGCTCGCTCCCTCGCAGCCACCCCCGTCCACCTACTCGCCGTCACCCAATTTGTGAATCAGCTTATGATAATGGGGCCGATCATAAACGGAGCGGTGCCCTCTTTGAAATGGGATCGTCTGCGACGGCGCTGACCTTTTACCGTTTCCGGCTGAGGCAGAGGGAAGGGTCTGTTGAGTAAGCAACTTATGGGGGCCGAGCGAGCTCTTCCTCTCCGGAACAATGTATGGGAGGCATAGGAGGAGGAGGAGGAGGGGGCACGGAAAAAGAAGGTTTTTAAGAGAGAGAGAGAGAGAGAGAGAGAGAGAAAGCGTCGCGATTTCACAAAAGTCGATTAAATTTTGTGTGCACCACCACCGCCGTTCCTGCTGATGCCCGTGGTTTTAGGAGAGCATGCGGACGGCAGCGGTCGTTATGCGTCACAGGGAACAACATCAATCTCAGGAATCTAGAATCCGTCCGTTGAGTGTATGTTGAGCTTCCGAGTGAGGGGTTTAGCCATGCGAACGCTGTACATTTCAACATCTGCCGGCGCCGCGTTGGTGTACGCACACGTGGAAGAGAGACTTTTTAGATCTCTCCCTCTCTCTCTGCCTACACACACACACACACACACACACACACACACACACACACACACTTGCGCAATTTCACACCACCTCTTTGCTGTTTCTTCAGAAGTTTCACCATAAATAAACCAGCATCCTTTGGCCTCTGCTGACAGGATCTGTAATGGATTCGGCATCACCAGTCAGACTGACTGACCGACCGACTGCCCACCTGAGTGACTGTTTTATCTAACTGGTAGTGCATGAAACAGCCGCATCACCTTCACCTGCAACTTGACAACAAACCTGGGGGGTGTGGGAGGGGAGCTCCACAGGAGTGCGCTGTGCAACTTCTCTTGAGCATCTTCCAATGGCGTTGTCACTTTCTTGGGGTTGTAGGAGATGTATGGGGGGAGGGGGGGTCATGCTTCATGCGTGTCCCTCCCTTTGGCAATGTGCGTGCCAGGCTTCTGACTACTGCACGGTGACAAAAAAAAAAGGAGGTGAGGGGGGCCACGCGATCAATCTTCATTTGGTAATTTATGAGGGCGTCTGCTTGTCAGGTATCCAGCGGCGTGTGGTACAACTCATTCTGCCGTGCCGGAGGGGGCAGTGGGGGGGGTGGGAACCCCGGGGTGTCTGCGCCTCCTGTCACCTCCACTCCCCCCCACCCCATCCCCACTCTCTCTCTCTCTCTCTCTTCCAAGCGCCTTGCTGCCGTCAGCAGCCCAGAGGCGGAGTGAGACGGGGAGACGGAGCGAGGGGAAGGGAAGGGAAGGGAAGCCGGGCGGGATTAACCCCGTGGCCACCCACGGCAGGTGCTGAGGCAGCCACGCGTCCAGCCTCATTAAGGGGGAAGGCAGAGAGGGCAGCGTGGCAACAAACACAAGGAAAGAGGGGACAGGGGTGGAGTGTGGTGGGGGGTTGGTGGTGTGACATACTGTGCACACTCGCGCACATCTATTAAATTCTGGGACCACGCTTGAGAGACTTAGGTGTGCGTGTCTTTTTCTCCTTTCTGCTTCCTCTTCTTATTTTTCACCCCAATTCCTTTTTGTCTACCAGCCCCTCTCATTATTGCTCCTTAGAGACAACTTCCTGGACTACTTTCTCTCTAGGATTTTTTTTTTTCGTCCTCCAACCCTGCAGTCCTCCCCTCTGTCCCCCTTATTTCTGTTCATGCGTTGAGTGAGATGGGTCTGGCTCGCTAGGTATGCCGAGCCATTAGTACCCTGGGCCATTAAAACGAGTTTTGCGATGTACCCGCATGCAGGAGAAGACTTCCATCCATTCATCCATTCTCTATTAACACTTATTGGGCACTCAGGGTTGCTGTGGGTGGGGGAAGACTTGGGCCTCTGCCAGCAACCTTGAGGGCAAAGGACAAGTCACCAGTCCAGTGCAGAGTTAAAGTTAAAGTCCCAGTGAGTGTCACATCCCGAAGGATGCAAAATTTGTCCTCCGCATTCGACCCATCATCCCCTGAGAGAGCGGTAGGCAGCAGCGGTGTCGTGCCCGGGACTCATTGGGTGATCTAACCCCCCAATTCCAACCCTGAATACTGAGAGCCAAGCAGGGAGGCAATGGGTACCATTTTTACAGTCTTTGGTATGACCCAGCCGGGGATTGAACCCACAACCTACCAGTCTCAGGGCGGACACTCTGACCAATGAGCTGGTCGCTCTTCCATCCACATTCACATTTGCAAAAGAACCACAACATGTTATTTTGGATCCAAAGCAGGGTGGCGCAGTGACTGCTTCACCATCGCCATCGTCAAAGTTTCAGGTTTGATTCCAACTTGGGGACTTCCTGCGTGGAGTTTGCATGTTTTCCCAGGTTCTCTCCAGACATCCTCTAACACTATAATGATAGCTAATTGGTAACTTTGTTGGGTGTGAGTGTGTATTGGCCCTGCGCTAAACTGTTGACTCTTGTGTATCCCACCTTTGTTCCAACACAGCTGGGACGGGCCCCAGCACCGCTGCTACCCTGGACTTGAACCAGGGTCAATTGGCACTGATTAGGCCAAACTGGCCCCAAACAAGGAAACTACTTATAGGACTTCTGTTAGAGAAAGCAGATTTTTGTGCTCACGCCCTCACCACAGGGCATGTTGAATTCATTTTGTAAATGTTACTTTTGAAGCAATTTCCACTGCTAAATTACTCCGATTTTCTTGTTCAGGCATATCTTTTACAAGTTTGGCCTTTGATTGAAAGTTGCTGCGAAAAGCAGAAATGTGCAAGCAGAGTTGAGTCCATTACGATTGAGTTTCAACGCAAGTCTTTCCACATCGCCCCTGCTTAACTCGAGCTTGTTAATAGGTCTGCAGAACTGCCCTCAATCATTAATCATGTACAGATAGAGTAATTAGAATGAGAAATCGCTTTGATCCTGATGCATTACGGCGCACTTCTTCCTATTTTCCTGTCTCCTAATTCACTTTGCCCGTCATTTTCAGCATTTGATTAAAAATTGAAGTTTACTTGGAAAATTTCTGAAATTGAGGGATGTTCTGGTCCCCCGTTACCTTCGTCTTTCCTCTTGTTTCTTCAGACAGTCCGTTTGTGTGACGAAATTTTCCACGTCGGTGAATTATTCAAAGCGCTAAGCAGCACTTTGGACCACTTTCCCCCTAGTCGGCATCTTTGATTGGGGGAAAACGGGGCCTGATTTGTGAACGATAGCCCCGGGCTGCGGGCCTAGGGCGAGCTCGAGGGGGACACTGGCCTCCGAGCCCTTCCTGTGGCCCCAGGGAGGGAAGGTCCAGCCTTGGCCGCCAGGCCCTCCTGCTTTCCAAAAGATAGTCCTTGGCCGTCCTGGCCCCCCTGTAGGCCCCGGCCTGTGGAAGCGGGGGTGAGACTCCTCGGAGAGCGGCGGACGGATGAGGCGCTTTCTGAGCGGAGTCTCTCCCCGCAGCCAGAGCCTCCGTCTCCCGCCGCTGCCTTGGCAATTTGTCGGTCGACCTGCCAGGAGCGGAATGCAAATCCTCACCGGAGGAGATGCACAAGGGCCTCAGTGCCTGCCAGCTGTGTGTGTTTCTATAAGCGTGTGTCTGTGTGTGCGCGCGCGCATGTGTGTGTGCGCAATTCTTTCTCTATGGCAGTCAAATGGGATAAGTGTCATCAGGACCTCGGTGTATCATTGTAGACGTGAGTGTTGTAGTGGCGCTATTACCCCACCCCCCCGCTCCCTCCCCTTCTCCCCCGAGCCGAAGACACGACTCTCCTTCACTGCTCATCAACCCACCGCTCCTAATTTATAGACGGGCATAAAACTTTGTATTTTCGCTCACCCTCTGCCCAGCTCTGCATAGCACCTGCGCGGCAAAATAGGACACATGCTGTTAACCATGTAAAAGTTTTGCTCTTTTATCCCTGCCCCAGCTCCCCTCATGGGTTCTTTTTTTTTTTTTTCCATTGCATGCCGCGTTTCCACTCTCCGACCCCCTGTCCCCTCTTAAAGAAAAGAGCCACACATATGTCTCCAGCTTGTAAATGACGGACTGGGCGCTCGTCTGGCAAGTGGACTGACCCGTGCCAGCCGGGGGTCGGGGTCTGGTTTTTTGGACGCGTCGTCCGGGAGGGAAAGTGGAAGGACTCTCGCGCCAAGGCGAGCAAGGCGGCGCTCTCCAGCCGGCGCCGAGTTCAGAGAAGTTTTCAAGGACGGCTTTATACGCGGGATAAAAGTGATCTTCTCGGCTCTCATCTCATCTCCAGCGCTCATATCTAAATACCACCTGGCTCATTCCTGTGCTGTCAGCACTTTTTATCTCAAAAAAATTAATACTTCTTTTTTTCCCCCTCCCCCCGCTCCTCCCCCTCCCCTCGCCTGGTCAGATAGGGGTACTTTTATTCGACGTGCGTTGCCCGAAGTCCTCAGCATCTTTTGGAATGTGAAAAATTTGAAGGCATGGATAAAAGGCACTTTTCTAATCAACATTTTTTTTCCTTAAGCACTTTCTTTCTTTTTAAAAGCTGTTTTTCATTATTTATAAGAGAAGGTGCTACCGAGCTGATTTCTTTCACCAGCCCCCTGATACGAGGCCGGTGGAACTTTGCGGAATTGATTAGATAAGCCTGGAAATTACAATGTTGAGCACGGAGCGCTCTGAAATGTGCTCTAAAATACAGCCCAACGTGAATGTTAATACTCCGAGTTCATAAGCACATATTTGAATGCGGGGTTGGTGTGGGGAGGGGGAAGAGGGCGGGGTTGAAGTTTGTCCATGACATTTGATGAACTGTCCAGTATGCGTTGCCATACATTACTGATCAAATAAAAAAAGGAAGAAAAAAAAAGGAGAAGAACTCACTTCTCCTCGCTGAGCCGCGTCGGCTTCGGCCGTGACGGACGGCCGCGCAATCGCAATTTCATCATTAGCATTTGAACGTTGGCCGCTAATCTCTGTTTTTTGCTGAATTATTCCGAAAGATGTTAATCAAACATGCGAAGGCGCATTTTGAAATATTTAACCAAACGATATTAATGAAGATCAAAGGGCGGCATGTTTTGAGCGGATGTTATGCAAAGGGCTCGGGTAATAGCTGGGTCCATAGGAGCACATGAAACACTTTGTCTTCTGCTAAATATTTCATGCCCGCTACCTGTTGTATGGCGCTTAATGAGCTACGGGGGATAAAATGGTGATTTATCATGTAAAGTTTTCAAAGGAAATGCTAATTTGGATATATATACACACACACAGAAATACACATTCCTTGCAAATTTCTCATACACTTCTTTTTCTTTCTCCCTCCCCCCCTTAAGAAGCAGAGCCGTAGCCACACCACTTTTTTTCCCCCTCTTCCTCCCTAACCAGGGTGAATATTTTAGCCCTGAAGAAAAGCAGACTCGAGCGAGAGCAGGAATCAGGGGTCAATGGTGTGTCTTTAAAGAAACTTTTCCACCGCTCGCCGCTCCACTCAGCTGGGTTTCCCCCTGCGGAATACTAATGTCGGGCGGAGGAAGCGGGGGGAGGGAGAGATGACAGGGAACGCCGTGGACGTTTGTGTCAGGAGGGAGAGGGTCAGCCGCTGACAGACCCTTGTTAACGCTGCCATCAATTAGGCGCCGCCCGCCCGCTGCCCACTGCCGACGGCTGCTGCTTCCCGGCAACAAGTCCCAGCGTCTGTTTTTCACGATACATATTTAAATACGTGTGTGTGTGTGTGTGTGTGTGTGTGTGTGTGTGTGTGTGTGTGTACTTTTGCTGTATATTTTATAAGAAAAGAAGAGATTAGTAAGACAATAGCGGAGCTCAAATTGCTCCAATGCCGTGTCACATAATAATGCCTCATTCTAGCATCAGCACTGCACTTTTCTGTTGAAATTAGCCAGTAAAGTGTGAAAAACTCGACTTTTACTCCTTTTTTTCCTTCTACCGCTGATGCAACCCACAGCATTTTAATACAGAATTTTTATCTGCACACTGCAAGTTGTATTTTGTGCAGAGCTGTTGATAAAAGGCCTTTAATGACCGTCTGTACAGTGCAGCGCAGGTCATTTGTCAATTTTGATGAATAAGTCCATCTGTAACGTTTTGTTTGTTTTTCTTAAAACATGTCTTACATCTGTGCAGATACACGTGTCTGAACTGTCACCCACACACTTAACGATTTGCCATTTTCATTTGAGTATCTTTTGTTTTTTTATTTGTTTATTTCGTTTTGACAATGAAAATTACAGCAGCAACACTTCACTTGAAATTCATGTTGCATTCATGAAACCCAACAACAAACACAGCTTTCATCATTGATTCATCAGTATAGTTTAAACAATTTTCTTAAATTGCTACAATTATCTTTTTTACCCTCTCTGTGTTCAGTTTCGTGTTAACCATTAGAGGATGTCACACGTGGTATTAAGGTCACATTTTTACTTTGAATTATTACTCATTCAATACAAAACAACATAATTAAGGGGAAAATTGTCTTTTGTGTTGGTGATAAAAGGCTGAAATTCCTTTTGCCGAGTGTAAAAGTAATTTTAAATGCCACCGGCGTGCTTGAAAATTTACTTCAATTTACTTGATGGACCTTTTGAGAGTAAAATCTTTTTCTTTTTATTTTCTTTTTCAACAGCACACCGGATACATGTCCGAGTTTAACGGCCAGGAGAAGGAGAGAGAACCTCGGAAGGTTGAGGCGAGAGCCAAACGCATCGATCCTCTCCGAGGGGTCGGGTGAGAAGGTGGCACCACGGGAAGGGAGAGGAAGACGGGAGGGGGAAAAAGGAGAGGGAGACGTATTGTCAGGTGATCCGAAGCACTCGCGGTGCTGGGTTAGACCTACAGAATGAATAACGGCGCGCCCCAAACCGCGCCATAAGGCTCAATGGTTTGTGATTTGCAAGTTGATAAGACAAGAAGATTAATAATGCCGCATGATAATGGCTGGCTGTAGCTCAGCTGGGGGAGATGGTAATGATGGGATATTGCTGTAGGAGCAGTTCACTGAGCCACGGTGGAGTGAGTGGGGAGAGAGAGAGAGGGGGTGGGGGGGGCGAGCGGAGGTCCGCAGCTGCGTGGAGGCGAAGGCACTCATCCCAATTGGCCCTCAGGATATGAGAGTTTGAAAAATGAGAATGCAGTTATCATTTTAATTAGATAAAGTCCCCCCCTCTTTTTTTTATTTGTAAAAAAAAGAAAAGAACATATAGCATGCGTCTGTAATTATGCTGAAATAAGGACTTCAAAGAACATATGTGTGTTTTTTTTGCAGTCCTACCGTCTTTTCAGTTTCTGGAAAAAACATCAGTCAGTTGCCAGGTGATCTCGATTCTCGGTTTTAAGGAACTATCAGACGCGTCCGAATTTTAATGCTTGGCATTACGATATCCTCAATTGGGTGAAATGGGACTAAAAAAAACAACAAAACAAAAAACAGTGTGAACAGTGCAAGTGAGTTTTAAAGCCGACGTTTTCCTCAGAGAGATTACAGTTACAAATACCACTGAGCTGAAGTTACTCCACCGCTTCCTTCATTAAGCACACGTTCCCAGAACAACATGGTTAAACTGTTTGAATTGCAGGCTGTTCCTCATCTTTATTTCACCTGACTTTGCTACCACAGCTGCTGTTGTGCCTAAGAATCTTATCATATGGTCATTGTTAACAGCCGGATTTTTTTTTTTTTTTATTTGTTCCTTTACTTTCACTGAGTACCTTCTATGTTCCTCTGTTTTATGAAAAGCGTGCTCGGCAGCGTCAGACAACACAAAGCGCTAGCTGTGTTTTTCCGGCTGTCTTGAAGGGGCCTTCTGCGCAAAAAAAGAAGAAGCATTTAATGCGTTTCTTGCACTCCTGCCGACAGAAAAGAGGAAGTCAAAGTCGCCAAAAGTAACAGCCTGTTTGTTCCCCTCGTCAGCGCGAATGTCCAACATCCCCGCGGAGAGCGACGTGACTCTCATCTCTGGCGGGGGGGAAGAAAAAATAAAATAAAAAAATCCACATTTTTAATGATCCTGTTTGATTGTGACAACCTCTGTCGGCACTGTGATCTGCTTTTTTTCTTTTTCTTTTCCCGCCGCTTCCCTCGACTCGCTGTTGACTCGCCTATTTACGCCTCAAATAAACATTTTGTCACATCCCAATTCATCTTAATTGCGCCGCTTTGTCAGCCCACCGCGCTGATGATCCTCCGCCGCACCCTTCACTCGGTTCCTCGCTGCCGCGCCTTTGTTTTTTCTCCGACGGCACGCCGGCGCAACTTAGTCGGCTGATCAAACTGCTTTTCATCTGCGAGAAGTCACGGTTACACAGTCTGTTTTGAAGACGTTCTAGGATGGGAGCAAAGGACTCCAGGGTGTTTTATTTTTTGTTTTTTGTTAAGTTTTCAAGTGCCATTTCCCCTTTGACCAGGTCCAGTCTTGCTCTGTGTCTACCTAAAAATACCTTAATTACCACCTTGTCTGCGCGCTGTTTGCTTGAAACGTGTGCCGATGCAGCGGGGTTGGAGATCCGCGGCACACTAGACACTCCAGGCTGTTGAAATATCACAGCCAGAGAGGCATTTGTACCGCAGGAGGTCAGCGCAGCTCCAAACGATCCCTCCCCAAATGCCTGTTAATGAGTCAATAACGATGATTAAGGCCCAATTAACACGGCTGAGTGGGAACCGCGCAACTCAGACAACAACGCCGCTGTTTTGCTTTCACGGAAAAAAAATAAGGAGCTCACGCCATCCAGCCGAGTGCGGGAGCCCCTATTTATGGAAGCAATCACGCCGACGGGTGACGAGTTAATTACGCGGCGAGCAAAGATCAACTCGGCTAACAGATGTTGTTATTGACGGCGGTTTCCCGGGAAATGCCACAGCGGCTAATTTGCTAGGTACACAGTGTGTTCGCGGCAGTTTGGTTTATGATACAAGCCGGGGGAGAAAACATGCACTGTTTGTTCCTGTGCCACAGATGTTGGAGGGTGGCGGGGGGACTGGGAACCAAGATGTCAGAGACATCAGGAGTGCCTGGCTGTCCAATTTAACTCGAAGCTATTGTGTTCAGCGTGTTTTCCCGCTGGAATTTTCACTCTGGACAGCTGGGAAGGTATCGCGTTTGGGGTAGCACCTAGCTTTTGTTAGCGTTAGAAAGTCCTTAACTTGTAAGCTAACTTGCTGCTGCAGCCCTCTCAGACGAGCATGACTGCTAGCTAGCAGGCTACATGGGGTATTTTGGTAAAAATTAAAACATAAATGTGTGAACGTTGTTGCTTTGGATGCAAATTGGACTGGTGAGTCTTTGTTTTGTCTTATTTTTTAATGTTCTCTAATGTCCATTACGCGGCTGCCTTGTACAGTATAAGCACTTTGTTAGCACCTGGTGGGATTCTTTCCATAATCCATTGCGGTGTTTTGGATGACAATAATTGACACAGCTAGCGAGAAGTTATTGTGCAAACTCCAGTTTTGTAAGCAGGCAGTATTTTTAGGTAGTATCTGCGTTTCCATTACAGATTTCCGCAAAATAAAAGCGCTATTTCTAAAATTTCGACAAAATACAATTGCGTTTTGCAGGTTACCATTAAGTGGTTTGTGAAGCGCATGAGCCATAATTCTCTAAAAATCTCATCGTGCGAGACCCCACTTTGAGGAGGATGGAGGTACTAAATTTCTTGTATAAAATCTGCATTTTAATGTTGTTTGCTGTCAAGAATGGTTGTTATATTTTTATCTTTCATTACTTCCTCCTCGGTCCAAACTTAATGTGCCATTGTCACTTGAAGCGTACTGGTCACGTGACCCCGTACGTCATGTTCGATGCGGAAAAAAAGTGCATCCATGACACTTTTGTGATATACCTCCATATCGATATGACTGAAAAACCACCTCATGAGAGCGTAAAAACTTTTAGCCATATTTGAGAGGTTTTTCAAAGTATAGGTGTTTCCATTAGCATATTAGTTTTTTTATTGCAGTATTAAGGTTTTTGCGCAATTCTAGGGGTAATGGAAACGCAGCTAGTGAGTCAACTTCTCAGACCTTCTCATGCGATCCTGTCGCCCACAGGACGGCTTGTTTGTCCAAAGCGGGATTGACGCAACCCCCCACCATCCCCGCCCACCCGCCCGTCACCGCGCATGACACAAAGTGGAATGAGATGCGTTAGCGACACGTAGCCGCCCGCGCCTCACCAGTTTACACCCATTAAAGACCCATGATGGCGTTCTGAAAGGCCGCCCCCTGCCTCCGCGGGAACCCGTCGCGGTAAGCGCTGATAACCGACAACGAGGGGTTTGTGCGTAAGGTGGGGGGGGGGTGGAGACGTGACGGTGTCAATAACCATAATCACTCCTGGGCAGGAAATAATGAAGCATATGTGCCGTGTCAGCCCTACATGCCTTCAATATCCTCTAATAAAATGAAGTGGAGGGGGAGGCGATAAGAATTTGTGCTCTCGGTTGGAAGGAGGTGCAAAAAAAAAGAAAGAAAAAAAAAACAATCAATGAAGCCGTCTAATGATAAATACGGAATTGCCATGTGGAGTGAATATTATTTTCACTCTCTGAGGATGCCGGGGCAGATTATTAGGGATGAGGAGGAGAAGCCTATTTGTATGTAAATGGGGGATTGATTATATTTATTTGCTGGTGGAGGAGAGGTGTGTGTGTGTGTGTGTGTGTGTGTGTGTTGGGAGGGTCATCACACACACACACACACACACACACACACACTCAAACTCACACAAAAAAAGAAGAGAACGAGACACTGAGTGTATCCGGCGATTGCACAGCTGTTTGGAGCGACAGAGTGAAGAAAGGAGGAGGTAGAGGAGGAGGAGGAGGAAGTGAGAGATGAGTCTTGCAGCTGCCGGCTCCGGCAGGCCTCACCTCTCCACAACATTCCAATTACCGGCCCCACTCATTACTTGACGCGGTGGCAATGAGGACGAGACGGTCTCGGGAACCTCGAGAGGGCCAATTCTCTAATTTCTTAATCACCTTTTTTATTTTTTTCTCTGGCCAACCTTCAGCGCACGGCCGCGTTTAAAGCCTGAAATTGAATGTTTCTTTGGTTTCCTCCTCTAAATGGGGCTATCACACGACGGCTGCTGCGGCAGCGGCCGCTGCTTAGCTAAATCTATTATTGTCATTTGCACGGGGCGCTTTTTTTTTAGTGTGCAGGGATCCTACAGAGGGGTGTGTGGGGTGAGAGGGGCGAAGAACAAAGAGCTCATGAGGGAGAAAATAGGACAGAAAAAATGATCCGGCGGTCGCCTTGGAAAAAAAAGACAGAAGGGAGAAGACGACGACGACAAGAACGTGACGTCGTCGCAGGTCCCTAATGAAATCTTTTGACTGGAGACCGTGGCAAATGACGGAATCTATATCTGACACTTAATGGTTTGCATAGAAATTAGAAAGCAGGCCCCCTCACCAACCCCTCCCCCACTTTGCTTGATGTCCCCTGATTAATTTGCAGCACTTTTTGTTGCGTTGGCATCGTCCAAAATAAATTAACCACGCTGGAGATATCAGAAGACGCTTTGTGGGTGCGGGGGGGGGGGCATTTATTAAAGAACGTGGACTTGGGATTGTTGGGCGGCGGGGGAGGGGGGTGGAGCGGACAGGGATGTGAGGGATGAGAGAGAAAAAAAGCCAGATGAGATTAAATAAAACACCTAATTGACAGGAAAAGTCGCGGCGGCACAAGCGGCGTGCGGCATTGTTGCAGAGTGGCGTGCGGGCGTGCGTGCGTGCGGGCGTGCGTGTGCGTGTTTGGAAATAAAGGGAAGAAAGGGGTTGTGGGGGGAGGGAGGGGAGAAAGAGCTCGGCCACTTGATTTCCTATGAAAATTAATCGGCTATCAAACAATCTCGGTCTGCCGAGGATGATTATACAGGGGCAGCGGCGGGGGTGGGAGGGGCTGCGTGGTGGTGTCGGGTGGGTGGGGGGGGAGAAGTGTGAGTAAGGGAGGGAGGGCGGCGGGGCTGTGGCGGTGACGGTGGGGGGGGGAGAATGCCCTTTGTGTAGGTGAAATGTGTCGGGGACTGTCATCGTAATATACCTCAGTGGAATGAAGGTTAATTCTGATGTACAGCCGGCACGGCCGTCATTATCGGCGAATCATGAAAATAAATTAAGCCACTGAAATAGACACTCCTGCCGCGGCACGGCGGGGGGGTGGGTGTGGGGGGTGGGGCGCGGGGGACCCGGTCCTCGTGAAGGATGGACGGCTGAACTTTACAGATTATTATTGGGGAATAGTGCCGAATTCAATTAATGCACCTAAAAGACACCTTTATAGAGGGCAGCCGTAATTTAAATGACAGCGGGGGTGTAATTTTGCTTGTTATAAGTCAAATTTGCAGAGTTTCATGTTTCATGCATTTCTCTTCAGACGCGCACGCGCACGCACACACACGCCAGCCCATCCTCTTTCACACCCCAACCCAACCCAGTTTATCCCCCTCAGCTCAGCTCACCTCCCCTCCTTTCCTGCTGTTTGCAGAGGATCTTCTTGTCTTTCGCCGCAAAAGAAAAGAATATTGAAGGGGAGAAAACGTTGCAACAATTCACCTTGCTCGTGTTTTTTTTTTCTCCTTCTTTGCAGCAGCAGTGGATTTGTGTCCTCGAGCTTTAATGTGAAAAGTCCATCCTTTACTCTCTTTCCTTTCCCACAGCCGTGTTTTTCCCTCTGTGATGTCACCGAGGGCACAAAGGCCCCCACCCCGACACCCGCGACCTCTCAGGGCCACAGGCTGAAAGGATAACAGCAAGAGGCTGCAAACACAGGGTTAAATGTTGCCACGATATTCAATCATGGTGATTAATGCCACTTTGGTCCAAAGTAAAATAAAGATGTCAAAGTCAATATGACATGGAGGCTCGGCCAAATCTGGCCAATCAGGCGTCATTCTCCTAAAAACAATTACGAAAAGAACAATTTCCCCCTTTGAAATTTCCACTCTTTTTGCTGCTTTCAGAATAGAATTCTTGGAAATAAATCGTTTTTATTTGAGGTTCTTAGCGTTGTTTAGCATGTAGCTAAAAAGAAGCTTTTTTAGCAGGAGGCCGTAAACAGAGAGCTAATAACTAAATTTCATTTTTTTTGTCTTTGTAATGTTTAATGTTGTATTTAATGAATAATTAGTTCAGAAAACTGGTATTATTAAAAAAAAACCTAGCAGCCGTTTCTAGTCATGTGACCACTCCCCTTCCTTCTCCTCTTGCCTTTCCCATAATCCCCCTGCATCTCCCGGCCGCCTCGCAGGGCCGGACCCCCGTGCAGACGAACCCTGAGAAGCATACAGATGCCCGAGCCTTTTATGCAGATCCCACCTCCAGCTCGCCTCCGCCGAAAAAGGCGGCGATGAACTGGGTAAATGGTTGACCTCTGACCCCTGCGAGAGAGAGAGAGAGAGAGAGACGCCGGCGGCTTAATCCGGGCGGGTGTCTGACAAGGCGTCAAACACGGCCGGGACTGTATCGCCGCGACCCCTCCGCTCACACCTTCCTTATCTATTAATCTACACCTCCGCCGAGCAGAGGCTGAATTAACTGCGCAGGCTGGGAGGGGAGGGGGGTGAGGGGCCAGGGGAGGGTCGTCTGGCGGCACCTAGCCATTCGGCCACAATAACAAGGGAAGAAGAAGACGAAGGGGAAGAAGATGCTTGATTCTCAGTAACTAGTTGAAATAAAACACATCAATAAATGAATCAGCCAGGAAAATAAAAGTCCGGCCAGCATTTTTTTCGCAGGCCTTCAAGGATTTATTTGTGTGCCTGTTTTTCCTGTTTCATGGCAGAATCCCCCCACACGCAAAACAGAAACCGAATTAACTCTCCATATTCTTCTTCTTCTTCTGCTTCTTCCGTTTTTACGGTGCGTGAAATACAAGAATGGCGGCAGGCAGCGAATGGCGTCGTAAAAACCCCCCGAGGAGCGTCGCGCCGAAGATGAACAAGTGCGCACAAAAGTTATATTTTGTGTGTGTATATATATATATATATGTGTGTGAATATTTTAAAATAAAAGCCAAATCCGGCGGTCGCTTTTCCTGTTTTTCTGGAAGTAAAAAAAAAACTGGAAGTGAGGAGTAATTGCGTTTGAAGCCGCTAATCTAAGCCTGTTAAAACCCTCGGCGTCGTCTTTATTTAATTCCACCCGCAGAGAGACGAGTCCCCCCCCCCCCACACACACACACACACACACACCACCTCCACGGAAAAGTCACGTACAAATCTTCGCTCCCTTCTTCCTCTTCTTCTTTTCCTCGTCCCCCTCTCTTCCTGCTCTGCGTCGCCCCACCCCGAGTTTAAAGAATCCTTCCAGCGTCATTATTGATATTGAACTCATTTCAGAAATCCAGAAATTGGCCGAGGAAGATCATTCATCGCAACAGATAGTAAAATCAATAAGCTTTTGTGTCGGGCGGCAGGGTCTCTCTCTCTCTCTCTCTCTCTCTCTCTCCTGTGTGTGTGTGTGTGTGTGTGTGTGTGTGTGTGTGCTCGGTGTGGGTGCACGTACAGTACAGAGTGCAGACAAAAGGCAGGAGTGAAAACTGGGAGAGTGGGGCCACCTTTTGACGACACGGATACACAGTCAAAGGCAGGCGCGCTCACACGTGCGCACTCCTGCGCCCCTCACGCCGATGCACCCGCAGAGCCGCGCGCGTAATATTAACACACACACATCTTTGTTGCAGGTGCAACAAAAACGTGGGAACGACTCTGCAGGCAGGTGTTTCTGGAAGCTAATTTGCAAATTTACACATATTGATTTTTAAAGGAGGAAAAAAAAGGATGAGAATCGCTTGCGCTCCGCGGTGAAATTGTCTTAACATTTAGCCCGCACTCGTGTGAGGATGTGTGCACACACATGGATTTTCTTTCCTTTTTTCTTTTCTATTTTAGTAGGCAAGCCCAGGCCGGCTTTATCCCAATGAGAGTCAAATCAATCAGGTCCCTTTTAATCACCACTCTGCTTTTATAGTGTGGCAGTAATGATGGAAGCCTATGTAGGGGCAATCCCCTAAGACAGCCTGACACACACTCACACACACACACACACACTCTCTCTCTCTCTCTCTCTCTCGACCACACCGTGATTTTCATTTCTCAATTACATTATCTTATTAACCAATCAATTGCCGGCCTTATCAATAATTAATGTCTCTCCGACTATTAGAGCGTAGATTAGATTAAATGCCAGTCTCTCGTCTTCAATTGCTTTGATACCTTTTTTTCTTTTTCTTCCTCTTTTTTATTTTTTTATTTTTTAATGTTTGCAACTGGCCAGTGTGTCACTTCATCCCCAAAATTTAATGATGCATTTATTGGACATTTGCCTTCAGTCAGTAATAAAATTAAGAAAATAAAACATTTTTTTAATTAGAGCATTTAAAGTATATCTTAAATTGATCAGTAATATGATAACTATGGACAAATGAATACCAACAATAATAATAGTAATCATAATAGTAGTAGTGGTAGCTAACAATAATAATAAAATCATTGACTACATTTTTCCTAAATTGTAGTCATAAACATTCATTTACATTTTCATATTTTATTTTAAAAATTCATATTAAAAAATATCACGTTGTTATTAATGAAACAGCTGGAAGTGTTTGAAGTGCAGGGCCCTGATGTTTGCCGTGCCGCGGCTCGGCTGTGCACGCACGCTGCTGCTTCCTGCTGGCTGCCGCTGTGAAGGCAGGAGACGTCTCACTTCCCCGCCCACACACACACACACACACACACACACATGCACTCACCGCTGTCTGAACTGGGTGCACAGCAGCCTTGAACTGGCTTCACCCGCATAGGACTGGTGTGAAAAGGGAAAAAAAACCGCTAACTAATTAGCGTCATGCTAGCTTTCTGCCGCCCCTCCTTTAACAAAACACACAGGGGTCGCTGACCTCCCGTCTCCCGCCCTGCACAGCTGTTAAACAGCGGCCAGTGACCATCCAGAGGCGGCACTGAGGTCCAGCTCTCTCTCTCTTTGCTTCTAAAACATCTGTCAGCGCTCAGGCTGCTGCTGCGGCTGCGGTGGCGGGCGGGGAGGGGCCGGGCTTAGCTCGGCCTCGCGGGGCGCCCTGTTTATTTGCCCCGACCTCGCTCGCCTTCGCTGCCCGTGTTACCGGAGCTGTGTCGGTGAAAGGAGCCATTGTCCTGCAAGGGAGCTGAAAAAAGAAAAGAAAGCAAAAAAAAACTGTTGCAAATATTTAGCGCGGCGTTAGCCACAAATTAGCCACCTCCGCCCATCTTTTTTTCTGTCTTTGTGAACCCGGGGGTTAAAGCGATACCTCACAATTTTTTTTTCTTTTTTTTTTTTTGCTAATGAGATCGCAGTGTCACAGGATATTAGTGGTTTAACAGACCCCCATTGCCCCCCCCACCCTGAAAATTCATCCTGACCTTCCAAAACGGAGTGCGCGCCACGGGCTCACGGAAAAGGGGCGGCCCACAAAAGTCTAGCGGCTCCAGCTGGCCCGCGTGTTGCTCAGAGTGGAATTCCCTTTAAAGCTTCCGCAGAATTCGCTTCACTGACGGTTTCTGGAAATGACACACTCTCCAGGCTGTCAGTCATAAAAAAAAATGAGAAGAATAGTGAAACCCAGTTTTTATTCCTTTGGATTGCTCCAATTTTCAGAACGTGTGTTTGAAACGCCCATTTAACAGAGGTCGGCCCTCTGCGACGTCACAGGGGACCCTCAGCCTGGTGTTTCCTCCCGCTGTCGCCTTGATATTGTCCTCCCTTGAAATGTGTGCGGGGCAGTTAGCAGCTAACAAGGCTAGCACTTTGGTGCGTTACAAACAGAGGGCTTAAATTTCTCTGCAAGCAATAAGGACGTCCAACACATCTTCACCTTGTACCATTACATTTTGACCTCCTTTGTTGTCCCCTTGACCCCCCAACACGTCTAAGATCATTTTTGCCTTGGTTAGGTAAACGGTGCCGTCTGTTGTACTGCAGCGCGAGTGGGATTGAAAAAAAACCAAAACAAAACAAAATAAAGCAAACAAAAAAAAAACATTTTATTTGATGAAGGCAAACTAAGCTGCCGTTTTGTGTTCACCGTCGTACGTTTTCTCCTCAGTGAAATAAATCTGGAACACATCCCTGCTCTGCCTTTTCATATTCCACAGGGTCTGTCTGTTAGGTCAGTAGTAACAAATGCATTTTTCTAAAAGGCTGCGTACCCCCCCACCCTCCCTACACACACACACACACACTCCCTGCTCCCCTCTTCTCAAATGCCATACTGGTTTTAGCTGGAATAAATCTGCCCCCCCCACCGCTTTCCCATCACACTCGCCCCCTCCCCACCCCCCCACCACTTTTTACCCTTGCAGCCGGACGCGGTGGCGGCGGCGGCGGCGCCCTCACCGGCGCATTGACATGCAACAAAGCTAATGGTGGCCGGGACAGCGGGGCCTAATCTTCACTAACTGACAAGATTTAAATTGAGGAGACATCTTCCGCTGATTAGCTCCCACACCCACAATTATCCAACTGGGGTGTCAAGCAAGGTTTAACATCTCCACTGATTCTGCTCTCCTGAGACATCCGGGAGGCAATGCAATCGCTTTTAATAACTGCCTCCCTTTTTTTTTTTTTTTTTTTGCTTCCTCCCTCCATCCCTCACCTCCTCCTCCTCCTCCTCCCCTTTATTTTTCTCCCCCACCCTTCCTGCTCCGTCCCTTTCTCCTTCTTTCCTTCCTTCCTTCCTTCCTTCCTTCCTTCCTTCCTTCTCTTTCCTTACCTTCAGCCCCTCTGTCATTCTGGCTCCCTTCAAAATTAACCTCTCCTGCGAAAATATAATTTCTCACCAAATGAACCCCGCTGAGCGCTTTTTTCCCCCTCCACTCTCCCTCTCTCTCTCTTCCTCTCTCTCCCTCTCTCTCCCTCTCTCTCTCTTCCTCTCTCTCCCTCGCTCTCCCTCTACCTCTCTCCCCAGATTTGGAATAATTTATTCAAATTGCCCAACTCAGAACAGCAGAGCAATCTGAACCCCTGAATTTGGATCTGTCTCTCTATCTGAAGGTAGAGATGGAGGGAGGTGGAGGGAGGGGAGTCGGGCAGTGGTGGTGGTCTGGTGGGGCGGCAAAAAGTTTACCTTCCTCGCCATCTTCTGGCAAATAAGAGGACGGGCTGCCCCACCCTACACACACACAGCCGCCCCGCGCCCTCTCCATCCCCGGCGCTCCGGCAGCGGTGTCTCCCTCGAGTGTACACCTCATTAAAATTCATCTGATCTGAATATTTTCTGCAAATACGGTCTGATTGCTCGCCACGACATGAAACATCCCCGTGTGTTATTTTAATCACACGCACCCCGGCGGGGGCCCCCGACGCATGTGACGGCTGTGACATTGAACTCCTCCACTTTGCTGACCCCGTTTTATGAGCGCACGTCACTTTCGGCAGGGGGAGGGAGGGGAGGGAGGAAGGAAGGTGGAGGGGTGGGGGTGCGGTGGGGGAGACGGGCCAGGTCGGAGCGGCTCGGAAGTTACCTGGAATGATGGACACGCTTGATAATTCTCCCCTCTTTTTTTCCCTCCCGGTGTTCACACGGCATCAGCTCAGTTTAAAGGCCCTCTCAATCAACCCCCCCCCCCACCACCACCACCACCCGCACACCTCACCCGCCCCCCCACCGCCTCTCTAATGAACTGTTTTCTTCCGGTGATGGAACGGGGACACAAAGCAATCTGATTAATAATTTACTGTTTAGTTTGACTAATTGATCTGTTTTGGGAGCCGGGATAAAAGTCGGGATGCATCCTCGGCGCACAATGCCTTTCATATGGCATTTATCCACAAGTCACAACCGGCTCCCTCAAGATGAATAATGAAGCAAACAAGATCAAATGGCGATCGCCTGGGAGCGGCAGAGATGGGGGAGAGAGAGCGAGAGAGAGAGAGAGAGAGAGCGCTCCCTTACAAACAGCCAGCCGAGTTTACCTCAGGTTCGCTCTGCATATCACACACAAACACACACTCACACAAATGCACACACAACAGAAGTGGCGGTGGCTCCGGCGGGCCGTCGGCGGCGGCAACAAACGAGGGCTCGCAAGGACAGACACTCAGATTAGTTTGGGGGCGTTTTGTAAAGTCGGGAAAACTTTTCTCTGCGTCTCCCTTTGAATGAAGGTAATGTGTTTTTCCAGCTGAGGCCGCTGAAAGTCGGCCATGTCGAGGCAGCTCGTTCTTCTCCGCGACACTGCATTGCGCTAAACTGGATTACCGACATCTTCTGGCAGTCGTAATAGCTCATTGGTGAACTTACCGGAAATGAGGAAGAATCTGACTTTCTCTCAGGTCGTCCTCAGACGAGCCCTCCATCGTAGCTTCCAGTCATCCCGGTTCTCCATACATCTGGCTAGCTCGTCTGTGCTTTGTGCTCCTGCGTCTTTCTTGAGTACATCCACATATGTTAGTGTTTGTCCTCCTCGTGACCGGTGCCCATGTGTTGGTTCCCACAGAACCAGTTTGCAGACTGGCAGCTCCTGGTGCCTTTGGCAGTGTCCTGCTAGTCTCATTCTCCTGGCTGCTATTTTATCGCTCACCCTTGGTATTTCAGCATACAGATTCCTGTTGGTAATATGCATACTCTTACTGATGTTGAGCACTACACGTAACATTCTGGTGTAGCACCCATCAAGAGATTTCTGCAGTGTTGGCTTCAGGGTCCAGCATTCACTGCCATAGAGGAGAACAGACTCTACCGTTGCGTAGAAGAAGCCGAGTTTGATTTTTCAGGGGAGATTGGAGTTCCATACACTGACCATGCCATTCAGGGCCTTCCATGCAAGTGCCTTCCTCACTTTAAGATCTTGCTCTGTTGAGTTGATCCATGATCCCAGGTACTTGAAGTCCCTGACTTCCCTCAGAGCAGTGCCTCTTGTGGTTATCAGAGGTGGATGTCCCGATTGGATGTTGTAGGTGATCACCTCGGTTTTCTTGGCATTCAGTCGAAGGCCAACCTTGGCACACTCTGACTCCACTCTACTCAGTAGCTCCTGTGCTTGCTCCATATGGTTGGAGAATAGGCTGATGTCATCCGCGTAGTCCAGGCCTGTCAGGACTACTGCGGGATATCGTCTCGACCTCCTTGGTGTCACCCTGTCCCTCCTTGGTCCTCTTCCGTCCTGTCATCTCACTGATGATCCTCCAGGCTTCTCCATACCGCCTTTCTCCGCGCTCTGCTTGGACTCTCTGCACCTTCTCCATCAGTTCCTCCCCCTTGATCTTGTCATAGACACTGAATAGCTGTTGTTTGGCTTCGTTCAGTATCTCACGTCTCTCCACAGTAGGCTAGCTCACGAAGTGTCTGGACCGTAGGGTGCTTCCGATTTTGTCCAGCACGGGTACACACAGCCTGGTCGCCACCTCGTTGGCAGCAACGAATCACTTATATCCGCTGCTTGGATCCTCTCCCTCGTCCAGCAGCTGGAAACGTCTCCTAACCTCCTCCGTATACCTGGTTTACAGGCCAGGGTCCCGCAGACTTTACTTTGGTTCCAAAGTGCACAAATCTGGCATTCTTGTGATGTTTGGAAGGGCATTGATACCTTTCCTAATGCCTCAAGCCAGGAGTTTGCTTGACTGATTTGTTTAATCCATCAGTCAATCAATTACTTTATTGTCATAAATAGCAACAAAATTTCAGTTTGAGCAACACAACCTTACATAGAAAGTGTAGAAGTGCATCAGTGGTGCAGAAGTCATTGATACTGATAAATTCCTGTTATAATTAGAGTCTAGTGCAAGCTTGAAATCTAAGCAGTCATATGCCTAGCACCAAGAGGCATGTCAGAAAAGTGCATACAGATAAAGCAGATGTTTAAGGTCCAGCAGAGGAAGTATTTTACAGGAGGTTGCAAACAGAGGGCTATTTTTTTTTTTTGTGCCAATTAAGTGTGCCAGGATTAGAAATTAGCATCTAAACATTTAGCATTTAGCAACTTTAGCGGCAATGTGATTTCAAACCTCGTCACATGGACCTCAAGCACATCTTCTGAACAAAAAGGAACCTTCCACTTTCATTTCTGACCCTTCCGGCTGCATCCAGAGTTTATCTATCACAAATAAATCCTGCTATTATGACAAAGTCGGACTCTCCTGGACAGCTCCGAGTCAAACCCGACCATTCATTTTGATTTAAGTAAATATCAAACCCGCGCGCGCGTCAAATCGTCTTCAGCGCTAGTCATAACAAGCCGGCGCGCTCCGTCAAGTGCTTCCTGCCGGAACGGATTCATTTCTCCTCAACCGCTCCAAAGTGTTGTCATGGAAAAAAAACAAAGAAAAAAGGTGACGGCCCCGGGGTCGTCCTGCCGGCTCAGCATGTTTACAGCGAGTTCACGGCCTGAGTGGGGAAACATTGTAAAGGGATATTGTCTGTTTTCTGCACGGCAACATTGCTGATTTGTCCATAATTGTCTTGTCTAGCTTTAAACCAGGCAATCTGACTTTCTCATGAAAGGGAAGGACTGTTTATAATGAGAAATGTTGATGCGGCAATAGCAAATGGACGGTAGAGCTGATATGGGCTCAGCCAGTGAATGAGCCCACAACATATTTATCCGAAGCACATTCGCGCGGCAGTAGGTGGATTAAAAACAGGGCTTGAAAACATTCTTTTATTTTGATGCCAAGTCTTGAAAAAAGAAAAAGAAAATCCCATCTTGTATCAAGGAGACGCTCGTCTGTTTGCAGAACAGCATCTGCGCTCCTTACTGTGTGCCTTGTAGTGTGTCTCTCCACGCATGTGAGTGTGTGTGTGTGTGTGTGAGTGAGAGAGAGAGAGAGCGTCTCAAATTTACATTTTATTGTTTTGGATTACACGCTGTTGGCCCATTAAACCCGCTGTGGTTTCCCCGCCGCCATATCTCTAATGGTTATAGCTGTTAGCTTGTAAATAAGGTTTAATACACTGAGTCGGCGTGAAGTGCTAGTGTGTGTGTATGTGTGTGTGCGTGCGTGTCCCACATGCTCTCTGTGGCCTCTTATAAATATTCCCATGGCTGAGCAAAAGAGTGTCATTACTTCGGGGGGGGTTAGCTGCAAGTAGAATAAGATTAAAGTGCCAACTAAATGCCCATATCATTACCCTATTAGTATATGACATATACGTGTATAGGTGGCCGCTTAATTAGCCTTGATTGATTGAAATCAATGACTGTAAAATGAAAAAAAGAAGAAGAAGAGGGAAGAAAAGGGGGTCCAGCAAGGGGGCAGGGTTTGTGGGTGGGCAAGGCAGGGGGGCGCCTGGTGAAAGTGTGCGGCGTTAAACCCAAGATAGTCCTCTTATTCGCGGTTTTGATTTGGCTTAGCTGTTAAACATGCAGACAATCTAGTTGCCTTTGATACTCGGCTTAAATCTCCTCTGCCTGCTCCCCCCTTTTGCAAAGAAAAAAAAGGGATGGTAGCCTAATTTTGTCACGGATATCGCGCACAGACGCGCGCATGAATCAGTGCTGGTTGTCATAATTATGTTAACACGGGGGGGTGGGATATTAAATGAGACAGGCCTATTTCCAAAGGTGAGACTGCGGGAATCAAAAAAGAAGAAAAAAGAAAAAAGAACCCCGGCACTCGACAAAAACCTCCGCGTCAATCACGTCGGGGCCCGACTCGCATTCAGCCCAAAGTCGGGGCGCGCATCTGCCTGGATGCATTATTTATGTCAGAAATAAGCAGCTTAAACCCAATCGTGCTAGCAGCTATTAGCAGGAGACGCGCACCTAGCCCCACTCTACCCACCTCCCTCCCCCCTCCAACTGCCCCCCTCTCTTCGGAGGCCATGTTTGAAGTCTAAACGGCGCAGGTGTGATTAAGGCCCCAGCCGACGCGGAAGGCGAACGGCGCCACTCGGGGGACAACAGTGGCGCTAACGTGTTTTGTAGTTTTGTCATTTGGATCTGTGTGTACATCTATTTACTCCAAATGATGGTGGAGGTTAGCGACGCCAGAGTTACTGCGCAACCGGCACCACCCCCGACCCCCCCACCCCGTCACAGTCCGCTTTAGATCAGCCGTCCAGGGCCGCCGCGTGATAGACAGCTCTGGGTGTTGAGCGAATAGGAACGGCGGCGCAAAACGGACTGCGCAAAAAGGCTTTTGTTGACTGACCGAAGCCAGCGGTGGTGTGGTGGCATTGGGGAGGGGGACGAGGGGGAGGTATTGAGAGAGGGTTAAGCGTTGGCGGGCACGCCGGGGGTAAAGTGAGTGCTCTCGTACACAGCTCCCCCTACCTTTCAAATACATCACATTCATAATGGATAGATCCGGATGCCTGCTCTGCATCCGCGACTGACAGTTTTAGTGATTTTCTTCTTTTGCTTCCCCTCTTTTCCGTCACCCATCTCGACCCCGACATCCCGGCGACTGCCACTTTTCAGTCCGTTGGAATTTATTGTGTGGAGAGGGAAAGACACCGATCAGTTATTTCCCCACGTGGGACCTACCGGTCCGTGGGTCATTTGGTACCAGGCCGCACGGAAAGAATATTTCAATTCTGTTAATTCCGTACAATTTATTATCTGAGTCTGAACAATTTTATTATGAAAACTTACCGGATTCTCTCTGTTACATCCATCTATGGCTCAACTCTTGACGCATGTCAAGGCACTTGTCTTGGTACATTCCCGCTAGATTAAACCCACGAGCCAGCAAGCCTGCAAGCAACATGACTGAAAACAAACATCTTTGGAAAGAGGAAAAAGCCCAGTGAGGAGACAGAAGAGCCCACGACTTCCAAGAAAAAGAAAACAACGTTTAACAGACAATACCAGGAGTCATACCACGAACACAGACTTTATCTAGATATAAGAATCCAACGCAACAAGCCCACTCTGCTTAACATGCGGAGTGGACCGCTTGGTCACTTGCAACTGAATCTGTTCGCACATAGCATTAACATGCGTCTCGAGCGTGCCACTTGTGATCGCATTAGTGCATTTTTAACCACTAGGGGCAGTAAAGCGCAAAACTACGGCTAGTTTCACCTGAAAACGAATAAGAATCAACTTCCTGTTTGCGGACTATATCAAGTCACTCGTTTTAATTCTACTGCAGCTCGTCCGTATTATCGGAAGTCGTGGACAAAGCCGGTTAATGGTCTTAGAGCGCCGACTAAAGAGAAGAGCAGCATGGAGAAGAAAGAGGGCTGCAGAAAGATGCGTATGGATCCGAACGAGGAATAACGGCTGGTGGGACAGAGTGGTGATGACTTCATTTTCGGACCAACAGTGGCTGGCAAATGTTCGGATGCAACGTCGCACATTTAATCTCATATGTGGGAAACTGCGACCGCTGCTCCACTGATAAAATACGCTAATGCGGAATAAAATTTATTAGCATCCTAATAAAAGAGTCCAACAAAAATGATTTGTTTTCGCTTCTTGTTTGTAACTTTATAATGACGACGCTGGGAGGTGGGGCGCCGACCAAGTACGTATACGGAGAGGTGAGCAGAGTAGGCGGTCGTTAATGTGGACAAAGATCACATTCTGTTCACACGTCCGTGAGGAATGCTATGCGAAGCGTCGAAACCACCTCCCTGAGGTGGTTTGAGTGATCGGATGACAATACGGATTTGGACTTTTGTTTCTACTTGGTTACATCGTGTGATTTTTGTCGATCGGAACACGAAAAACGCTTTAAATGACCAAGCGCAAACAGGGCCTCAGAGACCAAGCACCCTGCATTAAAAGACCAGCAGCCTTTGGAGTATTGAGAAAAAAAAGTGTATGTTGTTCATGTTGTGTTGTCGCCACGTTAAGAGGATGCTGCTAATAAAGTTCCAAACGTCAACACAGTGGAAAATACCACTGTATTACCGGTCTGTGAAAATACTGTCTCACTTTAAACCGGGCCGTGGTGCAAAAAAGGTTGGGGACCACTGCTCTAGGGTATACCCTAGGTCCCGGTATGCCAGATCCTTGATCCCTATGTCTTGCTTCAGTCCAGCCTTTGACAACCTAAACATTCATTGCAAGCTTCAGAATTTACAGTCCACTTCGAAGTTTGGCCTTCGCGAACTGCCAGCGAAACGAAAACCACGGCAACGCTCTTGCCCCAAAAAGGAGGCGCACTATTAGCTCTGAATGCGACTTGAGTGGGACCGTAGAAAATACCCCCATCACTCTCCTGCTATCCCCCCGCCAGACCTGCACTCTCGCATCAGCTCCTGCACATCCACTCAAACCCATAAACCCCCGTACAAAATAAAAAATAAAAAGGGGGAGAGTCGCATCAGGTGGTCCCCACAGGTTGCACATCATCGAGCCTAAATACAGCCTTTTATCACGTTGCCGGGGCCTCCATTTACCTCCGACGCCACACACACACATATACGCGCGCTCCCCCAGAAACCCCAGCAGCGGTAGCGCGGGCCGCCTTTCTACCCCTGCTTATTTAGATGCTCTCGAGGACACAATGGGGGTGCATTAGCGGCGCTCGGCCTCACAGCAGCTGTAATTTCATTGTGGTTACCGCATGCATCCTACTTGACTCTCAATTCACTCTCTGGGACAAGGGCCAAATAATGGGATTTACCCTGTCTGACAAGAGCCTCCCAGCCTCCCCCTGTGTGTGTGTGTGTGTGTGTGTGTGTGTGTGTGTGTGTGTGTGTGTGTGTGTGTGTGTGTGTGTGTGTGTGTGTGTGGGCAGCTAAATGTGTGTATGCTGCACATTTGGCTTCCACCCGTGTGCATGTGTTGTTTTTTCCCATTTTTTTCTCATGCGTGTACACAAACCCTGTGCATAATCTCGTGTTTTTCACTGCGATTCTTCCCGTCGGCTTGTTATCGTCGACATCAGGGCTAAATGTGACGGTGCTTCACCGGGATAGGCTCGTTAGTGGGGGGCGCAAATGGTCGGGATGCTTCAAAATACTCCATTTTTTTGCTGGAGGGAGGGATGTTGTTGGGTGGGAAGCTAACAGCCCATCTGGTGAAAAATCTAGATCCGTGCAAAAAACACAGAAAGTTAACCTTGACGAGAAAGACATATTTACTTTATTTTGCAGGATTCAGAGTCTTGTTTGCCTGCTGCTGCTGTTCGCAAACCAAATGATCCATGGAGTTGGGAGAAAACATCCAGAAAGTTCAAATTCTGCAAGTAAAGGGACGTCCATCCAGGAGCTCGTCGGTACAACAAATCAGATGATTTCCTGCCATACTGGCATTTTTTCCAAAAATACGCCATCATTTATTTCAAAGAGGTAGTATGTAGACAGTTTTTCTTTTGAAAAAAACGCTCACGGAAGGCAGATTGTCGCGCTTTGTTTTGCGGCGGAACCCAAAGCGTTTTGTTGTCGTTGTGTTCGTCACCACCCGAACTGAACGTGTTCTGCTGTCGTGCCCGTTTCTCACTAATTAGGGTGTGTGTGTGTGTGTGTGTGTGCGTGTGGGGAGGGGGGGGTTCATAATACATTTGCGTGCGTGAGGGACGGATTGAAAACGGCTCCGCCGCCACTTTTATCCGATATGCGTCGCGGAAGCACGTGCACGTGCAAACAGTACAAGAAACAATAATTAATCAGGACGAACAAAGCCGGCCTGAGCGACACACACACACACACACACACACACGCGCGTGTACGTGTAGGAAGTATTAATTTATTCCGCTTTGTGGCGCGCTTTAATTATTACAACCGGCGCCCAATAATAGCCGCGCCGCGTCTGTCGCTGTTAGCTGTCAAAAAACAAGCAGAAACAATTTCATCTGCGGCCGCCGAAACAAACACCCTCTCTCTCTGTTTCTTTCTCTCTCTCTCTCTCTCCCCCCACCCCTCACCCACCTCCTCTGTAGTGTGGCGGCCTTTAATCAGGCCCTGGTGTATTTCCTGTTTGTTTATTAAGACGATAGCGAGGAACACAGCTCTGCCGCCGTGTCTGCCTCCGCCGAGCGCTACCCAGCACAGCGGCCAATTGATAGGGAGTTTCGCAATTAAGCAAATTAATGAGTTTATGCGGCGGGCGAGCCAAACACTTAGCGCCACGCCCGGCCGTCTATCTCCGCCCGGGGGGGTGGGTTGGTGGGTACATGAAAAGTCTCACTTTGTTGTCGCTGTTGTGTGTCTTTTTTGTTGTTTTTCCCCCCTCGTCCGCCTTAAAGAGACGAGTTAGTGTGTCTTTGTTTTCCGCCGCCTTTCATTACTCCAGTCTTCTCGCGTTCAGACGCCAGAGGGACGTTTATTTTTATTTTATTTATTTTTTCGCTTTGTTGAAAATTGCTGCAATGAAGCGGAGGGAAAGCGTGCAGAGGGAAGAAAAAGGAACATCAAATGCGAGCGGCGAGGCTTCAGGAGGCTTTTTTTTATTTCTTTATTTCATTTCTATTTATTATTTTTTTAAATGTCAATTGTTTATCATCAGTCGGAGGAGGATTAGTGGTACGCCTCGTTTCTAATATCTGGCTATGTCACAGTCCCCCCCCCCCCCACCCTCCACACACACACACCTCAGCATCCCACAGCTGTGACAGCGGGCTATTAATGAGCAGCCATTTTGTGCCTTTCGACTGCGGCTGCAGTGGGCTTCATTAATTTCCCTGCGAGTCGCAGAGGTGAGGAGCAACGTGCGCGTGATTGCCGAGGCCACCGTCTCCGGAGACACAACACAATTGGCTGTCTCGAAAAACGCTCGCGCTGGCTGGACTCAACCCCCCCTCCCCCCCACCACCACCACCACCACCACCCACCCGTCCTCTGTGCGTCTGGAGAGAGAGAGAGAGCGTAATTACTTCCCGATCGGAAACGCGCCCGCCCGCTCTCGCTAACAACAGGCCACCCAGGGGCCAGAGGGAGGAAACAGAACGCGCACGTCGACGAGGTCAGCGCGAAACACCGCACCTGCTGTCGACCTCCCGCTTTGATGGCGAACAGGTGCCAAGAGTGTGGCAGCCGTTTTGTTGTGTCCCCTTTGAGAGGAAGTCGTGTTGTGAGGGGACGGGGGAGGGGAGTTGCTGCACAGATTTAGAAATTGTAAAACACTGTTGGTTTTATGATTGCAATGATGCATAGAATTTAAATGTCAATTTTGCTGGTAGCCTCTGGGTGCAGCAGCAGTGTTTGTTTAGTCACAAACACATTTTGATATTTTCGCTCCAATTTATTCATTTATTTATTTATTTTTACTTGCGACCATCTCCAAGACGACAATTTGTGGTCAATGCGTTTTTTTTTTTTATGGTGACTCAAATGGAGAAATTACACTGAAGTCTGGTTTTCTTGTTAATGCAAAGCACATATTTCCCAGAAATTTGCGGAAATGTGACAAAAGGAAGAAATTAGAATGATCACATTTCGTTGTAGTGGTTGGAATGGACACACGGCAATGCTATTGTTGTCTGTAGATGGCGCTATAAGCAATAAGCAATGTGCAATAACATGGTTCTAATGAAACAAAAAAAGTAGTAAAGCTGTCGACCATCAAGTCGGTAAATTGATGTGCAGGATGAAGACGAGTGATATCGTTTCAAAGATTTGACTAGTTTCATCCCCTTGTTGGTCAACATGTGCGTTGTTGTTATTGTCGTCGTCCACGTCACAACTTCAGCGTTTGTCCGTCAAAAGGTCACAAACCCCTTCAAGGTATCCAAAAAAAAAAAAAAAAAAATCCAAAATCAAAACTTTTTCTCCATCTAAATAATTGTCTTCAAGCAAACTGAGGCGCTGACCTCCACGCGCCGCCGCTGACAGAAATAGATCCTGCTCGTTTTTTTTTTCTCACCCCTCTCCTCCCTCCCACCTCCTCCTCATCTGTCTTTGTTCATCCTGCCTCCCCACCTCCGCCCCCCGCACCCCCCCACTCCACTCAAGGCTGATATATCTCTCTTCACTCCCCTCCTCGCCTCCGTCCTCCCACGTCCTCCTCCCCCTCCTGCCGGGCGCCCCGGCCGACAATAAATATGGTGTCAGCGGGCGACGGCGATGCTCCTTCATGGAACACTGCATGTTTATTAGAGGCAGGAGAAGTTTAAGAGAAATGCTAACAGTGTTCATTAATGGGCCGCATCCGCGTTTGATGAGGCGTGGCACATTCTCGCCGCCGGGCCGGGCCGGGGGGGGTGGAGGGGATGGGTACGTCTGTGGCCGGCGGGGGGGGCGGGTTTAACGGCCACCGGTAAACGGCCGGTAATTGTGTCCAAATTGTGCGACGAGGGGAGGAAGAGGAGGAGGAGGAGGAGGAGGAGGAGGACCCCCCCCCTTCTCAACGACTGACAGTGACGGAGCAATTATGGCAAGCCAAGCGAGCTGTGTCAAATTAGCCCTCCCAGACCCCCCCACCCCTGCCAGCCTGCTGACGTGGGTGGGTGGGTGGTGGGCTTTCGGGTGTGTTGGGGGGGGGGCTCATATTTCTTCACCACCAGCCCCTTGATTGTGAATAATAAGGCGAGTCGAGGCGCCACGTGACAGCGTGTCGGGATGGATGTTTAAGTTTGGAGTTGGGGGAGGGGCGGGGGTGGGTAGAAGTTTTCTGAGGTGGGTGGGGGAGGGGAGGCAGGGCGGAGGAGAGTCCTTACCGGGGGGAAGGTCATCAGTCGGCGGCGGCGGCGCCGCTTGTCAGCGACGGATCACACGCGGCGGCGTGGCGGCCGCCGACTTTGGTAATTACATCTGAGTGCGGCGCGGCGATGTCTTCTTTTGTGGGCCCACAATGACTGCATAATTTATAATTAACTGCAATCAGTTCAGTCACAGGGACGTTCATCACGGCTCCGGCTCTCCTCCTCCTCCTCCTCTCCTTTTTGTTTCAGGGGTGGGGCGTCGCTCGGCTTGTTATTCAGCAGAAAGTTTCTCTGTTTTTTTTTCTTGGTTTTTTTCTATTATTGTTCAGCACTGTCGCGGGCCAAACACTTGCACTTTCCATGCATCGCATTCCACGGCATTCGAGGACGTGCAACCAAAAAACTTCCCAAAACGCTGCCTTCTTTACGTTTCTGCAAACCCGGAGAAGAAGGAAAGGGGGGGCGGGTGGGGGATTGGGGGGGGGGGGCACGTATCGGCCGCCATGCGCAAACTTTGATCGAGCAAATGGGCTTTATGAAGATCACAGCGGCGAGGATCAATAGCGGCTGATGATTCAAGGTGTCGATCCATACATGCAAACACATTCTAATTGATTTTCCCACCGCCGCCCCCCGGCTCCGACTGGAGCCTCTGGTTAAGGCCGGGGGAGAAGAAAAAAACGGCTATTTGATGATGGGATTGAGACGCTGATTAGTCCCTCCCGGTTCGGCGGCCCGTCGAAAAATGACTGTTGCTTTTACTTTGATTTATGATTGTGATGCATATTGAACAGACTGCTGCTGCTGCGTCTTCTTCTTCCTTTCTTTCTTTTAATTATCACAAAAGCGGCATTATTTATGCGCTGTAATGTGATAATCACCTTATGAATTATGTAAACAAATCACATTTCTTTAATTCGTCTGAAGGCCTGATTGTTCCCACCCCCCCCCCCCACCCTTTTGTGTTCACATGTGAAGTTGCGTTGATGGACATCTTACAGGTAAGAGGAGACTGTGCGCGTACACCTAAACCCCCCACCCCCCCCTCCCCAGACCACTCCCGCCACACACACACACGCATGCCCGCGCGTGCACACACTGCCAGTGGCTAAATTTAAGTCCAAGTATATCAATCTTGCTCCTGCCATTAATGTCACTTTCAGCTCATCATTCTCAAATTATATTTAATAATAGATGGCTTTTGGGCATAAATGTTAATGCAGGACGGCGTAGAATTTTATGTTCTGAAAATGACGTGCCTCCGTCATAACCTCTCAATATTTAGAGAGCTCCTGCCACTTAGCACGCGGGCGCGCACTCACACACACACACACTTATACACGTACACATACCACCACCACCCCCTAAAAAAATAAAAAGCCTAATAAGTGAGAGTGGACTGCTGCCTCGCTGTGGAAAACTTTCCTCTTAATCCAAACAGAAAGCTCCTCCCTCCTTCTCCTCCTCCTCTTCTTCCTCCTCTTCCTCCTCCTCTTCCTCTGTGCTGCGCCCAGCTCTCACCGCTGGAGTCGTAAACATCCAGTCTGGCTCTTGAGTTTAACCCCCTAAAAGCACTTTTTTTTTTCTTCTTTTTTTTTTTGCGGTGGCGCTGCAGAAGACGCAATGCCACCATCGGTTACGTCTCCGCATTCTGATTTCCGGAATTGCGCGATTCCGACTGTCGGATTCCTGCATGAAAGCTCCCACGTTACGCAACGTTCACTTCGCCAACATTTGGGTCTTGGAAAAGTTTGTCCTTTTTTGGAAAATGGGGTGAAAAATGACTACTGGCCTTTTGTGATGTCACAGAAGTCGCAGATACTTCTGGCAGTAGCCTCTCAATGCTGCCTGGCGGTTGTTTGTCCTCTTCTTCCGTGCAGGGAACTGAAAACCTTGTGCTTTTTGCGCAAAGTTTTCCTCTTTGTGATGTCACAAGGGGCACCCTGTCTGGCGTAGTACCAGTGCCACCAAACCTAGTGTGTTTGACCCGCCTACTCTGTGGCTTCCTGGTTTTCGTCTGTCCCACAGACGTACGGAGGTACAAACAAGACAGCAGGAAGCAAATTTGCCCTTTGTGACGTCATAAAGGGCGCTAATACCTCACTTATACCTCTCCCAAGTGACAGCACACCAAGCCAGATCTTGATCTCAGGACTCCAAGGCCACTTTCTGCTGCTCTTCCCGTGCAGAAGGTCAGCATTTTCAACCCTTTGTGATGTCACAAAAGGCAATCATATTCTAGGCCTTATTCCTCATTCCTCTGCAAGGTTGAAAACTAAAACTCAGCCATTCGCTAAAACAGAGGTAAATGGAGGGGTAAATGTTGTGCTTCCCAGAGACGGAGAGTGTGAAAACAATCATCAGCTGCTGCAGGACGAAAAGCAAAAAAATCGAACATGAATTTGATTTCAATATAGCGGATTACTTAAATAAAAAAAAAAAAGAGAGAGAAGGAAAAAAATCAATCCTGAAACGCCGGTTCATGCCCCCGACACACTGACTCCGGACATCTTGGACGGTGCGTTTGTCTCCTGCTGGATGTGATTGGCTGGATGAGGCCATCAGGATTCCATCAGGCCACTTATTGATTAGCCATTAGCCCGCCGAGCGATTCCCTTCTAAACGTTTTCGCAGCCCCAGCGGCGGCGGCGGCAGCTGCGGCTGCGTCTTCGTGTTTGATCTGAGGTTGCCCCAGGACAAAAACTTTGATTTCTCCGGGTTTTTTTTTTCCTTTGCCGCCTCTGCAACTCGACGGGGCTGCGGGAGGCAGAAGCATCTTTTGCCGTCCCCCATTACATATTAACGGCATCTGCAGTTATGTTCTCCAGACGTGATGAGTACGCTGAGGCCGAGCTGCCGGCCCGATTAATTATTGACACTGTCCTTTGCAGCAACCCAATCTTGAAAGTGCCCCTGCCGCTGTTCCACTTTTTTTTCCTTTTTTTTTTTTTTTAAATCGGGCCTCTTATGTGAAAAATATGTTTCTTGCAATCCTTTGGAGAGCAGCTTTTACTTTTCCTGCTTTCTCTTATTTCTATTCATCCCCTCCTCCCCCTCCTGCCGCCGCCGTCTGCATCGACATGTTGGAACGCTTTAGCTCGACGCATGTGGTGTAGATCGGGGGATGTAAAAAAAAAAAAGGGAAAAAAAACCCCGCAGGAAGTCGTCACAGCCGCCCCTTTGGTTTTTTTTTAAGACAATCTGGCGAAGAGATCAGGCCCTGCGTTGCTGCTCTGCGGTGAAAGTCACTCTGCTCGATTCTCTCGATTCATTGCTATTATTTTTCTTTTTTGCAACTTGGACGTGAAGGAGGCTCCTCTCTCATCCGTCCCCGTCGCCGGCCCCGGGGCCCCCTGGTGGTGAGCCCCTCCCACCGCCGCCGCCCTGTTTATTAGCAGGATTTTCCTCGCTGTCCCTCTTGTTTATTCATAAGCCATTGTTTTCAAGCCTCAACTGCTCCATTTTTGAGGGCTCCCATATTTGTCAGCTGAGTGTCGGCGGATGGCACCGGTGCGCCTGGCGCCACCTCCAGAGACTCCCGCTCTGACAAGGACATTTTTTTCATCCTCCTCCTCCTCCTCCTCCTCCTCCTCCCTCCTCCCTCTCTCCCTCCCTCCCCTCCAAAGCTCCCGATGTAATGAAAACTAAATACGAGCGTCTCCCTTCGCTGTCTGTCTCTTATACAACTGACTCTCTTTACCCCCCACCCCTTCACTTTCTCCTCCCCCCGCCACCCTGACACCTCGGCCAATGGGAGTTGTTCCTGTGCCCGGCAGTTGTCAGGAGAGGCAGCCAATAAGCAATCAAAGTAGTGGCCAGTGGCTGAGACAAAGGAGCCACTCTGCCCCCTTTTTTCCCCCTTCTTTTTCTCCTTCTTCTTCTTCTTCTTCTCCGAGGTGCTGTGGCGGGGGCGGGGGCTTGCATGTATAATTAAGTGACAGAGGAAGCCGGGGCCACTTAATCTTCCCCCTAATGGTGATCCGAGCTCCATCACCAGGGGCCCCTCTGGGGGGCTGTACCCCAAAAGACCCACTCCCCAGGTCACCGCTGTCCCCCAATTGTCATTGGCAAATCTTTCTCGTCGGGGGCCGGAAGAGCTGTTTTCCTGGACTGCTGGCATTGATCCATTCATCACGGCTTTTGTTCCTTTAAGAACTCCGGGGGCACGCCGAGGGTCCGTCCAACGCGCTATTTATCATGCAGGCGGCGGCGGCAGCGGGAAAATGGAAACCTCCAAGTGACGAGATCCATATTTTACAGAGTGTTTCTCCGGCGCTCACAATGGGGGCTTGACACGTTTCCAGCGGCCGCTGTTATTGTTACAGGCCACCACACCGCCCCGCTGTCACCTGCATGATATATACGGGAGGTAATTAGCAGCGAAGTGCGGGCAAACTTCATCCGTTATGTTATTGTTTCGAATGAGTCGTGCCGCACACGTGAGAGTCGTTACGCCGGGCATCTTTCAGGCGAGAGCGCTTGTCGTCATGTTTCAGGAGAAGAAAAGGTTTTAGTTTTGGGCCCCGGGTGAGGTAAAGTTTGCCTGTTAGCTGTTAGCTGCCCGGGCCTTTTGGGAAGTTTGCCCAGTTCTGTCGCTATTTTTTTCTCTCAAAAAAGAACAAATCCAAACCACACTTTGCTCACATTAACGATGCTTACTTGTGCTTCCTTGTGTGGCCCGAGACACAGTTTTCGAGACGAGAAGTTAGCCCGCGCTAAAGGTTCTGATGCTGTGCCTTCTTAAATCCAAGGAAAAGAACACATTTGCATTTTTACCAAGGTGCAGACTATTCAGCCGCAGTCTTCTCACATTGGCAGCAAACAATATGTCTCTATGCAAATCAGTTCGCTGAAAACATGTTAATTGATGTCACCACCGATGACACATAAGTGGTGTGACAGACTCATGCATAAGCAGACGAATGAAGGTCATCATTGTGTTAAGTTAGAGGTTTTTTTAAGCTTTGGTCTGCTTACATTAGCATCTTCATGCTAATCAATAGGCCATAACGCACTTTTCCCCATGTCATGTTTGTGTGTCACACATCACTTCTGATGGCATGTTAATGTGAAAAGCCCTGGGATGCTGCTTCTCATGATGCTAATTTAGCTAAGGTTATATTGTTTTTGCTTTGGTAAAATGGAGATGAGACATATTTGTCTGTTAGCTCTTAGCCTAGCCCAAAGAGTCAAAGCAGAGGTGAAAAAAAACCTTGTCTGGTGTTCACGGAAATCTGTCCATCAAAATGGGAAAATTAGTGTTTTTTCCAGAGCGTGGAAAGAGCTGCAGTCTGATTATTCCAGTCTGGGTCACACTTAGCTGCAATCCGCTCACATAGCAGCAACCAGTGCCTCCTTATGCTAATTAATAGGTGGAAGGCATATCTTTTTTTCTCTTTTTTGACACCCTTCCATTGACATTCACACGCCAGGGTCGACGCGGAGCCCAAACAGGGACAGCTGTCCTTCCCCTAGACAAAACAACCCTGGGTTTATAATAGTCCTGTTTCCTTTTGACACGGCTGAAGGCAGCATAATGGGCCTATTACAGACTACCTGCATCATGCCTAATTCATCGCGTTTCCTTATTCAGCAGCCTTGTGATACAAAGCTGCGGCGGCAGGCGGCGGCCAACAGGGGGAATATTAAAAAAAAAGAAGTGGGAAAAAAAACGGGGTTTTGGGTCCCTTATGCCTGCGCCGCCGCCTCCATCCACAGATGACCCCGGCGCTTCCTCGGGACGGAGGTGAGGATCTGGGGACGGGGAGAGGAGGCGAGAGGACCCATGTGACTCCGTCCGAGCGCTGCATTTCGCGGTTATCCCTCTAATACGGACTATTATGTGGTCCCACCACTGACACTAATGGGTTGTTACAACGATTTAAAATGATTTAATGGCTCCCAGGTTGGGGCCCCTAATGGCCCTCTTTATACGCCAATGCGTATTATGAATGGCAATGACAGTGTTGTGAAGTGCCTCTGTTTCTTCCGCTTTCTTCTCTCCTTTCCCCCCCACCCTTTATATATACCGCTGCTCAAGGCAGTGTGACAGGTGTCGTTTTGTGTGGCCATCGGCCTCCGCACGGCTCACCGGATGCATGACGGACTCCTCCGGGAACAATTTGTTTGTGTTTTATTTTCACTTATTCTGGTCAATGCTTTGGACAATGTGGCGGGTAAATGTTCAATAAAAAGAAAAAGAAATCGCTTTTAGACAGACTCAGTCATTGAGTAGTGTCTCTGTTATGATACAGCTCAAGAGCCAGACTGTAAATGTTATATATATATATATATACACACACACACACACACATGTATATATATATATATATATATATATATATATATGTGTGTGTGTGTGTGTGTGTGTGTGTGTGTGTGTGTGTACATATATGTACATATATATATGCACATATGTACATATATATGTACATATGTTCTTGAATTTCCTTCGGGATTAATAAAGTATATCAATCAATCAATACAGGGTGTCCCATTGAAGCGAATGATGGCAGCCAGACTAAACTTTGAAGAAAGGAAATTCATTCTAAAAATTCTAACTACCATCGCGATGTTAGAGCCTTCCTTGATAGGATCTTGCCAAACAGGTGGATTGGACGGAGGGGTTTTGTTGAATACCCTCCACGTTCACCAGACCTCACACCACTAGACTTCTTTTTATGGGGATACCTAAAAGACAAAGTCTACGCAATGAGACCTGCAACAGTCGTTGAATTGAGAGCAACCATTGAACGTGAATGCACGCAAATACCAAGGGAATTGTTTCATGATGTGTGCTGTTCCATCACTTTGCGTTGTCGGCAGTGTCTGGACCAGAACGGACAACAGTTTGAGAACAGGCGGTGACAAAACAATAGAATCATGTTTATAAATTCTTTTACATGTTGAAAATTAAACGAATTATAATAAACACCTAGTTTACAATTATTTATTATTATTTGTTGGGACACCCTGTATATATATATTATTGGGGGCTTATTTATACACATACCTACATATACATACATATCTATGTATATACATATCATCTGTACTCATATACATATATGTATATATATATATATATATATATATATGTATGTATGTAAATGTACGTATGTATGTATGTATGTATGTATTTCAATTTTTTTTTTGTCTTTCTTGATTTGAAATTTAAATGACTGGACAAAAAAAAAGGCAAAAAGTCCCTCTAACCACAAAGGCTTGGCGCTCGCTGCGTATTATGTGCTCCATTATTGTTATTATTGCTCCTATTATTGAAGCGGGACGTCCAAAGAGGGGTCCGCTCTCCGCAAATCATTGCGTCCCATCGGCGCTACATCATCCCGATGCTTTATAATTGCAATTTAAAAATGCAAATTAACGACACGCTGTAAAATCGCAGCTTTCGGGGAACGCTAATGCCTGCGTTTTTTTAATCCACGGCCGCATTTTGCCAAATGAACAGTAGCTTAATTTTTTTTTCTTCTCATACTATAATAGACCGCCTTGCCTTCATTAACAAAAAAAAAAAAGTCAGTTGCTCCACCGACACCCACTTCCTCTGTCGGCGCAATCAAAGGCAAACAATGAGGTCGTCGTCGGCACCACAATGAACGACTTTAATTTTGGAGCCTGTTCCTCTCCCACCGTCGATGGCGGCTCCTCCCGGACACTTTCGTGGCCCCGATGAGACATATCGATCATCCACATCTAAACCCAGGTGGGAAGGGGTTGGGCTAATTGCTCTAATAACTAATAATTCCTGCAGAGTTTGTGTGCAGCCACAGAGCCGGAGAGCTCAGGCCAACTCTTGATGGAACGGACGGCTCGGAGATGTTTGCTCAGAGCGTGTGTGTGTGTGCGTGTCGGTGCGCGCGCGTGCGAGCGCGTGCGCCGGACTGCGCGTGCGAGACAGGAGGCGAGCCCAGAGGATTGACAGCTCTGGCAGTCATTACACGCTGGATTGAATGCCAGATTAGTCCAAAGTGGCTCAGGGTCAAGCGGCTGCCTTGCTCCCTCTCGGCGCCCGATGACTTTAATACCCTGCTACTGTATTAGTCAATTGCTTCAAAGAGGAGCTGGCCTGGCCCCATGCTGCCCCCCACCACCACCCCACCCCACCACCACCACCACCTTCCGAGGCTGAACTTCTTCACTTTTTTTTATTGCCTCGCTGTTTGATTTGTCCTTGTTTGTTCAGGGTGTCGCGCCCGGGCAGCAGAGGAGGTTCTGGGATGTGATGATGTGATGTGATGCTCCCAGCTTTAAGAATCAGGGATTTGTTTCCTGGTTTTTCCTTCAGAGCTGAAGCATGTTTGTGTCAACCTATCTGGAAAACCTGTTTAAACCTGTTGAAGATTGGTGTATTTATTTTGCAGTTTTGGTCTCTGCCTAGAAATAATTGACTTCACCACTTCTTTTTGCTTCAAATGGAGACCACAAAACTACAGGGAGAAATTGGAACTCACGCACTTCTTAAAATCCGCCCTCTGTGATGTCACAAGAAGAATTGATCCACACTGAGACTGCTCAGAGAGTTAGTGACAACGCACATGGCTAAGTGCGCCTCTGCTGATTGGTTTCTCAATCAGTTTGAATTAGCAGGAAGCTAAAACACAACAGGAGGCAGTGAACAGCAAGCTAAAGACGCTTCTTTGTCGTCTGTGATTAAAATAAAGATCTGGATCAGGAGAGTGTGTGCTAAAACGTGCTGTCTGCCCTTTTTGACATCACAAGGGGTCCCGGACGTGGGATGTCCCTTCTAAATATATGCAAAATCAAACAAAGTGAGGCTGTAAACAGAGGGCTAAATACACAGTTTTGTCCAGTGGAGCTGCTTCACTGGAGTCCCAGGCAACAGAAGTGAAGGTCTGACAATTAGACTAATAACGGTGCCTTTGATTCTTTCCTTTCTTTCTTTTTCCCTCATTCAGTCCTGCGACCGTCCAAACATCACGTGCACAGCTGGCGCCTGTCATGAGATCAAGCTCCCCGGCTCTCCACGTCTCTTTTATCCCCTCTGTCCATCATGGCCGCACTCCTCCCATTAGCTCTGATGTTAAATTGCTCTTGTGCGATTGTGTCATCAGGGCTCTCCCTTCCCTTTCTCTCGGGTGACTGATATGACCTTTCGGTACACCGGCTGACAATTACTGTCACCGAGAAATTGAATTATTAGCTTTCTCTGCCAACAGAGCCGCGGGTAGGTGGTTGGTAGTTGAGAGTAAAATGCTGTAATTACTTAGCTAAATTGCCGTATTATATTTTTTCCGCCACTTCCTTTTTGTCCCCCCACCCCCACCTCTCCCACCTTCATTCTTCCCAGTGAGCGATAAATGCGGGATTAAAGAAAGAGGGAAAAAGAGGGTGCTGAGCTTCTGAGGCGCTTTCGAAGACCTTTTTCGAGGGCGCTGATTATCAATAGGAGCAATTTGTCTCAAGAGCTGTCAGAAAGGTTTGACGCAAGGCCCTTTACTTATTCCCTCCTCCGCCGCTGGTCAGTCCAACTTTATTTCCACCGTTTGCAGCCATTTTTCATCACGAACGGGAATTGTTTTTATGGAACGTAAAGTATTTTTTGGAAAAAACATCAACAAAGTGGACATGTACACAAAGTGGTATGGTTGTGAACGAAAAATACTAGAAAGCAAAACTCACAAGAGAGGGCGCTGTGGCCAGGTCACAGGCTGTAAATGCTTTTTTTGCAGCAAATTCGGGCCAAAAACATCTGAAGGGAGCCAATGCAACTTCCCTGCATGTCCCCGGATTCAAAGTCTGCCTTCAATGCAATGCATTTTTTTTCCTCCAAACTTTGCATTTAAAAGCAAGAAAAATCATCTCAGTTCAAACTCTCATTCATCCTCCCATCCAGACACTTGTAAACAGCCGCAGTCACAACTTCCCCCTCTTGAGCATCAGACACTCAGCTAGTATTTCCAACTAAAAGGATTTGTGTTTTTGCAGACTTGCTATTATTTGTTGTGTTGCAACACCCTTTTACTTTGTGCCATGCGGGTTGATGTGTGTCAGTCTTGTGTTCTTGCCTGTCAACACCCCCCCGAGGAATTCCCTTGGAGTGGATTACTCCTTTCATCTCGTCTCTTTGCGAACGGAAACGCGTTCAGTCGACACCTCTCACCATCCTCCTCCTCCTTCTCCTCCTCCTCTTCATCCGACGCTCGCTAGCGCACTTCCACGGCGGACAGTCGGCCCCCGCTCCTAATTATTATTTTTCCTTTCCGGTGCGGCGGAAATCTGAGCGGGCCGTAATGGTTTTTCTTTGCCGAGCAGCTTGTATTGCTGGCCTGTCAGCCGCCTCCGCCGCCGCTGTTGATTACGGCATCCCGGGCGTTTAGCCCCGGCCTAAAACTGCGGCGCCGTTAATTAAGCTGCCGTCGGAGGAACGGATGGCTGCGAGATGGGGGCGGTAAGGCCTCGGAGGTCACATGTTTTCCCCACGAAAAAGTCAAGGAGGATGAGGGGATGTTGAGGGAAGCAGGAGAAGAACAAGAAGAAGAAGAGGAGGAGGAAGGGGCCCCGGCGAGGCCCCTGGCGCTGTCATCCTCCACCCTCACATCTGCGTTAACCTTTTCATCCGCATGCTAAACACACACACACACACAGTAAACACTCATTAAAGAAAAATAATACATAGAAGAAATAGTGCATCACGTCGTCCCGTCCTGCCTTCGCAGTATTTGCGTTAAGTCTTGAATGTCAAAAGGTGTTCTCATTAGTCCGCTTTTGCAATTAGCGCCGTCCCGCGTGCACATAATGAATGTGTTTTGGCGTGACAGACGCAAACGGGTGACGAGTTCACCGCGTTCGGGAGGCGCTCGCCCATTCTCTCTCTCTCTCTCTCTCTCTCTCTCTCTCTCTCTCTCTCTCTCTCTCTCTCTCTCTCTCTCTCTCTCTGCTGCACCCCTGAGGATTAGTTTAGTGCAGAAACAGTTCGATGAGACGTCTTGTCCGAGAGAAATGTCACTTTCAGGGACTGAAGCAAAAGTGGAGGAAATAATTACGTTCCAGGGGGGCCTCGGAAGCCACGTTAGATTTTTCATAATGCGGCCAAACCTGACAATCCACATCCGCTAACTCAGAAAACACACACACACACACATCCACCTGAAAGTGTGAATAAACTTTTTCACGGTTGAGCTCCGACAACAACGCAAACTCCACCAACATCATGAAGGTCCAGTGTATGAAATTTGGCTTGAGTTATTATTTTTATACTGGTAGAAGCTTAACATACTGCGCATAAATACATTAATATGTATATACATATATATATATATATATATATATATCTTCCCACCAGACTGGACCTTTAAATCTCTGAAGGGTGCTTTTTTCAGCCAGCAGTGAGCCTTTTGCTGCAGCAGGGGGAGCTGTGCAGAATGTGACACCTCCGTTGGTTGGCAGGAGGAGATCTTCAGGCCTACAGAAGGGCTCAGTGTGGTTCAACAAATCTTCCCCCCTTCCAAGTGTTCCTCAGCTTTAACCGCGTTGCAGTTTGTTGAGTTTATTCAAACATCTATCAGCTGCGGGTTGATTGTTGTGTAGATTGCCAGCGCTGCGTGGTTGGTTTCTTCCTTTCAGACATTGGCTTTTAAAAGTTGTTGCTGGAGTTTGTTGCGCTGGTTTATCAGCCTCATCGTGCCGAAAGAGTTCCTCTTTTTCTTTTTTTTTTCTAAGTTTGCTCGTTCAGAGGATGAAGTAGAGCTGTGTTGGATGAGGTTAGTTAAAGTCCCGCTAAGTGCAGATTGGAAGTGGCAGCACTGAGTTGTTTTTTTCTTTTTCTTTTTTTTTTTGATTACAGCGATGAGGTGCCTGATTAGGGAGACGAGGTGCAGCTGGTTTCCCCCTGTGACTTCAGCACACCTGCAGGCAATCACGCACAACACACACACACACACACACACACACACACACACAGAGAAGCGGAGGGGAAAGGAGCCACAGTGACGGCAGGTTAAAGAGGCGGCCCAGGTGGTGCCACATGATCGGACACACCTGTTGTCAGACTCTCAGTTTGTTCGAAACCCTCAAATCGAGCGGGAGCCCAACTGTTTGCGGCCTCAATGCTAAAACTGAGTGTAGGTGGCGTCATTAGGCGGAGCCAACACCTGGCTCGCAGTGAAGGACTGCCTTCTTTTTTTGGTGGATACACTGCAGCATCACTGCTAACACACTGCTAACCTGTGGTCCTTTATTCAGATATACACTTGAAAATATTAAACTTGTTAAATATGGTCACTATTTTGATGTCTATTGTAATTTTTACACACAGAAAAATGTCGGCACTGAATGGGTTCAGCTGTGGTTCTCTGTGTTGGTGCTGCTGATTTGAATGGTGTAGAAACTGAATGAATGAATGTATAACAGACGAAGGAATGAACTGATATAAATGTTTTCCTTTTTGTTCTTTCAAATTTTTCAAAGCGTCTCTCTAAGATACAACAGGCAACCAACAGGCATTTGGCTTGAGACCTCTGCATGTTGCTCCTGCATCTTCCTTCATCCGAGGTCATGTGATGATGCGAAAATGCGGAACGAGGAAGTGAAATTACGAGCGGTCCATCCACGATCGGGTCTGTCAGTCAAAAAAAAGAACAGTTGCAGGGATGGCAAGAATCACACTCAGAAGCCTTTATTGTCATTGTGAAATTTGAAGGGCCGAGTGGCGGGAAATGAGGGAGACGTCCGTCCGTCCAATTTCTCTCCCTTAAGGTCGCGCCGCCTGATCATCGCTCGTGACGAAGGGACGATTTGCACGCACCATAAAGGACGTTTACGGCGACGGCCGCGTCCCGGCAGAACCCCATCGCTCTTTGTTTTAATTGTCCGTGAACGAGGCATTGTTCCACGAGATCGGGGGTCCGGAGAGGAGATTCTCCCCACCCACCCTACCCCACCCACCAAACCCCCGGTCATTGTTGCGGGGGAACACATTACAGGGGCCTTCATTATTTTTCAGCCCGATATAAAGAATATGTTATTTGAAATTTACATAATTCTCCGAGCGAAAAAGCCGCCGCTATAAATAGCCTCATTCAGCTGGAGAGCAGATTGCGATGAAAAGAGAAGCCGTAATCTCCTGCCGTGTTGTGTCTTTGTCTCTGTCGCGCTTTCGCCTGTGTGTTTTACACACACACACGCACACTGAGGGCTCAGAATTTCCAGTTTCCAGTGTTTTCAGGTCAAAATTGATGCGTCCCTTCGCCCAGATGAATTTGTTGTTCCTTTTTTTGGCCAAGAAGGGCACGTCGTGACAACTTCCTGCTGATTTTGTGGCTGCTCCGAATGGAGTTGTCGAGAGGGACGGTGGTTTTGGGAGGGGGGCGGGGCTCGAGCTTCCCACTTTTCCAGGCGCTTTCTTCTTCTTCTTTACGAGATCAGCTGTAGCCCGCCAAAGGCTCAGACACACAGTCACACTTCCACGCACTGCAGAAATCATTTCAGCAAATTCCCCCCATTTTGTTCTGTACCACTTCTCCTCAGCCCCAAATTTGCCCTGAAGTTTGGCTAAAAGTGTTTTCTAAGCTCCTGCCTCTTCTGCTTGACTAGCGCCAGCAGCGCCCAAGGACGTACAGTTCATCGGCTAACAGCTAACGGCTAACAGCAGGTCACAGCCGAGCCCCAACCGGCTACGCCTGCTGTAATGGTTTCTTTTATTTTGTGGGTTTTGAGTCTCGCCCGCTCCACGTCCTGATGTGAACAGGCGACTCTGGTTTCATTGAATCTGAGAGGACGTAAATCCCAGAGGAGTTGTTAAAAAGTGTTAGAAACCAACCGCCGCTAACGATCATGGCGATTGTGGGTGTGTGGTCCCCCGAGTGTGGGGAAGGAGAAAAAAAATAGCCCCTTCCGTTCGGCTTTCGGAGTGATTTCAACCAGCAGGGCCTTCTTCCTTCCTTCTTCCGCTCCCGTGGCTGCACCGAGCTGCCGGCCTGCTGCTGCAGCCATGAAGTTGCGGTCACTAACCTCTCGCCTCTCATTCCTGCTGGTATTAATAATACAGGGGTGTGTGTGTGTGTGCTTGCTTGTATTAAAACAGCTCGGTCCCTGCGCCTATCCCAAGTCTGAGCCGTTACTCTCCAACCGAAGGAGGCCCCCGACGTCTCGTCACATTTTTTAATATGCGGCGATGGAGGCTCGAGCCGGGTTGCGGCGAGCGTAACCTCTTCTTGGCGTCATCTGCATCCTTTGTTGTGTTAAGAGGAGTTAAACGACCACTCGGGGATGGATGCGGGCCGACCTTTGACCCCCTCCAGGCAGGGATAATGACCGAGATGTGGAGCGACAGGTATAATGGACTGTTGAGGAGGGGGTGGGGTGAGGTGGGGTGGAGAAGGGAAGGGCACTGGTCGTCTGGTTAAGATGATGTGGACACAGAGGAGCAATTACAGATGGGAGGAGGGGTGAAAAAAAAAGACTTTTCGCTTTTGCATTTTCGCCCGGCGATGGAACAGTAAGCCTTGACCCTTTTGCTTAGGCATGCAGATAACAAAGGCCAACAGGGGGCAGTATCTACTCCCAGTCTGTGAGTGTTTTCACATGCAGTCATCTTTCAAAAGAATCAAACTCAGTCCCTTAAAAGTGGACCAAGAGAAAATGGACTTTCTTTGCATTCACATTGTCCATTGGTTCATTTGAAGAAGGACTTGCTTCTCATAAGAAGGCAAAAGGCAATGTGTACTTTGGAGCACTTTGTGTTGCACAACGCACAATTAAATGTGAACTGTGAAATATTCGGAGATTTTGAGAAGCAACAGTCACATCAAGCGGTTACATTTTAGATTGGAACGCTCTTTCACTCACCCTCCCTCTCCGGAGTGAGCCAGTAAACTACAGTGGCCTACGCGCATATATTTACAGTTAGAATATTTATTAGTATAGGAAGCTTTTACCAATATAAAAATCATCATAAATCAAGCCTAATTTTATACACTGGACCTTTAAAGTGAGCCAGGTTTGTTTGCTTTGGTCACATATACACAGACACACAAAACAAAATGCTGAGTCATAGGTCTGAGTTTGCTTTGAGGAGCTGCAAGGGTCCAAGTGTGAAAACACCCCGTCAGTCCATCCAGGTTTAACTGCACCATTGTCAAAACTTTTCACGTGTGAATAAATTTGAAAAGTAAACGTTGACAATGACATCAACGCACTGCTGTTACTTTCCCCATTAGATGAAGAGGAAGGCAGCTGAGCGTCTGCTGATCATCGTAACGAACCTGACGCGAGGTCTGAGTCTCAGTCGAGGTGTCACCACCACGCCTGTCGCGGCCCCGGTGTCACTGTCTCCGGGGAAAAGGGCACGTTCGTTGTATCCCCGCCGTCGTGTCAAGGAGAGAGAGAGGCACTGTTTTCCCCCCCTTTTTCTTTATTAACATTTACACGCTGAACAATTCATTTGTCTTGGTTCGGCTTTGTCTGGACGCGGGGTGACGGGAGGAAGTGCGTGTGTGCGCGAGCGCGCGTCCTTCCCCTCTTTTGTGGCTCGGAATTGATGCCGCCGAGCCCGTAATAAAAACGTCCGAAATTTTTGTGCAGCGCCACTTTGAGGAAGGGCTCCTTTTGTTCCCGCCGAAGCCCCTTGTAGTGAGCAGATAACCGGTGGGGGGGTAGCGGTGGTGGGAGTGCGGGGTTTGACTGTGTTGGTGGCAAGATTAATATGTTACCCCGCCAGAGCCCGTGCTGTTTTCTCACCCCGGCTGTATCTCCAGTGTCAACATCATAGCTCTTCCTTTGTACCGCCTCGCACTCTTTGAATCGGCCCTTTGATCGCCGCCGGAATGTTTACCGCCGCAGCGCAACGGATTGGCGCATTTGTCTTGCTTTAGTCGGCCGCTGGCGGCTTATGATTCTGCCGCCAGCCGGGTTTAAAACACCCCTGATGTTGGAGGGAAGGCTCGCTCAATCACCTGGCGCTGGGAACTTGAGATTGCGGCTGAGATTTCTGGTCTGCAGTCTCGCTCGTCCGTCTTGGAAAGCTCCGCCGTAAGGCATTTTCAGACAGTGCGGGGAGTTGGAAATCAGAGCCCTCTTTAGTTGGGGGCAACAGCTACGATAAACTGCTGAAACCACAAAAGAAGACCACGAACGAGAGCTGGGAGGTGACTCTAAATTGATTGCTAATGCGTATGTTAGCTCGCTTGCTGTGGTAGCAGCAGTTTCATCAGAACCGGTCTCGATTTTTGCTTTAAGAGAATAACAAAGGAGGACAAGGAGGCTTTTTCCTTGTCATTTCATTCCATCGGCAAGATTCGATCAGAGTCGTTCGCAGCGGCGCAACACAGGATGCTAGCCTCCGACTAATGTTGACTCCCTACAAGCGACGCAGCTAAGCTAGCAGCAGGGGAGGGATGTGCCCTCAAAGCAAAGGAACGAAGGCACTGAAGTTTTGTCCTTGTGGGAGGGAAACAGTTTGTTGTCGGTGGCTCTGGAGTTTTTACGGATGGGTGGATTGACCATTGTGTAGCCCCGCCTTCACCCCACTCTGACACCGAGGGCGGGGTTAGCGGCGACGGACGATCTGCACTGAGTTTTCTACTTTGAAAACAACATTTCGAAATTAGATTTTTTTATAAAGCAGCTCCTTTCATAACATTTCAGATTTTACAGGAAGCCCGAAGGTTCAAATTATTTCTGGACGGTTTTATTTATTTACTTATTCATTTACTTGCTTTTCTCTCTCTCTCCCTCTCTCTCTCTCTCTCTCTCTCTCTCTCTCTCTCTCTCTCTCTCTCTCTCTCTCTCTCTTTCTCTCTCCCTCTCTTTGCCTCCCCGACTCATGACAGTCCTGACATGGCTGAGTTACTGAACTGTATCTGAGGACTAATGAGAGAAATTTCCCCAGAGAACCTTTATCTATTTGCTCCCCCGAGTGCACCTTTGGGGACTCACTCTCCTGTCTGTCACCTTAACACGGGTACCCGGGCACACAGCCCCCCATCACTCCCTCCCTCCCCTCAGCAGCCTGCCACCTCTCAACGCCACTCTCCGCCACCCCCCTGCCTCACCCCCGTCACCCCCAACTAACACCGTCGCGATGCCATTTCACTTTTTTTGCACCTCGCAATTAAAACCAGGGGCAAAGGCGGAGGAAAAAAGAAATAATAATACCGTCAGACTCACAACTCGCAGCGCCCGACGCCACCCCGGATCGCACGTGTGACACGCGTACACAATCGGCAGCGGGCTCCGACATTCCAGAGTTCACGGGAATGGCAGGCATGGGATTAATTAGCGGAGGAAACCTCGGCACGAGCTCCGACTTCGGGAGATTGAAATTTCAGATCTTTTCGTTCATGCTGCAGCCGTCGTAGTAAAGTGACGTGACGACAAGAACAATTCGTCGCGCCGACTCAAGAAGCTCGCACTAGACTCTCCTCCTCTCCAAGAGTGTAACTCGTACAGACGCACTCATCTGAACGTGGAGGTGGAGACTCGCGCGCACTTAGACACACACAGACAGACACAATTGTAGAATCAAAGATTTCTTTGATCTTTGCTGCTGACCTCTGCAGAATCCCCTCCTGTGGGTTGTGAGAGAAAGCATGCACTCGTGTTTGGTGTGTGTGTCTGTGTGTGTTTGTTTGTCTAATCACACAATACTGTCTTATTCTGAAACATCGGCCCATTCCTTGGCCATCCATTTCTCAGCTCTGGCGGTTTAAAATGCGCATGCAGCCGTGATCACTGTTGAGATGGTCAACAAACCGAGGCGGTACACACACAGACACACAAACACACACACACTCAGCTGTAATTACTTGCGCAGCGGGTCCTCGCGGGAAAACAGCATCAGGCGTCGGAGGCAGAAGGTCGGCGCTGTGTAAACAGCGGCTCCTGATCGGTGTTACATTACTTTTTTAATTTTTTATTTGCTCCAAATTGGAAAGCCTCCCCGGTGTTTGTGTCTCTGTCTCCACGCACACACAGACACACACAGACACACACACGCCGCCGGCGTGCACTTCCTCGATATTAAACATGGATTAGCGCTGTCGATTGGCCCCCCGGCCAGCCGGCCAGACGGAGGCGAGCGCGGGAACATCGATTTCCCAGCTACTTACGCCCTGTTTGTATGTACGGACACACTGGCACGTAATCTCGTTAAATGTGAACTGCATCACCTGTCACTTTGCGCGGCCAAGGTGTGTGTGTCCGAGAATCTGGCAATTCATGCGGCAATCCGGTTGTGTCACAGTCGTCTAGCGCAACGCAATGGTCCAAGCCACACAACTCTGTTGTTGCACTCGACTCTTGTTGGAAGTGAAGAAGCTATGACTTATTTTCCACCCCAACTTCCCCCCAAGAAATATCAACAAAAAGGGAAGCTGATTGGTCAAACAATGCAAATAATGTCTGCTAGTGTTTCAGATTAGAGCTCGACAAGATGGAAGTGCAGTCATGATGGGAAACGATTCTGTTTCTCCTGGCTCAAGTTTACGAGTCACTCACTGAAGACAGTGAGGTTTCTTTGAGTGATTTGAGTCACAGACTCGGTCAATCTGAGTGAGTGGAAATGAAGAGGAGCTGATTTGTTTGTTCACGGCTCGCGGCATGGAGGCAGAGCTGAGATGAAACAAGAACTCGGCCACACAGCAACAACGTCGTTGGAGGAATTAAAACAGTTCTGGAGTTCTGAATGATTCGTTCAGGACTTCGCTCGTCATGGACAGGCAACATTTCAGAGCTGAACTCTGGTTTAAAAAAGAAAACACGAGTCCAGACGTGTTTTGGGTTGACCCGGAGCCACTGACTGTTTGGATGATTCTCGTCCGCTTCAAAGTGAAATCGCACACCTTGCCCGAACTTTCCCCCGGCTCAGCCCTGGGCGTTGAACTCCGGCTCCAGGTGATTGCGGCGTGTGTAACTCCTGCTGCAGCTCATTATGCCAAAACATCAGTGGGCCGTTGTCCAAATACATCATAAATAATTATTACGGGAGTGCATGTTCAGTGCTCTGGGCCATGGATATAACTTGTTTAGTTTCAAACATACCCCAATCAATACGGAGCCTGTCATCTAAAATTCATGAGAACGCCAGCTTGTATTTTATTTATCTTTTCATTTATTTATTCGATTCATTTGGGCCCTGGCTGTGTTCTGCCTCTTGTTCTTTGCTAATCTCACCCAGTGTGTGTGGTTTTTTTGTGCGCCAGTGTGTGTGTGTGTGTGTGTGTGTGTGTGTGTGTCTCTCTATATGTGCGAGGCGGCTCCGGTCCGGTGTGCGGCGAAACTCAGGGGACCACCGGAATTATGGATTGAGGACAGGAGTCATGAGATGATTGACAGCCGCGTTTTGTCGGAGGTGATTAGGTGCGCGGGGCCCAAAGAAAACAAGACATGATGGAAATTTCAACATCCCCGCTCTAATTTCTGCTGCAGGTAATTATGATACATGATGATCTGCAGACATCATTGGCCACACAGTCGGCTAGTGCTCCATCTTGGGCTGAGCTCGCTGTCTGTTCAGTTCCCCACCACGCACACACTGGCTACACAATTACACACAAACTAGTTGGGGGATCAATCAGGCATCGGCTTCCAGCACTGAAAAAAATGTCTTTTTTATTAATTTCATCCCAATTGTTGGCATTTTGCTGTACAAAACATTCTAGCATGTATAAATGAATGCAGGAAACTTAAACACGGGGTTCTGGAAATCGGCCCTTTGTGATGTCGCAAGGGGGGTTGCTATGCAACCAGTACCAACCCCAATCTCACCCTTTTACAATTCTCTAGTTTCTTCCCTTTGTTAAACATGTCCATGGTCCAACAAAGTACCACTTTTATCAGGAGGCAGTACACACAGGGCTAAATGTGTTGTTGCACTATATAGTCTTGTGGTATTTTTTCTTTGTTGTTCATTTTGTGGGATGGGGGGTAATTAATGGTGCTCGCTGCCTCAATGGAATCTCCTAATCTGAAATGGATATAGCATTCTGTGGGACCTTGGACAAGGGAAATAAATAGCTCCTTCAGTGAAGTTCTTCAATCAAAAAAACTCAAACAAGGCCAATTTTACTATCTTTAAACATGGTCATGTCTTTAATCAAGATGTAATGCTAAACTAATGTGTAAGTAGCTATTTACCCTAGGCACGAGTCATCAACCACCGACCTTCACATTGATCTCCTCACAAGGTCACGACACATTAGACCTGTGAAGACTTTTTCTCGCAGAGTTTAAACACAAACGTGTATCCAGTCCTTTGCAATAAAAGTACAACATTATGTGCAAAGCTGCGCCCAGGAGAATCGCGCACCCCACATTTCGTAAAACTAATCAAGTTGGAATCTACCCGGAGCAACAAATCACATTTCCAATCACACTCAGACGCATGCGTGCCAATCTGAGAGTATCACCCCGTCGGCATCTCCTCTCATGTGCCTCCCCTCCCAAAACTCCACCACCCCCACCCCCACTCTCACCCCCACCTACACAACCACGTCCACCACCACCTTTCTGAGGCTCTCTCAGCTCCCCACCCCTCCCTCTCCCCCGTGTGAGGTGCGTTTAGCATGGCTTTGAACGCCACCGCCTTCCATATTTTATCGAGCTCCTTGTTTGGTTGGTTTCTGGACGCCTCCACAATGCCCAGCGATGGGGTCATGCATTAGAGATGGGAGCTCTGGTGGAGGGGATGGTTGGAAAAATAAATAAACTATATATATATATATATACATACATATTTATATATTTATATATTTAGTTTTTGTGCAACCGTGGTTTCTGATGGTTTGTGTTGTGGACTCTCACAAATTTGCTTGTTTTTATACATCTGACTTTTTAAAATTTGAATAAAATTTGACTTATGTTTTAACGTTCAAACATAACATCACAATTATTACAATTATTAGAAAAGCTAACTTTGGTTACGTACAGTTAGCCAATGACGTTTCAGATCGTTATTTGAAATGTCAATTTAAGTTATTTAGTTCCATTTTGCAGCACATCACGGCTTAATGTCTGTCACTATGACTCCTCAGCACAAATGACGGTGAAGCTAAAGCTGTTGCCAACCGTCTGAACTAGTCAAATTATTTCATCTGAACACAATAAGGGGGAAGATTTATAAAATCCCCTTTTCAAAGTGTTGCCTTCTCTTTGCTGTTTCCAGTTTACCAGATGGATGCGTGAGCCAGAGGGATTTAGAAATTGCTCCGTCTTTACTTCCTCTCACTTTGATTAGCCGTGAAGTGTAACACATCCTGTTATGCCTCAATACAGAAGGTCCTCCATTTACTTTTACAAGGTTAATCCCTGTTGCCCCACCCGCACGTGTGAAAAAAATTTATTAAACCCTCCCCCCAACATACGTGGCGAGAGCGCCGACGTATACATCCGCAAGCTCCTGATTGTAAAGTGTAGCGTTAGCAGGTAGCAATACTCAAACGTGCCAACGCCTTAAATTAGCGCCCCATATTTTATATATTTAGTGCTAGCTTCCAGCACAACTGGAATCACCACTTAGTAGTTTGTTTTTAAAATGTAAAAAGAATATTGTAAAGCGGTGAGTTTTAGCTTGTTTAGAATATCGTAAAGCGGTGAGTTTTAGCTTGTTTAGAATGTCGTATAGCGGTGAGTTTTAGCTTGTTTTAGCTTCGCTGGCTAGTTGAGGTTTTTCTGCTGGGTTCCTCACTCCGGCTCTTCCACATCTGCGCCTGTTTATTTATCGAGCAGCGCAACCAGCTGGGAGCTCCTTGCGGCCAAACAGACGTCTCCTCGCTTGACAATTAACAGCCGCGCCCGGACTAATCTCGGAAACAGGCGGCAATCCTCGGCGCTCTGCTCCGGCACCTCGCGGATTTGTTGGAAAATGAAACAGTTTATGCTGATTCTCTCATTTACTTGACCTCCCCTTCTTTCGCGGTGACGGGAGGAGCAATAATCTGGCTTCCAGTAGACTAAACATAAAATTAAAAAAAAAAAAGCAATCTGGCTGTTTCATACAAATCTGAAGGGGAGGAGGGAGTGGGTGGGGGGGGTTTAAAAAGAAGTCACATCAGCGACTTTGGCAGATAAAAGTGTCGCAGCTCGCCAAAGTGAAAAGACGGATAAAAAAATTTATATATCGTCTTTCTTTTTTCCGATTTTTTTTTCCTCACTCTCCCCTTCCTCCTCTTTTCGTTCGCCTTTGCATATGTTAGAGCGGCTTGATTAACGGCCGGGCCATCCCGAAAGCTAATTATTTTATTGAGTCGGCGGGACGAGGCGGGATCCCACCCAGGGGGATTTGGCTTTGGCTGCAAAAACAGACAAGGGACCCCCGCCGCTGCTAACCCACACACACACACACAGACACACTCGCACATGTGCGACGTGTGATCTGTCCCCGCCTCCCGGTGCCCGTCCTGTGCGGCGGCGGCAGGATGAGCTCCAGGTATGGGTGGTCTCATCTCTCGTCTATCAATAAGGAGCTTACTCGCCGTACTGGAAATGGGAGGGAATACAATACCGTTGCAATTTGATTTTAAGCCCCACAGGTCAATCGGCTGAACCCTCCCCATTCAGGCGGCTCCTTTTATCCTTCTGTCACCCCCCCCAACCCCACCGCACTTCAACTCCTTCCTTTTGCTCTTTTTTTTTTTTTTTTTTTTTTTTGCTTTTCCACGACTGATTTTCTGTCTATTTCATTTTCTTTCGACTGACTTGCTGCCCCCATCTGTCATATAAATTTAGTCGTTTCACACAATTAGAATTTTTTGAAATCTAATTTTCATTTATTTTACATTCCTGCCAAAGCTCTAGAATTAACCAACTGTCTTTTTAAAAAAAAATATATATTATTTTTAAAAATATATTATTCATACATAAAATATATGATACAAATGCCCGCAAATTAGCCAAACGGCTTTTTATTTTGTTTTGTTCTTTTTGCATTATTTATATGCACGCACCTAAAAACAAACAACAAATGCTAGGAGAACGTGAGGGCACGGTTGACGTTCCACATGTGCATTCCACAGTAACTGGCAAAATACAAATATCTTATATACAGATCGAGATGAAGTCACAGATTGCGCCATTGTTTGCATTATTAATGAACAACCAGGCCTTTTAAAGGTCGCTTCCACTTGAAAACACTCAGCATCCAGCCACCCTCCATGTTTTCCTTCATGAATTCATGTCTGTGGTTGAGACAAAAGACGAGGGAGGCCTGTCTGCCTTCTCGCAGGGCTCTTGCCGGCTCACACCTGTGTATTTCACGGCTCGGTGTGTGTGTGTGTGTGTCTATTAGGACCCAACAGTCTTTGTCCTTTCTCTGTGCTCGCCGATCGACCCGGCTGCAGGACTCCTGTCAACAAGACGCTTCTAAATAAATAAATAAATAAATAAATCTAATATTGAATCAAATAAATAGCAGTGCTCTTCTCGCCGCCATATGGGAGTGTTGGGTGTGGAGGTGGGGGCGCATGGACAGACAACAAATTGGCTCACCCCGTGCCCTCCCGCCACCATTCCAAATGCTAAGGTTAGGCCTTAATTGTGGCACCTGGGCCGCAAACGCGGACAAAATAGCGACGCGTCAGTGTCAGCAGACGTGTTGTGAATAGTTCACATAATACCAGTGTATACACAGTGGACGGCGGAGCCGGGCCACCTTTGCTCCGCTCCTCTGTTCTCACTGAATAAGGATCTGACATAAATTCTGCACATATAAAATTAGTAAATGCCACTGTAGCCGTAGTTAAATATCACACAAACCCCACGGGGAGGTGGTGGCAGGAGGGTGGAAGGAGAAGGGGGGGGCGGGGGGGGGGCGGTGCTGCTGGAAGTTACCTTGGCCTATTTCTTTTTTTTTGCCTCCCTGTCGCAAGAAGGGCAGCAGGGGGGGTTGAAGGAGGAGGAGAAAGAGGAGGAGGATTGTGGGATATGAGAGGAAGGGGAACCTACCACTCAGATATGAAGGCTTTGTGAGCTTTCTCTCACCTTTTCTATGCACTGAAGCAATGAAATGAGAAAAAAAAGGGCGAAAAAATACAGCGGCGGTGGCGGCGTGCAGGAACCCTTCACCGCAGCCTCTCTTACGCCATCATGAGGGGTTAAGTGCGGCCTAATCTCTTCCCTAATAAAGTTACTTTGAAGCGAGGAGCGGACGGGTGGAGTGGGGCCAGGGGTTGTTCACACAGACTCTTTAGTGAATTAGCTCTGACGGCACCGACCGCTCACTCTGAGGCACCTGTGGCCACCCCTTTTATAGGGCATGAAAGCAAATTTGGGTTTCGATTTTGCGTAAAAATTTAGTTTGGGTGTGATTTTCATCACTTAAGGGCTTGGGTGTTTGTCTTTGCCTTGCGTTATTCATTCCTATGAAAAACCTTCCGGCTCCTTTTTTCACAGAACCTGGTGGACGGTTGTTAGAATGAATAACAGAGGATGACAGTATGTGCTGGAGTTTTCCATTTCCATTTTATGGGATGGGGAGGCTTCGGTTTATACTGCCCCTCCATTTTTGAGGCTACAGCAGTATGTGTGATCAAGATCACTTTCAGACATCCCTTTAAAACACAAAACCATGACAATAGAGCTAACCTCTGAAATCATGCGGCTCCACCTTGGAAAGCTCCACTCCACTCTAACGCGTTTCTGGTTGGTCCAATTAGCATCTATATTTCTATTTTCTTTCATATGGTATAAAAGCTGGAATCAGGGCTGCTGCAAGCAAACTGTTGTGTGTATATATATGTAAATACTGTATGTATATGTATGTGCGGGTGTGTATATACATATATATATATATATATATATATATATACATGTATACATATTGTATATACTGTATGTACATATATGTGTATTTATATGTGTGTGTGTGTGTATATATACACAAATGTGTGTGTATGTGTGTGGATGCTGACAGTGGTGATTTGGAGCAACTCTGATCCCTTACCCAGCCTTCATTCTGTCTCCATCCTCCCGCCACACACGCGTTTACCAGCCTGTTGCGGGTTGGCAGGCCTTGGCGAGATGCCAGCCCCTCCGACCCCCCCATCCCACTCCCCTCCACCCTCCCCCCACGTGCCCCTCGTTAGTTCGCTGACAGATCGGCGCAGGCTGCTCGCAGCCTCCCAGACACGGGTGTTTGTAACACTCGGGTCTGGGAACGCCCCACCCCTCGTTCGTCGGTTGCAGCGGATCAAAAAAAAGGGAGAGGAGCTCTTTCCGTCTGGCGTTCAGCGATACGGCGGCGGCAGTGGCAGCTGGCAAGCGGCGGCGGCGTTGGCACGCGCCGTTGGCACCGAGCCCCCTAATTGGAAGCCTTGGGTCGGAGCCAAGACGCAACAGGTCCGCGGCGCTCAGCACAACAAGTGGACGTAGGCGGCCGAAAAGGAGGCGCTATTGCGCTAAATTGGAAAAATTGGAGATAAAAAAAGTGTGCGGCCTGCTTTTAATCAAAGGCTCTGCCTCCCACCACCACCTTTAAATGATTGGGGATAATTTCCCCTGGCCTATTTTCTCATTGTAGGAAACAGAAGGCGCAATTAAGGAGCATAAACGCCGGCTGTTTGCGGGCGGCTCTACCTGGTACCACTCAAGCCCCGCAATGTGGTAGCGGTTTGCAGAGTAAATGTTATTGCACTCGCACGCATCAACACCACATGTCGTCCGCGTCTCTCCTGGAGGAATTCCCGCCGGATTCCCTCCACCTCTGAAGGGATCACGTCGAATTACTTCAGAACCGCGTTTTTCTTTTTTGCGTCCGACTCGCAGAATCGGACACATTTCTCATTCAGGGCCCATATGGAAGCCTTTATGTAATGTTTTCCTTGTTGATATACAGGATCCCTAACAAATGATAATGGCTTGCAGCTGCGTGCGAGGACGAGGCACGGCGTCAGGTCGATCGCCTGATGGCTTCAGCATGAGCCCGATTTCCCCCCCACCCCCCCACACACCCCCACCTACGTCCAGGCCGGGAGGGGGGTCTGCCTTATTTTAACCTTTACCACTTCTTTGTTAGACGCAGCCGCAATCAGCAGATGAGAAAAATGCGAGGGCACTCGAGAACTGTAAGGTCTAATTAATCCGCGGCCGACACGCGAGCCAAACGGCGTCTTGGATCGAGTGCGTTTAGTTGAATACGAGACTCCTGGCGGGTCCGAGCAAGTGGCCTGATTTAGCTTGTTTCTTTTACATACGGCGATTCTGGTCGTGCACATCCATGCAAAGGATCATCCGTCTAAAGGCCTTTTGTCTTTATTGTACCGCGCGGTGTGCGACTGTCGTGCAATCAAAGCAGTAAAGATTGAATGTCATTATGTGGTGGCCTTGAAGGAGATGTTTGACGGTTACTTCATGATAAATTAGGCGCTTGGTTCAGTCGAACTTACTGACTGTTTTTGAGCAAGACTCCATTTTATTTGGCGAGGACTTTATTTTATTTAGGTCCAGTTTTACGAAAAATTTTAATTTACTAAAGTTTTTTTCAAATCATCTCTCACCTGTCAATGCACACCCTCAAAGTTTGAAGTTCATTCTTTACTTCTTTTACTTCTTTTGCTTGATTTTTGGAAGTCAGCCTTTTGTGATGTCATCAAAGGCATCGGTGCTGCGATGTTTTTGTCCACTTCCAAACATGACGACGGTTCAGCAAAGCCTCAGTTTATTTGGCAGGCAGCTAAAATTGAGTTTTGCTGATAACTGTAAACAAGAGCTAAATATGATTTGATTTTTTTGGACCAGTCAGAACCCCAAGGTGCTCCTCTGGACTCTGACGTAGAAAAACAAGGACCTGCCCATGACGATGATATGGACCCTTGAGTGAACCGAAAGGAACCCGACTGGAACAGGATGTCCTCCGACAGAAAAACAAAATAAACAACTGCCGTGTGACCGGCTCCTCAAATCCCATGTTTTCCAAACACGTCTTCTCGGTGACGGCGACGTGTGCGTGGTCGACCACCAAAAAAGAAAAAACGAAACGGAAAAAAAGTGGCGACAAATTGCAGCAGAGAACGAGAGATCGGCCAAGTTTTTTTTGGAAGAGCCCAATTTGTCGGCTCCAATAAAAGTGACGGGCGCTCGGCGAACAGCCGGGCCGGTCGCCCGATGGGGAGCGGGGCGGCCGGGGAGCCGCAACTTGATTGGGTGTAATGCCTGACAGCTGTCCGGGGGTCCCGTCCACGTGAGTCAACACGGACGTGTCGGGCCAAGTTTTTCCCTTGAATGTCAATATGTATATTGTGGGGAACAGAGGAGGAGGAGGAGGGGCGGGAGGGGGAGGGTTTTTACAACAAACGCATGAGCGCCTGTTGTTGGAACAAGAGGCCCCATCTGGCTTGGCTCGGCCTCCCCGGGCTGCGAGCGCAGGCGGAGCCGAGGCTGCTGGCTGGCGGCGAGTGCGCTTGTGAGGTCGCGGTGGTGGCGGGGGAGAGGGGCGGGGGGGCACACCCGGGGGCCTCTCGATGCAGTTGGGTGCGAGAGTGTCTGGGTCAAGAGGGTCCACTCCGCGGTGGAGCGACCCCGGGCTCCGAGGCTGTGACAAGCGGACTAATGCGCCGGCGCCAGTGGCGGCAACAATGGTGGGAAGTGTGGGGCTGGGGTGCAGCAAGTGTGTGTGTGTGTGTGTGTGTGCAAAACAAACGTAGCGACTTCAGGGATGGTTCCCGGCTGGTGTTGGATGGTGGCCGCGCTGTTTTTTCACGCCCACTGGTGGCAGTCGTGCACCAGATTGTGTGGTGGCTGTGCGGCCGTGTCTTCTGTTTAGTACGGGCATGGGCAAACTAAGACCCGTGGGCCATATGCGGCCCGTTAAGCTTTTTAATCCGGCCTGACGAACTTGAAGAAATAGGAAGAAAGTCATTAAATAGCTGTATTTTGTCCATTCCAATGTTTTAACAGTCATTTCAATAAAGAGCTAAATACCGTGGGGCTATAAAGACACTGAATTTTTCATTTTCAATTGACACTAAAGCACATGTTTTTCCGCATATCCCATGATATATCTTTTCTGCTATCAGGTGGGCCACCAAAACACTCCATCCATCTGCTCCTGCTTCGACCCCTCTGTCAAATTTTAGAAGCCATTGTGGCCCCATTAGTCAAAAAGTTTGTCCTCCCCTGGTCTAATATCTGGTGGAGTATTTGTTTTACCCATTGGGGTGGGGAGGAAAAAACTCGCATCTCGTGTTCTTTTGGGATTTTTCGTAACGTTGAAAAGTTACGGTGACTGACTCTGTGACTCAAGAGGCCGACTCTCTTCGGAGAATGACTCGTCAGCAAAAAGTACACGTGGCGAGACGTTTTTAATTTATTTATTTATTTATTTTCCCACAGTGCCTTGCGCCGGGGCGGCCGTGGAGGCGGATCAAACTCTTGAGCCTCTGTCGGATTTCGGATCCGTGTCGCGGATGATCCGACCATTAGCGGCCGGTGTTTGTTTGATTCCCGCTCATCGATTAAAGGCGATCCCCGGCCAAACAAGCCCTATTGACGAAACAACACGCTCCATAAACACTGTCGCGTCTGGGAGGGGAGGAGGGGTGGAGGGAGAGAGGGGTGACATCCATCTGTTGTCGGAAATCCGCGTGGCGCCCTCCCCCCCGCACCCGTAAGAAGAATTACCTGTGACAGCGCCGGGTGAGGGCGGGTGATGAGCCTTTTTTTGCAATGGAATATTTATCCTATTGATTTCTTTTGATTAGAAATCCGAGCAGTCAGTCAGTCAGTCAGTCAGTCAGTCAGTCGTACGGGAAAGGAGAGAGAAGGAAAATGTTTTTCCCTCGTCATTTTTTTCCTTTTTTGTGAAGGATGCGTGTCATGCGGATTAATATTTCAAAGTCCCGCTAATTCATTTATGACGGGCGGTTGTTACCGCGGGAAGAGGAGCGAAGGAGGGAGGGAGGGAGGAAGACATTGAGGGGAAAGGAGAAGGGGGGACAAAAAGAGAGGAAGTGTTTTTTCGGGGGAACATATTGAGCCGTTGATGTTTTCATTTGTGTTTGTCTGCGCGGCGCCGCGCTAAATAATACAACAAAACCACGGCGGCGACGCAACTCTGCTCCCCTCGCCCTGCCGTGCGGCGTCGGGAGAGCCCCTTTCCAATATCTATTATTCACACAAACATCTTGTTAGCTAAAGAGTAAGCAGTTTGTTTACAAAACCCGCCGCGGCTGCATAATTCATGCAGTTGTTGCTGGTATTGTGTTGTTTGTTCGTGTAAAGTCAAGCAGCGGTAAAGTGTTGCGGTGTCGTGGGGGGGGGTTGCAGGGAGGAGGGGGGTGAGGCGCATCCCCACGCATTAAAAATAGACTAGCGCGTTGCGTTTAAAGGAGACCCGGCGCTTTCCAGGCACCTATTCAGACTCTCGCTGCTTTAATATTGCAAATCGTGTGTGCCAAGATTTTTGAGTATGTGAGTGTGTGTGTGTGTGTGTGCGTGTGTGTGTGTGTGTTTGCGCTTTTTTTTTTTGCTAATGCGCCTCGTTGACGGGAAAACAGGGGCCGCAGGATTTCGCCCCGGCTCTTTCTGCCATAACCCCCCCCGACCCACCCCCCCCACTCTAAAAAATAAATTAATCCTCATTTTTTAGCGTCTCCTCCGGTACCGGATCAGGCCAGGTGAGATATTGTCCTCCCCGGGGCATCTCCAGCTCCATTTTAATCCAAATGCCAATTTGTTGCAGGCAAATAGGGGGAGGGAAAAAAAATCCCACCCAACCCTGGTGTGGACGGCTTGTTTGGCCGTTTCTTTTCTTTTTTTTCTCTTTTTGCGGCCGCGCTGGAGGAAAAAGGTGCGCGCGTCTCGGGTTGCGCACGTGCACGCGAGTCTCTCCCCCTCTCCCCCCTCTTTTTTTTTTTTTTTGACTTTATTTTCACCGGGTCCTCTCAGCTTGGTGCATCTATAATTGGAGAGCAGGGAGCGTCCGGAGGTGCGGGGGTTGTCAGTCACTGTTTGGGTTGCCCCGGGGCCCCTGGCACTCCTGTGGGTATCAAAGTGGCGCTAATTAAATGTGGGCCCCGCCGTACGGCCCTCTGCATCGCCGGGGCCAACCGAGAGCCCACCTCGCACCCCACCACCACCACCCAACCCCACCCCACCCCGGCTGTCCTCCCCGTGCCTTTGAGAATCCGCCGCTCGCGCTAATTACCCATTGTCCAAGTGACTCGCCCCCCCCCCCCCTCACCACCACCACCTTTTTTTTTTAACAACCCACCCTCATCCTCATCACCCCCTCCAGCCCACCCACCCCACCCCGTATTTATTATTTTACATTGCCCCCCACCCCCTGCCCACCACTGTCTTTGGGCCGGCCGGCCTAATTAATCTTATGGAAATCTCCTCCAGCCAAGGTTGGCCTCCGATGTTTGTAATTTGATTTGGGGCCGTGATAAAAGTGAAAGCCGGTCGGTGGCGGCGGGACGTCGAGGGAACAGTGTCATTCCTCTGTCCTCGCCGCCACCAACACCCCCGCCAAACCCCCAACAACCCCCCCATCGCCACTGCCGCCGCCTCCGCGTCCCCAGCACTCGGGAGACGCGCGGGGGCTATCAATCTTTCCCACGTGCCCGGCAAACTGATATCCCAGAAAATTAACTTCAATTAATAACAGAAATCCCCCGATGCGACGGCGGCGGTGGCGGCGGCCGTGGAGGCGAGCCGGCGCTTTGAAGGAGAACCTTCAAAGATGTCTCCCCGCGAGTCTTTTGTGGGGCCAGTCGTGTGGGGGGGGGGGAGGGGGGGGGGGAGGTGCAGGGGCTCTTTTCATTATCGCCAGCTGCAATTTGAATACATTCGTTTTTACATTTTTATTTATTTATTTTTAATCCACGACGGCGGGCACTGAAATGAAACTGCTGCCAGCGCAGTCCGTCCGTTGGACGTCCTCAGGCGGGGGGGGTCGTAGGAGCCGGAACAAAAATCGCAGCTCGTTAAAAAACGACACAAACAAAGCCTTTAATACGTAATAGGGCATCGTGGGTAAACACAACCTCAACGCAACAAGCTGCCCTGCGGTGACCGGGGTTTTCTCGCCTCCTTCGTAATTCTCGACACAGCGCCACCACAGGCCAGGAAAGGGAATGCACAATTTTTTTTTCCGGAAATGTTTTGCTTGTTGTGTGAAAGTTTGAAAGCAAACTGAAATTGCAAACTCGGTCGACTGGAAGAGAAGGTGTGAATAATAAGACTTAAGATCCCACAGAGATGGATTGGGTGGCTTGAAAGAAAAAAACTAAGAAAATGACTTGGAATGGCAATAATTCCAAAACCAAGCTGTTTATGAAAAGATTTTTATGTAACAACAAAGAAGAGTGTTGGCTTTTTACTCTCATCCATTCCCATAGAATTTTCCACCAAGTACAATTCACAACTTGATGAAAAAAATACCATTAAAAAAAAATAAATAAATACCACATTTTCGGCCATATAGCTGTATTAAAAACTTTTCTTTCACGTGCGCTCCCGTCATTCAGTCTCGTAAACAGGCTGGAACCGTCCGTGGTGGAGGAGAGCAGGCGAGGAAGGAGGGGGAAAATGAAACTCTTCCATGCTTGTTGTGTCCTCGCATGCCCCTAACAACCCCCCGACCCCACCCCACCCCAACCCCCAAACATCCATCCCCAGCGTGGCGGCTTCACTTTAAGTGGCACAAATACAACAAATACACGCCGCTGATCGAGTCACGGTCCCCTGCCGCCGCCGCCGCAACAGAACACAATTCTGTTTTCTCTGTCTGTTCTCTCCTCCTCTCCCTTCTGGCCGCCTTGAGGAGGGCAGTCACGTCTGTGGGGGAGAGAGAGAGCGAGAGAGAGAGAGAGAGAGAGAGAGCTCTGCCTATTTATTTGTGGCTGTTTCCTCGGCTGTCAGGATAAAGAGGCCAACACGGAGCCAGTCTGAGAACATAATTTTCACTCTGAGTGCCTTTAGCCTGGAGCACTGACACACACACACACACACACACACACACACACATCCAGCTGTATAGACAGGCCCACACAAACACACACATACACACAAACACACACACACTCCCAGTGCTGCTGCAGAGTGGCTGTTGACCTGCTGAATAATGCTTCCCGACTGGTGGAGCAGTGCATTGTGTGGCTGTGCGTGTGCGCGCATGTGTGTGTGTGTGGCTGTGTGTATGTGTGCGTGAGTGTGTGTATGTGTTTGTGGCTGTTTAGCAGCTTAGCCTTCCCGCTGACTCCTGTTAAGGGCTAAAGGGATCCGTGTCAACAACAGGCAATAAAGAAGATGCCACATCCATGGAGACACACACACACAAACACACACGCACACACACACGCACGCACGCACGCACGCACGCACACCCAGCCAGACTCGACGTGTCACAAATAAAATATAGATAGAGGTGAGAGTCGTCTGAAGGGTCTATTAGTGCGGGCTGTCGGGAGGCGATAGGGCCGGGGATCAGTGTCACCGCTCAGCTGGGCCGCCCCGCACCCCGCCAGGGGCCTCGGAGGGGCCGCCAGCCGCCTCTTGACAAACCCCCGACACGTGTTTGATGCCGCCCCCGCCGCTTGGCCGGTTGCTGCTGCAAAGCTGCACAAATGTATTGGCTCTTTGATTATTATTATTTTTCTTGTTAGAATTGATATATTTGCATTTGCATTTTGCAGTTAAAAATAATGTATGTGTATGTGTATCTAAGTATATGTAACATAAATATATACAGTAAGCCATACACATACATATGAAAGGCTAAAGGTAACCTGTACTTATCTAAATTTCCGAATAAATTTGATTGATGCAAGTTTTTCTTTTCCTATATAATGTTTACACGTGTATGCAGTATTTTGGCTGTCTGTATATAAGCACTCATTTATAGCCACTGGCCACTTTATTAGGTACAAAGTTCAATTGCTCATTAACACAAACGACTAATCAACCAATCAGACGACAGCAACTCTGTGCATTCAGGCCTTGGAGTTCAAAGTGAGCGTCAGGATGTGGAAGGAAGCAACTTCTAAGGTGGCAAACACAGTTGTCGGCTCCAGGGTTCACAGAGGGCGGAGCCAAAGAAAAGAGAAAATATTGGTGGTTGATGTTAGAGGTCAGAGGTCAGAATGGACCGACTGCAGAACTTCCTGATGGAGAGAAATCACTTCCGGGGTTCGTCACTTGACAAAGATACAAAGATGCATTTTAGGTTCATGATTGTTTTGGGATTTTCCACTCGGGTTCATTTGCACTGTCGACGTCTCTGACAGACCCAGGTTGACCTGGAGACCCGACGGCGACCCTCAACTGATGCGCAAGACGAGTAAGTGAGCAAAGCTTCAGACTTTAAACCTGATGAGATTTTATTGAATTTCCTGTCTGAGGTAAGCGTGTGTGTGGGGGGAAAAAACGTCTGGCCTAATTTTTCTGGCTCCGGCAAATCATAAAGGTTTCATTTGCCAAACTGCTGTTGTGTCGCAGCTGCTATTTCGAGCAACAAAGGCAAGAAAGTCCACACATAAATTAACCGCGAGCGTTTACCCCAACGTACCTCCTTTTTTTTTTTTCAGAGTAAAGGCAAGCTGTGAAAGTTTTGCGTGCCGTGAGCATGCTGCAGGCGGAAACAGTGGGTGGCTAATCACGAGTTATTCAAATCTTGAATCAGGCATTAAATCTTAAAAGGATTACAGGCGACTTGGCAGAAGGGAAGCGAAGCTGCTCTCTCTGCCGTGTCCTCCTGCCGAACATGTTTGTTCTCCTTCAAGAAACGACGATCTCTTTGACATTGAATGCGTCCTTCAATCTAAATCTTACGCATCCATCTGGTGAAGAGCCCACAGAGAGCGTTTCAAAGGGAGAGGCAGCATTTTTTTTTTTTACTACATTTTCAAGTGGTCCAGTCCGATAGATTGAGCATTTAGCTTCCAGCTGGTCAGAAGTGTGATGTTAGCATGTAGCCGTTGCTTGTGCCTTATACTTTTTTTAAACTCTGCACCAAAACCAGTTGTGAGGAAAGTGAAAATATGTTGTCTACTGATAAAAGTCTTCAGGGTATCAATTTTTTCTCCGACTTTCGTGGCAAAAATGTTGCTATTAAAAGAGCAGCCATCCTCACTAACCTCATTAGCGTTAGCCTTTGTATTCTTTGCTTTATCCTTGATGTCTTGTTGCTTCTCACCAGCTTTTCAGTCCCTCCTGGCGCTTTAACAGAAAGGGAGCTGATTGGTCGACCGGCTGGTTGCAGAATTTGTTTGAGTTTTTAGACCTTTTTGCAGCAGATGTCTGTCGGAGGGGCCGGAGGGTCCAAAATCTTGCACAAGGCAGTTCTGTTTGGTCCCTCGCCATTGGCTCAGACGCCGTGGATAATCTCGCCAGCGCCGGCGTGTTCGCGCTCTAAATCACCGTCTCTTCCTCCGTTTTGATCCGTAACAGCTCGTTAATTAACGCCGCCGTTAATTAAAAACCCACTTCCTTTGCTCTCGCCGAGGTTTTATTCACTTACTTCTCGTGGATATCTCGCCCTCTTTTTTTTCTTTTTTTCTATCTTTTACCTCCTTTCTACCTCAGCTCATTTCTCCACTTGTCTTTTGTATGAGCACATTGCCGGGGCCGAATCGCGGTAGTGTCTGATATGGGAGCTGACAGAGACGTCAGACGTCCAAGGCTAATTCTTCAACCTCGTGGCACGTTGGCAACAAAGGTCTTGGCCCTCTGCGACGCCTTTCTTTTTTCCTTCCTCTTCTCCTCCTGTTTCTTCCTCCTGCCCACGTGTGTGTCGCGGCATTAATCATTTTCTCTTGCGGCTGAATGTCAGAGGCTCCGGCCAGCGCCGCCGCTAATAAACACCGTCAGCCGTCTGCATGAATAACCTTCACATATAGCGCGCGTGTGCGTCCAGTTGCTGGTGTGCGCACTGCATGGCATGTGTGTGTGAGAGTGTGTGTGTGTGTGTGCGTGCGTGCGTGCGCGTCCTTGTCTCCCACCAAAGGCTCGGAGGAGGGCAAGTAAAGGCAAAAGCAGCAGTACGTGGCAGCCCTGCGTATCTGTGCATTCTCCACCCGACTTTTATAGCGCCGCCGTTGTGTTTGATTAGCCTGAGTCGAGGCAGACTGGCGCTACACACACACACACACACACACGCAAACACACACTGCCATCCTCTGCTCTTTTTTTGTCTCTCCGCCCATGTCCCTTCCTCTTTCCATCTCCCTCCGACTGTATCCCTCGTTTGTTTTCATTAGCGTGATTGCCCCAATGTCTCCCTGACCTTCAGCCTTCTTAAGTACTCGCACATAGAGGCGCAAGCACACACACACACACACACACACACTGTTACACTAAACATACATTCCTACAGACGATCACTTCTGCTTCTCAGGCCTCCTGTTTTTTTTGCTTTGCTGTCTCTCCTATTTTTTCTCTTCATTCCGGCTCTCTGCAGGAGGCCCTAGAGTTCCTCGAGCAACATGAGTTTCACTTATTTATTTATTTTTCAAGGTAGCCAAACTAGCTAGCTAGCTGGCTAGAGCTTGGCAGACCCAGACAAGAAGGGGAAGAGAGGTGCGGAACGACAAGGGGAAGGAGGAAGAGGAGGTTAAAGTGGAGGTGAGGAGGGTGGGGGGGGACAAGAAGAGAGTTAAAAGAGATGCTGAGGACGAGAAGGTGAAGTGAAGTCCTGGCTGTCGGCTTTTAAAGTGTGAGAGACGCGCGGCGGTCACCGACGTGCAACGGCGGCAAAAAAGGAGGAGGAGACGAAAGGGTTGTTGTGCTGGTGGATGGGGGAGGAGGGACGGGAGGGAGGGAGGGAGGGAAAGGAGGGGGGGAGATGATTAATATTAATTCGAGGGCTGATTGAAGGCAGCACTCGAGTGAAGTGGCTCATGATGATGTCTCCTGAGCAACTCCCACGCAAGCCGCCGCCGCCATGAGTGGAGTGGGGGGGTGCCGGAGCCTGACAGCGTGAGGAAGATGCAAGACGTGCCACCTTCCTCACGCCCGCCCACTCGCCCGCCCACTCTTCCCCTCACCAGGAAAAGACAGCGCCGCATTTCATCACAGAGAAAAATCGATACTGGAGGCCCTTTTTTCTTTTCTTTTTCTTCTTTTCAAAAGGCCTTTCAGTCGCAATAACTCATCCGCCGTTTCTTTAGTACGCTAGACGGCGGCTCATCAGACGGGATCTGCGGCCGGAAAAGCCGTTGTTGTCGTTGATAATGTTCCCGCCCTTTCAGAGCACAGGTTCAGTTTGCAGGGACGCAAAGAAGCGAAGCAACAAGTGCGACGGCTGATCTTAGCATCGCATCTTCAAGCTCAGAGCGGAACACAGGGGTGTTGTATTCAGGGACTTTAAGTAGAAATATATATATATATATAAAAATCCGATACACTGGCTGGATTCAAAAGGAAAACGCTGTCATTTTCTCACGTTTGAGTGAGTTTTCAAGGTAGGTTAGCTGTTACAAGCTAATCAGATTTTAGCCAGAACTCATTGGTTGTTTAGTGGAAATCCCACGACAAAAGTATCGAGCAGTGTCGTAGGTAGAAATCGTCACTTCGGCTGACCCAAAAATTTCCATTTGGATTTTTCCAACTTTCTTTTCTTTGAGATCTTTGAGTCATGACCCGACGGTCAGCTAAAGTCAACTTTAAGTGTTAAATCCTTCTCTTTCTCTCTGTCGGGGGCTCATAAAAAGGTGTCCGGAGGTGCCGGCCGGGGTTATGCTAATGTTGCCGGGATCATCGGCGTGCACCTGCAGATAACGCACTCTGAAAGTCCGCATCCCTCCCAGGGCCGAGCTGGCGTTGGTGGGCCCTGGGTGGTGTGTGTGTGTGTGTGTGTGTGTGTAAGACAGGAAATCTGAGATGTTGCAAGGGAAGCCAGAGGGCGAAAAAAAAAAAAAAAAAGAAAAAGGAATGGGCCACCCCTAGGTGCTGTATGAAATTCAGAAAAGGGTGGAAAAAAAAGAGGCCAGAAATGGTGTTGTTTTTTTTGTTTTTAGCGCAAGGCTTAGCTAACGAAGAGAGCGAGTATTTAAATTTGAGAGGGAGGAAAGTTTAGACTTCAGTCATTTTTCCCAAGTCAGAGCTCAGCTCCTCTCTTAGCAAAGCAGCTCAAGACGTCCCAAGTCGTCTAACTGGAAGCAGGTGACGAGCAGGAGAAGGCGTCGTGCCGTCCGTCTGGGCCTAACATTTATTTTAGCTCTGCGCGGGACTTAGCTAATTAGGTTCCGGAACTAGCGGTTCTGCCAGAGGTTAAAATCATAACAATCCCCAAAATGCAGACCCAGCTCACATTGCCGCCTCCAACTTCTGCCTTCCTTCTTCCTCAACACACAGTGTTTAGTGTCTCAGTATGAGATCCTGTTTATGGATTTTATGTCCGCTGTTGAAACAGAAATAACTGGTTGAGACCACAAGCAACTGTTTTCTGTCTTCCAAGCCTCCTCAGCTGAATTTTTATTTTCATTCCATAATGTATACCTTTTGTACAATATTATTTTTCTTTCTTATTTTTCACACAGAAATAAACTTCTGGTCGTATATCTTCTTGTTACAATAAAACACATTCATTATGGTTACACAACTCTGTTTTAAACAGACAAATTAATTATGCACTGGCTGAATACATGCACAAAGTACAAGGCTTAGAAAAAGCAATTTTCCCTCTTAGAGTGCTTAACATGTCAGTAGAAAAATGTAACATTCTTTAACACCATCTTATAATTAGTCTTTTTCCACAAACAGTATAAATTATCTCTATTCTAAATTGTCTAAATTTGTCGATGCGAAGCGTCGACACATCGTGTTGCAGTGCAGTACTGAGCGCTGAGGGTGGTGTCGCTCGTTTACATCCTGCTAAAAACAAGAGAAGAAGAACGGCTTCTTCTCTTAAAAGGTTTGAAAACTCCGACCAAAAGTTTCTAAAGTTTAGGAATATTTCACAGAAAATGAAGCAGCGAAACATGTTAGGTACAAACTGTGAGGCTCACCAAGCATTGCATGCTAGCACTACGGTGATACGCCAGAACCTTAAACACCGACACCGTGGAGTCACCGTATCGTCACGCACTGCAGAGAGGAGTTCACAAGTAACGTTTAGGATACATATTTTGTAGTTATGTTTTGAATTACACGCATATTTGTTCATTAATCATCATTCTATGACGCAAGAACATAATATGTTTTTTTGCACGTCGGAAAATCATGGAACTAGCTTGCTTAGTGAACAATAGTTCACTTAAATGCATACTTCACTGTCAATACTAGCGTTTATACTGAATTGTAACACTCTTTCACTTATCACTGCAGTCACTTCTATCAACTGTGTTATGTAAGCCATATAAATTCAATATTTAAGTTGTAAGAAATCTGTAGGTATTAACTGTGATAAATATTGCATATAACCTTTAAATCATGAATTAATATATCTATGATATTTTACGTTGAAAAATATAACAACAATGTCGCAGATAAATGCCTGTGTGTGTCATTATTTTGATATATTTGTTTATAAACACATGCTGTCAGGGTACAACAGCATAACACAGGTGTGAAGATTTAAGCAAGTTAGGTTAAACACACTTCCAAAATAAGTGCTGAAAATTAACAAGATAATCGTGATTAATTGATTAATCGAAAAAAAAACGATAGCACAAATAATCGTGAGTTGCAGCGCTAATGCCAACATTTAATTAAATTATATATATATATATATATATATATATATATATATATATATATATATATATATATATATATATATATATATATATATATATCACAAGTGTGACAATACACTTTGTGTGCGTCACATTAGCACCAGCCAGAACCGCGACAGAAGGTGCTAGCTAGCTAGCTGTGGGCCCCTCGCAGGTTCAGCTAGCACCGCAGTCGAATTGTTTCCCATCATCACCGGTGGCTTTTTTTCTCCGGGATGAGTGACAACCTCCTCCCAGCGGCTGCGTGTTTATACCGTTGTAGGTGTCAGTGAGGCTACGGGACGTTCTCCGCGCCGCTGCGCTCCTCGCGCCAAGCTAGGAGATACTTTTCCTTCTTTGATGACAAGGGTTGGGTAAAAACAACAGGAGTGACTGACGTTCGAGCACATCCCTCCCCCCTGCGTCTTTTCTGAGACAGCCACGACGTCACGGGAGGTGTTCTCCGTCGTGAGGTGTCGGGTTTTTTTTTCTCCCCCTACAGCTGGAGTAATGGACGCTGTGACGAGAAGAAGAAAAAAAAACAGTAGACCAGCAAATTATCGGGAATTGCAGAAGCAAGTGGGAAAACGCAACGGGGAAGACACACCTTACTTTTGTATTGTGTTGTATTACAGCTCCATAAAACAGGAGATATGCATCCTGCTTAAACCCCGCCGCCCTCCCCAGCGAAATGACACTAGCGATAAGTAAAACTTGACGTCAGCCAGAGAAAGAAAAAACAGCTTTCTGGCGCACCAAGCAAACCTCCCCGAGACGTCCACTCACTGTCCGGTAAATACAGAAGACATTTCTTCTCTTGATGAGCGGTGATGCTTTGGGGCCCTGCTTTTACTTTCAACCAGAACTGACCTTTTTTTTTTGTCTTGTGAAAAAAATGTATAAATAACTCAGAACTTGTTTTTGAAAAGGCCAGCAGCCACTTTGCTAACCTATACATACGTATGCTTACTTTTTATTATCTTATTCTTACCTTTAAATAAATGGATAAATAAATGGCTGTTTGTTTGCACAGTCCTGATTTTCTCAGGTCGAACGCGGTGACGTATCGCAGGGCCAGCCAGCTGCTCCGGATCAAAACATACAGCCGGGCACGGGAAGAGGGGCAGTCGGGACCCCCCCGCCCCCCCCCCAGCTTGTGTGTGTGTGTCTTTGGATTTGTCGGGGGCTATCAGAGAGTTTAAACAAAGAGAAGAAGAAGCGGTGAGCTGCTGCTCAGACGAAACAAGATCCAGACGTTTGTGTTCAGTTCTGACCGAGTCTGTTCCAAGATGGGCCTCCGCTCACACCGGCCGTCAAGACACGCCCCGCGTCTTGACCTTTGACCTCGAGATTCATGCTCATACCTTTTGCGGCTGACGTACAAACATATTTAAAGGCTTCGAGTTGGAGAGTTGGACCATGGCACCTGGGCTTCCACCTGTCTGTCTGTCTGTCTGTCTGTCTGTCTGTCTGTCTGTGACAGGACAGATAGATAGACAGACAGTTAGACAGACAGACAGACAGACACATAGATAAATATAGATATATAGATAGATAGAATGATAGATAGTTACAGCACACACTTTGAGTCTGTTGTCAAGCAGGCCGTGCTTTTGGCCCTCCCTCCTCCTCCTTCCCACCTTTTTATTTCATTTTTTCCGCGGCGCGCACGTCAAACGGCATCAATCTTTCAGAAGCCGCCACGGGGTTGTGTCTGCCGTCGCTGCGTCCGCTGCTTATCTCCTGCCTGTTTTCTCTTCTCTTTTGGTTTGTCGCCGGCGCCGCCTCATAAATAAAAAGCTGTTACCCAGGAGAGGGCCGCACAGGAACAGGCCAGCACACACACACAAACACACACACACACACACAAACGAGTGCGTGCACGTGCGCCGCTGGCAGGTACTCGGTCTGCGCTTGCCGGGGAGCTTTAACCCCGAGCGGCTCAGTTCAAGAGGCAGACAGAAGCTTTATGGGACGTCCGGGACCTGCAGCAGCAGCAGCAGCGGCAGCAGCGTCGTCCGTCCTCATCTCAGATACAGCCGCCAAAATCTCTCTCTTTTCAAGCTGACACACACACACACACACACACACACACACACTCGCAGGGTCCTGAACAGAGTGTCCTGCTTGCAAGTTGTTTCCCCCACGGTGCAGCATCAAAGGTTTTTATTTTATTTTACCCGCTGACACGATATATTTTTTGTTTTTCTGGCTTTCCGACTGAAAAGCCCAGCAGGTGGCGCTCCTTTTGTTGACGTCACTCCTGCGAAAGAGGCCGGAGAGATTCAGGGAGTCCATCGTTTCGTGATTTTTCATGCGAGTCTCCATCAGAAACTGCAGGTTAGCCCTCTGCTTGCAGCCACCTGCAGAAAACGCTCAAGTTTTCAGCTTCCAGATTAAAAAAAAATAATAAAAATGCTGCTTTGTTGAAGGGGGCGAAAACAAGGTTGTCCCGACCAGCGGCCTGGCTGGGGGTGTCATCTGTGACATCACAAGGGGCCAGATCATTACTGAAAAGTGGAGCAAGCAAAAAAAAAAAAGAAGTAAAGAAGGAACTTTTTCTCATTTGTGGGGAGTTCGTTGTCGGCCTATTGTTAGAAAACAGCCTCGGTGGGGCTTTTTTCATTTCTTTTTTTTTAGAATATGGGGCCTTTAAGGCTCTTTTTGAAGAGGTATTGCTTCTTCAGATCTTTAGTCAACAGAATTGTTCCGCGGCGATAGATCCGGCAGATGAAGACGGGAAAAAATTTAATAAATGTAACCCACCTGTACTCCCTTTTTTTCCTTTCTTTCTTTCTTTCTTTTCGGGGAGCAAACACGCGATTAAATCTGCGGCGCTTTTCTCTCCTCCTCGTCTGCGGCAGCAGCGTGTCCCGGAGCAGCGGACAAGGCGAGCGTGGAGGCGGAGACATAATTCAGAAGGCGAGAAGCGAGAGGTTTTTTTTTTCTTCCTTTTTTTTTTCATTAACCGGTCTCCTTTTTGAGAGGGGCGGGGGGAGAGAAAGGACTTGAGTGAAAACGACAGGTTGGAAAAGTTGGAGATGTGGGCAAACAGCGATGCGACAGGGGGGGCGGGGGTGGAAGGGTGGTGGTAAAAAAAAAAATCTGGAGGAAGGGAAAAAAAAATCAATTTTGTTTGACACGGTGTCAGATCTAAATATTTGGCTTTGCGTCGGCTAGCGGCCCTGGAAATAATTTCTACAAGCGGCGATAATATTTATAGTTTCAGCATATGGACTCAGCAGGGTTTCTTTCTTTTCCTTTTTGATTTTTTTTTTTTTTTTTTCCGTATGCGCCTTCCCTCTCACGCACAGACGACACAGCCGTGATTGAATTCCAACCTTGCGCCTAAGTGTTTTTTGATCTACTCGGCTTGATCTTGGCACACCAAAGCGCACACACACACACACACACACACACACACATGCACACACTGAGACAACACAGCGCGTTCGCAGACGCGCACATCACATTATAAAACATCAGCGCGGGGCTCAAAGTGGGATCATTATTTACTAAACAGGTTGCCTAACAAGAGAAGACTGATTCCCCTGCAGGCTTGTGTATGAAAAAAAGAGAGGAAAAAAAACCCGTGGAAGCATGGCGGCGGAGCAATATCCATCATAATTGATGTGTTGCAAAGCAGATTACACACATTAGCGCACACTGTTCTGGCTATGACAGCTGCATCTGAACATGACAAATTCCATAATGTGGGGAGCAGGGCAAAGTGGGGGGTGGAGGGGAAGGAAGGAAGGAGGGGAAAAAAGAGGTGTTTCACTCTCTCTGGGTATTATGGAGGCGCGACAGCGAGCTAACAAAGAGACGTTAGCGTTAGCGCGAATGAACCTGAAGCGAACATGCGTGTTTGTTCACCTCCTCTGTGTCACTTGACGCCAACTTGTGCTCCACTTGGAACGGAAGGGCATCGCGTGGTGGAATTTTGGCTTGGTTTTGTTTTATATTTGTTTTTTGTTTTCGCACGAGCTAATCCTAGCGTTAGCGCCATTTGACGACAGAAGCGGGAAGAAGACGGGCTAGCTGCTCAATCAGTGCAGGCCCTGACACCACGGGGGGATGAATAAGCTTCGGGCGAGAGAGTGGAGAGAAGGGGAGGGAGCTCGACTCCCCCACCCCACCCCAACCCCGACGCCTCCCCTCCGCCTCCTCAGTCGCTCTCTCAGTCGCGCTCCCCTCACACTGCTGCTGGGCTCGACAGCGTTGCGGCGGTTGTGCCACTGGATTTCCCCATGAACTCTCGCGTTCCTGTATAAGAGCATCCATTTAAAAAAAATAAAAAATGAACAACAATAAGGCAAATTTTGTTTTGTTTTCTTTCATCACAATTTACAATAATAATTTGAATTGCTCGCATAATTGTTTTAAATGTTGTATTTGTGAATAAGATATTTGAGGCCCTTAAAAAATAAAATAAATGCTCATCGCTGTGTTGATCAGCTGGCAGCAAAAATCAGGGCTTAACGAAATTGATCTTGATTTTTTGTTTTGTTTTGTTTTGTTTTATTTAACTATGGTGGATGCTCCATTTAAGCTCTCTGAGCTTCCAGCTTCTTTCCTGCTTTGTGGACAAAAAATATGCACGTATAACTGCACAAAATAAAAATAAAAAAGTATTGAAACTGTCTTTTTTTTTAAAGCAGGCACTCAGTTTCCCAAAATGCATCATTTTACATCATTTTACACAGGATCTGAAATTATTTTAAAGTGTTGATTTTTTTTGGCTGAAAAAATAATAGTTTCAATTTTTCTTTTCGCACCAATGTTGTTTGAATTCTGTCAGACCCCACCCACCACCCTCACCCTCCGCTCCCATATCTGTTTCTGTGAGAATGATTTAATTTTCACTCTCGTTTCTCCCCTCTGATTAAAACAGAACACATCAAGAGATGTAATTTAAATTATTTTCCCTTTTGCACTAATTGTGGAATCCATGTTAATTGCAGAAGAAGGGCCCGGGCTGAGCCATGTGTTTATGTGCGACCGTGCTGTTCCGGAGCCTCCCACACACACACACACGCCGGCGCGTGCGTGCACACACACACACACACACACACACACACGTGACGACCCTCTAATTAACACCCCATGTTAATCACCCTCAACCCAGCCAATAACTAGTGACACGCCATCAAGCAGATCACTGCACCACGCCGCAGCAAAGTGGTGCCTCGGAGCCCAGCCAGACTTTGCCTTTTTCCTCTTCCCAGTGTGTGTGTGTGTGTGTGTGTGTGTGTGTGTGTGTGTGTGTGTCTGGACTTCTCCTGCAGTCTGAGCAGGGTGCACAGTGTTCAGTCTCAGAATGGTGCTTTCGAGGTGTTTTTTCTACTGAAACAACAGCCGCAAAGAAACAAGTTGACGCTCATCTTGCGGGAAAAAACCCAGATTGGGAAATTGACCCTCCTGTGTTTCCGTAGTGCTGTAATTTCTCATGGCGCGTTTAAAATATATTATTTTTTTAATTTATTTTATTTTAAACTCTCTTGTCACAGCAACCGTGCGTGCCTGTATTAGATCTAATCCGCCGGCCCCTTTCCTACTTTACATACGCCGCTTTAAGTACATGTTGGCCAAATATCTTCCTGGCGAATCTGCCGTCCCCGGCTGAAATAATGATTTTGATATAAGTTAAGCTGATTTGCCTAAGCTACCGAGTAATTAACTGAACTTCATAATTTCATTTCAATTCATTTCCATTACCTGAATTCCCATTATTTTATTATTTCCCCCCTTTTCTTACTACTAATGCCAGTCTTCCCGCTTATTTTTCCCTCGCAGCCTCCCGTCCCCCCCACTCCGCTAGTCTGAAGCCGGGCCTCCTTCCTCAACTCTGCTGCAACACTGACCTCTAGTGTCCGTTTTATTCCCCCTCCTCTCCGCTGGCTTTTTCGGAGACCTGCAGAGTTTTCGTTCTTTCTTTCTTTCTTTTCTTTTTTTTTTTAAATGTCACATTTTTAGCCGCCTCATTGCTAGTCCTATCTGAGGTAATGAATCCGCTTTGGACAAACTGCCTGGTTTGAAGGTTTTAGCCTGCAAACGCCCCGGAGCGGGGATTGCCCGGGATAGGGCAGAGGTAGATTAGGAGGCGGTGTAATGAGAGGCGAAGCGTCTCTTTAGCTCGCCCTTTGTCTTTTGCCTCCATCCATCCGGCGAGCCTCGGAGGGGGAGGAAGGTGAGATTTACCTCTCCGGCCGTGCAGCTTTATTTTCCCCTCGTCCTACCTCTTCTTATTCTTCTCCTCTTTCCTCCTTGTGCCAGCGACACTCCTCCTCCACAGGGAATTCGGAGACTTTTTTTTTAAATGATGCGTTTGCTGTTTAAAAAAAAAAAAAGAAGAAAAATGATAAGAAAAGAAACGGCATGCAAGACGCACCGACCGGTGTGCAGCAGCCACGCCAGGGTAATAGGCATAATAGGGTCAGGCCTGCATTTAATAAACAATTACCCATCTATAATAGATGAGCGCCGATCCCGAGGCCCCGGCGCTGGGCCCGGGTCAGCCGGGGAGGAACCCGGGGAGGGAGAGAGGAGGGAAAGCGAGAAAGGGGAGAAAGAAGGAAAGAAAGAAGGGAGGAAGGAAGGAAGAGAGGGATGAATAATGCAGACACGACGGCCCGTCGCGGCGCTCAAACGCAGCAGCGCCAATTATCTCCCCCCGGCTAATGATGACCGACCACCAAATCTGACATTTGCGCCGTTACACCATTACACCTCCCTGAAAATCAGCAAAAAAACAGAGAAGATGTTGCGTTTCTCACTTGGTGTGAGTGTTTTACGGCACCGCTCGGGTCCTTTTTGTGTGTGTGTGTGTTTTTTGTTGTTTTTTTTAAAGGAATTGTAGATAAATCAGGGACCACTCAGCTCAGGGTCGTCCAGATTAGAGAAGGTCAAGATGTGAATGTCAGGAAAAACCTTGCAGAGGAGGGAAGGAGGGCGCCACGAAAGGCATATTTGTCAGGAATCATTTAAAAGGTTCCTTGTGAGAGCAATATCATTCTTTTTTTCCCAGCAGAGTGTGATTGATGACCCCCACCACCACCCACCACCCCCAGAAAAATCTGTCAAACACCTGGAAACAGCATATTTAGCCCTCTGTTTACAGCCTCCTGTAAAACCTTCAAAGGTCTTTAAAGGTCCCGCAGCTTTCCAGATCTTCATCCTGGGCTCCAGTAAAGCTCGCACCACAAGAATTACGATCCTAAAAAAGTAAAAAAATAAATTAAATAAAAAAAACGCTGTAGGTCTCCAGAGAAAACCACATTTTTAGCCTTCTGTTTTCAGCCTCCGACAAAAAAAAGATCAAACAAAACTCTGTTTTAGCTTCTTCACTAAACCGTCCGCAGCTTCTTCTGTGAGACGCAATCTCGCAGACCTCGTAGGGGTACCGCCAGGTGTCGTCGCCCTGCGTGACATCACAGAGGGCCTACTTTCATTCCTGTTTGTTTAAGCCCCCACATGCCTTTCCCCTTTTTTGTTGGAAAGCACTGCTCATGTGAGTTTTTACACAACCTGGGCCCTGCAAAGCACACCCGAGGGGGCCACGGTGGTCAAAAACAAGGAGACGCTCCTTCGTGCAAGAGTGTAAGATTTGAGGAAAAAGGGAGGAAAAAAAACTCCCCTCCGTCGACTCCTCTCGCGCGCTTGTTTAACTTTGATGCGGCTTTAACGGAGACTAATCAAATTATTTGAAGTTTCCAGCGAGGGGGAGAGTTGTGGGGGTGGGACGGAGAGACTTCATTAACAATTGAACAGCGTGCAGAGCTCGGCACTATTGTAAAAAAGAAAAAAAAAATAGAAGAAGAAGAAGAGCGTAGCTCCACTGTATAGACCTGCGCTCCCATAGATATCTTCTAATCATATCTAATGTACTTTATGCATGCCGGGGTATTGTAAGCTATTAACATATGCACAAAAAAATGGGGGGAAAAAGGCGAGCCCCATAATTGTTCCCTTTTTACCATTTAATCCCGGCACTGGAAGATACTGCAGAGATCACATTAACATTTACATTTCTGAATCCCGCCACCTCCTTGATACAGCCGCCGCATCCCGTCTGCCTTTACATAATATCAGGCTGTATTAATGCTGCGTGTGGAGGAGCTCCACTGTCTGCTGCTGCTGCTGCTGCTGCCGCTGCTGCTGCTGCTGCTCCTCCTGCGTACATTTACATTTTCCTAATGATGTGCTTTCATTTCTCCTCTGCCATCCCCCTGTCCTTCCCTTCACCTCCAGCCCACAGCCCGCAGTGATTTAAAACACACACACACACACACACAGGCCGCACAACTGCACGGCCATTTTTTTTTTTTTCCTTTTCCTTCTTCTTCTTTTTCTTTTTTTTAAAACTGCGGAATAACACAAAGCGTGGGCTGAGACACCTTCGGCCGCCCGGGTCTCCATCTGTTGCACATCTGGAAGTGGTGCACCGCAGCGGTAATTGGAAGTCAATTTGTTTGAAGTTATGTATTTGGCATCTGGCTGGATTCATAAAAAAAAGAAGAAAAAACTCTGGAAATCACATTAATTTTATGGCATCTCGAAGGAAGAAAGGGAAAAAAAAAAGTGGGTGGTGGTGGTGGTGGTGGTGGAGGGCGGGGGGCGGAGGGCGGGGGGTAAAGGGCCCGCACCACTTGTTTCTTCATCCCTTGGTGCGCTCTGTCGTTTAGCCCCGCCACCCCGCCCCCTCCGGTCCCGTGACGCGAGGCGTTTGGCGAGGTCAGGAGGGGCGTGGCCTTTAACAAGAGCAGCATGGCGCGGACGCTCGGCTCTTTTTTCTTTTTAACAGGAAAACAAATGAAGTTGTTGGGGGGAATTGTCGCGATATCCCTCCTGCAGCGAACGCTCAAATCCAAAGGAAAGGGCTCTTCCATTTGCTCCTTTAAAGGGACAGTACGCATAAATAATAACTAAAATAAAAAGACCTACTTAATGCTGAAGGCGCTATTTTCTTACGCCACCATCACACCACTTTACTTTGTGGCATGTATTCTTTTTTTTGCCTTTTATAACGTGTTGCTCTCTCTTTCTTCAGTTGCGCTACGCTGACGTAGTTTTATACTCTTTGGACTTTTTTTTACTCTCTTTTCTCTGCATGCTATCCTTACACTGTGGGCCGCTGAGTAACACAATTTCAATGCTCTGTATATGTTGCATATATTGTAGGATTGACAATAAAAGCTAGCTTGAAGCGGGGCCAGTTTCAGCTTTTGGGCCAAACTCCCCCTTTAACCGCAACCCTCCAGTCACGTCGGGTCACGTCTTGTTTGTCCTGAAGTGGAACTCATCCGGGACGTGGTGCCACAGGATGGACTTTTGCTGTCTGACTGACTGACTGAAGGAGGAGCGACTTGATGCTGTTTGTCACACTGAGCTCAGAGTCACTGCTAAAAATAGACTCGACGCTTGAGGTTTTGTTTATTTTTTTTTTTTTTCCTTTTCGGCTTCATTTTTGTTTTATTATTTTTGGGATGCCTCGCCGGCTGCCTGCCTGTCATATTGTTATTCCAGCCGTTCAAATTTCACCTAATTTGTGCACAAGTCTTGTCACAGTCCTGATGAGTTGCGTTTAGGCAGCTTATCTTCTGCTCATCCCTCCTTTTTCCTCACACACACGCGCGCACACACATACGCACGCACGCGCAAAACACACACACACACACACACTCACCTGTGTGCATTTGTGCCTGGCGGTGCACATTTGCTCACAAAGCACATTGTGACTGGCCTTGTTTGTGAGTCCAAGTGTGTGTGTGTGTGTGTGTGTGTGTGTGTGTGTGTGTGTGTGTCACTTCAGCTCCAGGTAATTAAGAGCTGCCAGCGGCGGCGGCCTCGACAGGTGAGTCGCATCGCAGCTCCCTGGCAGCTGGAGGCGTCAGGTGACAGCTTTTCCCACTCGGCAGGAGGTCTGACGACGTCTGTTGTTGTGTTTTGTTTTGTTTTTTTCGTGTGTGTGTGTGTGTGTGTGTGTGAGTGACAGGACGACACCACTTGTCACCATCACATTTGTCACCTCAATTTCACCTGCAGCTCCTCCGCTGGTGCGAGCGTCTCTTTCTTGCACCTGAACGCATCATTTTTAAATATTACTAATCACCGTTGAGATGCCTGCAGTGATCTGTTGCGGGTTTTTTCCCCCACGGCCCTTCCAAACGGTCTGCCTGGCTGGTGCAGAGTTCATTCACGGCCCGCTGCTGCCACCTGCTGTCCGGACAACAGCACAGCAGCCTCGCTCTCCCTCCTTAGATGAGGTCATTGTTCGCTCTCTCACGGTGCGTTTAGTGCACGATGTCAAGAACGGAAAAATAATGATTTGGCGGCCCTGGCCGCCTGCACTTATTCGTTTCCTGGAAGAGAGGAGAGGAAGTGGAGGATGTGAGGGAAGAGATTCGACAAAGTTTCCAGCTAGTTAGTTGTTGCGCGTTTGGGATCCGTCGGCCTCGGAGCCGCAACACAACAGGACCCTTATCGGACGCCCACGGAGTTCCTGTGGACACTTCTCTTTTCTTATTTCCTGCGAGTTTCCAAACCACTGCATGATGAAGTGTGATATTCCAAATAAAAGGGGGGGAAGAAAAGGGGAAAAAAAGTGGCTCGCTCTGATGTCACCGTTGCCTCATTTTTTATTTTTTTCCCCTTTTGAAGCACAGCCGGCCTTGAACTTTGTCCACGATAGCTTTTGATATGGAGGGAAATGAATGAATTAGGAACTGGCCCGGAACTTTATTTTGAAAGGCTGTTCCCTCTGGAAAAGAAAGAAAGAAAGTCATGCTTTTATTTACAAGGTCATATTTTCACTTTTTGTTTTTGTTAACTTCCTCCACATGAAAGCGGAGGAAATAGATTTTACTTTGCCTTCATCTCTTCCTGCACTTCTCTTAATTTCATTCATTTGACGGGGGTGAAGGGGTGTGGGGGGGGTAAAGGAGAGGGAAAAAAATCTGTTTTTCCCTCATCTTTCTTTTTAAAACACCATGAATAATCCATATTTACCTTCCACAACTGATTTGGCCAATTACCCATAAACATCACTCACTCACCGCTTTGTAGCCGGAGTCGTCAGGGGCGATTGATCGATCGGCTCGGTCTTGTTTTTGCCTGGAGAGATGAGATGTGAGCGGGAAAATGTTTCGATCTCATTCCGGCGGAACGCTCACCAATAAGCCTTTAATGTTTTTCTTTCTTTTTCTTTTTTTCTGCCAAGGCTTTGATGGTTTCAAAAGTATCGGCTTGGTTTATTCTTTTATTTATTTATTTGGGCTGTAATCGTATTAGCGAAAAGATTTTGAGATTAGAATGAAATAAAAAGAGAAACCACACCAAACGGCCGCTAACGAGGTGAAAGTACGGGAGCGTTTCGCAAACTTCTCCCTTGGAAAAACTTTGCTGCTGGTGTTCCATGCTTCCCTGAAAGCAAACCCGGCCCAGCGACTCTTTATCCCTCGCCGTTATTCATCCATCGAGGGCTCATCAAGCCGCAGCGGTCTGGTCATCAGTGTTATTGCCCCCTTTTCCCGCTCGTATTTATTACCCAATTCCCCCTCCTTCCCCCCTCCCTCCCCCACTCAGCTTCCTCCGCCACTCAGCGCTACTTTTGTTCGCGCTCGGCCGATGTCCAGTGACGAAGTGAGCAGTCGCGTGGAGGAAAAGGGGCCTTGTTGGTGTCGGGGTCAAAGGTCAGGACACCACCGACTGGAATAACCGACCTTGGTTGCGGGTTGCAGACGAGGTCACGCCAACGCCTGGGGGCAGCGCGTGGATAAACGCACTCTGAGCGACTACTTTATTAGGGAGCCGGTCCTGGCAAAGTTAGACCCGGTGAAGTCACAAAGTGTTGTGAGATTATTTTTTCAGATAGATTTGAAGCATTTGTATCGGAGCGAATGACAAAAAGCCAGATAGTAGGTATATCAAAAAAGGGGGGGTTTAATATGCTTCTCCCGTCCTCGCTAGGCATAAAAAATGAAAATGTTAGATAATAATATATACATATATAATATATATATATATATATATTCAAGGAATACATTGATGGATTAAAAGGTATATAAATACAGCCAGACGCTTAAAAAAAGGGTACAAAAGACATACAAGGCCGACGGCGTGTTAGGCACTGCAGGATAAGTACATAAGTTAAAGCGTGAATAGTAATGCGGCAATAAAAAAAAATAGGAAAAAAAACATGTAGAATCCCGGTAAGGCACATAAAGACGAATACACAAGTTTTTTCACTTTAAAGCTCTTTTTTCTCTCTTAGTGGTTATTTTGCATAGGTTTCAGTGTATCTACCCCAGTGTTTATCGTACTAACAAAAAATAGTCATCGCTCTTTGTTTGTGGTTTTGCTTTTTTTACACGATGTACTCGAAGGCGGCTGAGAGTCTCCCTTTTTTTATGTTCATTTCTTCTGAGTGAGGGGGGGCGGGGACCGCAAAGTATTTAAAAAGGGGGGCGGCGGGGCCAAGCCGGACTCGGCCCTCTGCCGCTTTGAGGGGCGTGTCGCCCGAGTTGCAGTCAGTCAGTAGTTTTCGGGTGCTCGGGTGGGGTTGGGGGCTCCTCTTATAGGTCGTCGCCCTCCGCCGAGCTGAAGCTGCTCCGGCGGCTGCTGTCCTTGGACGCCTCCCCGGGCGAGCCGGCCGACAGCAGCGGGTCGGCGCCGAAAGGCGAGAGCGCGTCGTCCATCAGGATCTCGTCCAGCCGGTGCTCCTCCTTCAGCGTGGCGCTGAAGAAGTCCGTGAAGTGGGACAGCGGGTCGGAGAAGGTGGTGCAGCCGTCGGCGCCGGCCGAGGGGGCGTGGTCCTGGGGCGTGGCCCCGGCGAGGGGCGGCACCCCGGCGGCCACCACTATCCGCTGGAGGTAGTCGCCGTTGGGGTCCTCCTGGTAGACGGCGGCTGCTGCTGCTGCTGCTGCTGCTGCTGCTGCTGCTGCTGCTGCTGCTGCTGAGCTTGCTGGGACTGCGGGGACATCTGCTGCTGCTGCTGCTGCTGCTGTTGCTGCTGCTGCTGCTGCTGCTGCTTCAGCAGGTGTGAAGACAGCTCGACGCCGCCCAGAGCCGTGGCCATGTTGGGGAGGCCATGCGCTCGCGCCTGGATCTCCAGCTCCTGGAGGAAAATAAAAAGAACTATTTTAGACCTTTTAGGTCTTTATGAACGATGCAAAAGATTTACAGTCGGGAGGAGTGACACGCCTGGAGGAGTGACACGTCGGCAGTCGTGTCTCCTCACATTCCGACTGTTTCAGCTCTCTGAGGTCACATCTTTTTTTTTCTCACAGGCAACCCAGGATGACTTTGTGAATCAGGTCCTTCCCGCCGTTCGGGAATGCAACTATGGTAAACTGTGCAGTCTCTTTGCAGCCGTGACCTCACACGACCCCCAGACTGCAAGACATCGTCCAGGTTGTGGTCACGATCTGGTCTCGTTCTTAAGACGTGGCAGGACTAGTCTCCTGGGAAATGTCTCAGCGATGATAAATATGCTGATATGTGGTCTGATACTGGAAGCTATTTGGTTCAAATCTGATTTATCTGCACCACTGTTCAATAGTTTGGGGTCACTGACTCATTTCTGCATTGAACTCCATGGCAAACGGCTTCATGGAGCAATCTACTGGAATGGTCTGAGTACATTACCAGTGCATGGAAATCTGTCAGGATGTGCTGAACACATTATGGGATGGCTTTGACAGTCGTTGTCTTGAATGTCTAATTGAACGTGATTTTAGAGAATGAATATCAAGTGTGCACTATGTAGTCATCAAGACAGAAGTGAAAAGCTTTAAAATTGCTAAGAAATGCAAACACCTCGAAAACAAAGCTCTGTATTATAATCAGACTTTGTTGTGTGTGCTACAACCATTAAAAGAGGAAACAAAGCATCATAGTTTATAATTTTAAAACAGCCGACTAAGTGTGTTAACTCTGAATTTTGAACACTTAGAAATCTCTCAATCACTTTTAATTAGACATTGGAATTCATGAAACACCAAAATGTTCCCACACTTGTTCAGCACATCTTGACAGATTTCTGTGCACTCATAATGATCACAGAGCATTCAAGATCATTATTTCAAAAAACTGGTTATAATGGTGTTCAATGCAGAAATGAGTCAATGACCCCAAACTTTTGAACAGAACTCTGTCTGTTCCCTGCAAATATCCACCAGTGTTTGGTTTTGTTTTGTGTTTTAAAATTGGAAATCTTGTCCGTCCTGAACGCTTGGCGTGCGAGTTTCAATGAGAGCGAACGAGGACAGTGGGAGAGCCGATGGAGGTTTTTCGACTCTGTACGTGTCGCGTCTCATCACCTGGATCCTGAGCAGCAGCCTCCTGTTGGCCTGCTCCAGCTTCTTCTGGCGGCTCTCCAGCTCGCGAGCGTGCTGCTGCTCCTTCTGCAGCCACCTGATGTACTCCACCGAGGCCTTGAGGATGGTGCCTTTGTTCCAGCGCATGTCGCTGCGGAGAGAACAAATGTTGAGGGGAGATAACCTTTTCCCGCGCGGAACCCACTGATGTCGGCAGAAAATCCTCGCCGACGTACGTTAAAAAAGAAAAAGAATGGGGGGTTGGAAAGTTTTAAGGCCCCCCCACCATCCCTCCTCCTTTTTTATGATATGAATAAGAAATGGCAAATTACATTGAGGAATTATTCATCCTTGGACATTACATGGGGACCCTGAATGGGGGATTTTAATAGAATAGTTAAGTAGCTATGTGGAAAGTCCATTCTGGTACCTCCTTGTTCAGTAAAATTAATCCTCGAGTAAAAATAGGTGAGAGAAAATGAGCTAAGCAGTAAGACGGAGGTAAGAAAAAAAGAGGGAAGCGTTTGACACGAGGTGCGAAGGTGCGAGTCATTCCTTTGCAGATATTACTGCTTTTTTCTCGGAAAAAAAGGAAAAAGGGTGGGGGGGCTGCAGTAAAATCGTCCCCTCTTTCCGCACGAGTGAGACGTTGGCCCGATCGGCCCTAATAATCTCTTTCATCCTGCGTTAATGGCACGGCGGCGGCGACGCCAACCTTGCATTTAAATCTGAGGCAAAGTTCAACTGCGGGAGATGGACGGTGGATTTTTTAATTCAGCTCCACGCTCCATCTCGCCGTTTCCAATTGTGCTCCGTAACTGTGATTGGACCGGCGAGGCCCGCTGCGATACATTCTGACCCTTTTTTCCCTCATCACTCGGGCTTTTTGAGCGGCGGCGCCGGCGCCGGCGATGAGGTGGTTCAAGTGCGCCCTTCAAATGTGAGTTAATTTGAATTCAGCCTGTTTGTGCATACATTTGCAATATGCTTTCAAGGCCGGACGAAGGGTTCGGGAGGAGTGTTTCAAATTGTATAGTACCGACGGCGTACTTTAGTGAAGTACACTTTTACCCTTATGCACCAAGAGAAGAATGCAGCAGCTAGAAGCTAGCTGCTGCATTGTAAAAACTTGTAAAACAAAAAGAAAAAACTTTTAACTTTGATAAAAAAAATAAATAAAATGTTTTACTGTCACATCACAACTGCATCAAGCAGAAGGACTAGCGCATGCTATTGATAGCTAGCACATTAATGTCAGCAGATCCTCACCATAGACCCAAACAAGCATTAGGCTGGCTGACCAGTGACACTATGTACAAAATATATGCAATGTATATGTGATTTCAAAAACTTGTCAGAATAACAATTGAATCATTTAATTCCGTGTTCAATTTCTGAATAATTTTGAGTGCCTGAAGAATGCACTGCTTTTTCAAATACTTTAAAACACAGCCAAATTGAGAGGGATATGGCGCAAAAATTGTATGATTCAGAAACGTGACGTGAACCAGAGGCATTGTTACTTTCAAGGTTTTGCAACTTACGGGTCGTTTGATTTTGGTATGAGCGTCCCCAGCTCTTTGATGCGGTAGTTGATGTTGTATCTTCTTCGTCTTTCAACTGAGCAACAGAGAAAAAAGCCAAGACGATTAGGGGCACGGTCGGCCGCTCCGCTATCGGCTAACTGCAAAGTGGGGGTTTCGCTTTTGAAAGCAGGAGACGGGAGACACTTACTCAAATTGTGGTTGTCCTTCTTTTGCCTCTCTTTGGCTATCACTCTTGTGTCGTGTTCTGTTTTGGGGGGAGAAAGAAAAGAGAGATCAAAGGGGAGCAAATTGATTAGCGACGGCTGCTAATTCAGGAGCGGGAAGACAATACAGGCAAAACACCACAAAAGGGTCCTGTGAGGAGATACACAGTCGCTTGTTTTGTGCCAGTTGAGTGCTCGAGGTCAGCCAGAATGTAGACTTTTTATACCCGGCCAGACGTTTGACCTCTTTAGACTCACACACAGGGCCCAGTTTATCTCCGCCAAAGTAAGTCTGAAGCTCATTGTGGAAGTGGGGAGGGTGGCGGGGGCAAAAAAAAAAAAAAATTGGCTATCCCTATTTAAACTACTTACTCCATAATCAAGATAGTTGGGTACATTTTACTAATCTGCCCGTGAGACTCACGAAAAAATGCCAGGGCATCCATATTTGTGCACAAATTCTTTCAAATTACATAATTGGGGAGCCCAGATTGGATTTCCCAATTTGCCTCTGTTGATTCAATCAGGGACAACTTAAGCGGGCCCATTGTCTGCACCCCTACCACTCTCGCTCCAATGAAACGGACGGATATTTACTCATTTAGCCCGTCGAGAGCGAGGGGGCTCTTCAGCCGTACTCTCAGTTTCCTAAATCAATTAGGAGTCTCCGCTTGATGCATGACATTAATAAGAAACCTTTCAAAGGGACGGGGACTTCCTTTTGTGCGTCTGCGTGCCTGCGTGTGTATGTGTGCGTGCCCTTTGCGATGAATAGTCTACACGTTTCTGCGACACATTAGCGGAGTCGCTGACAAGAGGGCCAGTGTTTGCCAGACAGTGCTCAGCAATCTGCCGGCCGCACGTGATTGGCCTTTATTTGAGAAGAATACAGGCTACATGTAGCATATTTCAGCTAACTTAACCACACCGGAGGTTGTTTTGGAAAAATATTGTCATTGATTATCTAAGATAATGTTATTTTTTTTGCGTAGTTATGCATAATTTTTGACTATTTTGTCTAATTCCTCAGGTTATGAGAATATGCAATAAGTCTGTCAATGGGTTAGTGGTTTGATCAGTGCTATAACGGTATGAGTCCATACCTGTGTATTCCCTTTTTACAGTGAGCTTTGTGCGGTTAGGTGTGGGACTCATTCCACCACTAGGGGCGTTCATACCTTGTTCGCCCCCATAGATGTCCAGCATGCTGCCGCTGAGGGACACCTGAGGGAGAGAGAAGGCAGAGGCAGCGGGGAGGGGAAGCGGGGAGAGAGAGGGGCGGTCAGAGTTGGTTTTTTTACCTACCGGGTAGCACATATCACAAAAGCCACCCCCCTGAACCCCCCTTGGCGCTTCCCAGCGGGGTGGCCTCAGGTGTCCACTGCCCCCCTGGTGGGTAGGGACAAACCCACGGCTGTGCTCAGCAACTGACTGTCAACAAAACTGGGGTAAACCGGGGCAAAGTGGGGCCTCGGGGCCAGAAAAGTCAACATACAAATGTGTGAGGACGTCCACTTGTTGCTCCTTGTCGTTGAGGACGGGGGGGGCAAGGAGGGGGGTGTGGGCTGTCAACCTGGGTCCCGGTTTCAAAAATTAGTCTTTGTGCAATGTCCTTGTGATTTAAAAAAAAAAAAATGCTGAATGTTGAATGCTGAACTTGCTCCACTAAACGCTACCCCCCCAACTCCCACCCCGGCATGTTAAGCGTGAGGCCTCGGCCCTGAGCCTTGAGTTTGACCCGACTCCCGGCTCCCTGATCCGCTAATGCTACTATTTTCCGAGCCGTCCACTTGAAAGGCGCCGCCGACACAGAGATGCGCTCTGTGTTGAAAGCGACGTCCCATTAAGATGAAGAGGGCCGGCCGGGGTCAACTGGTGAACAGAGGCAAAACTGTTTTCCTACGCTTCTCTCCTCGTCTGGGGTTGAAAAGAGGGGTTGGGAGTCAAAGAAATAAAAAAAGGCAGACATCAGATCTACGATAAGGCGTTTTTTCACGGGGCGGGGATGGAGAGGGGTAGGAAGCAGGGGGTGAGGGGCGGTCAGATATGGCGTGCTGGCACACATGTGTGTCTAATCTGCCTCGGGCCGTTTTTATGGGAAAAGAGCGAAGAAGTCACCATGCATTCCGAGATGGGAGCAGCGCAATTTGGCCCCACCGTGACACGCGTGTCAAATCTCTAGTACGAAAACGACGATAAGTCCAGAGATGAGAGGGAGGGGCGGGGCTGCGGGGGTGTGGGGAGGTGCTGGGGGGGGTTGTAGACGGGAGGAGGAGTTGCGGCGGGGGGAACAAACATGAGAAACTGCAGACATCTCAGTTTGTGTGCACTTGGTTCGGGGGTGGGGGGGTTTGCTGTTGTTTGCCGAACCTCACCAGCACGCAACATGCCCCCCATACCTCTGTAGCAGCCCCCCTTGTGGCATCTGCACAGTGTAAAGCTGCCTCCACTATCTGTGCACGACTCTTTGTCCCCTGCTGATTCGGACAACAACGCCCCCTGTGTTTGGCTTCAGGTGTTGCACCCGCTTCTCCAGCCAAACAGACCCCTTGTCATACATTTTTTTTTTTTTGTTTGCAGAATTCCTTTTCCGCTATGCGTGGATGAATGGCGCTTTTTGCTTTTTGCCGAGAATGCAACTTTAGAAACTCTGCAAATCATCCACCACCACCACCACCACCCCGCCGCCCCCCATCGTAAAAAGAAATGTCCATAATCTGCATTGTTCACCTTCTCGACTGACATGGGAAACGTCGCTAAGCCCCACAATGAACTTTGACTCATCTCTAGACTTAAGCTGACCTCGATCCAAGACGAGCCGCTCCCTGGCCCACCACCCCCCCCCCCGTTTTTTTCGGATCAGGGGACTTGATGTCCCCGTTCCACTTTGGAGAGAAATTCTGAAATTTAACTTCAACCAACAAGGGACAACAAAAAAAATGAATCAATGAAGAGCTAAAAGGTCAGCCTGTGAAGAAAGTGTGAGTTGCACAAGTCAACACAAAGAACGCTCCTTCACACTGATGACAATCTGGCATATTTGACATTGCATGCTGGCTGTGGTTGATGCGATTTCATACTCACGTTGTTTTGCATTATGATGTTAGGCTCCATGCAATCCAAGCCCCCATCATTGAAACCAGATTCAAGACTAATAAGGTCATCAATAACTTCATCCATCGGAAACTAAAAGAAAACAGTCATTTTTCAGTGTGTTTCACCGGACAGGGTCGCAGACGTGCGCACCAGAATTGTTTTATTTATTTATTTTCTGGGGAGGTTTCAACATTTGAACCGAACTAGACGCAACAGATGGGCGGGACTTTTCCGGAGATTTTATCCAATAGCAGGCCGGCTCTCCGCGGCCACGTCGTTTCCATGCGTTGGCTGGCGGGAGAGACGGGTTGAGGGTGCGGGGGGCAGTTTTCAGGGTGGTGTTAGTGGTGGTGGTGGTTGGGGGGGGTTATCTGATCAGGGGACGGCATGTCTGAAGTTATTGATGAGCGTGTTTGAGGGGGGGCTGGTCAATACTGGTGTTAGTTTGGGAACTATCGCAAGACTGAAAGACGGTCGGGTATCGAAAAAAACAAGTTGCAAAATCTACAGAAATTCCGGCCTTCAGCCTTTTCCACCACTCTCAATTTCACTTCCACGTGCTTGGCTGCCTCTTTCTCTTTTTATTTCCCTCATGTCATTCTCTCCCACGCGTATAGGCAACAACAGCAACAACAACAAGCACACGTCCAACTCACCTCGCCGTCGTGGTTGCTCATGCTGAGGAGGGTCACGGGGCTGTTGGGGTTGCTGCCGTCGCTGACCGAGGACATGTGTCCGTTCCTCATGATGGGCACGCCGGCCAGCGGCTGGCCCGGGGTGTGGGGGTGCGAGGCGGGGTGGCCCTGGCCGGCCGAGGCGGCCAGCTTGGAGCCCAGCGTCAGGTACTGCTTGACCTGCTGGTTCTGAGACTGGTGGAGGTGGTACTTGGAGTTCTCCAGGTGGCTGTGTACCTGCGGGTAAGATAAATAAATGAAGGACTGAATTGAAAGAATAAAAAATGTGTAAATCGCTTCAGTTTGAGGTGGAAAAAATTAGTTCAGTTGGTGAAGCTTTTTGTTTTGTGGGTGTTTCGTGGATGTTGCAGCAACAGCAGGTCAAGATGTGATTCACCCGACAGGAATAACCGCCGCCTCGTTTCTTCCCTGCGGTTTAGTCACAGCCACGGCTAACAGGTCGGGCGGAATCTCACAGACGGAGAGTTAAGACTCACAACCTGAGTCACTTTGACACACAAAAAAGTTTCTCTCGCCCCTCGGTTGAGAAATGTCAGTTTCTGCAAGTCAAGCGGCTGTTTTTGGCAGACAACCGTTAATGAAGAACTGAAAGTTAAATAAACCAAAGTGTCTGTTCAGAAACGGAAAAAAAGAAAAAAAAAACCCAGCCAGCAGGACAGCAACCGTTACACAACAAAAACGCAGCACTTTGGTCCTTACATTCGAAGCTCTAGTGGCGTCCCGCATGGTGTAGTAGCTGCAGTCGGTTAAGTGTGGCATTCTCAGGTGAACTGATGATCTTCAGTCGTCCTCCTTCTCCTCCGCCACTGTCTCGCTCTGTAACCTTCCGGTGTGCCCCCTCCCTGGCCGAGGTCCTTTAAAAGGGGGCCCTAAGTGAGCTAATTAGGAGCCCAAAGCTGCGGCTGAGCCTTTATGTCGCCTCGCATGACAAGCACTTCAAAAGGTGGCAGCCAGCGTCGCACCACCCGAGGTTTGATCACCGCAGGACGTCTGCCTTTAGTGTCGATGGCTAATTTGTCCGGACCGCCCCCTTCTGTCCCGCTGACCAATCGGAAGGTCACCGGACCGACCGCCTCCGCGCTCCCTTCCTTCCTCCAGGGGGCCAGCGCAGGCCGCAACAATTGACCCTTGTTTCTCACCCGATTGGGGGGAGGCGGAGGGGAGGGGTGGGGGGTTTAAATAACTCCCTTTAATACCATTTTTTTAACCAAGTCTTTTCATTCACTCTCAGCGTAAAGCAGTTTAGCATCGTCAGCAAAGCAAGCAGGCGGCGACTCCTATCCGGAGTTATTTTAAGGGTCGGTCTTTGGACTCGTTTTTGGAAGGGAACTTCTAGTTTTTACGCTGAAGTTCAAAAGTGAGGCTCACTAGCGTTGCAAAACGCCTCAGCATTGGTTGGTTAGTGTGTTTGCTAACTTTACAGAACTAAAGATTTTTAACTTCACCATCTCCCAGTCAATGCCGTGGACCCTGCTCACTTGCAACACACACACACACACACACACACACACACACACACACAAAAACCCGCACACAAAACGCTGTGTCCGTGTCTCCAGCCAATCGATTGGGGGTGGAAGGAAAGTCAGACAAGCAGGCGATTGACTTTGGTAGCGGAGAAAAAAAAATGCTCAGTGTGTGTGTTGCAACCGATTTGCGCAGGGTAACATCGGATTTAAAGGCACATGCAGCAAATATATGAAATATGAAATTCCAAAGATAACCATGCCAGGGGTCAAACACAGCTGATGTGAAAAGGATCAGTCATGTACAGACGCTATGTTTGTCTGAAGTGTGCAGAAATTAGCGCCGTTTTAGCCCCCAGTTAGTTGCACTTGTTGCACGAGAGAGAAAGTGAGGTCTCTGCAAGAGGTTGATTTTATTGTCGGTGAGTTCTGCTGTTCTCTCTTGTTTGTGGGCTCACTCACTCACTTCTGCATTGAACTTGAATTATGATGAAATTATAATGGAGCAGCTCCATGAAATAATCTACTGGAATTGCCTGTTAAGTCAGCAATATGCAGACAACATGACAGAAGTTGAATGCTTCAAAAAAAATACCTCGAAAACAAAGCTCTGTATTATAATCACGCAACAACAAAGCATCATGGTTTATATTTTAGGCTCTTAAAAAAAAGCCAATTTTGTGTGTTAACACTGACTTTTGCTTTATTGGAATTCTCTCAATCACTTAATCACTCAATTAGACATTGGAATTCCTTACACGTTAAAATGTTCCCACACGTTCAGCACATTTTGACTGATTTGCATCATGATGGCACAGCATTCAAGATCATTATTTCATGAAACTGGTTATAATGGAGTTCAATGCAGAAACGAGTCAATGACCCCAAACTTTTGAATGGCAGTGTATGTGGGGTCAAACTCGGCACTGCCAATGGCGCTCAAGCATATTTGGCAGAATGGGTTCAATGAACAGAAAGCTTATTTTTAAAATTTTCCACGCTTTCGACGCTGGTATTTAAAACACAGTGTGTATATATATATTTTCTTCCTTTGGAATCGGCCTGCTCAGCTCAGCCATCCGCGAGCGCGACTCATCACAATACTCAACTTGTGGAGAAGCGACTGAGAGCTTCTTATCGGGCTCCTCCAGGTTCGAACAACGCACCGTCTGTCGGCCAATCAACATTTTTTTTTCTCTCTCTCGCTCCCTCTCTCCTCCACCCCCCTCCCTCGCCTGGGAGAGAGCGGCAGGGATGCCGGTGCCGCTTCACACTGCATCTCGACCGGTGTGTGTGTGTGTGTGCGTGTGCATGTGTGTGTGTGACAACAGTTTGTCCTGGTTTCACTTCGCTCTCTCTCGGGCTACTGTAAATGCCGGAGACACGCTCGTTATCCACTTAAGGGGGGGGATCTGATTAGATTTTCGGCCTAATGGCGCTTCAGTCACCGAGGCCAACCTCCACAATGGCAGGTCTGTGCATGTGTGAAGGGGACATGCTGGAAATTATCAATGCACGCCATACACATGGGATGGGAATGAGATAAGAATCCAATCAATCAAGGCGAGGGGGGGGCGGGGCTAGGACTGCTCTGGGACCGCAGCGGGAAGTTTGGGAGACGCTCGGAGTTTCTGGGCTTCGACTCCGTCAACACCTGCAGCCGGTCGCAGGTTCAGCCTCCTGTTTCCACGCATCGATTCGAGCAGCTTACTGTTCCCGTGAATCGGAAGCGTCGATTAATGGGAGCGTTTATCCGTCCCGTCGCTATGTTTTTCAGTCGCACCTCCCTTTCATGTTGTTAAAGCAACGGGGCAACAACCGCAAAAGACATCACAATCGTAATCCAAATCATCAAAGAAACGGCCTCGCTTTTGCCCTCATGCTTCACTTCTCCTCCGCCCGCTTTTCTTTTGTTTGCTTTGGACGGCACAATTTACAATGAGTGACCTCGAACCCACAACCGTCCCAGCAGTCGAACGGGGTCACTCGAGGAAGTGCACCGAAACAGCCGATCGCAAAGGCAGGCAGAGCAAGATAAAATTGCAATCACATTAAAACACAACGACAGCTGAATGGGATGGAAAAAGAAATGAATAATTCTTTTTTTGTTTTACCTCTAAGTTCCAAAGAAACCGTGTGTCGGCGTCGCCATCGCGGCGGACGCGCTCGCAGGTGTCCACCGACTCCCAAAATGAGCCGCGCTTCTTGCATAACACAGTTTCAGTCTTGCCCAAGTTCTCCTTTCACTTCAGGAAAAAAAAATCCTCCAGCTTATGAAACGACGGCGGTTGTAGAAATCGCGGAGAGACCCCTCCCACCCACCCACCTTCACCCCTCCACCCCAAACCCTGGTTCGTTTCTGCTAAATGCTCCAATTCTCAGCCGTGGAAATCAGGAAACCTGGGAACCACTGCCGGATGAAAGTGGAACAAAAATTAAGAAAGGGTAAAAGAAAAAGCGACGATTCGGGTTGTTTTTGCCAAGCGGAAAACAGCTGTAACCACACACACACACACAAACACAGACACACACACACACACACTACAGCTGTGAAATCTGTGGGAAGATCTGAAGCTTTTGATCACAGGCCGCTCGACCTCCACGACTCCACTTTGGAGTCGCTCGACTCAGCACCAACATTGTCCTCTGCTGCAAAAATGCAAATGCAGGGAGCGACACACAAACACAAACACGCACACATACAAAACACATTTGTCTCATTTTTCCCGATTTCTCCAGGCCTTTGGTCGGGGCTGCTCCCGCTCTTACCTGCGAAATGTGGATCTCAGTCAGGCCGACGACTTGGAGCACACGGCAGCAGCTCATGGCTCGCCAGGGCTGCGAGAGTTCACCTCCCAAAACCTGTGGCTTGTTGCTTTTGGGTTTTTTTGCAAAAGTATTGGAAGAAAAGTCGTGACACGTCGGTGTGTCTGGGAGCTGCTCGGCCTGTTTCCTGAGTGTGCGTTTGCTGCAGGGAAAAGGCCTGACTGAGGCAGAAGTGCCGATGACACTGAGAAGGCCCGTGTGTGTGTGTGTGTGTGTGTGTGTGTGTGTGTGTGTGTGTGTGTGTGTTGACATGTTAACGGAGCTGCCAGTGCCGTGCTTTCCTTCCGTACATGAACATCCCCAGTACCGGCTCAGCACATTCTCCCAGATTATCTTAGCTTCCCCCCTACATAAGCTTTTCCGACCGCTGTCAAACCGCAGTGGCAGACTCATCTAAGAAAAAAAAACACACACACAGTCGCACAACATGACTGAATCACAGCATTTTTTTTTTAAATGCGCAAGCACAGGGTTCTAGAAAAAGTCGCTAAAATGATAAAAAAAAAAAAATCAGCCGAACGAGGAACCCGAGCCAAGTAGCGACAACATGCTAACTGGATTGATTCTTTAATTCTTTGCAGTCATCCGTCTTGCAAAAGACCCACCAGGAATCGTTTGATAAAGGGGCCGCAAAAAAATCGAGCGCTCGTTTCCTCGTCACAGCGTTTGCCTGTAGCTCTTGCTAAAGTAGTTTCTAAACATAATGTTATAGAAACATAATAAATGTAAATATGTTGTCTGCAAAGAGCAACACCTTCCAGGATGAAACTGCCGTTCCAACTTTCTAGCATTTATGCTAAGCCCTTTTCAAGCCGCCAGTAGCTAAAAGCTGTTTAGCAGCGGCTTTCTTTCACTTCTTCCTTCGTATTCCTCTCTGGAACTGATGTCCACTTTCACATTTTGTCACAGTGAGGACACAGACAGTACTGAAAGTGCTTTCTGTTCAAGCTCGGCATGGAGGATGAACTATATTTCAGATGTGAAATTCTCAGCGACCTCGCTGAAGTGCTAGCTTGCTAAAATCGTATGAGGAAAAAAATATCAAAGATAGGTTTTGGTTTTCTTTCAACAGTAAATGTCTTTATCTGAAGTTTGTACTGTACCATTCACGCCTAGGGGTGATTTCCCTCCATAAATATTGTACAAACTTGCGCTAATTAGCTCGCCGACTGTAAACTCGTTGTGACGTCTGGGCCTGAGACACAGCATATTCGGACATTATTGCATTAAAGCAATGCGTCACACAGACGCCAAACTGGGGACATTGGATGTAGCGTTTTGAAAAAGCGACTCATAATATACAATGAACGCCGATACAAAACGCACGTTGCGCTCCCTTCCCTGTTTCCTCGCTAGTTTGTCCCACACGTGACCGTGCTGCTCGATGGCATTAAATACACAATGAAGCCTAGACACTGTGGTGCGCCAATGCAGACAAACAGATTTGAGGCCACGCCTCCGTCCACTGTCGCAGCATCGTTCACGGTGATTTCCGATTGATATCCCGGGACACATGTTCCCCCTCTCAGCTGTATCTGCCTTGTGGGATTGCCCGCGTCTGCACGTGTCTCGCAGGACACCACTGCTATTGCTATGGTTTCGCAACTCGAGTTCCACGCCAACATTCCCGCCACTCGGATCGAGTCGGATGTAACCGAAAATTCCTAATCCCTGCCTGGCCTTCTCTTTTTTTCATATTTCTTTTACGGGACCGAGCCACAAGCTCTCACCTTTGTTAGTCCCCCTGCCTGGCATGTTTTAAACATCAGGGACTTCCTGTAAGAGTTGGCCTGCTTCTGAGACAACACATCAAAGTGCAGCACCCACATCTGAAGACTGTTTTATCCTGCTAGAAAAGGAATGCATAATGGACGCAGTACTGGCGCGCTTCTAATGATTCTCATATGAATTAAATATTACAGTCGTTTTAACTAGATTACACATGAAACTACGTGCGTGTGTGTGTGTGCTTGATTACCTTGATGAAATATTGAATTTGCGAAATGGTCTGCCTTCAGGGTGGTGTGGAAAATAATTAAGCCCCCAAATAATGTAAAGATGGAGAGAGGGGTGGTGTAAATACGGTGGGTTTTAATTTCTAAGCCAGCGGGTGTTTTTGCTTATTCACATGAAATGTAACGTGGCGTCAAAACATTGAAGCACAATGAGCTGAGATAATGTTTTTCCTGACTGGTAATCATTTGCTGCACGCCTCCCGTTAATCAGCCCTCACTTTGATTATATGCTTCACAGCTCTGAAGCGCCACAGCTTCCAAAAATTTCGACCGTACTTGTATATGGTTATATACAAGTATACCATGTTGGGGGAAAAAAAACACACGCAACTTTGACCTTTTTTCACTTATATGAGTTTGGGGAACTAGCACTGTAGGGAGATAGCTGTAAATTTCACTTCTGAAATATTGTTCATCCTTTCCACCAAGCTTAAGCAGAAAGCACTTTTTGTCCCGTCGGTGTTCTGGCTGTGACAAAATGCAAAAAGTGGCCGTCAATTCCGGAGAGGAAGACGGAGGAAGCGAAAGGAAGCTGCAGCTAAAGAGCTGCTAGCACCTTGTGGAGACATGAGCATAAATGCTGCTGTCGTGACAGGAAGGCAACATGTTCTTTTCCTTACATTTTACTTAAAAAAAAAAATCAGTCCAGCCTTTTAACTTCCAAACTTCCTAAATTCAAAAAAGGGTAACATTTTAAAATTGTTTTTTGTTAATATCGATATTTGCTAATTGGTTAGATGTCAGTAGCCTTTAATTTAAAAATGCAGTTTAGGTAACCAGTGAACTAAATCTAGACTACAAAGTTTTGTTTTGCTTTTTTTGTTTTGTTTTTTTTCTCACTCGCAGACAAAGTCACTACATTGGATGTATTTTGTAAATGCGATAAAGCCGGCTAACAGATACAGCAGCCAGAGGAAGAGGAGGTCGCAGTGTGCCCTGCCCTCAGCACAGTGGAGAGGTAATGAGTCCAAATGAAGTAACACGATTTTTGCAGCTAAATCAGTAAGAACACTTTTTTTCCCCCGGCTCCGCTTAAAGCAATGAATGTGGGCTTGTTCACGGGAACACCTGTGCTAAATTCCAGACCGTCTACACATTGAACAAGCAATGATGCAGAAAAAAAAAACCGGGTTGCTTCTCTTCAAATGTCTGATGTAATTTTTTTCGACATATGAGGCTGATATACTTCAGGAAAAACTGTTTAAAACCTGCCCAGATTTCACATTGTTTTAAAGGACTGGATCACAAAATATGGATTTGCAAGAACTTTATTAGGTTTTTATTTTTTGCATGGAAGCAGATGAAGCAGCACAGGAATTGTGGGTAAAAAAAAAAAAAAAAGTGCTTTACGGTGGCTTGTGGTACTGAAAGTGGCACCTCATCCCTGACCCCTCACTGTCCAGTGAGCGTGAACGGGACACAGCACAGTTTGTTTTGTTTTGGGGTTTTTTTCCTTGGCACTGCCTCTCTGAATGATGTCAGGGCAGCTGCACCAGACTTTGGCTTTTTAATCTCCAACTTTGGCAGAGAGTGAAAAGAAGCTCCCGGTGGGCTGAAGGCGAAGATAAAGTCTTATTAAAATTACGCACATGATTGATTGTGAAACCCAACTTCAGAGGGTTGAAGGGGCCGGTTGAGCGAGAGAGGAGCCTTGAAAGGCTCCACCGTCAAGCGGCCCAGAAAATCTTCCCGCCGTGTGGAAATCAAGGGTTGAAGTGACCGTTGTGAAAATGCAACACAACAAAGTCACATGATAACACGATTTAGGCTGTTTCTTTTGAAGATGGATGTCGAAAAAGCATATCTTGATAAGGAGATTTACAGTCCAGAGTGACTCAGTGGCACATCAGAATGAAATGCAGTGTTTTCATTCCTCGTGTTTAATGTCAAATGTTGCCACTGTCAGAACAGAGTGAACATAAATTATATTTTTTTATTGTTTTTTTTTTTTTTTTCGTCTAGCTTTATACTTGACTCCAAATTGCCTTTGTGACAGTGAAATGTTTGCTTTCTCAGATCCCGATTCGAAATTCGAACAAAACGTCAACTGCTTTCCGGAATGGATTAAAAATGCATAATGATGTCCCGACCTACTTTTTAATTAGGCAAACATGTGCAGTTTGTGTGCGCATGTCGAAAATTATCACATTATCCCACGCGTCAAAACCCAAGTGGGCTTATATATTCCGATATATGCCGAAATATTCAGAGAGGGCAAACCTGACTCGGGGAAAATGCACCAGACTCGAGTTAAAGAGGCAGAAATTCACGTTTCACTACCTGACTGTGGGGTTATTTGACAACGGCGAAGCTGTTTAACGAGTCACAAGCAGAAAATGGAATCAGCTCCGACCTTACCGGGACCGGCCGTGCACGGCTGGTGCAAAGGTCCGGACAAAGAACCATGTGTTGGGCTCGCTTTTTCAGCTCCACCTGAGGAACATTGGGATCGATCAGTTTTTAAAACTGTTTTTTTTTTTTTTTTTTTGGGGTGAGGTCGGGGTCACATAGTGATCAAATAATAATACCTTATATTTTCACTGTCTGCACAGTTTTCTCAAACAATAAATTAATAAATTCATCCTACAGTTACACGCATGTTCTCACCAAGTCTTTAATAAATACACATATAAACGTAATCAATAGATTTTATAACCGCACCAGGTCATACCAGGGTGGCATTGTGTCTGGTACAGGGAATATTAATTTCATTTTTTTTTTTTCACTTTACATGGTTACTGAAGACTTACGGACTCGACTAATGAACTAGTAAATGGCTCCTCTTGTCGTCTACCATCACTCACAGCAGTGATTCTATCTCTTCCTACCTCTTCGCCATCTCGACAGAATCTGCCGCAAAAGCACTTAAATAATAATAACGTGACCTTTTTCCTGACGGGTGCCATTGAGACTCCCTGATGGATCTTGGAGATGCAGATGAGCTTCCCTGCAAGTGGATAAGTTTGAACTTTCTCCCTGGGTTGAAAACGTTTGGCACATTTGTCATTTTTGATAAAATAGATTTTAAAAAAAATGTCTTGCCAGGTTCTCGCAAAGTCTACAAAGTTTAAAAGCAAGACAGTGATAGTTCAAAGGGAAAGACATTTTCTGATTTTCATTTTTCATCCTGCACAATTAACAGTCCAACATATTCTGTAGATCCCAAAAAAACAAAACACTTAGCCCTCTGTGTGCAGTCTCCCTCCTAAGAATTTTTCTTTTTCTGTTTATGCTGTTTGGACACCAAAGCCACCTTCAGGGAGGTTTTAATGCTGCAGGCCACAGAAGATAACGCTTTGGATGAATACAATGAAACATTTTCTACTTTTATTTGGGAAGATCAAACCACTGACACCTACAGATCAGGTTCATGTCATTTTTGATGCAGTGGAAGTGGGTAAAGGGGTTAAAATGGCAGAATGATGGAATGGAGCCAAAGTGTAAATAATGTTGTTTCAAATATTTACAAAATTCATAAAGACATTTAACAAAGACAGTTATTTTTGGATTAATTTGGCTCGCTGTAGTAAGTAAAGGTCAGAATCCATTCAAGCTCAACACACACACACACACACACACACACACACACACACACACACACACAAGATCCAGCTCTTCCCAACCAACATAGGATGCGTTTGTGGGCTAAATTTGCCAGGCACTGTTCAAAAGCTTTTTTTGGTGGAGATATATTGATCCCCGACCCACCCACCCCTTAACTTGATTGTGGGAAATTAAATAATGCAATAGCTGTTTAATCCGATCTAAGGAGAAAATTGAATCAGCTCTGACCTTGCCAGAAATAATAATGTATGGTTTGTGCCTGGGACAAGGGGCCGTCTGTGCGCCCCGTTGGCTGTCTTGGTGCTTAGCCCCCTCCCCTGCCCCTCCCCCTCCCCTACCGTTTGAACGAGGAAGCTTCTGTGGTGAGCAGACTTTGACTGCCTCGTCTCGCAGCAGCACATAAGAAGAGAGGCAAGAATGAAAGAAAGCGAGAGGAAGAGGCCAGACGAGCCCAGCGACGGGAGTTTGGTCACATGCGCCAACTTTCTGACCTCATCCTTTAGAGTCCTGCTGGCTAACGTTAGCTAGCGGTGATGTCTCTGTATACCTAAGATGCACCAACATATCGTCCACGCTTTGTATCCTAATGTCAATATGAATATTGTGCAGCATTTTGTATTTTCAATTATTATTCATTCTTAACTGACCGTTTGAAAAAATGCGGCATTTTACTGTTTTGGAAGTTCGCGACTGCTTTCATTGCGCAGATTTATGCGTTAATCCTTCCGTTTTTCTTACATTTGAGAACAATGTCCAACAGTATATTAAAACTACTTAAATAACAGTAACATAAAAGCTATCAAGACCCTGAATCTATCTGCCTTCTACAATTATTTTTATCGTGCAAACCGTAAAAATACTTTTATGTATGCAACCCCCTGGTGATAGTTTTTGTTGCTATTGTTTTTTGGTTTTTTTGTACTGCTTTGAGCAATTATTAAAAAAATACATTTAAAAAAAAAAAAAAAAAAAAAGATCAACTAACTTCCGGCGTTGAGTTACGGTCTTGAGTTACGGTGTAGAAGTTATAGCGGAGCCCACGTCCGGCAATAGTTTTTGTTGCTATTGGGTTTCTTTTTCTTTGTTTTTGTTTGTACTGTTTTGCGCAATTATTAAAAAATACGTTAAAAAAAAAGGAAAAGGTGAGCGGAGCTTCAGCAGTCAGTCATTCGGGAGGTCACTTGGTCTGTTGTGACTTTTGTCAGTGTGGTGAGTAGTTGGTAACTTTAACTCAGCTGAAGAAGGAAGCCGAATCAGAATAAAAGCTAAGTCTGCTAGTAGGGCTGGGCGATGTTGGTCAAAAATTAAATCCAGATTTTTTTTCTCTGAAAACTCGATTTTCGATTTCAATTATTTATTTATTTATTTTTTTTATTTTTTTTTTTTGGGGGGGGGGCGGAAATCTCGTTAAATATGCTACAAAAACGGGACAAGTGCGTGTTGTATGCTACTTCGGAAAAATAATTTACCAGGTAGTGGTGAGGGCTGCAATCAGAATCACTTCCTGGTTTTAACACCTGCTGTGGCTAGTGCTGATGCGAGTAAACATAGGTAGCCAGTTAACAGCTTCTCGAGGGGGGAGGAGGACTATGGTACCCAAGAGGCGCCAACCCAGAAGCATAAAAGAGGAAAATCGATTTTCCTCTATTTAACATCGTTACGACTAAAAAAATCTGATTTCGATTTAAAATCGATTAATCTCACAGCCCTATCTGCTAGTTAGCAAAAGTTTAGCCAGCGGGTATCATAACATCAGTTCCAAGTCGTATTTGAAAAGGGTGTATGCCAAGTGAATTATGACAAGTTGTCCAAATATGAGAAAACATAAATATTCTTTGTTCTCTTTCCATTGATATAATTAATTTTTTCTTCTTTTATTATTTTGTTCCGTCCCTTTATTAGATAATGCTACTCTGCCAGCTGCCCACTCTCATGCCTCCACTGGCTGGTCTTGGGGTAAATTGGCTAATTAGCTGTGCCTGAGTTCAATTTAGTTCCTTCATCATTTAGTCACGGCCAGTCCTAAATGTCTTACTAAGTTCTCTTTCATAAGACAGCAACCCAATAGAAAAAAAAATATATTTAATAACCAGGGCTTGTCATCAGAGCTACACTAGTCTACCTGGCATCAAAGGAACCATACGCAACAGGAACTAACTCAATGCGTATTATACCTCACAATAAGTCTCCACACAGACAACAACCAACTACAACAACTACACAACAACCACAATTTTAGCAATTTTGCTGTATGTCTCTCCACTAAAAAAACGTTCCACTTCACAAGTTGCCATCTGTACTACTATAAATACTATTCAACTACAATGTCAATCTGAAAGCCCACCTTGCTCAAAGAACATCCTTGATCTCCTTGATAAGATATAATACATAATAAAAAATATAGTCTGTTTTTAAATAGGGACACAAAGTGAAGTTTACAGTCATTATTTTCGTTTCTGTCTAAAGTCAATTGCAAAAAGATTGTTAGCTCTTGTAAAGAGTTTGTTTTGTCATGTCAATTAAGATGTTCAAAGCTTTATTGTTGTGTTCTTCTCTCCAGCTTCTTTGAGGAATTCAATAGTGGAGAATAAATCTGGCTCAGTCAGATTAAATTTTGCTTTGACTTTAGGGATGAAAGGTTTTTCTGAACGAACGAAAACTGCGGCATACGTGCAAGCTTCCCTCCCACATTTGCCACGCCTAGGCAAAGCTGAACTGCATCACTGACGTCATCGAAACAGTTTTGACGAAATGTCAATTGAATTTTGCACATTCTCAGGCTTTTTGTGGGTACTCATCTATATTTCACTGGGACCAAGACGAGGACACTTGCCTGGCATCAAACACACTCCTGCAGTCATAGGTTAGCCGAGGCCACCGGTAATGTGATTACATGCCCTCAAATTTGAGTCAAATGAATTGCATTGAGTTTGTGACAGCCCCCCTCCTCCAATCCACCCCTTTTTGCATCCAGAGTTTGAGGAGACAATGAGGTTTGTTGCCATGCCAAGCCTGCGCGGGATACCAGCTGAGCATTCCAGCTGCTTCAGTTCAGCCCAGCGGACAACTCTGAGACGGATTGAGAGTCGAGAAATATAACAGCAAGTTACTGATTTAAAAGTTCCATCAAAACTGTGGAAGTGTGGATGTTTTGCACAGTTACTTTGCTGCACGACAATCTTTTGGGCTCCTTTTGGACCATTTTAATGCATGATACGCAACATATTTTGATGGGTTGTTTTTTTTTTATAAAATCTATCTTTAAACACAGCTAATATACGCTTCTGAAATATGTCCCGATATTTTAGGCGGCTTTCCCATGGTGCCGTTTTAGTTTTCAGACATTTGGAACGCTCCGAGTTGCGTTTCGACACGGTGCACAACGCTCTGGTACTTGCGCGCTTTTGCGTAACGGTGGCCCTAACTGGGACGTTACGAGCGTTTCGCTACGCGCGCATGTCGGAATTAGTCAGGCCCCGAGCGGAAGAATCTCTCCCATTTAGGCCCCGCGAATGCAGGAAATGCGAGCAGCGATTGACCACTGCAGTGTGTGCCGAGGTCAGAGTGGAAGAAGTCTTTGGAAAAACTTGCATTCTCAGCTTAATTCTCAGCTCGCTGCTTCTCCGCTGTTTTGAGTGCGCCCCAAACATGCCACTTTTGTGGCATGCATTGCATTTATTCTGCTAATGCATCGAAAAATGCATGCACGGGCTGAAACTAATTGGGCTTTGGTGATATTTATACCCTTTCTTATCTCGCTGTGTGCAAAGAAATGCTCCTCTAGGTCAAAAATAACCCAGAACGCATGTTGCCATTGCCCGATGCGTATCATCTGTCTTTCATACCACTGATTGATAATGAGCATCTAAGGCCAGCTCAGTTCTCCCACTACTTTCGATTTCCTTTGCCTTTTGAGGCAGCTTTTTTCGATTTTTGCACCTGTTAGTCTTGATTCGACCCCACATCCTCTGAGTCTTGGCTTTTGAAGCGCTCTTCCTGGCCAGAACATCGGATTCCTGTTTCAACTTCAGTTTGATCAGAATCCCCCTTTTATCAGGCTGTACGGTACAATCATAATAACCACAGATTAATGCTCCTTACTTGAAAAAAAAGAAAAAGCCTTAGTCCTGGGTACATTTAAGCGTTTGTGATCATGGCGAACATAGATAAATTGAAAACCCTCTCTCTTTTTTTTGGGTCGGGGGGGGCTCCTCTGTCCAAACTTTGCTGAGGTCACGAGGTTACATCTCTTTTGAACGGCAGCAAGACCAAAATGTACCGAAGCTAACTTTTCCTTCTTATTTTTTTTCTCCTCACCGCCGTCCTTTCCTCGTATTTCTCGTTTCACATCTAATCTCCCTTTGTCCCGTCTGCCTCTTTATCCTTATCGGCCACTCTCCCATCTCCGCGCGTGCTAATGATCTGATGTGGAGGCAAAAAAAGAGAAGCACCTATGCGAGGCTAACGTGAGACGACGTCGGCTGTTTCATCCCCATGGGGGGCCCCGGCGCACCAAAGGACTCGCTTAAAAGGCGCGTTTGGGGCTATTAATTGGTCGACGTGTCTCAATCAGGTACCGTCCGACCGGCAATTAAAGGTGCAACAGGGTGAAAAGGGCCTCTGTTGCTGCTGCGATCGAGGAGTGGGATAGTTCCTCTGTGGCTTTTTTTTTTTTTTTTTTCTTTTTTCGATAGGTGCGCCTGCTTCTGCGTGAGAATGAGTCACATGATCGAACGTTTTTGGCAGGGTGAATCTCGCTCCTGGTGGTCAGATTGTGATTTTTAGTTTTAATGAGAGAATACATAACAGGCATGAGTACGTTAAAAAAAAAAAAAAAAAAGTCACCTAACAGAGTATCCACGTGTGTTTCTTTTTGGGGAGGTGAATGCAGGTTCGAGGTGTTGATGTTGTGAGATATGCTGAAGCCAATCGTGTGCATATTCTGACTTTTTTTTTTTTTTTAAATGGTTGCGTGCATTCATAATGTCGACCAAACTGAACCTGTGAAAAGATTTAATGGAGCCTGCAGTGGTTGGTCACAAAATTTACAAGACATAAATCAACTCTGCTCGGCCAAGTTATCCTTGAATTACAGATTTTCATTTTGCAATGAAAGCACATGCTGTATCATTTCTTAGCAATGTGTGCTGTTTTGAGAAAAAAAAAAGATTTCATGAAAATATACAAATTATCAACAAAAAAAAACGGAAAAGGCGGTTGAACTGAAAGCCTTGGCTCCCGTATTGTCATCTGGCAATATTTCATCCAATAAACATCAATCATTCTGCAATACGTCCCAAAGTAACGCAGTATATCATCAGCTTTGACGTCACCCGCCTCCCAGTCTCTGATTTTAAATTAGGGCCCGTGTCACATTTGTACTTGGGTCAGAGATGATTGTTCCAAAAGGAATTACACAGTTGGATTTGACTGTCTGATGCCGTCCGACTCCCACATTCTTCGGTCAGGAGTGACAGCCTTTGCACGCTCGGCGAGACAATGCTGCCCTTTAACTCTGTAAAACTCAACTGGAAGTTGCCGTCGGACTCTGGAAATCCTACCGGTTTTAACGTGTGTGCGGCGTGTGTGCATTGCTTCCTCTATAACTGGGTGTGATGGTTTTTGCTTACCTGTCCGTACCAGTTATATTCCAGCATGGCGGCAAACACCTGTGGCATTCACAAAACGACCAGGAAAAAAAAAAACATAAAAAAAAAAAAAAAAAAAAGGTAGACGGATGCTGTCTCCCGTCAAAAACTGCGGCCTGTTGCTCTCTCTCTCAGTCGGACCGCACAACCCTTCGCTTTCCCCCTGCGAGGAAGTGATGTCGTCAGGGTTTTTTGGTTTGGCGGCGGGGTGTGTGTGTGGGGGGGGGTGTCAGGGGGTGGGGGGCGCCTAAGCCTGTGCGCACACCGACATTTTTGTACACGCGCCCTAGAAAGAACCCCCCCTCCCCACTTTCCTCGACTTGAATTTTGGCACTCCCAGGGCTTACGACCTGTTGATAATGAACCTGAACCCATTATTTTGAGTCAATGAATTGAAAGAAATAGGGCAAGGAATGAAAGCCACAGGGCCAATTAACAGCATTCTTTGATGTATTACCCCCGCTCGCCACTCAAGCAGACCGCTCCGCGCCTTTTGTCTTTATCCCCTCTGTTATTCATTAATTATTCTGAGCAGGGGTCAGAGTTCGCGTGGCTAATTGTGCAGACCGTCTCTCTTTGAGGATGGCGAAAAGATTCGCCCAACGCTGACACTCCCCCTGACTGTGCCCAGCCACCTTGAATTATGCCAATTATTCCAATTCTTTGATTTTTTTTTTTTTTTCGCTAAGCTGTTTTTTTTCTCTCCCCCTGACTTTTCATGGCTCGCGGCTCCTTGACAGGAATCCCGCCCTCGCTGGCAAAAAACGGCCACACGCAAACAATTCCATTGGACAATTTCTTTTTTTTTTTTGAACCTCCTACTGGCATGTCGTAAGCGGAAACGTGAAGCATTGTCAGTGTTTTGATTTTGAAAGGGAGAGCATGTGGAGTCAGAGTAGATATTTCCAGACATGGCAGAATCAGCAGGATGTCAATAAAGTTCTTTGAGTCAAAACCCAGCAAATTAACCAATTTTTTTGCTGATCCAGTTGTCAAAAACATACGCGAGCGGGTCAGTTCTCTTTGAGTTGACACATACAAATAAGTGTACGTGTCCGCCCCTCCCCAAAAAGAAGAGGATTCACGTGACTTGCACTCCTCTCAGTTGTCCACTAGGAAAACCTGACATTGTGACTGTTCTGGTGACAATAAGGTGACTCTCCGGATACGTGGTTATACAGTATATGGCATAAGCGAATGTTAGCGTTTGGCACACTTTTCATGGTATTTGCATGTGTTTCCTGAAGTTGCAACCTATTGGCTCCTCCCTATTTGTAGCGGTGGGAGGGGAGTTGTTTGTGTCAGTGGCACATGCACTAGCGCGCACGCGCCACTGGTCCAATTTTGTAAAGAAAAGCACAGAAAGGGCTCCATATCAAGAGCCAGCCACAAAAAACTGCAACTGGGGAACAATTTGATAGGTATGGGTAAACAGACCCAGACTTGAAGCGACTTTTTTAGTTAAGGTCTTGGCCTGTTACCACTGTATGGTATTTTTTTTTTTTAAAGTGTGTCATCGAGGTTCAGAAGCCTTCAGCTGCAGCAGTTTTCCAGAGCAGCTGCAGTTGCTGGACTTGCCGGACGGTTGAGGTCTCCTGAGGTGAAAGTCAAGCTCAGATTTTGATCAGCCTTACGCCTCCGATGGACATAATGGGTCACGATTTCGCGCCGCAGCTTTTGCTCTTTGATGTAAAACTTGTGGCACGACACACTTTAAGACAGTGCTCTCTCTCTCTCTCTAATTAGGAGAGTGCGAGGATTCACGCAAGAATCGATCAAAAATTGTTTCACTGCACTCTGATAAAATATCTGCAAAACGATAACAGTGACGTTTTACTTCCATCCTTGTAACATCAGTCGCCAGCTGAACGCTTCAATTTCCTTGCAATTTCTTTCAGAATTTCAAAATAAAAGACACATTTTGTCATGTAAATTAAATAGATTCCCTCCATTGCTGGTGTGCAATGTGTGGGGTGGTCAAAGGTTTTCTTTATAATCTGTCTCTGCTCATGCAGAATGCCTTCCTTACCTCATATAGAAAGGCCTTAAAAGTACAGACAGCAAAGGTACTTCCATGTTTCTATGAATGCCGGGGAGAAACTGTAATAAGATTTGGAACTGGTCTTTAACGCTATTATCATGGAGGCATTTAATTGTTTAATCATCTCACTGACATTTTGCAATTAGCCTGGCGTGAATACTACGATTTGTCTCGGACCTTCCAAAGTTTCAAAGAAGCAAGCTTGAAACAATGGGATGTGTTTTTTTGTTTTTTTGTTTTTTCCAGTCATGCAAAAAAATTTTCTGCAAAAAAAAAAAAAACATCCTCTCTTGTCTGTCCCGAAACAAATCTTTTTGAAGGGCAGAGTGATTAAAGCTGAACCATCTGTTCAGATGATTCTTTGAATTGTGCGTCTCTCCATCAGACATCCCGTGTCGTCACGTCTGTTTGCACTCTTTCTTTGAATAATTGCAAAATCTTATAACCAGAGGCCGAATAAATCAGCCTGTGTCAGGCGAGGCGGTGTACCTCGGTTGACTGTCGTACTAACAATAAAAAAGTGGGTTTAGGCGAAAGGCCCAAGGCTAAACCTAATAGCCAAGTGCTCCGATTGACAGTGGTGCGATAAATCAGTGACATGTATTAATGTGCCAATTGTTAACCTGTTACTCACCACCGTTACCTTAAAAGCTTAATATACCTGCTTAATCACCTCCAGTTAGATTTATAGCCTCCACCCTGACAGCCACACCACCACCACCTCCTCCTCTGTGGCCCGCTCGTCCCTGAAGGCCACTTAAGATCACTGCGGAACCCATAATAACCTTTTGTCCTGGAGTGATTTGGGTTGGTTTTCCTTCAAAAGGAATCCCGCGTTGCACCCCTGGCCACTGGGCAGCCTTGAAAGACACGGTCCTCGGGCCGTGTCTGTGCCTCCTGACGCCGCTGGCTAAACGTCGCGTCCACCTCTGACCTCCTTCAATCAGTGTGAGTGCGTCGGTGCGGGGCACTTCGCCCCGCTGATCTCCTCCGCCGTGGAGGAAATGTCAACAAAGGGCGCTGATAGGAACACGTAGTAGATACGAGATCCGAAGGGAAGCGAGCCAGATCTTTGTGATAGTTTAGCGTGTAGGAGGAAGTTTGTTGATAGATAAAATGAAAGTGATCCACAAAGAAAGTGCTTGAATCCCCATGTACGTAACTTTTTTTGTCGTTTTGTTGCGTTTCCTTTTGGGTTTGTTTTTTTTTTTTTTTTTGTAATGCACAATTTAAGATTTGGACAGATACACCACTTAGACACACTAAACGGTGTGGATCAAGTCGGAATATCTCATTAAAGTCTCCCTAGTAGTGAACAAAAAACTAAGTTTGGAAAGCGAGTTAAAAAATCTTGAACACAGCCACTCTAATAATCAGTTTTTAGAACCTGATTTTTAAAATTGCTTTTATTTTTGTTGTTGTTCTAATTCCGCCGCAGCTACGACCTTTGCAGGACACCACAGCGTTATGAATGAAAAAAACAAACAAACAAATAACCAAAATAAATAAATAAATAAATACATAAATAAATAACCCCTTGAAATCTACACCTAAATTCCAAGTACGTCCGTCCGTGACTTGATCTCACTGTCTTTGCATCTCTCGACATTGAACTGCATCACATTGCGTGTGTTTGCACGGTTTGGAGACCATGTGACTGGATTACGCGTCTTTATTGCGACTGTGCGTGTGACGTGTGCAGACTAGACTGCTGCCACACAAAGATGAGTTTCGCTCGTAGACCTCGTCGATCCGTTCGCCTCACCCGTCGACGCAGTTACATAACCGCATTCACATGTTCGCCCGCCGCCGCCGCCTCCCCACACACACACACCTGCACGTGTGGATAGCTCCGCCCCGTTGAGAAAATTGCAGACTGTTCTGGGACAAACCAGCCATGTTGTGTTGGTCCCACCCCACCCTCCCCACCCCCCACTGCATTACGGCCTCCAGGGGGAGACACTGAGCGCCCTCCAGCTTTCTTTAAGCACAGATTGGAATCACAGCAGGACGTTGGTTCCAGCGTGCAGTCCCTGCTTACACGCTCCCCAAGGCATAACCGCACACTAACTCGCTGCTGATTGTACCTTTTTCTTTTTTTCCCTTTTTTTTTAAATATATTTGCTACCTTCCTTTCCCTCTCCTCCTCCTCCCCACCTCCTCTTTTTGAATCCTATTAGTGCGTGAACTTAGTTTAACTGAAAAAGACTGTCGACTTCACTCAATTAGGCCTAATAGGATTAAGTTGCCAGTATGGGCCTGGAGGTTTAAATAGGAATGGAATTTTGGCAGACACCTGCTCCATCCAATGCATTAATCTCATAAAGGCTACGGAGTATGCAGGGGCCCGGACCACGATCAGGGTTGAACGGCTCCATTAGGTGTGCTGATCATATCGGTGCAGGAGTTGAGTACAGTGAAGCAGCCACAGTGGGCAAAACACAGATTATTGATCAAAGCAAATAATCAGGCAGAATATTGATTTAAAACTGTTCTGTGAACTTTACCCAGGTTGTTATCACACCTAAAATAGTGCGGCAGATGAGACTGAACTAGACTCTTTGAATAGTTTGTTCTCCTCCATTCCTGGGGTGGCGCCACATTGAGAATTGTTGAAGGGAAAAAACAAGACAAACGCTAAAATGAAAACCTTGCTCATCGATCGGTGGCTGCGAAGCAACTTTCTGTATGTTGCAACCTGCAAATTACAGATATATTTTTTGTTTTTAATGTTTACCCACAATGCCCTGCATCGTAGCTAGCTTGCCAAAACTTTTTAGGGGGATCGGAGTTCACCTCTGCGATCCGGATGAGAGTATGATTCAACATCCGTGGACGAACAGGACTTTCCGAAAGAAAAACAAACTGGAGTTCAGCCAAAAGGATAAGATTTGCTGTAAAGAGAAAAGGGTCCTGATGGAACCCGTGCTGCTGAGATAAGTGGAAATAGCGACCATCTCTTGTTCCACTGGGGAACAATTATCTTCTTTTTCCATGTCGTTAATCGCTTTACTGCCTCCCCTTATGCACACAAAAAAAAAACAATCAGTCCAAAACTATTTTTTAGCTAACCTGTATTTTAAACATAGACGAGGGCTATTAAAGCTCCCGAGGCACAGTAAAGCAAACTGATACAATTTGGAAATGGAAAACTGATTCAGAAATGATAACCCACTGTTTTCAAAAGCAGTTCAAACAAGAGCCAACGTGCCCTTCATCACATCACCTTTAATGTTATGGAACAATAGGTCATGAGGGCAAAAGTCTTGTTCTTTATGGAGAAAAAATGGGACTGAGGAAGCCAGAGGAATTGTTAGTACCCTGTTCTGGTACTGTGAGATGAAATCAGCCATCAGTTAGTCCACTACTACTTGCTAATGCACACTCTCACTAAATATGGTAGCCAAGGATGGGCTCCAATGTGTAAAATTGGTTGTAGCCATGGGTTCAGAGTGTATCTGATCCATTTTTACAAAACTATGCTTATCCATATATATATATATATTTATTTATTTTTTCCAGGGTTTGGGTATGGGTGCGGGGTCAATCCCCTCCTTTGAGTTGAAGTTGGCTCAAGGGCATGTTTAAAACTCTTCCCAGGGGTGTCACAGCCAGCCTCATACCAACACCTCACAATGTCTTTCCCGGAGGTCTCTCCATGTCCCTGGACGCCGTGAATGGCTGTCTTGGTGGCCTTGAAACCCCCCACCGACGCCACCTTGAGGGATTATGATATGTTTCAATGCCGAAGCAGGCTGTGTTTTGTTCCTCACGTCAATTATCCAGACGCTCCGAGTGCTTGATCTCCGCCAGTTGTCGCAGCGACCGGTGGGTGTAGAGATGAGGTCAAGGGTTCAGCTTTAAAGGTGTGTGTGTGTGTGTGTGTGTGTGTGTGTGTGTGTGTGTGTGTGTGTGTGTCAGGGTTGAGTTATGCTTCGTGCAAGATGCTGAAGAATTAAACGTAAAATGTTTGCAAGCTCAATCTGTGTAATCCTATTAGTGCACAGTAGCCCTTTATTAAGGAAAAAGTCAAAATAGTGACCTCTGTGGAAGAAGTCCCATAGAAAGTAAATTATTTAAATTTTATTATTTAAAGATAAAAACGTGATTAAAATGAATTCCAATTCATTTTTTTTATTGATTTTTTTTCATGTGTTTTGTTTTCTTGTGTTAATGTAGGCAAACCACCTTTTACAGTTCATCTGCTTCCTAAATACAATTTCAAAAAGGTATTTTCCAATGCAACGGCAGCATTAAAAAAAATGGGGATGAAATCGAGACTGTCCTCCGACAGCATTGAGGATTGCCTCACGTTGGTTAATGCAATTTTGGACCTCATTTAATTAACTGATTTCATTTACGGTATATTTTGTAATGGCGGCTGCTGCTAGTTAAGAGGGGAGGATGGGTTAGACAGCGAGATTTCGGGGTAGAAAGATTTTCAACCAAAAACTGACCGATCTCCACTGCCACGACCACCCGCCGCGCTACACCTCGCCCGACGTTCCAGACCAGAGTATGTACTATGTATTGATTTTCTACAAGTGGGAATCATTACTTGGATATTCTCACCCTCTACCACTTAATTTGTGAACTCGAGCATCCAATGCAGAGAGGAAACCTCATTTCAGCTTGAGAGCAGGCACCCGGCCAGTTCAGATGGGTGGTCCAAAGTCATCGCCCCTGCTCTCTCATGCTTTGGATTTTGTGTTTTTTTCTTTTGGTTCATTTTTTGCCTTTTCTTTAACTTTACGCCTTTCTTCTGCACTCCTCCCCACATGCATATTTGCTTGTTCCATCTTTCCTTTGCTTTTTTTTCTCCAGTATCAGATGTTGACACATTTCTTTCGATGATCTTTTATCGCAGCAGGTGGACAGATGCATTAATGAATCGCTTCGATGACATAATTGACATCTCACCGGGGGTAAAACTGAGGTTTGGATCGACTGTCTGTGGTTTCCGTTGGCGGTCAAATAGCTCCAGAAGTATGTGAAACAATCATCCCATGCTACCACCATAATCATGGCTTTGGTGTGGAGTTCACCAGCCATCTGATTTAGATTATTATTAAATTTTGTTTTTTATCTCATCCGAAGACAAGCAGCTGCGGCGGGATACAGCTGCCAATCTGCAACCAGGAAGTTGATTGTTCCCTGTCAAATCACTCTAAAGCCCTTTTACCACTGGCCAAAAAATGTGTTGTAGTCCCACTATGAATCATTATTTGGTGGTAGTGGGAAAGGCGCACCCGGCAAGCGACCCGGGTTGAAATCAGCTCAAATCGGCTCAGCTTTGATCAGCTTGAGGTGGGAAAGGGAGACCCGCGACGACATCACATCTCTTACCTGCCGCACGGGAAAATGTTGAGCATTGCGTGCGCTAAGTCATAATATCGCACAAGTCACACCGTAATCGAACACCTTTGCACATACGGAAGCAAAGGTGTTCGATTACGTTCCACCAGCACTCGAAAATTGTTCATTGTCCTCTGACTTTTTTGCTCGCGCACAAAGTAGACCAGACGCAGGAACGATTGCTTCACGGCGCAAGCCGGCTGCATAGGTGAGCGCCACTTCAAGTCTGGCGTGACCACATCAAAAAACACAGTGTCAACACCTTTTTCAGTGGGAAAGGAGCTTAAAAGTCAACGCGACATTCTGAGTTTTCGGTGCATGTTAATGATTCCTTGTCTTGGACAGCCTTTTAAACACCTGATTTTTGATGATGAGGTACCTTAGCACCCATACCAGGCCCAACATCTTTTAATGCGAAGCGCTGAAGGTCCGAGCACGGACCTTCAGGCAGCAGCCGACTTACAAATGCCCCCCAAACACACAACTGGAAGCAACTTTAGCACATGAAAGGTCTCTTAAATAAACCAGTGGGATCCCATACTGGGAGCCACACTGTTGGGCTGCTTTTTGTTCCCTCTGATTCTCATTTCCCCATCCAGAAGCTTCCCGACTCAAAGCCTAAGAGACCAACACAGACATACATCTGGGAGCCAATTGGCTCCTCTTCTTTGCATCCCAAACATCCAAAATTCAGCCTGGCGTTTGCCTCAAAGCAAAGCAAGCAGGGTGGAAAAATAACGAAATCAGTCCCAAGCGAGGGTTGTCTGCGGCAATCTCGGAGTAATCTACGGAAACACACGCACAGCAGCGGCAGCCTGGCACCGCGAGATTAATTCCGATAGCCAGTTACACCTCGGTAATCCGTTAGCACATTGTGTGGGAGTTCTTAACTGGCCTGGACAATGGTGCTACAATCCCCTGAGACTGAATTCCAGAAGAAATGATGTCTTGAACACAGAGAGCTCATTCAAACGGTTCCCGAGCAGCATATGTGCGTAGAAGGGGCGATACGATATGCTTTCCCATGGGCGGGTATCAGATCAATGAAACGGCACAAAATCAGTGATCTTCAATTTGAAAGCTCCCTCCTGAGGTGTTTCCAGCTGTGCGTCTTTCTGACTTTTGTGGCCAATGCGCTCGCAGGTAAGAAGAGGTGGTCGCCGCTGGCCACATGCTGTGTTTACAACCCCTTCAGCTTTTACATGCCCGGAGGCCAATGTGCTTTCCCAGAGCTCTGTAATCACACATGTGACAACACCATTCTGGCTGAATATTACTGCAGTGGTGATTTAGTGGGGAAAGTACAGGTTCACAATTTGGAGTTTGTATAGTGTGTAAAATGATTGGGACTTGGGGAAACAGAAGTAGGGGAAATGTGATTTTTATGGAGGAGGGATGACAAAAGTATTTGAAAGAAACTACAGATGAGACCTACCACAGTGGAACCAGATCAACTCACCAGATTTATTGAATTGAATATTAAATGTGGAGACGGGGTTAATGGTCTGACAGACAAGCCAAAATTAGATCAACCAAACATTTAGAAATTCATTCATTAAAGTGACCTCTGACAAGGTCAACTTGATTTATGTTTTCCTTTTGCGTGTTTTGGAGACTTTGGCTTAATCTTTGTTTCAGCTCCATTCAGCCAAAACTATCTTGGGCACATTTCCTGGTGTGGTGTGAATTCCTCCAGACATATTGAACGTGGACATATTAAACCTACCTTCCAGGTGTTCTGGTGCTGCCACCAAACAGGCGCATGCCTCCTGTCGAAGGCTCTGCCAAAGACGTGGTTAGAGTGGAAGTGGTGAATGGTGCCGCCGGGCTGATGGGACCAGAACTGAGGCCAGCTGTGTGGATGAGGTCCGGAATTGTAGAAAACCCGGCCATCGTGTCCCGGCTTGACCTTGTTCTGGTTCTCTGTGCCGGGCCACGGCTGGAACGTCTCAGCAACTGGACCTTAGTGGAGAACAGTGGAAATGGCAATTAGTCTTCTGATAAGCTAGTTACAAAATGAAATTGTCGTATTATCGTTATTAAGTTAGGATTTTGCCCTTGACTTTTGTGAGTGGGCATCACATTGAGAAGAGGGAAAGCAGAGGGCAGAAGGGGGGTGGACAGTGTCTGATGTTCTTCTGAAAATTTTTGTTCAATTATTGGAGAACAAGTATGTTGGCAGAACTCAGTGCTTCGGCTGGAAGGTGGACAGTTTCTCGTAGATTGGTGGATATACAAGGAAATAACACATACCGCCAACTTAGGCCGGGAAAACATTCTTTGCAGGCTTTTATTTTACCTTTTACTTTTATCTTACCATCTCCTGAGCAGTCGGCAGTCGCAGCACAACAGCAGCTGACTTATGATGTGAATAACTGACTGGATAGTGAATGAATGGTTAAATGAGAGAATGACTAAATGAATGAGTAGAGCTCCTCATTTCGTGCCGGTTTAATTCTATAAAATCAAAGTATTTACAAAATGGATTGAATGGACGGAGGAAAACTCAATTAGCGGCCAATGTAGCGTCATGCAGCTCCCTGGAGATCACAAGCGGCCTAAGAGCCGAATCACTCCCATCGTGTCAAAAGAAGAAGACCGAAACAATGAGTAGAATAATTGCTGCCAATTGTCTTTTTTGGAAAAGTTTGCAATAAAAATCGTTCAATCAGACTTATTATCAAAGTCATATTAACAAGTTTTATGTGGAAAAAGCTAAAATTTGATTTATATATTTGTACTGTGTTCTTTGTATAGTATCATCAAATTGTATTAAGGGTCAAGCTGCAGGCTGAATCACTCCATAAAGTAAAAAGTGTTGCTGGCGTGCATGGACATGCATGGTAAAGTGTTTTTGCATTGTTGTTGTTTTTGGGCTTTTTTTTCCTTTTGTATGTATGCAGAGGAAGGGTTTTGTCCCATAGTCGCATTCCTGCCAGCATGCTCAATTTGGAACAAGTGGGCAGTCTGTGAGGGTTTTAGCCCGGGGCTTTGTCTGTGTTTTGTGTGCGTCTCTGTTAACCCATGAGCAAGGCATCTTCGATCTTAAATAGCAATTCAGGGCCACAACACACGGAGAGTGTTTCACGGCCGTCACCCCGGTTGCTCCTGCTTAGTGTTGATTTACGTCCACTAGGGCGGGGTAGCAGTTTATTTCTATCTGTCTAGCTGGCTCGCTAGCAGCCAATTAGCGGGCCAGTAACCCGCACTAGACTGTACTATTGTCCTGCCTGAAGACGCCAAAACATGCATCCGCTGCTGTTCTTTTCCTGTCAGTGTTGTTCAGCTATAATACAATCCTATCGGCCCTGTCCAATACCAATCATCAATTTGTCATTTCATACTCCAGTCCAGACCTGGGCAAAGTACGGCCCGCAGGCCACATCCGGCCCGCTGCGTGTACCTGCCCGGCCCGCGTGAAGCCAGTCATAAATCCCCCCCCAACGCAACTTTGCCGACACGTTAGTGTAGCGCGATAGCGATAGCGAGCTCCGCCCCCCCACACTCCCCCGGTCAACGAAATAATTCCGGAGTGATTTCCAACCAGCAGCCCCCACCTCCCTAACGAGACTTTGCCGCCACATAAGCGTAGCGCGAACCCCCCCACCCCCCTCCCTCCTCCCCATCACTCCCCCCGTCAACAAAACTTCCGTGGCCACGATGCATATAATATGGGACCTTTTAAAAAAAAAAAAAATTAGTCTGTTCTATACAAAGCCACCTTCTTGGGCAAAGATGATTCCAGATGAAGGCCTGGAGCCGATCTGAAGGCTGACCCCGGCTTGTCCCGTCCTTCACCTCATAACTGAGCCACCCACAGCTAATTAGCCTCATTACGGAATTGTCTCCTTGACGAGCACGCAACGCTCTAAAACTGTGCGACTGTGACAACCCCAATTCGTGACGCCGCCTGACCACCACCAAATCGTGTGGCCCCCTCATTGTCATCAATGAGGGTGTGTTTGTTTTGCTCATTTGCAGTCCTGCGGTGTGCCTGCCATCAAATCAAACACCCCCCGCTGTTGGGACTGTGGATGCTCTCGGGGGGGCCAACAGGTAGCAGTGTTGTTCTGCTCACGTGCCTGACTTGCTTTAAGGGGAACATTTTGCGCCGGCTGTTTATGTTTTCAACATACAGTCTTATTCTAGCAGCCCAGTGCTAAACAGTCACATTTAATGCAATTTTCTTCATGCCAGCACTTACAAATTAGATAAACAGAGGGTGTAATTTATCAAAAGGGACTCTCATTGAATGGCTTGTGTGTGTGTAACGTGTGCACAATGAAACAAATTAGCATCAAAGTTTGCTGTAGCTCTCATGTCCGAGGGAAGAACCGGCCAGGCTGCACAAATCGCATTAATTTTAATGAAAACGAATCAGTCACTACAAAAGGAGATTTTTTTGTTTTGTTTTGTTGAAAGGATGTTGTTTATTAATATTAGGCACCATGAACGGGGGCTTGCAAAATGTGTGTGTGTGTGTGTATCCATATATATATACATACGTGTGTGTGTGTGTAGATGTACAGTATATGTACACACACAATTTGTACACCTCATTTTTTTTTCTTTATCTTTACTAGTTTCAAAAGTGTTGATACATCCTGAAGACACAATATGTGAAGCAAGATACATGGAATTATGTAGCAAAGAATGTTTTATGTTCCTCAAAGTAGCCTCCCTTTGCTCTGTTGAGAGCCCTGCAGAACCTTGGCCTGGCTTGCTGCTGTAGTCACCTGCAATGAACCCTCCTCAGGGTTCATTTGTGGAATTTCTTGCCTTCTTAACAGCGTTTTTTTGGACCATCAGCTGCGTTGTGCAGAAGTCGGATCGGTCAGTCGTTCTGTTGGTCGTATATGAAAGCGTGACGTTGTTAAGTTCGTCTGGGGTTTTTATCACGATCCCTGCCAGGACAGTGGGGCTGATTGTGCCGGTCAGTGCGCCGCAGTCAGTAAGTTAAAATCTAGATTCTATTCTCAAATGGAGTCTTTCTGTCTAGCTCTCTGCCTGACTGTCTGTCTGTCTGTCTGTGTCTGTCAGCCCGGCCCGTCTGTCTGGATGACAAGCCGTCTAATTGGCTGTCTGCCCGTCCATCCTCCGCAAAATCCACAAATCCTCACCCACCCATGTGGAGGCAGGAAGTTTGGGAGTATTGTTGCTGCAGGGAATTTTTTTCTGACCGTCTCTGTCGCAGATGAGGAAACCCACACGCACACGCGCACACACACACACACACACTCTCACACACCCTGTCTGCCTCATTAAAACCTTTCCCGTTGATGTTTCACTTTGTACAGCTCTCCACTCATCATCACCTCCAATCCGCTCAACACTCGCCTCCCTTTGAGCTCCACTGTTTATTTTCATCAAGGCATTGCTCTCTGCCTCTCTCCCTCTCCCCCCCTCTCTCCATCCCTCCACTTCCTTTGTATGCCCCTCCTCCCCCACCCCGCAGCGGGCCATTATGGCTGGGCCCTCATGGATCGAAGCGTCTCTATTTGTTTGCTTTCATCGCAGCTAATTCGCCCCTCATTGTCGCCGTCGACGTCCCACCGCGCCGTGGACGAGACCACCACCGCCGACGGATTTTTGTTCCCCCCCAGCTCCCACCACCCCCTTTTTTTCGGCGTTCAGGACATGAGCCAGCGAGCCGAGATAATGATGAGGAGCTCAGACAAGGCTGGAGATCCACACACCCCGGCAAAAGTCACCTTCGCTTTTTGCGGATGCAGGATGAGGTCACGCTGAGTTCTCTCAGACAAAAGAACCCGCAAAACATTTAGCCAACGCAAATTTCCAAGCCTTTAAGGAGGAACGTGTATCATCGGCGTACGTGTTTCTGTGCGTGCCATGCCATGTGACTCTCTGACGCACGTAAACTGGAGTTTTATCAACAGCAGGCCAGACTAGTGGGCAGAGGAAATTAGTTATTGATGGGAAGTTCCATCTTATTAGGGATTGTGGGTATTTTTAGAGTATATGTATGAGAATCACTAACTCATGATGATCTGTAAATGATCGTGTTAGAACATTCAATCTAAAGGTTAGCCTCTCCCCCCTAAAAAATGTTAAACCCACTTCACTGACTTGACCTGTATTGCGCGTTGCCAGGAGATACTTTCGCTGACTGAATGTTTCTGCTGTTTTCCATATTGTCCTCTCGCTGAGTTTTCTGGCCCATTGCACCGAGGGAAGCCAGACTTGAGGAGCTTTAACGCACCTCTATACGGCACTTGGACTCAGACGGCACGTGTGTCCGTCGACGCGCTCGACGTCCTCCCCGCGCAAGTCAATCGAGTCCATGTTTGCGACTTCAAAGCGGCGCTTGGCGGGGGAAGAGGGGCCCATAGACGGCGGGTGGCTTGTGTGCTAACCGCTGAGAGAAGGTTAGCGCACAGCCTCGCTTTGAAGTTGCCCCACAGAGCAGACAGTGTTTACGTTTTTCCGGCCCGTCGCTCCTCTCGTCCACCAAAACATCTTCATTCTTGTTTAAGAGGTAATTGTTGGTAGTTTGAATTGTCATTACAGGTGGCTATTATTATTGTATTGTGGGTTTTTTTTTCTAATGTTGATGAATTTGTTTATTTTTGGTAGTTATTGCAAGTACGGCATTTTTAATTATAATTTATAATTTTAGTTTGCTAAAAATTGTAAAGAAATTGTTGTCTTTGTGATCGTGGGTGTTTTTAGTCAAGCTGTTGTTAGTGCAACATAGCAACTCATCAACAGTTACACAAGAGAAAAGCCCTATGCTATATAAATAATGTTTGATTGATTGTTGTGTATGTTTTAGTAGCAGTTGTCGTGCTTCTGTTGAATGAAATAGTAACAATTCTTATTAATACTAATGTTGATGCATATCTTTGTAAACAAGTTTATGTTTTAGTGTCTTCCTAGAGCTGCTGCTAAATATAATTTAAATATAATGTAAGTAACTATTCATGTATTTTTTATTATGTTTTTGCTGACCTCTGTTCATTTTATTTACACTTATCTTTTTAATTATTTTAGGTATTATCAAAATCCACCAAATCACTATTTTTGCCATTATTAGAACACTCTTTATTATTATTATTATGTTGTTGTTGTTGTTCTTGTTGTTTTTGTTGTTGTTGTTGTTGTTGTTGTTGTTGTTGTTGTTGTTGTTGTTGTAGGCGACACGGTGGCGCAGTGGTTAGCGCTGCCGCCTCACAAGCAAGAAGGTCGTGGGTTCAATTCCGGGCCTGGGACCTTTCTGTGTGGAGTTTGCATGTTCTCCCTGTGTCTGCGTGGGTTCTCTCCGGGTTCTCCGGCTTCCTCCCACACTCCAAAAACATGCATGCGAGGTCAATTGAATATTCTAAATTGTTCGTAGGTGTGCATGTGAGTGTGAATGGTTGTTTGTTTCTATGTGGCCCTGCGATGAACTGGCGACTTGTCCAGGGTGTCACCCTGCCTTCGCCCTAAGACAGCTGGGATAGGCTCCAGCAGACCCCCGGGACCCTGAATTGGAATAAGCGGGCATAGAAGATGAATGAATGAATGAATGTTGTTGTTGTTGTTAGCAGTAGCATTTATTTCTATTTGTCATGGAATTCCCATTCATGTTGTTATTTCCAGATTTACCACAGGATGGTGCTGTTTATTCCAACGTAACCCTCCCTTTCTCCTCTGACAACACTGGCTCCAATGCAAAATTTACAAAAAGGAAAAAGTCTGTTAAAAGTCTATAAGTGTGTGTGTGTGTGTGTGTCCTCTTCTGCCTTATTATTGTAGCACCATGTGCAAAATTCCCAGTGTCACTGCAAAAACTGCATACCTCTGTCCTTTAAAATGCTAATTTTAAACACTAACGCGCAAGAAAATGTATGAAACGTGACGACACCTCACAGAATCGCTTCATGGAAACAAAGCTGTTGCATTTGCTTGATGTTTTTTCACATGTTTTTTTGCCTTTTGATTGTGATGCACATGCAAGGCACGGAGGTCTCTCCCGGAAAAGGAAACATAAAAGCAGCTAATCCAATTTGAGTTGTGCGTCTAATGTTGTTTGTTGTCCATTGTTTTTTTTTTCTTTTCCCTGAAGGCTTGTCGTCATCTTCTTTATGACTCACTGTCGCATGAGGCCTTTCCACACCCATGCTGCATTTTCTCTGCACATTTTCGCCCCCCCCCCCCCCCCCCTTCCCACTCCGAACCCAGCCGTCCCCACACATTCCCGTGATGCAAGATTAGAGAAGTTCAGGGTTTATTTTTTTCTTCTTCTTCTGATGATGATGATCTGTATTGTAAATAATATCAGATGACTCAAATTGAGGAAGTTGCCCATGAGGAACTGTTTTTGTTCCTTGCTGTGTCATACTGATCAGTCAAAGCTGCAGAGAGTCGGACCTTATACAACATGCCCCCGCCAGGAAATGACAACAGGGAAACTTTATAAATGGGGCACTTTAAACAGCAGGCACGCAAACAATGTATATTCATTGGTCTATTTTTTTTCTGCAACGTGACTCTGACATGAGTTTTATATGATCACATTGTGTTTGGCATGCAATGTGTTTGGGGGGAGTAATATTGCAATAAATAAATAAAACAATATGACCAAATAATAAATAAATGAATTAATCACTAGATTAATAAAATGTAATTTTCCATGCAATTCTAAAAATCTAAAATTCTCATTACTCAAAGTTATAAAAATTTAAAATTAAAAATGCAACACTTGTGCTACAATTTGTCTTTGGCCCATTGTTCTTTCATGTGACCTATCAGACGCAAATAAATGAATAAATGCAATCAGTATTCTGCCATTATTTTTGGTCTACAGTATATAACAAAATTGCACCTGCATCTGTCAAACTTCCTGCGAAACAGGATGTTTCCAAGTGAGACAGCGCATTATTTACTAATTACAAATACAGCTTCTTCCTTTTTTAAAAGAAAAAAGAAAGAAAGAAAAGAAATCAGGCCATATTGAATATTTATAGACTTTGAAAAGCAGTATTTTACACTTCAGCAATGGAAGCACTTACCTGAGGTTTGATGTCTGTGGGGGACCAGCTGTCTTTCAGTCGGAACCATGTTAAACTTTGGATCATCAAATTGTTTGTTTTTTGCCAGTCAAGCTATTTTCTCCTCTGCATGCCTCTGTGAAAGGGCCCCAGATTTAAAGCAAATTGTGTTTCCTCTTTTCGGGCTCAAACGGAAGCCCTCACGTCAGCTGTGCCAAAATCTGGGGCGCAAAACCATCTTGCAAGTCATTGTGTTTCGCAATTGGCGATGCCCATAAATAATTGCAAGGATGTTAAACACTGGTAGGAAAAGTCTTTGATCCGTTGTTGCTACCCCGGTACACCTGATGAAATGTTTCCTGAATCCTTTTGGGTTTATTTAACGGATCCATATGATTAAAAATCCAACAGAAAACATGTGAAAGGGGAGGAAACACTGTTTCCGTTTGAATCCCAAGAAAGTAGAACCGAAGTAGGACCAGTCAGAGTTTTGGTCCATGCTTTTAACGCTCATCAATCTGGCACCTTCATGGCTATTATCAACACGGTCTTCTTCTGCAGCCTTTAAGGGAAGGGATCGCTTGATTGCCAACACACAGCAAAACGGGTCAAAAGTGCTCTTCTGTGGGATAGTGTCGCGATGAATTTTCGAGACTGCAGAATTGAATTTTCTCTATGCAAGGTCACAGCATCATTTCACTTTCATGTTTTTATAGAATAAATGAGAAGCAAACTAAATCGTGCCATAATGAGACGATGCTGCACTTGTTGTAGCAGTTGTTTCTGCAAAAAAAAAAGGCTCGAGTTTTGAGTGCAGGCTGGATGACGGCAATTTTGCATTCTTGAGAGTTTTTTTTTTTTACCATAACTTTGAAGATCAAAACACACAGAGAGCGTGTTTTTTCTTCCATTTTAAGGGCGGCCGCAGGAATCTGTGACATTTCATTCTCGACATAAAAAGAAGGACTTCAAATATCGCATTCGCGGTCACGCTGCAATCTGCATAATGACGGCGACGAGCAACCCATCAGCAGCGTGGGTTTTTTTTTCTTTCCTTCCCCTGAGAAGTCCAGATCCAGTCCCCCCTCTCAGGCGCACGCTGATTGTGTTTGTTCACGGCAGATAGGTTGATGAGGGGGCAATATGGAGGAGGCTGGATGGACTCTCGTTAACGCGCCGCCCGCTGGAACGGCGGGCGCCACTCAACGCGGCGGAACAAACAGCGAGGGCAGCCCGAAATCAAGGCGTCCGCCAGTGGCTCTCGCCCATGCAGATTTCGAAAGCACTTCATTACCTGCTTTCTCCCTGCAATCGTGTGTCTGAGAGACCGAACTAAGTGGTTAATCAAGACAGGGGGAGGCGGGGGGTAGGAGAGGAAAAAAAAAAACTAAAGGCGCGTCTGAGGGTCTGAGGGGCCAAGGCCTGCGCGCACGCCGTGCACGCCTGTGATACCCACGGTGGAGGTGTAGTGCTGTTTGTGAAGGGACCGCCGCCTTCGTGTGACGTGCACGCACATAAATCAGAAATATTTAACCCCTGGGGGGGAGGCGGGGGGCTGCTGGGATAACGACCTTTCATCGAAGACGTGACCCGCTCTCCCTTAAAGGTGTGCCTCCTTGGAGGGCGCAAATCTGAAGATTTTTTTTTTTGGCACTTCAGCAGTGAATAATTTGTGCTTAAGGCTGGGATGGAAGGTGTTGAGGGGTTGCCTTCACACTGTCATTAGTCACAAGTGTGTTTTTGTGCAGGATAATCAATCACAATGTGCCCACTTCCTCATGTGTGTGTGTTCCAGGTGTGTCCATTTCTTCATTTTTAAAAAAAATAAATGTTTTATTCTGGGCCAGTCTAGGAGTTGACTGGTAAACATTTCACTACTCTGTGACTGCATATGTGACAGACAGCAAAGAGCACATTTGAAATGACGGCATTTTGGTTTGAATTTGGGTTCCATTTCTGCTACCCAGTAGAGTACAGTGTACAGTGAGATGTTTCATGAAGGTCAAAGGTTGGACCCTCTCCCTGGTTTCCAGCATATTAGGCACAGAACAGGCAACTCTAAATTATCCACGGGAGAATTAGAGTGAGAGGGGCTCAATGTCTATGAAGTCCCTCCGTTGGCATTTAGGAAAGTGATAAATTAAATCAATAAAACTATTCAACTTTGGTAGACGAACCGAGTGTCTCTTGCTTAGAATTGCTCCATGACTAACCGCAAGTGACCGAATTATTTTATTGCAATTCATTCTGGGATGAAAATTTAAATTAAATTAATTCAGATTTGCTCATGTTTATTGGCTAAATCATGAATTGGGGCTCCGGACACGTTGACAATCACTCTTTCAAGTCGTACCGGACTTGTATAAATACAATTTAAAAAAGAAAAAAAAAGTGCAGACTCGTGTAAAAGTAGCCTTAAATGGAGCTTGTTGGAAAGTGAATCCTTAGTCTAATTATGACAAAAAAGCTTTCTGTGGGAGGTTAGACAAGATGAATGGCGGGGGAGGGGGTTTCACTACCATCAGAAGTTACCCTCTTATTCGGTGCTGTGTTTGTCCTTGCAGTGTCAAAAGGGCAGCTAACTCAGCAGTGTGTGTTTGTGTCCACGGTATCAAAGAAATACAGAAAATTAGCGCAGAAAAGGAGAAAAGCTCAACCCCGAGTGATCCAGAGCTCTCTCCTCGGGAACATTCCAACAGTAAGTGAATGAATTCCATCCAGCCTCTCGTGTCTTCCCAATTAACATCTCGACATGCTTTTAATGCAATTGAAAGCAGTGGTATTGGCCTCGGCGCTCCGCACAAGTTGGAAATTATGTGGCGTCGACATCAGTGAGCCGCTGCCGCGCACACGGCCGATGACGCACTTCCCCGGCCCCTTGCGTCGGTGCAGAGCTCCAACAGTGACGAATTGAACAAAACTGAATTAGCTTAGCTTTTTCGTATTCCACCCCATGAGAGGGTGAAAACCCATCTTAAATTTTACTTGATTTAATTTTTTTAAGCAATGGTCAGTCTCAATCAGTCTTTCTAATTTTTTTGTGCATTTTTTGCCTTTCTAGCATTGGGGGTGAAGTTGAGTTGTAATCAGCAAGCCTGATTCTGGAGGTTTCTGACCTGAAGGACGTCTTTGCTTTGAGTGACTAAGCAGACTTTTCTAATTGAAAGTCACAGAACATCGGGAAAGAAAATGATTAAGATCCGAATATTGATCATCAAGCACCACTGACATTTCAGGTCCTGTTTGTATGAACGCTGCCCAGATACCAGCGAGATTAACGCACATTTTATCACATCGCGACTACAGCGAACGTGCCACAAGATCAGAGCCTCCTATCCCGACTCGCTCGTGCTCATGACGTAGGTGATTTACTTCTCCCGCTGATCTCGTTGTTTTCGGACGGTGTGGAATTCGCAGAATGCGGGGCCGTGCGAGTGAACTCAGCGGGAGCTGACACTCGACATTATGTTTACGACGAGAGATCACGGCCCCCGGGGCGCTCCGGGGGCTGGGGTAGAACCAAGGATGACCCAGCAGAGGCCGGGGGGGCTGGTGGGAGTGAGACGAGAGGTGGAGAAGAAGTGGTGGGACTGCAGTGTTGGAGGAGGGGGCGCAGGCATGAAATGAAATGAGGGTTTTGATCTCCCCGGGACAAGTCCGGTCTCTCTGGCCCAGTGTCTGATCTGGTGTCGGAGCCTCAGACAGAATAGAGGCCGGCAGAAGCGCTGGGAATTCTAAAGGCCGCGCTGAATGAGTGAAAAAAAAACGTGTTACTTTCCCCCCTCAAAGAACCGGCATGTCGTGTCTAATGTTTTGTATTTACAAGTTTTAGTCAGTTAAAGTCACAAAAAATCAGCAGCTATGGCTACAAACAAAGATTTTTTTGCCAGAAAAAGGCAACCTCTCGGACACACCTGGACATCTTCGGCAGAAAAAAGTAGCAAAATCGGCTTTTTGCGATACACTTTCTTATTATTAGGTGGCCCCAAACCTCCCACACTGGGTCCTTTAAGTGTTCGCAGCGAGCCGCTCTGTCTCAAAGTTTCCTCGAGAGGAACTCGTCGCAGTTCTTCAACTGCTTTGTAACATCTCCTTTTTTCCCACCTGACTTCTAACCAATGCACACACACACACATACGCACACACACTCAAAAGTGCTACCAATGCAAAAGCCACTATCTCGCTACGCAGATGCCAAACGGGAGCCTCGGTAATGAAAGTCCCGCCTCTTTTTTAGGGGACAATCGCGCGTCTTTGCCGCCTCCGTCTGGTTTACCTGCGGATCTTTGATCGAAACAGCATGCGGCGACGTTTGATTCCGGGGGCCACTTTAACAGTTTGCAGGGCCCTGGCAAAAAAATAAAAAAAAAATGAGAAAAAAAAAGCCCCTTTCTGGTCTCTGAAGTTAGATCAGAGCGGACAGGGGCACCGGAAAAAAAAAAAAAAAAAGTGTGCCGGCGTCCAGCTGGGAGAAGATCAGAAGAGACACAAACTTGAGCGAGAACCATTGTGAGGTACACAGTGGCTGCCACTTCCGACAACTTTTCCCTGTGTGTGTGTCTGTCTGTCAGCGTGTGTGCCTGTGTATTTGCACAGCTCCTTTCTCCTGCTCTTATCTTTTTCTTCTTCTTTTCTCTCTCTATTTCAGCTAAAGGTCTGTGAGGTTTTTATCTGATTCTGACTGAAAAAAAAAAGCGAGACACCTTGTTTTTTCCCACTTTCAGCCGTCTGCTGGGGCGGGGGGTGGTTAAAGCCAGGCAGCGTGTGTGAACTATGACAAGGGGGCGTGTGTTCTTTACAAAGCAAGGAAGTGGTGGTCGGATTAATCAAGATGCGTCAGAACAGGACACGTTTTGCACAATGATGTTTCTTTCTTTCTTTCTTTCTTTCTTAACTGTTGAAATCAAACACAGGCTTTTATTGCGTGTGAGTTCAGTCAAGATCAATCATCTGAGTGATTTTTTTTTCCCAGTGTACCAATGTGTGATTCTATGCAAATTTTGCAACGTCTCCCCTCAGATGTTTAATGAGAAGCGACGAGGCTGGTTGTGCTTCAATGCCTCCCTCTAGTGGCGGACTGGAGGTATTAGCAATAACTTGCAGGAAAGTGCTTGGGACGGGTTTTGTGGCTCGTCTGACAACTTTTGTTTGTTCGTCACTGCTTTATTTCAGCTGCAGTAGTTTTATTTCTGTGTTGTTGACAGGACAACAACAGCAAATGCAATGGATGTGCAATAAACGCGACGAATCATCCTTTTGCGATGTCACTTAGGGCACTGACACCTTAATAATGGCTGTCACAGTTCGCGTACAGCATGTCCAATTTTCTGAAAATATCTGGAGGGGAAAACAGAAACATCTGAAAATAACTGTGATGTGGCCTTTGATATTATTTCAAATCTCTAAATTCTTTTGAATTTAGAGATTTTATTTCTTCTTCTTTTTAAACTTCCCGTTTTAAATTGTGGGGGTGCGTTTTAGCACACCGGTTTGCGTGTGGCGCTCTGTAGCATCACAACCACCCTCAAGAACTGATGAAAAACAGCAGAGGTGCTATATGGTACTTTTCACAGCGGCTCAAACAGGAAGTGAAAGTCACACGACGACGTGATCACGTGATAGGAAAGTACAACTGACTAACCATACATTTCCAGGATAGCTACCGTGCTCAAAACGGTTGATTAGATATAAGATGCAGGTCTTTGTATGTTTTCTATGTCTGTTATTGCGTCAGGTACACATTCCATTTTTCTCATTTATACAGGATATTTATTTTGTATCTTGAACACAAATTTTGTCCTTTTTAAAAAAAAAAAAAAAAAAATTAGATCAAGGTCCGTGAATAAACATGACACCTAGGGTTGCCGCCCGTCCCGTTTTTTCCAGGATTGTTCTCTTTTTTCACCACCTGTCTTGGCAAAAATAAAATGTCTCCCGGGACACAATTTGTCCCGTTTTATAGGGAAAATGACAAAACCTCATTTGATTTCCGTCTGTTGTCTACTCCCGTAAAATACGTGATTAAGAATGAGGACAGATGATCTCACCACTTCATGGGTAGAAATCTCCAGTTCCTGTTAAATCCCAGCATGGTCTTCATTTCCTCCTCGCCCAGCTCAAAGTCAAACACCTGAAATATGACGTTGCACGTGAGCAAAAGGGGGGTTAATCTGAGAAAAAATGACCCCCTGTCTTCTCACCTGAATGTTGGCCTTAATGTGGCCAGGAGTGATCGACTTTGGGATCACCATCACATTCCTCTGGGTTAAGAAGCGGATGATGACCTGTTAAGCAGGGAAGGGGGGTGGGGGGAATGGCGCTGTGACTTTGAACCCGAGGGGCGTTTTCATATAAGATGGAGGGAAAAGGTAGAACTTAACCTGGGCTGATGGTTTGTTGTGCCTCTTAGCGATGGCTTTGATGTTGGGGTCTTCCAGCAATATTGTCTCCCCAGGTTTGGCCCTGCAATTTGAAGGAATCAATTTAAATCTTATGTAAAATTCATTTTTACCGTTGTTTCAAAACATGTGTCTGTAGTTTGTCAGCTAACTCCCCAAATGAGAAATGCAGAATCCCTGAAAAATGCTGCTGCCCCTCAATAGATCTCTGTAGCTGATGGTTTCTAAGCTTTACCTAGAAACTTAGAAATTTGCGAAAACATAGACTGCCTGACATGTGAGTCCATTTAGACGCACTGCAACATGATTAGTGTGACTGTCTAAAAGTTGTGGGGGTTTTTTCACACAAAATTTTAACGAGGCCTATAAGGCCGGCTGTTATGAAACGTGCTCTACATTAATGTTCCCTCGTGTAGACAAAGAGGAACAATGGTCACAAGCTTAGACGGACCGCAAAGAAAACGTGATCGGCGTTAACGTGCTGAAAAACAATGATTTGTCCTTTTTCTTGTTCATGAAAGGAAAAAGAAGTGACCCATTTCTATAGCAAACGTGGCGATGAAATCTGTGTGTTGCCGGTAAGTGTGATGAAGGCTGACTGACTGACCAGGGTCTTTCAGGGGAGCCCAGGGGGCTGTAGGCTGTCACCGAGATGCCCCAAGAGTGGCAGTAGCTGATCAGCATTTCCTGGGTGAGGTATGGGTGACACTCCACCTACATCCACTGTGTATGTGGTATTGTGTACAAAAAAACATGAGCAATATTTTTAAGAATGATTAATACAAAATAAGTTATGCATAGTTGTGTGTAAATCACATTGTTCTAGATTTTCAACACTTTGTCATGTCACAAAGTGCATTGATAACTGCCCCAGGTTTGTGACAACGTATTGTAAAGAGATAGAGAGAGAGAGCTGTATGCACATGCACATTCATAAGGCACATGCACATTTTGCAGCAACGGCTCACCCTGATATGCTCTTTTCTGTTTTAGTTGTCTGATGACTCCTTTTTAAAGCCCCAATATTTTGAACCCTTCTCATGCTCATTGGATCTGCGAATAAAGAGTTAAGTTCGATCAATGAAATGTAAAACATAATCGTTATGATCGTTAAATAAGACAAGTCCCAGTTTTGAAAGGAGAAAATCAAAAATGACATTGTTCCGCAGTTGGCCTGCAGAGGGCAGCGCTACCGCTTTCACACCTCCAGTCTGCCTAGAGGAACTGTAAACCTGATAAGCTGAAGAGTAGCAATAATAAGAAAAAAAAACAAATCAATGAAAAACTTGACTCCAACTGCACCTGGTTGTTGACAGGCTTGTATTTAAGACCATGCTTGTTGAGGATGGCTTCCATCTGGAAGTGGTTGAAGTTGGAGACGCCGATGGCTTTGACCAAAACGGCATCGACCAGCTCCTCCATAGCCTGGAGGAAGAAACAGCCAAATCGTCAAAGAAAAAGAAAAAGAAAAAGAGGACCCAGTTAATTGGCTCCGTTGCAAATCTAGATTACACATAAAATTGACTAAGAAGCAGATAAAAGCATGAATCACTCACCTCCCATGTTCCCAGGAAGTAAGTGTTATCGCTTATTGTCTCTTGGTCACTGTCCACCGGAAACATGTCGTCGCCGGCCTGGTGGACGACAGAGAGCCACGAAATAGTCTGCTTTTAACTATTAATCTATTAATTAATCTCTATGATTAATCTGCCCCTGTGCTAACCTTGAAGCCCATTGGCCAGTGCATCAGATAGAGGTCTATGTAGCCCATCTTCAGGTCACTGAGAGTCTTCTCACAGCACTGCCTCACCAGATGCCTCTCGTGGAAAGTGCACCACAGCTGTGACGTAAACACAAACGTGAACTTGTGAGGAAATTATGTTCATTGTACAAAAAAGACCAAAAAAAAAACCTCAATATAACAATAGGCCTGATTCCTGTTATGAAGGCATAACCTGCCTTGCTGACGATGAACAGCTAATCTCTTTTGACCACACCGGCGTCAATCATTTCCCGAACACCCTCTCCCACCTCAGCCTCGTTCATGTAGTAGTGTGCCCCGCCGAAGTGCCTGTAGCCGGCCGAGATGGCCTCTTTCACCGCCTCCTTGACCCTGCCAGGGTGAGACTGGCCAGCAGCGGATGTTATCGTAAGACTCCAAGAGTTTTGTCTTAGTTTCATGAGCGCACAGCACAGTATCTTAAATGTACATGCCCCTCACTGAGAAAATTTGACTTAAGTTTTTTTCTTTAATTTAATCTTTAGACCATTAATATTGACACTCATTGACAGTTTTGTTTGGTTTTGTTTTGTTTTGTTTTAATGGGGAAAAAAAACATGTCTCATCAGATCCTGGGGGATGAATTGAAATTTGAAATGTTTGGCCTTACATTCCACGTCCACAAGCCTATCAGGGGCATTTTTGCTCCGTTGTTGAGTGTAACTGTTTCCATGTCTGAACCTCTGAGTCGTCCAACTCCCGGCGAGATCAGTCTGCAGGCTCACGCAGCACCAGTTTGACAGAGAGAGAGGTTGAAAGACGAGGGGAAATCAGGCTTCATATCGCTGAAGGCTGAGGAATGAGTGGTGTAGATGTTAATGATATTGGCCACGGTGCAATGACACCATTCTGACGCTCACTTTGAACTTTGGCAAGTCATCTTCGCCACATTTGTATGCCTAAGTGCGTTAGGATGGCTGTTTGGCTGTTTTTCTTGACAAGCAATAGGTTGTTTTCACATGATGTCCCACGGCTGGAGATGGAGGGCAGGAAGTATTGAGGAAGTTTTGAACATTCTGCCGAACAAAGTGGCCGGCAGATGCACTCGTGCCTTGTGAACAGTTGTATGCTTCATGTAGAGACAGTTTCAAGCAAACCGCTTAACATGTAGGGAAATAAGCGGTTTCCCTATGTGATAAAACCTGTCCCAAAGTAGGCAATATGTTGTCCAAATATCCTTTTCTATTTGTTGAATATTACCAGTCCATGTTATTCTGCTTTCCAAGGTACTTTGTCAGCTCTCCAAAATGATCTCCAACGTCTGAAAAGTCTTTTCACAACCAAAGGCTGTAAACGCTGTAAACATAAGATTTGCTTAAGCGCTGCAGTGTTTGTGTTTGTTAAGAACTGATCTTAGAGCTTTGAGTTCCACTTCTGTTGTTGGTTTAAGGTTTACAGCCACAAAGGTTGTTTGGCATGATGCTAAAGCCTGGCTAAAAGTTTACTCTTGCTACTTGATCATAGATTAATGTACCGGAATACAGCGAAAGCAATTTTACCTTTTGCTGTGACCTAATTATTGAACGCACTCGTGAAAAAGTTGTGCAAATTCTGGATGTTATTGTTCTGCAGTTGTTGCATCACTGTTGTCGAGTGAGTCACGTCGGAGCTGAACAGTCAAAATGGTGTGAAATCTTCTCTGTGATGGTTCTTAAACATCCGGGCCATCTCTAGAGTTTTGCATGACAAGTCCAGTACCCTCAACTTAACCCTTCTCCAGTGTGAAATCTTTTGAGATTGTCCATATGCTTTCAGTGCACAGTAGCTTTTAAAGACATGTCTCATGAACAACATGCCTGGTGCCTCTGGAACACCTCAACCCCTCCCCACCTGGTCATGTGCCTTTTCTTTCGCATTACCTTCTGCCTTTAGTTAAAAACAGCAAAAAACTAAACACTAAAAACACAATCTGTTCAGTTTTGAAAACTTTAGAATTTTCAAAATTGCGTGCCTGATTTATAAGGTGTTACATGGTCTAGCACTACCACCATTGAAAGAGTTTATTAATTTGAGAACTAATATTTCCACAATGTGAAAAACACGAGCCGCCTCCAGAGGAGACTGTGAAGTGCCTTTCAGGCGGACCACAATAGGTCAAAATCTAATGTCTTACAAAGGCAGCAAGCTCTGGAATAGTCTACCTCTCTCAATCAGAGAATCGTCCAGCTTTGAAGCTTTTTAGAGACTCCTAAAGGAGTGGATTAGGACCAACCAGGTCTGTAAACATGTGTCAACATTTTTATCTACCGTAGCACCTTATATACTCTTCCACTTTATGGCAATTGCCTCTTCCTTTTGCACACAGTCTCAGATGGCACTGCACTTTATGAGTTCTGCCGGGCATGTCTTGTTTTAATTGTGTGCCTATATTGTGTATGACTTGCTTTTCTTTCCTTTTCCCCTCTTTTATCTAAATTTGCGCTTTCACTTTATGTTTTGTGTTTAGTCTGCTGTAACACCAACCTGCCAAGGGACTGCAGATGGAAACTAGCCTTTGACTGTATTCTAACATATTTATGATGTTGATTATGTGATGTCTCTTTTAAATAAATAAATAAATAAAATAAAATGGGAAATGTAGTTTCAAATCTGTAACCTGTATTCATCGGTTGGAATGAAACAGTGGAGTGGAATATATATTACCAAAAACGAAAGAAATAAAAAAAATACAAGCGTTGATGTTTGAAACAAAGAAAGTCTGTACTGTTATGTACACTTGAAAGAAAAGCCGAGAGGGCGCTTCATCACCTTGTTCTATCAACACAGAGGGTATCAAGGGAGCAAAGGTTGCTGTGTTCCACCAGTAAAATTTTAATTATTGCAAGTAAAATGTTAAATGTCCTGCAGGTCAGAATATTTCCACAACTGTGGTGGTGTCCTCTGCCGAATCATAAATGCTTGTTTTTTTAATAATCCTCTTCTAATCTTTTTCCACCGTGTTGACGAGTTTTGTCCATCCCCCTTTGTAATCTTAGTAAACCTGCGCCCTCTACTGGACATCTAGGGGAACAGTTTTTGACAAGTTCCGTCAAAAGGTCAGAAGATGTCACCTGGAGACCTCAGGAATAAAACATTATGCACAATGTAGCTTAAAATTATTCTGGAGAAAAAAATCTTTCCATTCAATGAACTGAAACTATCCTTTTTATTAACATATCATTAATTCAAAATACAAATGCTCATAGAACATTTTATTCATTCATTAAACACTAAAACTGACATTCACTCTGTGTGCACACACACACACACACACACACACACACACACACACACACACACACACACACACACACACACACACACACACACACACACACACACACACACACACACACACACACACACACACACACACACACACACACAAAGTGCAGACAGTTAGACAGGGACATTTACAGAGTCGTGTCTATGAAGAGAGGCAACATAAGAGCAAAATATTGAATATTGCACATCAGGATCCAATCTAGAAGAGTGTCTTTTATTTTTTTTAACCTTTTTTTTTATTTTATTTTATTTTTTTTTACCTTTTTTGCACCATTCAAACTACTTGCTACTTACTTCTATTTGCCAGTGGCCTCATGAACCTGCATTTCTCCCGAGACCAACATCACTTTCCAGCCCTAAGTCAGGTGAATGCAACACTGTTGAACACAAAACAAAAAAAATCGAGGGAAATAAATTGAGGTCACAGTTCATAAGGAGAGTACGCCATGGTCGAGCAAATAGTGAAATAAATGAAACAGCTGAGACTGCTGGTCAGGTCTGAGGCTCTGTTTCCTCGGCAAGACTTGGTGCAAATGTCATAAATAAGTTTGCTTTTTAAGCTGCTTGAATGTAGAAGGCCAGCTAGATAAGAAAAATAGATTTTAAATGAGCAAAGAGCAGAAGAGAACAGTTTAGTTGTTCCAAAATATAAAATAAAAAAAATTCAAAAAAACTGTCCGCTGACTTTGGACCATACCTGAGTCTCATTCACTGTACTGAAAAAGGAAACAAAGTTCAAACTAAAGAAAAAACTGTTCAGAAGAGAGAAAATGACATTGTCTAAATCAACAGATTGTGCTATTGCTTGGAGGCAGCCGTTTGTCAAGCCAGTTTGGATATTTGTTCCAAGATGAAAAATAACATGGAAGAGGAAAAAAAAAGGTCACTGAAGCCACACACAACCATTCTCCATTCTGTCAAGTTATAAATAAGCATTCAATTCCACAACTGGTAAGCCTGGAAAAGTGTCCGTAGGGGCTTTTAGGGCAACACCTCGCTGTCGTTTGGTCTCAGGAGCAGTCGGTGAAGGTGGTAACCATGTTGCCCCTGCGCTGTGTCACTGTCCTGCAGTGCTGCTTGGCCGAGCCCCGGAACCTGGACTCGCTCCTGGAGCTGTGCGTGTTGAAGGAGAACATCTTCTCCAAGTCCTCAAACATGTCATCGAAGAGTCCTCCGCCGCCGCCGCCGAAGCCGCCCTGCTGAAAGTGCCTCTTGTGTCTGTTCATGGCCTCCTGGTGGGCCTGGAAGTGGCTGTCAAAGTGTCTCTTGTGGCCGCCCTGGTTGTGGGAGTGGAAGTGGTGCTGGTGCCACTGCTGCTGCTGCTGCTGCCGCTGCTGCCGCTGCTGCCCGAAGAGGTCGTCAAAGTTGAACGACTGGTAGTGCTGTCTGAAGTTGTCATGGCCTCCTCCTCCTCCGCCACCACCACCTCCTCTGTGGTCCTCCCCTGGTGATGGGCCGTGGCCAAACCGATCATACTCCCTCCGTCTCTTGTTGTCCGACAGTGTCTCATATGCTGGGGAAAGGACAATAATCCAAGAATGAATAACAGTCCCTGGTGATTGATAAGACAATAAAAGAAAGTGTGCATGTTTTTTGATCTTCTAAAAGTTTGACTCGAGCACATAGTACGTGGTGACCAGTGGTGGGTAATTTGACAAATGGCCTTACACTTCCACACTGCAGCATCTCAAGTTATCTTTGTTGATTGATGTGGAGTGTCTTTTTTTTTTTTTTATGTATTTCCGGGGGGAATAAGATAAACAGGGCATCATGTCTAACCCTAGTCCTAAGAACAAGCTGACAAAGGTTTAGTATTAATATTAACATTGATGAAGAGTTCCTGCTCTCTAATTCATAAGAATGGTGACAGGTCGACTATCGTTTAATAAATACAAACAACTACAGTAACAGAATAACAAAAACAGTCATGTAGACATTTCAGGCATCTACTTTATTGCCCTCCAAGGAACATTTTCTAGCTCCGCTGCTGGAACTAAAGAGCGAAGAAAAAACGACAAGTGTTCCTTTACGGGACCAGGAAAGGCGACAAACATGCGCAAAACAGGTCCAAAGCTGGCTGCAAACCGACCCACTTACCCTCCGCGATCTCCCTGAACTTGGCTTCGGCGTCCGCTCCCTTGTTGCGGTCGGGGTGATACTTGAGCGCCAGCTTGTGGAAGGCCTTCTTGATCTGGCGTTCGGTGGCATCTCTGGCCACGCCGAGTATGTCGTAGTAGTCCCTCTTGGCAAGGATGAACTCGGAGATGAGCAGCACGAACACCGCCAGCAACAGCACCGACTGCGCCGTGGCCATGTTGGTTGGTTGTCTTCTCTCTCTTTTTTAGCACCTCTTCTTGCGGCTATGAGAAGAGCGGTTTGACAGCTTCGGTTAGCCGAGTTTCAGCAACACCCTAGAGACGCCCCTCCCAAAAACGACAACACTTGGAGAACAGCTCGCTTAATTTTCAAGCAGCAACACAAGGTGTGTTTAATGCCGCTGTTATGTTGTTATGGCTCATGTTTGCCTTGGAGAGGCGTTAGCATCAGGAAAACTCTTCTTCTTGGTGTTATTTCGGCCCCCTTTCCTATAATCCTTTTCCATAGCTCGACTGTACACACATAGGATAAAAGTAAAAAGCAAAATTGAAGATTAAAGCGAGAGCTTACCTGGAGAGCGGGTGACGAGGAGCCTGGAGAGAGCTCGATCAGCGCCAACAGCAGCCCCAGCTGATACGAATCGAAAGCCACCAGCCGATGACGAGCGCATTCCGAGGACGAACAACACGACTCGCAACGCCATTGGTCCGTTTCCCAATACAGTGACTCCCGCTGCTGTGATTGGTGCGGATGTTGCGCACGTGGAGAAAGGGACGTCCTGGGATGGGGGGAGGGGCGGAACACACAAAAGACGCGCGTTCCATTTTTGTCGCACCTGCAAGTCATACTTACAAAGTTAGAACGAGGAACTTTTCAACAGTACGTGAACGGTCTAATGGTGACAACAGCGGGGAAGAGCCAACCCGAATGAAGTGTACGGTGCTTTATATTTATATTTTTGTTTTTATTATTTTCAATTTAAGTCGGACCAACGCTACTGACACATTGTGAGATGTACCACGTGGAACATGAAGTGTGGTTGTAAAAATAATTAAAAGTCATCTTCATGAATACTCTCGAAGTGTATGTTTTATAATAAATTCACCCTTTGGTCAAAGGCACGCTTTGTCGGCATCTAGTGGCCGATTTATATGATTACGTATTTTAAAAGAAATACTGAGCCTGACGTCACCTCCTCTCCTCTTCCTGTTTATTGTTTTTCTCCCTCCTTGGGAGCACCCATCTCTACCGTGGCAGCATCACTCTGAATGAACTCTTTGGGTTCGCAGTTGACAGTTTTTTGCGTCGTCAGGTAAGAATTTTTTTTTTTTTTTTGCCCCATTTAGACGCTATTCGTCAACAAGCCGCTAGGCTAACGGGCAGTTTGATACAACCCCGTTAGAGCAGTCAGCTTAGCATGGTAGCAGGACGTGTTAGCTGGAAATGTGAAGTGCGGATTTGGCCCGACTTTATAATTAAATTATGGCGTGTCCCTGTTTGCCTTGTGGTTAAACAAAACGTCAAATACTGCTACTCAATGTGATCCAGTCACTGCATTCAAGTGACTGTGTGTGCTAGCCAGTTAGCACCGTGTCACAGAAAAGAGCAGTCTGCTTCAGCTTGTATTGTTTTATTGGGACACCAGGTGATTCACAGGTGTCCAAATCAGTTCATGGGGTGATATATAAGTTGAAACGGCGCTCTCTGCTGCTGGCCCGTCACTATCCATTCATACGGTGTCAAAGGTCTGCCGCTTCCCGGAGCAAGTTCTTGCTCTCGATGACGTCCGTCAGCCACTGCTCCCTGAACGTGGTCGTCCCGGGCGTGTGCACAAGCCGGTTGGACTCGATCATAAACAGGACCTCCACTGGTCGGCTTCGCGCTGCGACTTTGGGCACGTTCACGGCGAAAAAGACGCACGCCCTCGTCTCAATGGGCTTCTCCTTGGTCGGGGTGCTGAAGTTGGCCCGGTAGTGGTGGACGCTGCGGCGCTCGTCCTCGGTTGTGCACAGGACGTTCACGCAGTAGAGCCAAGCGGGCGGCAACCCCCAGGTTTCGATGTAGTCTATGATCTGCTCCCTTCCCACGTCCACCGTGAAGTCTCGGATGCTGACCCAGTCGATGTTGCTGCTGTCGGCGTCCGGAGAGATATCCGCCTCCGTCTCCGCGTTCGTGTAACGGTTTTGGTGCTGCAGAGCCCTCTCGAGCAGAGCAGACTCCTTGGGGAGAATTGGAGGCTCGCCGTCCGTTTCCATATTATGGTTAAACTGTATGAGGTGGCACCGCGAGAGCGCGCAAAGTCAAAGCGGAAACGACTAAACTGGAGTCAAACTGACAATAGAGACCCCTCCCCGAAAAAAAAAAAAAAAATCCAAATAGACCAAACAATGCAAGTGGTATATGTTTTCCTTTTTAATCCTGTGATGTAAGGCTTTGACAAAAGGCAAATCTCAGGATTCCGGAATCCCGCGTCAAGAATGACGAATAACGAGAAGATTGGCAATATCTGTTTCTGCTCCGTTCTCTGCACGCAAACCAATTTCACCACCACACCACGTCCTTCGAGTTGTTTACCGGTTGCCTTGGCTACCAGGTTGGAGACTGTGTGGTGGTGCCCCCTGCTGGCCGATGTTGCAACACGCCTTTTAAAACTTCTTTTTTTCTCCAACATCAGTTTTTTCTACAAATAATACAAATCTGCCGAGCCCCCTTTTGATCGAAACAGCGTGCGGCGACCACTTTAACAGTTTGCAGAGCCCCGGCAAAAAAGAGAGAAAAAGAAAAGGAAGGTCTGTCTGTCTGTCTGTCTGTCTGTCTGTCTGTCTGTGCGCCTGTGTGTTTGCACGGCTCCTTTCTCCTGCTCTTATCTTTTTCTTCTTCTTTTCTCTCTATTTCAGCTAAAGGTCTGTGAGGTTTTTATCTGATTCTGACTAAAAAACAGCGAGACACCTTGTTTTTTCCCCCACTTTCAGCCGTCTGTTTGGGTGGGTTAAACCAAGGCAGCCTGTGTGAACTATGACAAGGGCGCGTGTTGGTCGGATTAATCAAGATGCTTAGAACGGGACACATTTTGCACAATGACGTTTTTTTTCTTTCTTTCTTTCTTTCTTTCTTTCTTTCTTTCGTTCTTTCTTTAACTGTAGAAATCAAACACAGGCTTTTATTACGCTTAAGTTCAGTCAAGATCAATCATCTGAGTGATCCCCCCCCGTGTACCAATGTGTGATTCTATGCAAATATTGTAACGTCTCCCCTCGGATGTTTAATGAGAAGCGACGAGGCTGGTTGTGCTTCAATGCCTCCCTCTAGTGGCGGAATGGAGGTATTAGCAATAACTTGCAGGAAAGTGTTTGGGACGGGTTTTGTGGCTCGTCTGACAACTTTTATTTGTTCGTAACTGCTTTATTTCAGCTGCAGTAGTTTTATTTTTGTGTTGTTGACAGGACAACAACAGTCAATACAATGGATGCGCAATAAACGCGACGAATCATCCTTTTGCGATGCCACTTAGGGCACGGTAGTCTGCTGAAAAGTGTATTGACACCTAAATTCAGTTTCGCGCTGAATTTTAACATTTCGCCTTCCCAAATTAACGACTGCGCGGAGCTTAAATATGCGCACTGCGTGTCTCCTTGGTGACCCGGCGGAACCGGAAGTGTGCCGTGAGGGAAGGACAAGCACAGAATGCATTATGTGATAATCAACACGGCCAGTGTTGCGTTCCGTTTCAATACCTGATGGGTAATTTAACCGTGACATCTTTGTGACATCTTTGTCACGGTTTTCAGTCCTGTTCTGGGCCACTAAAGGTAAGATTATAATTCTGCAGGCGTTTCCGCCAGAATTCAGAGTTTAGCAGGGTCGCTAAAAGAAAATTAGCGCTGCCATTCAGCGTATGTGTAGTTCCTGCTACAGGCAGAAGATAAAATATATATGGGAAACAAGCCATGATTTCAAACCACTGCCAGCCTTGTGGTAATTAGTTGCTGGTCGTAATAACGATTTTTAATCATTTTTGTTATAATATTTAGTTTTTGTCAATGAAAGGAGGCGTCACCACGGAACTATTGACTGACGTACGGCGACTAAAGACCATAATAAAGAGAAACGTCAACAAAGTACAGCCTGGATACATAGTAGAGGTTTTTACGCTTCTCTAACAACTTTGTAACTGCAGGGTCCCATCAGCGAACATAAATAAATGCACAGGGAGTTGCAATTATATCACAAGTAGCGACTTCATCTTGAAAGCAGTTGGGCTAGTTTGGTTGGGCTTTCCCAGTCACTTCTCATAATGAACAACTTTTCGTTCAAGGACTCATTCCTTTATCTTTTACCTGACCTGTTGATCTCCGTCGCGTCTGTTGAGGCGCAAGGTATTTTGCTCATGTTTGTCATCCTCTGCCAGGCTAGGATGAGTGCGGAGGCAGCAGACCGGGTCGCTGCTGTGACCAGCAGTCGGCCCAGCACGCCTCTGCAGACGTCGTGGTTCGAGTTCCTCTTGGACAGCAGTCTGTTGGAAAAACACCTGCAGAAGACAAACCCAGGTCAGCCCGTTGTTTCTCATCATCCGCAACATCCGCTGGTGGATTTGTTCTGCGCTGTTCATCAAAAATATCTCTCGTATTTTCAAATAAACAACTAAAATCAAGAAATATACTTTTTGTAATTGTAATGGTGGGAATTGTAATTTGGAATGCTTGTTATTGTTAATAACTCTTGTCACTGTAATTTCTTAGACCCTACACCATTGCAGCTGATCATCCAGTTTCTGGAGCAGGCATCCAAGCCCTCAGTAAATGAGCAGAACCAGGTCCAGCCACCAGCAGAAAACCGCAGGAATCACACCCTGAAGCTGCTGGCACTGAAAGTAGCGGCTCACTTAAAGTGGGATCTAGATGTTCTTGAGAAAGGGTAAGTGTTTGTGTGTTAGTAACTTCATTTAGTTAATAATCAAGTCAATTTTCTTGTCTTGACACGAAGACAAGAAAATCATTTCTTTAAAGGTCTCAGCAATTATTTTGTAGAATTTCTTTTTTTTTTTTTTATTGCACCACTTCACAATATACTACTTCTCCCCCCACCAGTTTAACCATTCCAGTGTTAAATATGTTACTGAACGAGCTCCTGTGTGTGAGCAAAGTGCCACCTGGTGTCAAACATGTGGATCTGGACCTGTCCACTCTGCCTCCGACAACAGCCATGGCTGTTGTCATATACAATCGATGGTAAGTGGTGAGTTTTTATGTGAAACAGTAGAAGAAAAGTAGAAATATAATGAATTTTTAGAGTGAAACCTTTCTGTTTTTTGTAAAGGGCCATTCGAACCATTGTACTGAGCAGCTTCCCAGAGAAACAGAACAAACCGGGACCTCACCAGATGAACATGTAAATTTTCTTTTTGATAAAATGCAATCGTATAAACAGGAGAAATTTTGTGCTCATTTTTCGTGCGAGTGACATGACTCAGTGATTGATTTGTGCCCCCTCTTAGGTTAAGTGTTTTGCAACAGGAAAAAGAGATGACAGAAAATATCCTTGGTGTGGTGAGTGGAGTTCTTCCACACAAATCTGAAATAATGTACAATTCATTTGCATGAATAATTCCATTCCTCTTACCTGCACTTAAACGCGGCGTTTGCAGCTGAAAGAGCAGGCGAGCGACTCCATCAGCGTCCTGGAAGGAGCTCTGCAGCTGAAGAAGGATTTCTACGTCCACACGGTTAGGACCCTGGACCTGCTGGCCGCTGACGCCGCTGCCAACGGAGAGACGGAGTCGTCGACTGCGGGGCTTCGCATCAGCGCAGACGAGCTGCACTGTCAGGTTAGTGGAGGCAGAGGTGATGGAACAAAATAGTTCAGAAAAGTACAATTGTGTTCTAGTCGCAAGACTTCACATCTGGAATGTAGGAAAATTGTTTTGTATTTGTATTTATTTTTTTAATTCAGGTACATTACGATGTGGGAGGTATCTTCTTCCAGCAAGGCTGCACTGATCAGGCTGCCTACCAGAAAGCCTGGGATCACTTCAGGCAAACAAGGGACCTGTTAAAGAAGGTATCTTTGTTATTATTATTATTTTTTTTTTTAAACAAAATTGTTTCATAAAAATGTTTAAGCCCGAAAAACATTGCAGAGCTCTGCCGTCTCTCCCGTTGTTTCAGCTGGACTCCACCGTGCACGTTCATCTGGATGAGAAACGTCTGGCTGGCTACTGGAATGCCTGCAAGTCTCTGACTGAGGACCGAGACTCCGACTCCCAGACGACGCACTACAATCAGATCAACAGCCTGATTAGGACGCGCAATTACCCGGTCAGAGCACGGGCCCCATTTAAGTTGCCAAACCAAGTCCAAGTCCATAAATTGCTGATAAATGTAATGTAACGTCCTTTTCTCTGACAGGCCGTCATCGAGGCCTTCATCAGGGACAACGTGTCCCGCAGTTTGCCCAGCCACTTCAGACGCTCCGTCCTTCGAGAGTTCCTATACAAAGTCCAACAAGGGTGAGCTCACAGCACAAATGAACTGGAAAACAGAGTTGGTTGAGGTGGGCGGGGGTCATCCACTGATGGAAGGGTTGGCGGTACAAATCCTGGCTCCAGCTTTCCACATGCCCAAGTGTCCTTGGGTAAGACACTCATCCCCAAATTGCAGCGCCTTGCATGGCAGCAGCCACCCATTGGTGCATGAATGTGTGTGTGAATGAGAGGCCGCGGTAAAGCGCCTTGGGGTACCGCTAAGGTGCTGGAGAGCGCCACATCTGTGCACTCCATTTACCGTTTGCACATGCATCATAATGCAAAAACTCCCTTTGTCTCCCCTCCATCTTTCCACTTGCAGAGAGTCGGGCCTGGATGAGTTTTGCCACAAGCTGTGCATCTGTAACGCCGTGCGAGACGCTTTGGAAGGGGAAGTGCTGAGTGTTCGGTTTCAGCAGCTGCTTCTCAAGCCCAATAAAAGAATGGTGGACTTTATTTTGGAGGTACTGTATATACATACAGAAAGGCAAAAATCTTTGCGCATCTCTTTCCTCGGCAGGTGCGTCGGAGGGTGACAGTTAAGTCCAAATCAAACCACTTCCCGCACACATGGCGAGCTTGCAGATTTTATTGCGACGTTTTGGTACCAGACCTTTTTCAAGCAAATGTTTGCGCCAACACAGGAAGCCATCTTAAATCGGAGTAGCTGTGGCTGTGTCTCAATTCAGGGTCTGCACCCTTTGGAGTATGCATTTGAAAGGAAGTTGCGTCATAGCACTGCGCGAAGGCTTGTCCCAATTTCCAAAAATCTGAAGGACGCTCAAAATGCGCCCTCGAAAATGCGCCCTACTTTTAGCCGATTCCATGGATGCACCGCTGTATCCCAGGATCCTTTGCGTGCTGCTGCAAAGCATCCTGGGATCCTGGGAAGTCAGCTCAAATTGCGGCATCTACTGGCAAAGACACGACGTATAAATTTAAGTATTGAGATTTCACATGAAGTATTCAGCTTTTAACGTGGGGTTTTTACTTATTTTAACATCCAACGCCATCGTTAGATGGCGAACCAATGGTTAGCGTGATGCTATAAAAACGTCACTTCCGGGGTTGGCCAGCAGGAGGGAACGGCGGTGACGCAACCAGGAAATACGTCGAAGGCTAGACCGTCCCGGGTGGTTACTAGGGAGGCGGGTTTTGGTTCGTCCTTCTCGGCCGGAGGACGCTCGTTTCGAAGGGTGCAGACCCTGAATTGAGACGCAGCCAGTGTGACACCAACCAATCACTTTCCCACACATTTGAGAATAGACAACTTGAATATTAAATATCCACAGTATCAAGGAGGTATATACAGAAAAAAACTAAACTTCAGGACATGCAGAGCACACGTCTGATTTGAAACTGACACTTCTCCCTCGTGCAGGTTTGCACACTTTCACTGGAAAAGGATCGTCAGTTTGAGACGTCCAGGAAAAACATGGCCACCTTCATGAAGTGAGTGCGTCGAAAGCACCAACTCGGTTAAGAAACGGTGGAATGTCCTCTTCACACCTAACGCCAACTTGTCGTCTGCGCGGCAGGATGCTGTGCGAAGGCCTGGAGGAGCTCCCTCTGCTGTTCGTGGTGTCGTCACACAAGCTCTTCATGGAGCTGCTGAAGGAAGAGGAGCGGAAGCTGCTGGTGGAGCAGATGAGGAAGAGGTCGGCCACCATCAATCTCAGCGCCAAGCCTCTGCCCTCCTTCTACGACATTCCCGGTGAGATTTGGTTTTGTTTGTGCTCAGTTGGAAAACAGTACAATCCTCTTATCAACAAAAATACCACATCCTCCAATTAGCCAGAATGCTGGAGATGTTGTGTATTTTTATTGAAGCGTCTATTAACATCTGGCAAAGAGACTACCGATGGAAACCAGCCCTCAGCTAACTCGGGTATATTTACTTTTGCAAGAAAATGTCAATTGATATACTTTGTCCCTTTTTGTAAAAATAAAGAAATTGAAATTGAAAATTGAAATTGAAGCAAAGAGGCAAATCATTATCACATTTTTTGGAGTCGCCCTGTTTTAACCCCATTTTGGCTACATGTACGTGTTGTCAACAAAAACAACTGTATGTTTGAATTTGTTGTATCGAGTTGATCTGGAGGAAATGGAGTGGAGTAACAAAAATAAACATTTGCTGAGAATATTACTGGTAGTTTGCAACAAGTCCACAGCCAAGAAGTGGCTGAAGAGGGAGGCACCTTGTCTCCTGTAGATGAGTGGTTGATGCTGTGCACAGGATCTTTGTGATGGAAAGAATTACTTTTAACCTAAGAGCACAAAAGGAGGTATTTACTGAAAACTGGCTAAAATGGATCACATACATCTCTACCATCAGACCAGACTTCAGGTAACCTCTGACCAGATTATCGCTAATACACTTGGATATGCTGTATGTCTTTACTTCCCTCTTTACCCCACTGTTGCTTCTACTTTATTGACAGGAGGTGTATTGACACCAGTCTCTTTTTGTGCATTTTTACTTCCCCTGTGACATTTTTGCATTTTTCTAAAGGTCTTCATGTTCATTGTTTGTTTGTTATGTACAAAAATTAAAAATCAAATAAAAAGTAAATGACAAAAAAAGAGAAACAATGCAATCCTTCAGAAAGTGATCTGGTGGTGGTTTTGGTTTCCCTCACCAGCTTCAGCCAGCGTGAACATCGGGCAGCTGGAGCAGCAGCTCATCCTCTTGCTGGAGCCCCGGAGAATCAGGCAGACCTTGATCGAACTGCACGGCATGGCCGAGCGACCTTTCTGGAGGATCAACAGCAAGGTCAGAGGTCAATGAGCTGACGCATGCAGAGCTGTGGACGGGATTTAAACATTTTGATTTATGTTAGAAAAAAAAAATCCAAGATCTGTTGAATGAAATGTATAATGCTGTCTGTGTGTGTGCAGTGGGAAGTCCCTTTTGATTACATTAATGTAATCCTGGCCATCAAAGACAACCTGACCAAGGACCTGGTTTACATCCTCATGGCCAAAGGACTCCACTGTATATCAGTTAAGGTGTGCATTAAAGCAACACAGCTGCCTCATAAAAACAAAATGAAACGTGAAAATGTTTCACCAAGTTTGTTTGCGATGTGTCCCAGAGGTGGAAATTCAAAATAAAAAAAAAATGGTTTCCTCCCCCTGTTCGCTCAGGACTTTGTCCACGCGCGGCAGCTCTTCTCGGCCTGCCTGGAGCTCGTCACCGAGTTCTCGCCCAAGCTCAGGCAGGTGATGCTGAACGAGATGCTGCTGCTGGAGGTCCGGGCGCACGAGACGATGGCGGCCGAGGGCAGCAAAGAGCGGCCGCCCCCCGATCTGGTCAGCAGGGTCCGAGGCTACCTGGAGATGAGGATCCACGGTGAGACCAGAAGTTCACCGCCGCGTCAAAAGAATCAAAACGACAAAACATTTTGCACGTCTTGACCATCGAGTCACTCCAGGTTTTGTCGGTGGTTGCCGTGCGGTTTCTGGAATTGTCTCGTTCAAACTTGGCTGATGCGTTTGCTGCCGTGCAGATGTGCCTCTGCGTCAGGTGGTTGGGGAGGAGTGTGTCGCCTTCATGTTGAACTGGAGGGAGAACGATTACCTGACTTTGCAAGTGCCTCCGTCCCTGGTCATGAACAACCCCTACATCAAGGTAAAAACAATAATAAAAATCTGCTCCGTCCTGTCCAATAATCACGTTATTGCTGATTGGTCACAAATCTGAGGCTGTTATTCCAGTTATCAACGGTGGCTGTTGGAGGCCAAATCTCATCAAATCCGTGCCTCTGCTTCTCTCCGACAGCTTGGGCAGCTCCTGGCCTCCACCTGCAAGGAGCTCCCGGGTCCGAAAGAGAGCCGGCGCACGGCCAAGGAGCTTTGGGAGGTGGTGGTGCAGATCTGCAGCGTGTCCATCCAGCACAAGAGGAACAGCGACGGCCGGGTGGGACTCATCAAACACAGGGAGTCGTCCATGGGCATCCTTTACCGGTGCGCTGCCGCCACCGCCGCTGTAGAGAATCTGAGACCAAATGGGTCATGTTGCTCATTCCGCTATTTTTGTCTCACCCACTCAGGAGCAAATTCATCACTTTCATCAAGAAGCTTCGGGTCAGTGCCCCAAGAAGGAGCTTGTATTTTAACCTTGGGTGGAATCACTTTCCGTTGGCTGATATGTTTTTAAGCTCGCTTTTACCACATCTCACAGGAACCCCTGGTGCTGACGACCCTCATTTCACTGTTCGTGAGGCTCCACAGCATCGTGCGGGTACGATCCACACTGACACGACAGAAGCCGACAGGTTACTTGCGCTGTGCAAAGAGTTAAAAAGGAGGATGAACGAGTAGCAAACTGTCTCTTTCTACAGGACGACATTGTAAATGAAGTGACTGCGGAACACCTTTCCATCTGGCCTTCCACCCTTCCAAAGTAAGATTGTTTTGTGTGATTTTTTTATTTATTTATTTTTTTTTCAGTAAATTGAAATTATGTGTACAACACTTACATGTTGATTTGCGCGGAGCAGCATCCAGGCAGTGGACGTGGAAGCTGTTGCTGTCACCGTCAAAGAGCTGGTGTCCTACGCTCTGACGCTCAACGCCAACAACCAGTCGTGGCTCATCACACAGGCTGACATCTACTTTGGTGAGGATGAAGGGGAAAATTCTATTGTTGTTTCAGCCCCTGATGTAGATGATGATGAACATTTCAGTATTTCCACTGCAACATTTTTTTTTAGTGTTGTGCTAAATCACGGACTTTAGGGGTATTTTGATTAATTGAAAAGTATACACATTCACAGTAATCCAAACACTCTGGCTCTATTTACAGTGACCAATCAGTATTCGGCTGCACTCAACCTTTACCTTCAGGCTGGAGCCGTTTGCTCAGACTTTTTCACCAAAGCTGTTTCCCCTGATGTCTACACCGAGCAGGCAGGTTGCCTTTCTCCACCCACCAACCACTGGAAAAGAGCGGTTATTAGAAATAGGGTCTTAACAAATTTAAATCACAACCACTTGCATTGTGTGTACATTTGAATTTAAAGCAGAACTCACTGCACTGTCGATGAAGGTCAAGCTTCTTTACTTCTTGCTGACATTTAGATGAATGAATCTTCTAATAGGAAACTCTTGTTTCCAGGTCCTGAAGAGGATGATCAAGTGCTGTTCTATGATGAACTGTCACACACAGGTTGAGTATACACTTTTTTTTTTTCATCACACGTTTGTCCCAAATAGCATATTATCCCAAGATTTACTCTGATGTGACTCTTAGTTTTTCTGACTGAACTGTCCACTTGTGATATTTTCTCAGACCAAGTTGTTTCCTGCTGTCTTTAGGTTGCAATTCTCTGCCAGTTTCTCCGCGAGGTGGATTACATGACAGCTTTTAAAGCTCTTCAAGAACAGAACAGGTTCAGTACAGTACATGCATGACCTACCTTTATTACTGTACGTTGTACATATTTGCTGTATATTTAAACAAAAAAAAACCTTTCCAATTTGATTTCAGCCACGATGCCATGGACTCGTTCTATGATTACATCTGGGATGTGACCATTCTGGAGTACCTCACTCGTATCCTTGAAAAGATCTCATACTTCAGTGATGCAGAATAACTGATTAGATGTACAAGTCTTAACTTGTAATGTCTGTGTTCCTCAACTGAGCTCAGATATTCATCACAAACGAGGAGAAACTGAGAAGAGACAAATTGCTGTAAGATCCACTACAATTTGATTTCTACTAAAAATTGCAGTTTTTTAAATATTAATTGAAAGTAGCTTGTTGACATGAGATCATAGTATTTCGAGTGCCCCACCCCCAACCTTCACACTGTAGTTTAAAACGTACAAAAAGAAAAACCCTCACTTTTTCTGTTACTTCTCAATGGGTTCTAAATATTACCATCATTTAGTAACATTGTGTTTGGTCCTCAGATGAAAGCCATCGGCCAGACGGAGCTGAACACAAGCAACCCAGAGGAAGTGCTGCAGCTGGCTGCACAAAAACGAAAGAAGAAATTCCTGCAGACAATGGCCAAGCTGTATTTCTAGGGCTACACTGTGCACGTGTGAGACTTTTGGAGGGGTTGGATAGTTTTTTTTTTTTTTAATGGTAGAAAATGAAGTACATTTCAAAATAAATACAATTCATTACTTTTACAATTCTGATCATTTCAAGTTGCAGAAAAAAAAAAATACTGTGAAAGTGTGATCTGAAATGGCTTTCATCAGTTGATAGAAACCCCATTTCAAAATGCCCCCATTTTAAACTGACCCAGAAGTAATGCTGAGATGTTTAATGCAGCTGTACATATAATGTGCAACTGGAGTTAATAGTTGCACATCTTTTCATAAACATTTCTTAGAAATGAGACTAATTTACAGCAATCAGTTTTCAATAAACAAAAACTTAAATTATAGCACCTGGTTGCTAAAACACCTAAAAATCATGAATATAAAAAAAAAAACTTTGGTCAAGATTTAACAGGTTCAAATGTTTTAGGCTAAATAGCTTTAAAAATGAATTCAGTGAGATTTCGCTAGAGCAGTTGAGACAAGCTTCAGCATCCAAGTTACATTTTTTTTCTCTCTTTTCTCCTCATGACAAAACCTGAAGAAATCAGTGTGTGTTCTGCTTCTCAGTGCTGTTAGGGGGAGTAGGAAAGTGGCTGAAAACCTCCTTTTTACTGGCACACTCCTAAAAAAGAAACACAAATTGAGAGTCAGACCGAGATTGACATAACATTGACAGGTAAAATTACTGCAGAATTTTCCTGCTTTTGTGTCAAACTGCCATTATTACACTTTGGGACGAGGCTAAAATTCTAGGGAAAGGGGTGAACTTCCTAAAAACAATGTTGTTTTGCCTGACAGTGAAAAACACTTTAGCAAGCTACGAAAAATAAAAACACACACACACACAAGAAAGCCATAAAAAAAGAAATAAGATACTGACCAACATGGTCAAGTAGTCCGTGTGTGTCTGTATGTTGTGCTTGTCGTCAGCCTTAACCCAGTCAAACTCTCTCAGCTTTGGAATGCCCAACAAGCCTGCCACTTCTGCGAAGGGCGTCATCCAGTTCAAACACAGCTGGATGGCATCTTTTGACAGCCCTGAAACAGGCACAGCAGTCTTAATTTACACTGGAAAACCTGACACCATTGTGCAAGTTTGCAACTTTACAGAATCAATTTAAAAACTCTTACCTGAAACTTTTTCAACCGTTTCCTGTTGAACAAAATGTGAGAGTACGGAGGCGGCCAGCACATTATACTGGAAGTCCAGAGAGTTCATGTGAAGCATGCAGAGGTCCAGAAGCTGAAATAAAGCAGACATTGCAACTCATGAAACAGGCTACAGTTAACACAACAAATAATATTTAGTGTCGTCAATATTGCATAGGTGTAAATTGGCATCTTGGTGATTTAACCAAGTGACTCTTCGCCAGGTACAAGCAGACACCTCTGGTACTCGATATTCAGACTCAGCTTTGGCGTTTTTGGTCATTGTGTTCGCTTAAACAAGGTTAAAAACCTACACATGTCATTTGCAAAAAAACATCCTGTGGAAACTGCGGCTCCAGCACCAGGAGGTGGAGCGTTAGCCTGGAAATGGCCGTTTCTGGACAGACATTCCACCGCAATGCCTGCAATATGAAAAGATTGAATACACTCATTAAAAAAAAAGGGGGAAAAAAAATTATAATTTAAAAAATTAGGAAAATACATCATTGTGGCAAAATTTGTCTTACCTTTAAAATAATTAACTCCATTTGAAGGATCTCCTCTTCATAATACGTTCCTGCAGTTACAAAGGCCATCTGAGAGAGCTTTAGCTGAGAAGCTTCCTGCAGGAAATGGAAATTAAAATTTGAAGTGTTCATAAAAATTTCATGACCGGTCTCGCTGCAAGAAAAAGTTTCCTTAGGTATCAAAGTTGTTTGTGTTACAGGTGTGACTTCTCATCTCACTCACCTCCACCTTTGATGCTATAAACAGACAAGTTATCCCAATGAGCTGCAGCATGCCCTTCTCTACATCGTTTTGGGTCAGCATGAACCGATCAAAGTAGTCTTGAGCCAGGTAGAACGTCTGCCGGTGAAGTGTGTAGGCATCGCTCACCTTGTTTAAAAAATGAAAAAAAAAAAATAGCAGAACAATGAAGGTGGAAAGAACTTTGAAAATTTCAGGAGAAACGATTATATTCAAGTATCTGCAACGTGAAATAAGGACACAATTGCAGACGTACCTCGATCAACCAGTCCAGGAGCGCTGATCTCATGTTAGGCTGTAAACGTGGGTGCTTTTGTAAAAAGCTTTTACTCCGTTTGTAGCTCTGCTCCTCGACGATTATCTTTGCGCGAGCCTGTCGTGGAGATCCCCACCTGTCGGATCCAAATATTTTAATAGCAACCCCAAGACTGACACGACGCACCTGCTTTGAGATAATCACCTGAGAGGAAGCAGAGGCGACTGGTGAGCTTCACCACACTCCACTTCAACGGCCTTGTCAGAAGTCTCAATGACAAGAGAGGCCTGGTGGACACCTTGTTGTACCAGCTGGGTCTGAAATGAGGGTGGGGGGGATTATGATGATTGCAGGCACAGTTATAGAATAGATGTAGGTTAGTGATCCTAAATTCGGAAATACACAGGACACAAGTTGGAGGAGAATATTGTGGCGACCTTGTTTTTCCCAAAAATCAAACCTCTAGAAGGCAAAAAGCACCAACAACAAGAAAAAAGGGGACATACCTTCTCAGTCCGCAACTTTGACAGTGGACGGACCTTTTTCTTGTTGCTTTGCTGGAGGAAGAGAGCGTTCAACCGGGAAGATTTAGAAAATGCTGATTTCTAACCATTTAAAACATTAATTCATATCAACAGTGTAAAGAATTCCAGGTCTCTTACCACCTTTAAATTCCTTCTCGCAGCCTGTTCGCATCTTTTCCTCGAGCGACCGCTGCAAAATCAAATTCATTCACATTGTTTATTATTAATAATTCCAATTATTAATTAAGACACCAAAGGGGGTACTTACCGTGGTCTCGTCATGACAATTGTAGATTAATTTTTTTTCTGCAAAAGAATTTCAAGAGAAAACATTTAGCTCGTTGAACGAAAACAGGAAGTAAAGCAACCGGCTGAAGCTAACTTGTCCTATCTGATCTTGCGAGATATACTTTCCTCCAAGAGTACCGAATAATTGTTATATTGATCCTTCAGTTTGTTGTACAGCACTGACCAGGTAAGCTTTTTTCTAATATCATCTTCCATGTATGCAACAGGGGTCGCGGACAAAGCCATCCGCACCCGCGAAAACTGTGTCTCCCTAAACTCTACTTTCATACGCTTCAAGCCTCCAAAACCTCGAGAAAATTTCAGAGTTAGCAGAAAACAACGCACATCAACCGTGAACCAAGCAGACACACGAATAGAAACTCATCCGAATTTAAAGCGTCTCCTTATCAAGCGACACAAAGACCCGGGGAGGACATTTTGTGCAAAGCAACAATGACAAAGTAACTTGGGTTCCACACTTCATGACGCCCCGAAAAGTCACTCATCTGCGGATTCAGTGCAAAGAGAAGTTTTTGCAACGTTCTACACCATCAGCCACTGTGTGTATATTCTGTATATTAGACGTAATGTGCGACGAGGCTTTTGTTATATAACAAGCACTACTGATTTGGCTGAGCGCTAGCCTCGCATCGATTTCATAAATTTACCGGGAAAATAATACATGATACTTCAATTCTAGCTAAGAACGTGCACACTCACACACAATGTTTGAAGCCGTCGGCAAAGCACAAATGTATCAGCGAACAAGAGAAACTTGTAGAAATATAATGGCTAATATTTCCAACTGGTTTACCCTCCTCGGTTCCGAGCCCAAATTGAACGAGTTTCTATTTGGCGCTCGCGCCAACTTAATACCGTTGCGTCACTTCGCGCATGTGTATAATCTCCACCCTAATTAATTTAACCGGAAGGTTGTAAATTGTCATAATTTTCCCACTATTTGCGCGATACACTTTCACTGTAACACTTTCATTCCCTGACTTTTGTGAACAGTCTGGCAGTTAAGGTAAAACAGAAGAGACAAGTAAGAAAGACAATTTTAATGATTATTTCCCGAAAAAGAGTGAATGTATATTAAAGCTTTTGTTTGGCTTGGGAAGTAAAAAAAAAAATTAAAAAAAAAATCTCTCTCTCTCTCTATATATATATATATATAAAAGCAAACAAAGATAAATTGTCAGGATTCATACGCTAACTTATTTTATTGTTTTTCTTCTACATTGTCCTCCTTTCTGTCACTTGTATTTTCCGGCCAGACGGCTGTGGGCGGGGTTACAGTACAAAACAACCAATAGGAGTGCGAGTTCAGTCGAGCGCGTGCTGCGTAACCAGGATGTAAACAAAGCATGGAGCTGTCAGATTATGGCTGCGAAAATAAACTAGTAAACTTCCAGTTCAAGAAGCTACTTTCAATTAATATTTTTAAATAATTGCATTTTTTTTTTTTTTTTTTTTTAGTAGAAATCAGGTCTTCACATAAAACAAATGAATCACAGCATCACACAACTTGCCAGGGGGGATACGGGTTTACAAGAAAATGTCAAAATGTTTACAAATATTCATGGTTTTTGTTGTCTTTTAATAAAGAGAAAACTTAATTGAGTCGATGTACTGCTTGACCTCGTTGTGAAAAGCACTTCCGCACTCATATCGTCCAGCCCACTTCTTTCCGGTCGAACGTCAAAGTGGGCCGCGGCGGTCGACTGACAGCTGAGCTATTATATGGGGATAGGAATTATATGCCGTTAGTGTAATGGTTTTACTTGATTGTGAATGTATAGTTTGTGAAGTTTATTCAAGTTTGTATAGTTTCGTGGCACTCGCCCATTTGTTTGAAAAATGAACTTTCACGTCTTGAGAGGAAAAGATAAATTCTGTTTGGGTATTAGTTTTCATACATTTCCGAAAGACGGCGAAATACGCAAGAGATGGGAGTGGAGTGTGGGAACGAAGAAACAGACCGGAGCCAATGGTTGAACCACTGTTGATGTTGATGTTAAAATACGCTGTGCAAAAATCATAAAATAGTCAATAAAGCGTCAAGGATTATATTTTACACTGTTGAAAATAACTGACTCTTAGTGTTTTCCTGTTCGAGTGAGGTCGCTTCACATTCTGCAGCAACAGCCGCGGGTGCAGCAGCAGCCACAAGAGCAGCAGCAGCAGCAGCAAGAGTTGGTAAAAGTAGCTCAATAAAGACAATTAACTTAACTTAACAGAGTACCATAGCAGCTGGGTAATTTTAGTCATCTCAGTAAAATTAATACACGATATATAATTGAACCCCGAATTACTGCAGCATAGACCAGAAAAATACAAAATGTTCTAACTTTATCTGGCAGTTGCAAACTATGCTAAATCTAAACACTTGTGCATGAAATGCACTTACACTTGCAACAAAAAGAAGATCAATAAATGTCTTAAATGTCATATTTATATTTTACGACATTTATTACTCATGCAGAGAAAGAGAAAACACTCCAAATGTGACTTCAGTGACGACAGTCAGTCATTTATCAGCCATACAACTGTTCAGCCTACTTCCTTCCACTACACATGCTGGGGAGAATCGGAAGTCATGTCACTCACAAGCGAAGGGAACAAGCAGCAAACATACAGACAGAACAACCATCGGAGAATCTCTTTCCAACTGTCAATCTGCCACAATCTGGAACATGGAGCCGGTCGCATTTTTTTCAATGGTCCTGCTGAACTGTTTGAGTCAAGGTAATATGTTCTCATTAAAACATAATAAACTAAACTATACATACATACATATAAAACTAAAAGCTATTGTAAATTGTTTTAGCAATAGTGTTTAAATTTAACTGTCACGTCTTTCACCATGAATGTATATCTAAATACAGTATTATATTTTTGCACTTTTGTAAAGGATACAGGGTGTATTTTACTATTCATTTTTTTCAGAAGGTAACATTAAACACACTGCTTTCCTTGGGCTACTTATCATTTTTCACAAATATTTTTCATGCTTTGTTACTAACCGAGGAGCAAAATGCACTGGACAAAATATATTGGCATATGCTGAAACAGTTATTAAACGAAAAATACAGATATAAGAAAATTTACATTTACATTAAACTTTTAATTATTGACATTTCTGATAATCTGATTCTTTATAAATTAGTACTTTGAGAACAACCTGAGAACAGGTCACAGTACACTTTTCTATTACTATCATCCATGGATTTAAACTAAATGCAGAAAAGTAACTTAAAACATAATAGCATATAAATAATCTTAATTTTAGTTTCAAAGAAGCGAAAGTGGTTTGAGAAAGGGAACAATTAAGGTGCATTTTTAAAAAACTTTAGGAGTACAAATAGTAACTTGTTGTATAACTGTTGTATATTTCATGTTTATATAAAAGCCACACTGTCCTCCTTCATGCAAGAATTCTTTGTCAAGTGGTTACACTGATGGTTTTGCCTTTTTTTTTTTGTGGTGTACATTTTGACCATGTATAAATATCATTGAAAGCATCCTACATGTCTATTTCAGCTTTGCAAACCCCGTCAACACAAACAGATCCAACTGTTGTTCTGCCGAGATCAGAGGAGAAGGAACTCAGCAGTAAGGACATGCTCTTCTGAATTATTTTAAGCGTAACAAATTATTACAAATATTTAAAGAAGGAAGACACACTTTTCTCCATTCCTCTCTCAGGAATGACACGTGCTTTGAGTCCCATTTGTTCTGTCTTTGTACAGTTGTACAGATTTAACAATTAATGCAGCACATCATCTTCCTTTCTCATATTTTGACAGGATGTGGTATGACAGATAAAACACATCACTGTGAACTTTGCAGGTGCAAAATTGAGTGTGCTGCTGCTCCCCCCCCCTTCTCTCTCTGTGTGGTGTTGCACTCTGCTGCGACCTCCACTGCACTGCGATACAACGTCAGACAGATCCTCCTGCTCAGAAAACCATGAATGTCAAATTATGGTGCATGTTGTGCACTAGTTACTGGGTGCTGTGGTTTTTGTGTAGGAAGGTCTTTCACCTTCTTATTAAGACTTGTTTGTAAAATTAGGTAATTTTATCTAATCAATAAAAACAATAAAAACAGAATTACAAGACATTCAGAGAAAAATTTTCTACAAATTAATGCAATGTTATTGATTATTTTGAATTAATACTAAAAGAACAGGTTGATATTATAATGAAAATGTTTATATATACAGTATATTTGTAGAAGCCACATGCGGAACTTATTCAAGCCACATGCTGTGGAATTTACCTAAGCAAGTCCACCTAAGTGAACATAATTTAATTAATAATTTTATTAATAAAAATAATAATTTAGATCAGTGGAAGGCAGTGACAGAAAATGCAAAACAGTCTCAACAGGAAAAACATAGCTGCACTTTAATTTAATGCTGATGTTTCTCAAAATCAATAATATACTGTAGCTATAGTAAGTTTAGACTTCTTAACATCTAGAAGAACTGTGACTGTTGAAAAAGAACTGTTATCAGTAGATGAATTGTTTCTTGCTTTTTGTTTCCCTAGATGATCTCGATATTCACAGACTGGCTGGTAAATGCAGCTTCACGCTCACGGTGCCTGGAAACAGGAGCAGTGACATTGTGGCACTGCCAGCAGAGTCTGCAGGGATGTTACTGAAGTCTATCTGTCAGGATCTGGATTGTGGAAGCATCCATCATGTCAACGAAAACAGCCCCCTTCCTAACACCACCTGCTTTCACAACTGTGATTATGCTGATCTTGGTTTGCAAAACTGTTCGCAGACTGAGAGAAGTAACTGCACCGTGATTACCGAGGCTGTTTGTGGTGAGGCACCATCTCTTATTTTCTTCTTAATTGTTTATGAATGTATTGTTAACATAACTTCAACCTGAATGGCAGCCGACCCTGAAAGAGTTTATATATGTATTTATGCATATATATAGGTACACTACCAGTCAAAAGTTTGGACACACCCTATGAATTTAATGTCTTTTCTTTCATTCTCATGACTACTGACATTGCAGTTTCTCACTCAAGGCATCAAAACTACATATGAACGCACATGGAATTAAGTAGGAAACAATAAAAGTCAAAAATAACTCAAACTCGTTTTATATTTAAGCTCTTCAAAATAGCCACCTTTCATAAAAAACATATTTATAGTTATTTTTTTAAGTGTTTTTTGTTGCTGCATAATTACATATATCTTGCTCATATATATATATATATATATATATATATATATATATATATATATATATATATATATACAGATATATGTATCTATCTGCAGTGTAGAGTTGTAAAGATAAAAGAAAATTACATGAGAAGGTGTAAGTTTTGACTGATAGTGTACACACACATATACATACTGTACATACATATATTTGTATACACATATACATATACATGTATTGGAAGCCTGTTGAGTTCCATTTTTTTTTATGAAGTTGTAACACAACATTTTTCTCATTTTTAAACTTATTTTGTCAATAAAAGCGATAAACTGATATGTCAAGACAAAAATCTCTTTGACAGTTGCTAACTTGAAGTACTAACTTTCTGTACGGGCGGACTCTTCCTGTTTACCCAGAGTCCGCCCGTTCCTCTCTCAGGCCAGCACGGAGGTGCTAATGTATGCTTTTATTTCCTGTAGACTAGATTATTGTAATGCCCTGCTCTCTGGTCTTCCGAAAAAGAGTAATAGTCTACAAATATTACAAAACTCAGCCGCACGTGTGCTGACTAAGACCAGATGACGGGATCACATTACACCGGTTTTGAAGTCGCTGCATTGGCTCCCTGTCCGCTTCAGAATCGATTTTAAGGTTCTCTTATTAGTTTTTAACTGTCTTAATGGTCTTGGCCCATCTTATCTATCTGACCTACTTTTATCATATCAACCCTCGCGGAACCTGAGGTCTTCTGGCACTGGCCTGTTCCATGAGTCAAAACAAAAACCCACGGTGAGGCTGCATTCAGCCATTATGGCCCTACTCGGTGGAACAGCCTGCCAGAGAGCCTCAGGGCCGCAGAGACTGTTGATATTTTTGAAAGGAAGCTCAAGACACACCTTTTTAATTTGGCTTTTCACTGACTTCTTTTACTCTTATCTCTCTTACTTCACTATTCTTATGCCTTTTATTGCATTTGATGATTTTTAGTCTTTTTACAATTATTGTCTTTATTATCTATTGTTTTAATCTTATTTCTCTCTATTCGTATGCCTTTTATTGCCTTTAATGATTTTTATACTTTCTATAATGTCTGCCTATTTTTATCCCACTGTTCAAATCTCTATTTTTTTTTTTTTTTTTTATTTATTATTTTTCTCTCTTAATTTACTTTTATACTTTTTTCCTCATGGGGGCCCTCCACGCTGAGAGTTACGCCTGGTCTGCCCGCAGGGACGTTGTTTTGGTCGCTTTGACGACGCTCCCTGCGGCTGCAGACCATGGTGCCTCCCTGTATGGACGGCCACCCATAGTGGCCTTTCCTCACCCGTTTCCTGAGTGCCAAGCTATTTTACCAATGTCTGTGTGAGTACGAGTGTGGGCGTTTGTCTGTGTGCGTTGGTGTGGAGGGGTGGGTCCATATGGGGTGGGAGGAGGGGAGTGGAGCTTTTATTTATTTTTTATTTTATTTGTCTTTACTATTATTACTATCATTATTATTATTATTATTATTATTATTATTATTATTTTCTTTTTTGTTAAGCACTGTGGGTTGCATTTCCTTTTGCATGAACAGTGCTATATAAATAAAGTTTATTATTATTATTATTATTATTGTTATTGTTATTATTATTATCATCAATAAGTCTTACATGAGTGTTTGCTGTCTGATGGTGTTTTCCTCTGACATGGCATAGTCAGAGGAAAAAAAGAGCGAGTTAACGACACGACCTTTGCCCTCTAGAAAACCAGCTGGTGCAGCTGGCCGGTGGACCGGACCGCTGTGCGGGACGCGTGGAGCTGTGGAAGAACGGGGCGTGGGGCACGGTGTGCGACGACGAGTGGGACGTGCGCGACGCTCACGTGGTGTGCGGCCAGCTCGGCTGCGGCTACGCCATCAACGTGACGGGTCAGGGAGGCTCGTTCCCACCGGGCAGCGGGTCCATCCATCTGGACGAGCTGAACTGCACCGGCCGGGAGGAGAACCTGTGGGAGTGTCCGTCCCAGGGGCGGGAGACAGACTGCGGCCACAAGGAGGACGCAGGGGTCGTCTGTTCAGGTCCAGGCCCAACTTGAAAACCTCCATACCCTCACACCTTCACACCCACACAACCACACACACACACTTTCACACACACAAGCATTCACACACACACACACACACACACACACACTCATAAGCATACACACACAGGTACACTCGCACACCCATACATGTACATTTGTACACTCATGCGCACGTACACAAGTTTATTGTCTGTATTAATGTGTATTAATCTTATTCTCTTTGTTAATGAGTTAATTAACTATAATAATTCACTATGCAAATGAATGTTTTTGTTTTTTTTTACACAATACCTGTATATTGTTGCCAGTTGCTCTCTTTATCCCTCTCTCCCCGCCTCTTGCCCCTCACTTACATCCCCTTTCTACTCTCTTTTTCACTCCCCCAACCAGTCCGGTCATGGCCAGAATATCACACATCCATTAAAATATAGTAAAACCGCTCAACAGGTAGCTCCTGAACCGACCCGTGTGATTCACACCATCAGCTCACAAGCTCTCTACCTTTCAGAATAAAATCTGTCAGCCATCATAAGACATTCAGACACACCTCTACTTGTCATTATGGCCAGACTGGACAGGGGAAAAAAACAAAATAAAAAAAAAACCACCATACCACAGTGGTGTGTTTTTCTAAATTATATTTATCTCCATCATTTGCTCACACTTTCCATCTTATCCACGCAGAGATGAGGGCCATCAGGCTGTCTGGAGGTCTGGACCGCTGCTCTGGTAAAGTGGAGATCCACCGCAACGGCAGCTGGGGGACGGTGTGCGACCACTGCTGGAACGAGCGCATGGCTTCCATGGTGTGCTCCATGCTCGGCTGCGGCACCACGGCGAAAAGGTTCTCGCAGTTCAACCCGCCTCTCGCCCACAACCACGGCGCCCAGTGGTTCTACATGTGCCACTCCGGCGCGCGCGACCTGTGGCAGTGCAAGGAGCAGGAGGGCAGCACAAACCGCTACCTGTGCGAATCGTCCAAGGCGTCAGGAGTCGTCTGCAAAGGTGGGTGGGTGGGTGGGTGGGACACCTCGTCTGCTTTTGGGCCCCTGATGGAAAATGTTTTTGTTCCTCAGTGGTGATGTTGTGTTAAATGGGATTTAACACAACATCACAAGAGGTGGAGAAATTAAAAATATGAGGCTTGTTCATTTTTTTTTAAATATTAGTATTGAAATATTAATAAATATATATAGTATTAATATTCATATTTTTGAAAAGGAAAGGATGACAATAAATACAATACTGTCTTTTTACCTCTTTGCTGCACACAATCACTTGGATATCATTATTCTTCTTAACTTTAAATAACAACATTTATTGCATTGAATTTTCTCACTGTATGCTCGTGAAATTTATATAGACCCCCATCTCGCCCACATATTCTTCCTGTTGTCTTAAGTCAGTGATATGGCTTGACTGCCTCAACTCTACTTTTTCAGCTCGGATAGAAAATTGCTTCCGCCGAGTTGTGCAACTGACTGCGGTTCAGCAGCAACGGCATCACAATAAAATAGAACCACTTCCTTCATATATGGAACTCAAGTCAAAATTTCTCTTGTGTCAGTTCACATCCTAACAGTACTGTACTAAGCTTTTTTCTTTTTTCCCCGGTCTGCAGGTTCCCGTGGGTTTCCTAACGACACCACAATAACCGTACCAAACACAACTACACCTGCCACAACCAGCTGGATATTTGGTAAATATTTTCCTTTTTTATGTAAAACATATTAATATTATAATATAATATAATATAATACAATATAATATAAAAATGTATAATAAAATATAAAATAGCAGCTTAATAGAGGAAGAACGTCAAAGATGTGTGACAGCAGTAACGGTGATGTTTTTTCTTTTCAGAAAGCACCACCTCACCTGTCCATGCTGGAGGCCTGTCGTCCTTGCTGTCCATACAGCTGCTCAGCACCATGGCTCTGTGTCTTCTGCTGCTGGTGCTTCTGATCACAAACACAGTGCTCTGCTGCCACTACAGGAAAAGACATGGTTGGTTCTGCTCTCTGGAAATACTCTCATTTGTTCAGTCTTACTGGTGCAATGTTGAATAGTGTGCCTCACCACCAGGTTAAAATACAAATGTACAAAATGAAATATTTCCTAAGGGACTGAAAAATAAATAAAAACTCCTTCGGAAAGTGCTGGGGTTAAAAAGAAATCCTCAGAGACTCAGACTCAACTCGTATTGAGACAAAGTCAGAGAGATGATGAGGCACAGGTGGAGCAAATAAGCAGTTTTATCGAGGAATCTCTTGTGGTCTGTTTTCAAAATACTGTTCCAAAGAATTTTGGCACAGTTCTTATTTTTCTATCATCTTATTTTCTATCCCAAAACCTTCAGCTTGGAATTATGAAAAAATGACAATAATGACAACAGTAATAATCATGATAATATCATATAGCACCATCCATGTGTAGTGTAACAGCAAGCAGATGACAAGAAAGACAATGGACAATCTAATGTAAAATTCTGTCTAATCAACTCAACAAACAAAAATGAAAAAATGAATTCAAATGAGTAGAAAGTAAAATCCAAGTAAAATAAGGATCAAATAGAAAAACAACTATTGATGAGACAGTTTAAGAAAGGGTAATGATAAAATAAGTCATTATATCACATTTTTTGGTATCAATGTATCAATAAAGTAATATTAATGAAATTGTAGTTTTTCATACACACAGACAGACTGCTTTCCATGAGGTGATGTGCTGTTTCTTTTTCTGACACTAAAAACAGTAACGTGACAATTGCAACTAAAACCAGCACCTCCTAATAATGTTGAAGATTCAAAAGTATCCTGTTTAGTTCATCTCAGTGCAGCGTTGATTGTTCACATGCTGAAAGCAGTTTGTTCTCTTTCATAATGCCTGTGGTTGGAACTGCATGTGCCCGCAGCGTTTCTGGTGCAGCAGACCCGCAGCAACCCGCAAGGCCTCTCGGAACATCACCAGAAACGCTACCCGGATAATGTCAACCTGACCAAGGTCACCAGCAACGCGTGTGAAGCAGATGGTCAGTGCTGGAGCATCCCGTCAACACTGTTTAAAATGTTAAAGTGGATGTAAAACGTGTATGCATGAGCAGAAATGACGATGCGGAAACAATGCACTTTTCCCTGCACTTTACACTGAAAATATATATCAGGTGTGGGCAAACTACAGTCCGGGGGCCATATGCGGCCCGTTAAGCTTTTTAATCCAGCTGCCAAACTTGAAGAAAGCTGTTCGGCAGCTGGAAAATAGCTGTGTCTCATCAATATTTTCAGTGTTTTAAGAGTCATTTCATTCCAGACTTAAATTCCTGGGGTGCTTCAAAGACATATTTTCTTGTAATGCTTTTGTTCATTTGCAATTTCACACGTTTTCTACATATCCAATGATATTTTTTTTCTCGCCACCAAAACACTCCATCTATCTGCTCCTGCTCCGGCCAGCCGCCTTTGATACATTTTAGAACCCACTGTGGCCCACCAGCCAGAAAATTTGCCCACTCCCGGCATATATTGTTTGCAGCCAGTGTTCACTATGTTGCCTAGTTGTGTCACGTACACCAAGCTGCTGGTCATCTCAAAGAGTTGTTTGTCTGTGTTGTGTTGTCTGTCTCAAAAAGTGCCCTCCGACCCCAGGTATCAATGGACCCAGCTTAGTAGTGTTGACAACATGTATGAGCCGAGCACTGGGGCGTCTGTCACTCTGTCGACTTTCCGCAGTGAGCTATGTTCTTTTTTTCCTCCGTCTCTTCACTCTTGTTTAGTCCTGGTTTCTCAGCCTTGGTTCTGTCATTTTGCAGCAGCTTTTTGCAGCATGTTTGCAACTTTGCACAGTGTGTGGGTGTCTTGGAATGTGTGTGTGTGTGTGTGTCTGAGTGTGCGTGTGTGTATGTGTGTGCGCGCGCAGAGATGAATGTGCTGCAAGTTTGCAAGGCTGATTAACCCGATGCGTCGTTCTATTTTCAGATTCCCAGAGGTACAAAACTGACTTGAACCATTTGAACCCTTTGGGTCTTGAATGCCTCGCTGAGGAAGGTTGGTGATTGTTCTAGTTTGCAAAGGTTTGCAATGACACGTGACTGTCATTCCATCACGTTCATTGCGGCTTTTCATTTAAATATGTCCCTCATACACTTTCACACACACATAACGTTAGTCTCCATGTTTCATCATTGTGGTTTGTTGCGGTGTACACATTCTTCAGATTTGACTGGTAGATTTCAACACTCATCAGAGTTTTTAACCTGTCTAAAAAGGGTTTGTTTTTGTTTGTCTTTAATTAAACTGGCTGCTTTTATGGCCTGGAATATCTGTGTCTGTATCTGAAGCTGAAATTAATATTTCTTTTCCTTCTTCAAACGCCCCTGGGTCTGGAAAAGTTAAAAAGCGTGCTAATTTCCCGACTTTATTCCCTTCTGTTTTTCTTGTGAAGCACCTCGAGCTAGAAACGAAGCTGTGGCAGCCTTTCCAAACTGTGGAGATGTGGACATTGAGCCTCAGTATTCTAGAGTGTCAAAGATTTCTGTGGACTCCTTTGAATCGTCCAGCACCTCCTCCGAGGAATGCTATGAGAACACCAACGGCTATGTTGTGGTCTCTCCTGGTCAGTAAAAATCAAGTCATCTGCCTCCATCGGCTTAATAATTTAGTTCATCAATTGACAATAAACTAAAAGGGTTGTTTAATTTAACTGGAAAGGAGTGACGTTCTTTTTTTACTCTTGTAAGGAAAGGAGCTATGTTGTTCTTTACTCTTGTTATGTGTGAGCGATTTAAAAGGAATCTGAGAACAAATAAACTGCCAAAATCTGTGTTCTCTCAAAATATACAGATCCTGTTGATGAGGTTTTGGCCACTGGCAATCCTCCATGGACTGACAGCAACCCCCCATCAGCACAAACAGACGACCAGCACCAAACAAGTGGTAAAACTATCTTATCAGATGTTTCTCAAGGAAAAATTGGACAAAATATGAGTTGATCTTTGCAATTTCCGCCTAATCAGAGGATGAAGATGACGACCCCCTCTACTCACCGGTGAGCCCAGACCAAGACTCGGAAACGGACAATGAATACGATGACGTGGCTGATGTTGTGGGGAACAGGTGATCCAGACAGAAAGGTTCCGACCGGGAGACAACGCCAGTAACCTCTCTGCAAGAAAGACTGAAACTGAAACAAAGACAAAAAAATAAATCTTCGAGTGAATTAAGTCAAACTACTTACTATACCATATTTAAGTTAACTTTTCCAAACTTTAACTGAGTGAGTTTGGCCGTGAGCTAATAATCCAAGTTCACATGTTCTACCACAAGGTGGCACTATACACTTCCAAGTAGCTAAACTTTCTTTTCACGCATCTACACGTGTGTCTCTACATAAGAAAAAAAAAAAAAACACCCCTGTGATATTTTAATACCCTAAAAATATTTGCCGGGGGAAATCTCTTCCAGACTGCGAACCTCACAATTGCCGCCCTTTGATGCTAAGTGCAGGAGAAATCAAAATAATGCATTGTGAAAAAGTGTGAGAGGGGAACTTTTGGATCCTGATCTGTGGCCAACATAAACCATCAGTGCAGTTTGAAACCAGACCTGGCAAGGCCCTCCTTTGGTTCATTACATCCGTCGCAGCTGCGGAGCATCAACGCTTCCCCCTGATACGAAGTGATGCCTCAAATCAAAGAGATTTTTTTTTTGTCCTGCGGTTGTAAGGAGAAAAAAATGACGGAAAGCTTTGGTGCATCCTGTAAAACTTTAGCAGTGAATGCAGCGATGAGCAGGGATTAGCTGCAGGGACGGAGTGTTGTTCCGTTCAGCTGCGGTGTTGTTATTGTTTTAACTTGGAGGTATTTGGCAGCGACGGACTTGACGAGATGCGTGCCTGTATAGGCAAGAGCAAGGGAGGGGGCAGTGTTAAGGGTGAAGCCGAGGAGAGAAGGAGGAGTCCGGCGGAGAAGTTGGCAAAGGCTAAAATGTGTCTGAGGGAATCATATATTATGCGCTCAAATTTAGTCCAGAGCTCGGCATCGAGATAAACAGGCGAATTAACGACCAGATCTCCTTATGAAACTCAATCTCTTTCACATGGCAAAGAGTCCAGCACACACACACACACACACACACACACACATGCGTGCGCAGACACGCACCACTTTAGAGATTCCATCGAAAACTATGCGGTTTGATATACTACAGATCCTCCTCCGAGCAGTTTGCTTTTGTCTCATTCCGCTCTCGCAGATTGATCAGTCGGAATCTTAAAATCTTGCGGATTTACAGGCCCTGTTCACTTCAAGGGAAAGAAATGTGGTACGATATTTCAAGTAACTTGTGTTCGCGGGGGCGGATTAGAAGATCAACCCTCTGTTTTTACTTTGTTCATTAAATCAGTTACACACAAAGGATTACGGCTTCGTAAGTCCGTAAGTTGCTTAAAGCGACCCAGTGACTGATCCGGCCCGAGTTTAAACTTTTGAACTTTTGTTACGGGGGAGGCCTCGAGACGACGGGATCTGCTCGCAAACATAACGTAGGCCTTTGCCAATGCTGCACTTTTTGTTTTTTTCCTCAGCTGTATCAACACAATTAAGAGAAACGAGAAGTTTCTGCGCGAATGAGAGGGTTCGGCGTCATCGTTGGCTTACGCTTCAGACATTTTCTCCAACAATGTCTGGCAACGTTCCTCCTCGTTCTCGAGCGTTCTTCAACAGCCCTCAAAACTGTAATTTTATAACGACAACAACCCAACAAGAGCGACGGAAAAAAAAAAACCCAGACAAAGAGCCAGCGCAGACCACCTGCGAAGATGTTAGTGATGGAACTTTTGGATCTGCTGAGGGGCAAACTGGAGAACATTGCTAACACTCTGCTGGATCATCAGCAGACTGTCTGGTCTTTTTGTTTTGTAGGAATTGTCAGAATTTTTGTTTATTACAACTTTGTCACTCAGTTAACTATTTTTTTTAAAGTGTGTTTCCAGCATTTATGTACATCTCAGCATGAGAATAATGATAGTGATGAAAATAATTAAAGGCGCAGGTGACGTGTGTAACTGGCGTCTCACTTCATGCTGCTCCTTGCACGCTTTTACTCTCGTCATGGCCTCTGTGCAGCACTGACACCGTTGTTTGATTGCCACAGAATGGAGCGCAGCCAATGAAAAGTAGTTAGGTCATCAGTTTAGGTAGAGCCCCACATGCAAACAGACTGCGTAGGGGGGGAGAAAAAAGTCCCCTTCAGCTTATTAATCAAATGCGTGTCCCCCTTCCGCTTAGCAACTGCTAGGATTTATAGATTTATAAATGGCCTAATATTCCTCTCTCCTTATTAGTCACTCACACAGGGACTTGGCTTGGCCACAGTTTGGCTTTGTGCTGGATTACACGCTGCTGGCCTGAAGTCAGGGTGTAACAGGGAGGCCCGGCAACAGTGTTGATGTCTCTTTACTCATTAGGTCTCTTTCACTGCCACCGCTAAGCCCTCATCAGGAGCTTTTTTGCCCAGGAGCCGGGCGGGGGCCCTGATCCGATTCACTTTTAAAGTTCAGTGGGCCTGTCTGGGTTGCCATGGGTCAGTGCATCTCTACGCATGCTGTGAGAGAGGCCCTCATTACCTCATTTCCTGTTTCTACTGTACCAGAGAAGCCTTTAAATCTCATGTAAGGTTTGCAGCATTTGTCACATTAACCCACGGAGCTTATTCTGCTGTCGGAGGAAAACGAGAGTGAAAAGGCAGTCAGCAGCAGCCGCGTGAAGTGGCTGTGAGATGGAAAGTGGTGACACCGGATGGAACAACTGAGACAAAACTCATTCACAGTATCTCTATTTAAATTTCTCGAGAAAAAGTCCATTTACCAAATCCAAACTTTAAAATGCTACAAATAAAAGGAGCAAGAAAACTAATAAATATATCAACTAAACTAATATGTCTTTTCTGTAAGATTTTAAATTTGTTTTTTTATGACTTTTATCACCTTACATTTTATTGAACATAATTCATTCATTCATCTTCTATACCCGCTTATTCCAATTCAGGGTCACGGGGGTCTGCTAGAGCCTATCCCAGCTGTCTTAGGGCGAAGGCAGGGTGACACCCTGGACAAGTCGCCAGTTCATCGCAGGGCCACATAGAGACAAACAACCATTCACACTCACATGCACACCTACGGACAATTTAGAATATTCAGTTGACCTAACATGCATGTTTTTGGACTGTGGGAGGAAGCCGGAGGAACCCGGAGAGAACCCACGCAGACACGGGGAGAACATGCAAACGCCACACAGAAAGGTCTTATTGAACATAATAAATCTATTATTACATAGCAACACATTACAACGATTCATCTCACTTGGGGGTCACTAGAGTAGATTTTGTACAAGTCATCAGTTTATAACTGGAGCTAGCAGAGAAAAGAATGAACTAAAAACTGAAAAAAGTAAACCAATGGTAAAAAAAACAAAAAAACTGCAGTTCTTCCATTGGCCACTTGAGGTGTCTTCTAATTAACTTCACGGCCCTAAGCTGCTCCCACACTCATGGAGTTTCCCATTAGCCATCATATATGCAAGTTGCCTTTTGTGTGACATGCTTTGCTTAATCATAAGTCCCACTACGCCACAATGCTGATCATTTTCTTAATTCCTCTGCTTCATAATGTGGATAAGTAGATGAAGTAGATGAGTAGTGACAGTGTGTCAAGTCAACGTGTTCCCCTACTTTGCATTTTTCACCGCCACCACACATCTCCCGTAAGACACATTTACAAGTCTGTGCAAAGAAATGAATCCCGACTTGAAAGGCGGACTGCTCCTCCCGCGTTTGCCTCATTAACCTTTTCTTTTCCTTTGCACCTCGCTGCAGCAACAGTCTGTGGCCTCTTCCCCACCAAAACACATTCACCTAGCTGCCAATCAGGTCAACGCCGCAATTAGGCCGCTTTAAACTTGTTCACTGGTGCTTGGGAGCCGTAAAAATACTTCCGCTCCAGTGTCAAAGGGAGTCTGCGGCGGCTAACGCAGCATTCAGGGGAGGATTCATTGTGTCTAGTTAGTGTTAGAAGTCTGGTCAGAGGGTCAAAAGGGCGACTGATCGAAAAATGCAAGGACAGGGGCGAAATTTTACAGCTGTTTGTGATTTTGTGACCTTTTCACGGCTGAGAGTCAGAGTATCATGTTGTCGCTTTTTACTTCTCTTCTACTCTGCCATACTTTTATTTATTTTTTTTTTTTTAGAAAACAGTAAGAATTTACGGACACATCTTTGTATTTGTCTGCGACTGTGTTTGGCGGAGGTTTATGGGTGTGTTGTGTGTGTCGGACACGTCGCCCTGAGTGCTGCTCAGTTGGGACAGGCGTCGTCAATCTTCCTCCCCGCTGAATGGCAGATTGGCTGCCATAAAGGGGGCCTAATTGCAGCGTGTTGTTAAGGGAGGCATAGAAACAAACAATGTATGTGTGGGGAGACTGTGGTGGGAAAGTGAGGGCGCTGTCACTTCACTTAGTCAGTGTGGTCCTGCAATACCAAACCGGTAGGTAAAAGGCAACCTTTATTTTTATCTTCTATTTATATTACATTAAAATAAGATTAGATAACACTTCATTTATCTCGGAAGAAATTCTTGTGCAAGATAGCAGCAAATTACAAACAACATGCAAATAGCAACAGTAGTAAGTAAAGTCTGAAACAAAATTAGAAAATAATAACAATGACAGAAAAAGCGTAGAATACAGAATAGTATGGAACATGACAGAGAGAAATCTTGCTCATTGTATAAAATATTGCACATTCTAATGTATAAAACATCACATTAACTGACATAGTAGGTCAGGCATGGGCAAACTACGGCCCGGGGGGCATTATGCGGCCCGTTGAGCTTTTTAATCCGGCCCACCAAACTTGAAGAAATTATATTAAAACTAAGTAAGTCAGAAAATAGCTGTATTTCACCCATTTTTTCAGTGTTATAAGAGTCATTTCAATAATATAGCCACTAGCTAAATGCCGTCGGGCTTTAAAGACACATATCTTGTTGTAACTTTGTTTTTTGTTAATTTTCAATTGACATTAAAACACGTTTTCTACATATCCCATGATATATTTTTCCTCCTATGAGGTGGGTCACCCAAACACTCCATCCATCTGCTGCTGCTTCGGCCCCTCTGTCACATTTTCTGAACCCACTGTGGCAAGTCAAAAAGTTTTCCCACCTCTGGTATAGATTAAGGTTGTCAGTAACCAAATGGTCCATTTTTCTTTGCTACATTAAGGAGAATATTAAGACTAGTAATCGTATAATCTGAGATATGATTCATTTCTTTCCCTTGAAGTCCAATCTGAAATTGATTTTAAGTATCCATCCACCAATGAAACGCAGAAACTACTACTACTACTTATACTCCAGAAACTACAACTTGATTCATTATTTCTGGGCTCATCTCAGCCGGCTTTTTAAATTATTTTAAATGTAATAAAACGTTTGCCAGAAACCCACAACAACGAGCCCCTTGAAACCGAGTTGTTTCGTACGTGCCGTTTGTGGTGGACTCACTGCCACTGCACCTTTAACAAGCTTGTGGGCAGGAAATGCTGCATTTGGCAGAGACGGCACTTGAGGCCAGGTGAGGACTCGCCGTGGATGTGGTATGAGTCATCTCTGCTTTCATTGGTTCTCGTGTTTGCGCGGCCCCTCGCCAAGATCGTTAGCGGCCTGGTCGCTCTCAGCCAGGCTTACACAAATCAGGCGCGTGATTGTAAACGCAGACGTTTGTGCCGGCCGAGCTCTAATTTACAGGGGTTCGGTCTTTCCATGCTGGCAGGGAACATTCTAGCTCAGCTGCGTGGATGAAGAGGTGACAGCTACTATGAAAGAGGTGTGGAGAGGCGGAGGAAAGCTGCAGGGATTCGAGCTTGGCCAGCCACTGACGAACTGAATTATGTATTGTTATTAGTATAGTTTCTAGTATTGGAAACAATAAATCATATGTATGCAAACTTCAAATTCGAACAAGCTGCAGCGGCCATTCTGCTAACTCCCCCATCATGTTGCTCTGTGACACAATTTTCTGAACGAGTGGTTATTGAGAAACAGAAAAAATACTCTGCTGCTAATTAGCTAAGTGCTCAGTAGCTTTGTTTGTATTCTTACATAAACAGACTGTTAGACATCATTAACATCAATAACATGTTAACAGGACACATGATCATCTTCAGACTGGAGGAAGTTAATTAGCAAAGCTTTACATATGCCTTGTTATTTATATTAATCTGAGAAATCTCAGACAGCGTACGCATTTGTGTGTGTGTGTGTGTGTGTGTGTGTGCGTGCGCGCAAGCCTCCAGTCAGTCCACGGCACCGACTTAACCTCTGGATTCTCCACATTCCAGTCCAAAGTCAGGCACAAGTCTCGCCGCCGGTCCATTTAAAGTGATTGACGTTATTTGCTACCATTAGGCACTACTATGTAATTGACCTTTGACCCCTTACAAGTGACCTGTTGAAACAGCTTTAAACCAGATCGTCTAATCTCCATGGGAAAAAAAAAAACCTCGATCTAGACTTAGGGCTCTGGCGGCAATCAACACCTAAAGGTGAAGGAGGGGAGCCGGGGTCACCGGCAGAAGACGACTGTGATCCAGTGGTCCGGGGGAAGAGAGGCGGTGAGGATCATGGGTTCAGACCCTGCCAAGTAGCTACAGTTTAGTCACTAAGTCAACACTGCACTCCAGGCTTTAAAACACAAACACGTTGCAGTGACGTGCTGCAAGCTGTTTCTACCTGCATTGTTGTCTGCGTTGATTTCAAATAGAGACCCGCTGTAGTGATGCACTGATAACATCGATCAACATTTGGGCAGGTGGTATTTTCAATTAACAGTGTGACCAGTGGGGTAGTCTAGTTTTATGCTAGTGGGTATACTGTGATTTTAATGGTCTTTTAACTGAACTGTAATTACCTAACGAGCATCTGTCACGAGACAAACTTGTAAAAATTGAAAAAAAAAAAAAAAACTCAACATGCATATATAAAAAATTAAAGTTGTAGCGATCAAGTGCAAAAAGTGGTGCAGAACACAAATAAATTCTCTAAAGTGGCACTAAAGCAATGGCTGAGTCTCAAACAGATTAGAACATAAAACATCCTTTTAAAAACATTTTTAAACGGGAAAATAAACGCTGTGTCAAAAAATATACTGTATTTGAAACGTACTGACATGCATTTTTTAGTGGTTGTACGGTAATTCGGAACCTTTTCTAGTGGTTATACCACTGTGTGTGAATGCCATTCTGTAGATGGTGAAAAATGAATCATGCTTTGAGATTCAACAAACCGGAGACAATTGAAGATATGGAAATGAGTGATTTGCCGTGGTTAGCTCTGTGAGCTTACTAGAGTTACAATTCAATATACATATTTAAAAAAAACCCATCTCATTTATGCCTCTTGAACGTTTACCAGTGGCCATGTTGTATGTTCCGTTCCACAGGGCCTCAGCCTATGATTTCGAGCAAACTTCCAAATCCAGGTTCTCATCAGAAGACGTGACACAGTCTGACAAATTTGAGGGATTAACTGAGGTTTGACAACAAGTCATTATGTCCGGCGATATTGATGAAAGTTCCGTCTAGTTCCGTTAATCAAAGGAAAGAATAACACTGCGTATGAAGCCGATGATTCAAAAGAGAGGCTGGACGGAGGATTGAATGATTTTGGCTGGGTGACTGTGGTGCATGAAGGCTGCTGCAGCCTGCAGAAACATGGAGCTGATGGACAACCTTATCAAGGTCTCGGAGAGTGAAGGACCTGGAGTGAACCCACTTCTCAGCGATGAATGTGACGCGTGGTGGGAGGTCCGTCTGACTTGCTGTTGACGGCCGTCAGACGCTGACCTCTCCCATGCCATGTGGCTACCAAATCCACGCACGAAAGGTTTTCATCGCTGATAAGGGCTGGGGGAGAGAGAGCAAGGACCAAAAGTTACCCAAACATTACAATTTAAGATATGAGAAAATTGTAAATGAAGCATGTTGAAACATGGGCTGCAGAGAGTCTTTCCATATCCGGTCCTTTTTATTTTAATATTTCTATCAGTTTTCAGAGTATGAATACTTGCATGAAGTCACTGTGACCTACATCTCTAGTAACCTTACAGGCTAAATGGAACATTTAAGTACAGACTTACGTCAAGTATTCATCAGATAAAGAGCAAATTGGAAGTGTTTGAAACTTGGAAGATGATTGCACCAACATTCAGTCTACTGTATTCCAGCGGACCAATCAGATTTTTATTCCTGCTATCTTTATCTATCTTCATCTTATCTTTCATCTTTTTCAGTTCACTACAGCCCGGGGCTTTGCCTTAGTGGGATGAGTTTTTAGATTTGATGTTCAGCTGCTTTGCAAGGTCAAAATGCTTGTGGAACGTGTAGGGTGGTGTAGCTGTGGACAATGCCATGACTGAGCTTGGACCTGAACCCAGCTGAAGTTCTATATTAACAAGTTCAAAGTCAAATCACTCTTAGAGAGGAAAAGATTAAACTACAAGAACAATAATTCCAAGTCGCCAGCAAGAGGGAAATAAAAGAAGACCAAAAACAAAAACAAAGTAAGCAATGAAAAGGAAGACGTCGACACTGGAGAATTAGAAGAACTCATATTATCAAAGTCATTACAGAGCTTGATTTGATGAAGGTACCTTGACATGGAGTGACTGCTGGTTCTCTGACGTGCAGGACAAACTGACACAAGACAAAGGGAAAAGGAGGCTATACACACACACACACACACACACACACACACACACACAAGGTAACAGAGAACAGGTGGACACAATCAGGGTGGGGCTTGGCAATCAGACCAACAGGAAACACACAGGTAGAAAGTTGCAAGACGACAGTTTGATTTTTCATATTGAAACAGGAATAAACACAACTTGACAAACAAGATGGAACAGTTCACTGGGACCAACCAGTGTCCTGAGTGATGAAACTACAAAGGGGCGGTGAAAAAAATGGCGTAATTAAAGACCCTTTATTTGCATTCCTGTTTCCTTCAACATGTGCTTTGTCTCCATTTACCTTTTTCATCGCGACAGGGTTCCTTTTGTGCCCAGATAAAACCCAGATTCCGGTCGTTTACACAAAAGCAAACCGCTGCCCTATTACATCCGTGACATGTAAAATGTTTCCTCTCCACGTTACCACACTTTTCCTGAAAGCGTCCGAGGGCCATAATTGGAAACAGGCAGATTGTGTACCTTCTGAGTCACAGTAGCCTGATTTATGTTTGGACCCTCACTTCTTTTGCTTTCAATCCGGGGGAGTGACGCTCATTTTTGGGCTTTATTTGAAACGCTCTGGGAAACTTCAGGGGCCGTTTGGTCAACGTCAACTGGATGGATGTAGCGGCTCGCAATCAGACTTCCAGCTTTCACTTTAAAGCAAATGTTTGTGTATGTTTTCATCAAAGTATGCATGGGAAAGTGCCCCTGGTCCGGCTGCCTTGTGAATAAATGCATGAATTTATGAGTCTGCGTGTGTGTGTGTGGCAGAGCAGCGGGGCTTTTCCCCCCCTTGTCAATGGAAAACATTAGTGTCACGGCCCCCGAAAACCCAGCCAGCGCGACCCCCCCTACCCCCCAACTCCCACCCCCCTCCCTTTTTAATTCAGTCCATCAACACTTCCTCCTCCAGCCTGTTAGTGTCACACTGCATTTCCTCTCCGGACTCAACCAGAGCAGCTCACCGCAATTGGACCGGTTTCGGGTTTCCCTCAAATGGCAAAAAGGGCTTCAAAGTCAATAACTGCTTTTTTGATTTTTATTCACCCAAGGACCCCCCCAAACACACACACACACTCCTCCGCCGCCCCTCCCTTAGCAAAATCTGGCCACCCGCCCCCGCATTTCTTCAAGGGGAAGCGCACGTTGCAGCGAGGAGGCAGACCGGGGCCGGCGAGCCGCGCTGCCTCGCCCACTGCACCTGCGATTCATTTGACCAAGATGTTCCAAAAAGGTCCAGCACTCAGCATCTCCGACGATGGCCCAGTGTCTGCTGCAGTGTGTGGCTATGGTCAACTGGCAGTCTGACACAGCATTGCCGCAATTTTCCAACAGGCGTAAACAAACTCTGGTAAGAACAGACTCTGAATCTGGGTAAAAGAAGAATAAAATGGGTGAAGATGGAAAAAGGAACACAAATCTCCATTGATTCAAGGCTGAAATCTTGCTAATCGGGGTGAAAAGCTCCAGTTTGTACTGACGAACCAATCAGTGTCCTTTCAGTTGGGATAAAAGAGCCACAAGTTGCCCTTCAAAATGACAGAAGAGTTGAGTGAGTTGCTGCTGCTGCTAATAGAGATCAGAACTGGACAGTATTTTCCCAGGAACAGGAGAATGAAATACTCCACGGCGAGATGTTTCTACATGAAAAGTAAAGATGTTTAAATAAATGGTGTGAGATGTGTCAATCAACAGGCGGCTCAAACTCATACAGGATCTTTTTACTTTTCAGAGACCACCTGTTACCAGGTTGAGGGATATTTTGGATAGAAAGACAAGCAAGCGAGGAGGAAGCTTTTCGACTGTTGGGTGACCTGAGCACCGGCTGGTTCGGGAGTCTAGTTCTGTTCTCGTGGTAAAAGCGAGCAGTTTAACCACTGAGCCTGAATTTGTCACCATGGCCACGCCCACATTCGTTATCCTAATTGTCCTATTGTCACCTGGCCGCCCTTCCACACTGACATAAGCTGCGTTCCCATGACCCCTAGAATTGTGCAAAACCTAAATATCACAATAAAAAACTGGCAATGGAAACACCTAAACTTCGAAAAACCTCTGAAATATGGCTAAACATTTTTGACGCTCTCAGGAGGTGGTTTTTCAGACATATCGATATGGAGGTATATTGCAAAAGGGTCATGGAAACACTTTTTTCGCATTTGCACGTCACTGGATGTGCAGGGTCACGTGACCAGTTCACTTCAGATGAAAATGGCGCATTATGTTTGGACGGAGGAGGAGACGGAATTATGTTTACAAGCAATCAAAGAGAAAAATATTACAACCATTCTTGACAGCAAATAAAGGCAAATAAACAAAAGCAAACGTAAATCTTGTGAATCTCGGATGAGATTTTAAGAGAATTACGTCCTGCGAGAATTACGAAAACTGTCACGGGACAAGATTTTACAAGAATTGCGGCCGATGCACTTCGCACCATTTAATCACAATTATACTTTGACAAAATTTTAGAAATATTGCTTTTTTTGCGAAAAACTGTCGTGGAAACGTAGCTGCTGACATGTTCAGTAACGCATCAGGAGAACCAAAAAATAGCTGTCGCTTCCGATCTTAAGGGTTTGGGAATAAAAGTGACGCCCCCCAACCCCACCCCGCTCCACCTGGTGGGTGAGAAGCTGCAGAGACGACAGAACCTGTAGCCACTCGGGTGATTAGCTCATCATTCAGTCTTCACAGGTGACCCAACCTGCGAGCGGCCCACGACCGTCAGCGACGTGGCCGCGTGCAGCAGAGAGCCCTCAGCAGGCACTTTTAATTACCACATGGGGCGCTGATTGTGGGTGGGTGTGCGTGCGTGCGTGTGTCCCACGTCTGGTTCTTATTTTCCAAACTGCGGGGCCGACTGTAAGACAACACGACCAGCGCTGTCACCCAACGCCGCTCGCGTATGAAAGCAGCCTCGGCCCTGATTATCATCCTGTGAGCGACAGTTCCTCTGTTTTTACTTTACGGCCGCCGCCCACCCGCCGACCCCTCTTCTCCTCCTCCTCCTCCACCTCTTCCCTCCCTCCCTCTCCTTTAAGTATCTTTCTGCACACACACACGAAAAAAAGGGAAAAAAGAACTGATGTCAAGTGCACGCGGGCTACACGCTCTATCTCGGACCAAATCAGAGCCAGCTGCGTCGGCGCGGGAGGAGTTCATATTAGGGAGATATTGCAAACATCTGCATGTCCTGTGCGTCCTCATCATTTAGATCCCTGTGTGACAGTAAAAGGCTGCGGAGAAGGAGGAGGAGAGGGGAACACCCGCCGCAGCGCAGCTCAGTCCGGTTTGTTCTGCTGCCAAAAGGGCCCTGACTGATGGGGCTCAGGAGCAGGGAGCTTAAACACTCGCACACACACACACACACACACACACACACACACACGCACACACACACACACACACACACACACACATACTGATCTCTCCTTCATTTAAAGTCCAACTCCCTCCCTTTCTTTCACTCACTTTCCTTCAGTTTGTTTTCAAATTTTCACCCTTTTCCCACCTCGTTCATCAGGGATCTTTCCCCGCTGGCAAGACGATTTATTTATTATTGTAGTGTTTATTAACCCCTAAACTGTGTAGACACTGTGTGAGATTCTAGGCCAGGCAGCAGGGAGCGGGATGCCCACGACTGCGTCTTATTTTGAACATTTGTTGGCCTAAATCTTGCCTTTCCCATTGCTGAGAAAGGCGGCTGGGGGGCGTAATGACTTTTCCAATTTCTATAAAACTTCTGAGACAATGTGCAGATGAAAAAATATGAATCATCTCATGAAACGTTCTCTCGAAGCCACGGGCCAGTGCGAGACCGCAGGGATGGAGAGTGGGAGAGAAGAGGAGGAGAAGAAACTGGAGAAATCTTTTCGCACGATGCGTTTGAGTGGAGATGGACGAGAGTGAGAAGAGAGTTGTTGGAAATGGGCAACAACGACGGCTATAAATAAGGTAAATAAAAACAAACTCCTTTCCTGCAAGTGTAAGAATCTGAAATAGATGATTTACTGATGGATGTTCCCCGCAGGGCGCGGCCAGAACGTCCAGCAGGAAAACGTTCAAATCATCAAAAAGATTTAAGAGCATTGTAATAAAAAGAAAAAAAATGGAAACAACAGACCAGGGAAATAGTCGTAGCGTCCAGCTCTCACTGGGTTGGAAGTGGTTAATCAACTGTATGTTAGTTCATAGTCACAGTCCATCGACTGGGTAACACGTGTTTCTTTTTGTGAGTGCGTCTTCTTTTACTCTTAATTTCCTTCTTTTTTTTTTTTTAATGATCAACAGTTGTGTTTTCTCGTTGCTGCGCCGATATCTATCTGCCAGCACCAGCCAGGGGAGTCAACCATTAGGGCCAAAGTAGGCAACTGCCACGGGGCTCCCAGCTTCAGGTGTCCGCGTTAGCGCACGCCTCCAGGAAGACTTTTATCTTTCACTCGTCTTCATCTTTTTTTCACGACTTGCTAATGCGTTAGCATAAATCCGTGGGCGACATCCGCGTGCTCTGAGTGGAAACCTGCGCGATCGAGGCAACAACGCCCGAGGAAGACATTACAGGCGGGTCTTAAAACGACTGCTGGAGAACTCGGGACTTTGAGGGGCCCCATGACTGTGTTTACTTTGGGCCTCAGTGTGGCAAAATCTGCCAGCGGTCGGGACATTGTGTTTCCCCCACTAGTTAAAAAAAAAAACAGACCCATGCATGTACAGAAGGCTCCAGAAGTCACTGTGCCATATGCATAAGCACATTAGCATGAAAATCCACGTCTCACATTCTTTTCCAAAACATACATGCTCCACTGTACAACCTTCACTTTTTCCATTTTTGTGTTTTTTTCTGAATGGTGATTAAAGGTTTAAGAGAAAGCTTTGCTGTGCTTACACTGCTAATCTTTTCACAGCTACTGTGCACAAACTCAAACAGCTGCTGCTCAGGGATGTCTTGCATATTTTTTTTTTGGAATATGCTTTGGAGACCAGGCTTTTGTTTTTGTCCCTGCAAAAAACGAATAAAAGACCAAACAAAAACATGCGTCATAAATCTGACCCCCTGAGAAAACGTCTGTGTTTGCTGTTTGTCGTCGACGGTGACCCGCAGGCGGCCCAGGCATGAGAGCTCTGACCTTCTCCTCCATCACTTTGCCCCTTCTTCCACTTCACTTTGTGCATGCATCACCAATGACCCCTCATACAACCCAGGGATTTCACAAGGTCCGAAGAAATAAAACCTTCAATATGTAGCCGTAAAACCTCTCTCGAAAATGCCTGATTTTGGCTGGCAGGGATGTTTGGACCTTTAAAGCAAAAACTGAAATGAAATGAATTATGCTGCATATGAAACCTGTGAATCACATGAAATTAAATGTGAGCAACTGCCAGTCTCAAAATCTTTTCCTTTCTCTCTTTTTGTCAGGACTGGATGAAGGAAACCAAAATGTACAAAGCAAATTTTGAAATGAAATAATCTTTATTCGCAAAAGTAACAATAAAAATCACTGTTCTGAGGAATAACAGTAATGAAAAAATGACTGAAATTGAAAACATCACCAGAAATGTAGCAAATAAAAACCCTTACTTTACAGTCCCTCAGCTTTCCAGTCACCATTCAGTACATTTTCAGTACAGAGAAAAATAAAAATGAAGAAAAAACATTGGTTATTGTTATAAAGAAGTGTAAACATTCAAAACTGGTCATAATAATATTACAGATTAAGTATTGAGAGTACCAAAGCTGTCCATTCATTTTTTCAAAATTATCAATGAATGTACTCAATCATTAATGGCATAAAAAAAATCATTTTATTGTTTATTTAAGTACATTGCAGAGCCTGTGCTCTCTATTTTTTTTCTTGAGTAAAGCAGTGGAATCAGTACTTTTCCTTTTTACCAGACTGATTTTTTTTTAACTTGTACAGAATGTGAATACTGTTGCCACCTGTGATCCGGGAGAAATGAGAAAGAGAGAGCAGTCGCCAGACGTTCATTTGACACTCTTCTTTTTGTTTTGCCGTCGCCACCTGACACCACAAAGAGGATTTCCACTTCGAGGGCCTTTAACCAGGACAAACATGCGAGGGGTCAAGATGAAAACGGGGACTCCTGACCTCGGCGCGGAGCAAACAAGCGCGACAAGTGTCGGGATTATCTCAGGTAAACACTCAGGAGACGCCAGCTCCTCAGCGTTCCCGCTCCCCTCGTTCTGCTCCCCCTCCTCCTCCTCATCCTCCTCTTCCTACTCGCCGGAACCTGTGAGAAAAAAAAAAAAACTTCCTTTAAACGCGGCAGGCTAAAACAAATGTCACAGCAGGAATGCAGAGGGGAGAAGGAGCCGGAGCTGCACCTCCCCTCTGATAACAGCCGGTGAATCCGGCGCTGGATTTACACTCGTCTTTTGTTCCCCCTGCAAATATTTTCCTCCATCTCACAGCAAATCTGCCACGGCGAGACACAGCGGAGGAACGCCTCCGCGGGCCGCTATAGAGACGCTGCATTCCAGGCCTTTTGTCCTTCGCTGGCTGTTTCGGAGCAGCTGCCTCGAGCTGACCCCCTTCTTCTTCTTCTTCTTCTTATCCCTCCTCTTCTTCTTCTTCTTCTTTTTTTATATCTCACCTTGTTGTTTGGCCAGTGACAGTGAGGCCCTCGCACGCATTCCTTCCACCCTCCCCTCCTTGATTGCCACCCTTCTCTGAGGGGACGCGTACGCTTTTTTTTTTTTTTTTAGTGTCTTCAATCCCCTGGGAGACAATGCACCACTTGACCTCTGACCCCGGTGAGGAAAACTGAAGGCTTAATCTGATGTTGAGATCCTCCTCGGCCATTGTCCCACAGGCAGGCAGGCAGGCAGGCAGGCAGGCAGGCAGGCAGGCAGGCAGGCGGGCAGGCAGGCGGGCAGGCAGGGGACCCAGTGTGGCTCTACACTAAAGGAGGGAAGGGAGGGGGGATGGCGGGGGGCCCTACATCTGCCCACCAATTTGTTTGTCACATTTTACCACGACCATGGACACACACACACACACAGGCCACCCATTGAAGATGACGCTCCCTCCGCTTGTCTGCTGACCCTGTTTTCACCCTGCATGGCCCTCAACCACCAGGCGAACCAGTGTTTCCCCACCACGCCCACGCGTACAGCAGCAGCAGGTACACAACACTTTGCAACTGCGCCTCCAATGGAGGACGGTTACATTTACTGAGACTAATTTTTCAATCTTCACCAAAGCTCCTGTTTGTGCATGTTTTTCTGAGAGGAGAAAAACAAGAACTGGTCAAGATCTTTTCTCTAATTACTGACAATAAAGGAATTCTAACTCCACTACAGTGCCAGTCCAGTCTGTTATATACAATAATATAGCAGAGTGCAATATGATACAAGTAGCTGAAGCTTTAGGCTCTGAATTTTTTTCCCCCCACATAAGTAATTTTTGTTATAAATTCACAGAATGTAACGCTTTATTTTACGGTCTGCAAAGTGTAGCTGTCATGTTGCGTCACTGAAACAATGGCCATGTGTGTTCAGTTAAAGCTGGACAACCACATGTGGGACTCACAGTGTCTGGAAGTTGTAATGTGAACAAAGCAGACAATGAAAGTGGAATTATTTATTTGAAGAACATAGACTATGATATTGATGTCAAATAATTATTAATGTCACTTCCCAGGCATCAGTGCATCATACAATTAAGTGTCTCGTTCAAAAACAAGCAAACATGTGCTTGTTTGTCTCGACTCGAGGATCTCTGTCAAGGACGTGGGATCGAATTGAATTGAAAACTTTTTCTTTTTTTTTGAATATTTTATTCCTCAGTTCTCTCAATCAGCCCACAAGTGTTTGTCGTTTTGCTCCAGTCTAAATTAAAACCAACTCAACTAGTCTTTTTGATCAGTGGACGTCTGGCAGATTGGAAGAATTCATCTGTATAGCATTTTTTTTTTTTAGACAGGCACACGCACACACACACACACACACACACACACACACACACACACACAGGCATGCACGCACACTCTTGAAAATGACCACAATGACCCTATAAACGTCTGATCTCAACATCAGAGACTCTCTCTCACATGTAGCTGTGAGATATAAAAAGATAAAAGTACTCAGAGCTGCTGGGTGAGACCTCATCCATCTTTAAACTTTTTTTTTATCAGAATTATATAAGTGACGGTTTTGATCGCGAGTATTTCTTCCGAAAAACAGTTGGCAAACAAGATCAACAGACTCAACTGGTATTAAACCTTCAAAAAGTACAAATCCAGAAGTAGACAAAGAAGGAAAAGAGGAAGTGACTTTGAGCCCAGCTAATGCCAAACAGCGGGAATTATGGTTAAATATAGCAGCATTTTCAATTAAAAAGAAGAAGAAAGAACAGCACTGAAGGCTTTCCTGGACATTAATTTGTTTCACTTTTCTCTTGACTGACTATAGGAAGGATTTATTGGCCGCAGAGCAGCAATGCCTGTCTGCCCGACCAATCGGAGGCCCCGGACTGCCTGGCTCAACTCCACAGTAAAAAAAAAAAAAATCTGACCAGCCTGCTTGATGGAGAGAAAATGCATCAAATCCCAAGTTTTGTTTCTCCATCTCCCCTTCTGTACAGTCGAATATGTGAAATAAATACAAAAGACTAACAACAAGCAAACAAACAAATAAAAAATATGTTCCAACTTAACAGGCAGATTAGAAACTAAAGACCCAGAAAAACAAAGAACAAAAAACAAATATGGTCGTCTCTCTGGCAGCCTGGTTTACCGTCTCTATTTTCAACTCCTTGGTACACATATAAATACTGTGAAAAGTACTTCAAATGGTATCTGTGCTAGTGATAATACATATAATAGATAGCCATGAGAAATGCTTCCTATGAAGACACTTGTACACACAAGAGGGGTACAAGACTGTTATTTTACTGCATATGCCAGAATGTTTGAGACTATTTTATAAAGCAATATTATTATTATCATCATTATTTAAATGCAACTTCTGTGTTCCAAATCACATATTCCATCAGCATACCAGAAGTATAACTACACGACCAAATACACACTATAATATTATCATGTAACATACTGACACCCACTTCAACTTTGCCACCGCATCTTTGCATAGTTCCAAGTGTGAATGCACTTTGAGCAGCTTTGAAAAGTATAATAGCAAGTTTTCTGGACGGAGGTGTCCAATCTGGACCACACCCGGAGAAAGGTTTTTCTCGTCATGAAGTAAAAATGAATATGCACTCACTGTATTAGAGAGGGCACACGTAGAAACAGCACAACGACAATTTCTTTTTTTTTGAGGTATTAAATGTGACATTCCTTTGGCAAATCAGGCCAGTTCCCTCTGTTGTCTGTGGAGTCTATTCACCGCTGCCTGATTCCCTTCGGGGAGAGCGTGACCACGGCGTCTACCGACAGCCGCAGGACTCCACCACCATGTCCTCGTACTGCTTGTAGACCACGTTGTTCCCTGAGTCGATGTAGAGGATGCTGATGGGGCTGAGCTTGGACGGGGCGCAGCAGCTGGGCGGCATGTTGCTGGGGTTCATGGAATTCATCAAGGTCTGTATGATGGCGTGGTTGGTGGGCTCCAGGTGGGAGCGCAGCGGGAAGTCACACACGCCCTCGCAGTGGTACGCCTCGTAGTCCAGCGGGGCGATGATCCAGTCGTCCCAGCCCAGGTCCCTGAAGTTGACGTGCAGCGGCTTCTTGCTGCACCTGGACTTGGACTTCTTGCCGTGACGCTTCCCGTGGCGCGTTTTGGACGCGGCCGTCCTCCTCCTCCGCCTCCCCCGGCCGACTTTCTCCCCGGCGCCCCTCTCCCTCACCCTCTTCTCCAGGCCCAGCAGCGCTTTGCCCTCTCTCCTCTCGCTGAAGAGGGTCTGCCTCTTTTTGGACCTGGTGAAGACCACCAGGATGGCTTTCTTCTGCTGAGGCCTGCCCTGCCTGTGCAGGCCCAGGAGATGCAGGTCCAGCTCCCTTTCGGGGTTGTCCAGCGTGGCCCTGAGCTCCAGGCAGAAGTGTTCGCCCTGGCTCAGGTGCTCCTGCTGCTGCTGCTGCTCCTTGAATATTTCCCACACGTCCAACACCTCCCACTTGGGCCCTTGGGAGTCCTGCAGGTCCAGCGTTTTGGAGTCCAGCAGCTGCTGGCCGTGGCAGGAGAGGAGCTGCACGTCGACGGGTTCTGTTTCCGAGATTCTGAAATTCCCAGACACTTTGGTGTATATCCTGAGCTCGGCTCCCAGCACCTCGGCCTTTTTGGAGAGGGTTGAGACGTCGAACAGATACCGCTGCCTCCTCAGTGGGGAGAGTGGGAGGTCATCTGTGGAAATCATTAAAGCGGAGGGGGTCAGGCGCATTCTCACGGCAATGATGTGCAGATGAGACGTGGAATCTGGCAGTTCGAGGAATGAGAGAAAGCACACACACGCACACAGACACACACCGAGTGACTCTTCACATACCTTGCGCCATATCCACAAAGCTCGCAATGGTGTTGGCAGCCTTTGAGGAGCGGAAAAAGCTGGCGTTGAGCCCCAGCCTCTCCGCCGAGGAGAAGGTCCTGTAGATGGACAGCATGTAGTCGTGAGGCTCCACCAAGTCTTTGGAAGTCGCCGCGCTGGACGCGTAAAACTCCTTCAAGTATCTGGAAGCCTCTTGTCCGTCATAAATCCGCGCCACCTTGCCGCCTTTCGGCGCCGCTGCGGGGATGATGACTAGAGCGTGAAGGCAGGGGATCCCCCAGACAAACGCAAAGATGAAGTGATGGAGATCCATCCCTCCGGTCTCGCTGCGGTGTCCCAGCCGGAGCCTGAGCTGGAGAGGAGGGGGTGGTGGTGGTGGCGGAGAGGGTGGGAGGGGGTGATCTCCGCATCCACTGCGCGGCGGCGAGTGGCTGCTCCGCAAAGTGCGCACAGCTTCCGCGGGACGGGCGGTGCGAAGTTTTTAAAACGGAGGGGCGACGCGATCACGCCCCCACCGCGCTCGTCTCGGGGGCTAAATGGAGGGGCGCAAATGATGGCTGTAAAAGCCAATTGTTCCTCGCTGGGCTGGCGCTTCTCTCCCGGCCGGCAGATGTGCGCTGAAAAGCTCCTGATCTTGTGAGTTTCTTCCTTTGAAAATAACCACTGAGACTGTATTTAAAATTCTCAATTTGGAAGTCTTTGCCACGGCATTACTACACGGTTCAAAGTTCCAACAGGATTCCCCCCTCTTTTCTTTTTAATGTCACTTACTTGGTTCTTGCGCGGCGTAAATGTACAACTATACATTAGTCTGCTGCCCTCTGGAGGATCTTCCACGCATGACACAGATTTAGAAAGGGAACAAGACTCTTTCCCATCAGCTTCCTTCAGCACCATGGACAGAGTCTTGTTTTGGAATTAGGAAATTAATATGGAAAACACATCACGCTCTGATTTTTTTCCTCATTGAAAATAGAATTTAATAGATAGAAAAATACAGAGTCATCGTAACATTATTGTCCTTCACCTTGATAATCCCCACCGCACCCAAAACAAGTCGAACGCACTCACACCGTCTGTGCAATCACAATCTATAAATATATTAAAGTGGCAGAAATCAAAAGAATATATCAGAATATATCAAAAAAATTTCACAAGTGCCTGAATCCCTCGAGAAGTCCCGAAACAAACTGGCGGCAACGAACGACACATAAGGCGAGAAACACAACATTCTTTGGGTCATTCTTCACAAACAGCCTCGCAGCCTCCACCTGCTGCCTAACAGATGGGGATGCCGTCTGAGCAGCAGGCCACAGAGTAGATGACGCTGATCAGACACAGGCAGCCGGCCGACAGGGCTGTGCCTGAGCCGAAGATGCTTTCGTCCGTGGTGGTCTCAGTGTCGCACGTGGTGCTAGGAACGGTGACGTTGCCGGCGGTGGTAGGGGGCGCTGTCGTGGGCATTTCCTTAACGGTGAGGCCGCCCGCCCGGGTGCTCCACTCTTGCAGCGTGAAGGAAATGGTCATGTTTTCACCTGAAGGAAGACGAGGAGGGAAAAAAATGATGACTGTCAGTCGTCTAAATAATGGTGAAAGGATTCACGGTGAGGCTCAGTGGAAACGTACCGCTGTTGAGAATGGACAGGTCGGTGAAGTTGGCCCAGCACGTGCTGAACCGGATGGTGGTGTTTCCGCCCAGTCCGCTGATGAGGTTCCCACTGGGGTCCTGCAGGGTGGCTGTGACGGTCATGGTCGTCACTCCCACCGAGACGCAGTTACCCTGCCAACAACACAGCGCACATTTAGCTACTGTGAATCTAATTAATCCTAATTTTTACACTAGTTATCAGTACTTAATGTGCAATATTTATGTAACCATACAAAGTCAAACCTTTTTTTTTTATTCATTCAGTAATTGTTCTTTTCCCCTTTATTTTTGGTCTTTTTTCTTAATATTTTAGTAATTTCTGTAATGTCAATAAGCATAATGTACTTAGGAGTGAAACCTTATCCACCGTCTGCAACTTTGCCGTACAGTATTTTTACACTGACTCAGGGAAACGGACAAGAATTCCAATGTACCTGTTTTAGCCTGTTTTAAACTTGTACAAATGGCAATAAATCTTTAATCTAATATAATCTAATCTAATTCATAGCTGACAGAATAAAATTTTAGCAAGTTTAATTTAATCTATCTATCTATCTATCTATCTATCTATCAGTATGTATCTGACTGTGTGATTGCTTAAAATGTTTTGATGCATGACAAGGAAGCTCTTTTGAAGTTACTAAAGTATGAGTTTCTTTGTCATTCATCAAAAAAATAATGTATCGTGATCTTCATCAAAACCTCCAACATTCTCTACATGCAGTCAAATTATTAAATCTAATTAATAATATAAATACTTTTGGCACCCATTTTGGTATATTTAATTTCTTTCTAAAAAAAAAAGCAGATGGATAAATGTATTATGTTCAGTAAGGGAACTCTGTACTGTACTGTAAATCTCAGCTTCTCTGGCCTCACCTTCTCATCCACGGCCATGAGACTGGGTTGCTGCTGCAGTGGGCCCACGTACTCAGCGGCCATCGGGCTCTCGATGAGCAGCAAGTTATTTACAGTGGACACATAAGCCACAGTTGGTTCCTCCCTTGTAACTTCTGCCGTGGCCTCCTAATTTAGGGAAAAGGGATAAAAGTTCACAGATTTGCCAAAATTGAGTCACCTGCGTCTTTTTTGGATGCTGATTAAAGCTGAAGCAGCAGTTACCTCGTTCCACGCCGGGTCGGAAGCAGGAGGAGGCGGCGAGACGATACCCAATGAAGACACGTTGAAGCCAATGGACCGACTGAGGTTTCCAGAAACGGCTGCCTTGCCCAGATTGTCAGCAATACTCTGCAACAGCGTGAAGTCCTCCGTGTCTGGAGGGGTGGAGAAAGGCGTTACGTGTCACACGTGTTGGCAAGAAGCAAAGAAAGCCAGTTTCTCTGCTCCCTCGGCTCACCGTCGGTGGTGTTGGTGGTCTGCTGAACGGGCGGCGTCTTGATCTCGATCTCCACCTTCAGACCCGAGGATCTCTTCCTGCGACGCGCGCCACCGTCCTCCCGGATGATGTTTGTGACCCTGATCATGTCGGAGGGCACCTTGAGGAACGCGGCGAGGTTCCTCACCAGGTTGTCCCCGAAGAACTCCTCCTCGGTCATGGCGGGGAGCTCGAACGAGACAAAGATGACTGGGGCGATTCGGATCTCCACTGGATCGGAGCCTCTCACCAAAACCTTCAGCATCTTGTACTCCTGGTCGAAGTAGTTGGTTCCCATTGTGGCGTTCAGTTCAGGGACATACTGACCTATAGCAAGGTGAAAAAATATATCCTATGTGAGGACTTGAAAAATATGAAACTTTAAATAAAATAGTTCAAATTTATGGAAGCGCATTGCTGCCACCCTAGAAAAAACACAGAGCTCAGTATCACGTTAACATGAAACTGTCACGTTTTTACGTGAAAATTTTCAAGTTATACTGTGACACTATTTCCTCATTTCTTGATAATTATTACATTATATCTTGAGAATTAGCATGTTAAAAACATGAAACCTTCACGAAATAATGTGATCATTTCAGGTTTTATTTTGTGAAAGTTTTGCATTATAACATGAAAATATCACGTTATTTCGTGATAATTTTCACGTTATAACGTGATACTGAGCCCTGTATTTATCTAGTGTGCTTACTATGAGCATACTACGGAAGTGCATCAACTCGAGTTGATTGAAAAAGAACCCACAATAGCACAGCGATTCAAAGGATTTTTGGGGTTCCAGAAATCTAGTTGAGTCTAGCGCGATAAGCTGCGTACAAATACAATAAAGGGGATGCTCTAAAAACCCTTAACCTATAAAATCTTAACATAGCATAATGTCTGAAAACAGCGATCAACTACCACCAAATTTCACGTAAAAATGTGTTACTTTTACGTTATAACGTGATACTGAGCCCTGTTTTTTTCTAGGGTGGCAGCTATAATAGCTTCCATTAAAACTGAGTTTTATTCAACTAAGATTTTTATGTATTACTTCAAGACAAAGAATTACAGGGCCATATGTCAATATTTATTGATATGGTGAGCATTAGTACCTGCAAACACCGGCCTCTTCAGAGTGTAGTCAGTGTTATCGGCATTCCACTGAGCGTTGGTCGGGGGGATCAGGCTGTCGTCCACGTACACGTTCAACTGCTGAGGCTTGGAGTAAAACACGGACACCAGGACGGTCTGCAAACAAACAAACAAAGTCTCAGTATTAGACGCGATGGGAATCTGACGTGCAGGTGGACGCTCTGCGCGCTTGGGCACTGACATCAGCGGGGTTGGCGTTGAGCATCATGAGGCGAAGCTTCTGGGGGCTGACGCTGCTGAAGAAGACGTCGAAGGAGTGATGAGTGGCCACAATGCTGTGGAAGAGGGACACCCTCTTCTGGCAGGTGTAGCCCGCACACCAACCGTGGTCTTGGGGACCTGGAGGGAAGAAGCAGTGAAGATGAAGCTGTATTTATTTCAAAGGTCCCACATGAAGGCAAGTTTACAACACTGACGGATTTAACAAAAATATATCGGAAAAAAATCTGTCGGTAGAGAAGAGTCCTTACTTGACTTGTAAAGTAAGTATTAAATTATATTATACTGCACTATCATTATTATTACTACTACTATTATTACTAATATTCTTTATTATTGTTACTATTACTGTTGTTATTATTATTATTATTATTATTATATATTCTAAGTTAAAGTCCCAGTGATTGTCACATCCCGAAGGATGCAAAATTTGTCCTCCGCATTTGACATGTCACTTCAAACACTGGACTTCCCATTTTTGAATCTTTTTTTTAACTTTGCACTTTTCAAATTCTTTTTTACACTTTCTCCATCCCTCCTAATGCACAGTCACATCACGTAACGTGACACGCAACCAATAAAAATCTTCCAGTCTTGCAGTTTCGCCGCGGGCACTCGCGCTCACCGTTGACCAGGTCCACGTAGCCGTCCCCGAGGACGGCGACGGGAGACAGGCGCCTGGTCTCCGTGTCGGCGTCGAGACTCTCGATCACCAGCATCCTGTAGTCCAGGCCGAAGCACTTGTAGGCCTGCCAGCTCCTCACGTACGTACAGTCGGACCTGATCACACCTGCAGGCAGAGCGGCACGGACGTTTTCGATACGGACCTTCACACCCACTTGCATCAGCCACTTTTCTTTCTTATCTCCTGCCCGTTTCCCGTGTGCGACCTTTGTGCGGGGCGATGTCTTCCACGGGGATGCGGCTGCCGTCGGGGCGGGTGAGCATGACGCTGGGGATGCGGTAGTCGCCGAGGCCTCTCCTGGGATCGCCGCCCCACTCGAACTCAGACTGAGGGACGACGGTCCCCTCCGAGCCCAGGAAAGAACCGTCCAGGTCCCTCAGCATGGTCTTCTTCTTGCCGTCGCAGTCCATGTCCACGCAGTCAGAGGGGTTCGCTTTGCTGGAGAACAAGCAGTGGACGACGAGGGATTATTTTTATTTGAGCAACTGACGAAGGAAACCACGTGCACGTGTTTTATTTGTCAAGTTAATAACAATAATGATAATCGTAACTGGTTCCTCTCAAAAGTCTTTACAAGACCTGTAAGGAAAAAACTAAAAAAGCAGAATCCACCTGGACGGATTGTTCTCATGTTCCACATCAACAGTTTCACTGTTTCAGTTCTTCTGGTTCACTTTTCAGACGTCCACGTGTCAAAACTAACAGATATCAGCATTCCTTTACTCCTTCAGCAATCACCCTGCTAAACTCGAGGGTAGTTTAGCTGTGGTGGTGTTTCTTGGGTGATAACTTACCCGACATCAGGCCGGTGGATGAATACTTTGGCAGGCTCTGTGCTGTCAACTATGGTCACACGTGAAACCTGCACCGGGTGCTGCAGATCCTCATTGATGGGGTTGGTTATGAACATGAAATTTGTCTCGCTGGAGCAGACGTTTCGGAAACCAGCAAACGTTGTATCTAGTTCGTAAAAAAAAAAAAAAATTAAGATATTTGACTTGAAATCAGCATCAAGGTAATAAAGGTCAGGAGGGAACAACAGCAGTCGTAGAGGTTTCTTATCTCACCCTTGACTGTCATCAGCCCTTTGATGGCGTTGTAGTTCATGTTGATATGATGCGGCTTCTGTGGAGCAGTGTTGTGTGCAGATGCAAAGTTCGGCCAGCAGATTCCAGATCTGCCGCCTGCAGAATGTTATGAATGATAAAAGAAAGTTTTAAATCACACTTTTTATGGAGAGACTTCATTTTGAGCTTTCAACTGTTTCCAAAACATAAAACCATTTTTTAAAGCTTGCAGAAGCTTCTTTTCTTCTAAAAATGCCCTAAACCAAAAAGCATTGAAACCCATACTGTACCATTGAGAGGTCTTGGGGCACGATGGCTGCTGCTAATGAGAAGATTATAGTCGCTGTTGGACAAAGTGTCCGAACAGTCGAAGTTCGGGCTGCTGCCAACAATCAAGGCATTCTAGCAGACAAAAAAAAAGACTGTTAAAACATTTACACAATGTTAAAACAGGAAGAAAATGTCAGAAGTGGCTGTTTGAGCACCTGGACGTGGACCGTTTTGTTGGCAAATGCATGAGAAAGGGAAGGAGGAGCATAGATGAGCGACATGATGCCCAAGCCGTTGTCCACCAGGGTCACGTTCGAAATAACAATGTCCATGAAAGTCTGTCGAGAACGAATAAGACAAAAACACTTTAGACTCTTCTCAACAAGCGAACAACAGTTTGGGAAACTCCCACCAGAGAAATCAGCTGGGGTTGGAAATAACGAAAATAAAAGAGAGGCTCTGAGACCTGGAAGTAGATGGCGTGGTCAAAGCTCCTCCAGATGAAGAAGCCCCTGATGTGACTGCAGCCCGGAAGCCCGTCTTTGTTCATGTAGACCCCGAACAGGCCGCCGTGAGCCTCGTTGTCGATCCACTTCTCATTTTGGTTGGCGCTGCCTGCGCAGACAACACTTGCGATCTGAGCGCCCAGTGGTCAAACTACAGTATTGTCCTGGACTATAACTCACACTTTTTTGTTAGTTTAGTTTGGCTGGTCATGTGACAAAAATTCAGGTGCGACTTATACATTAACATATATACAGTGCTGGAACTGATGCCAAGTCTGACGACAGCCATGCAGAAGAGGAGGTGGCACTCCGTCTACCTCCGGAGTTGGCTGAGTTGTTCAGAAGTGACGCCGAGGATGAAGAACTGAATGGATTCAGTGATTTGGAATGAGTTTGAAGTTGCTGTTAAATGTGTCTGTGTGTTTGTGTGTGTGTGTTAGCGCGTTAATAATGTGTTCCGTGTACGTTAGGTGGCATGTTTTGTTTGTGGCGGTTCAAACTGCGAGTCCATGTGGACTCAGTGTGTGGCCAGTCCAGTGCGACTTATATTGTTTTTTTTCTTCTTTATGATGCATTTTTTGACTGATGTGACTTATACAAAGAGAAATACGGTTATTAATAAAACCGAATATAAAAATTGAAACAACGTCCACCGTCGTACCTGGACACGGTTCACCATCGATACGATACGCAACTCTCTCAAAGCCAGCCACTATGTTGTGCTGCAGCACGACGTTTGTGCCCTCGTTGACCTGGAAATATAGCCAGCGGTTAAAAAAAAAAGCAGAGCGCCTCAAGCGACCAAGCGTTTCACGCTGCAGTTTGAGAAGACCGACCTCAATGGCGGCGTTCCAGTCAAAGTTAAAGGGTTCCTCTCTGTTCTGGTACGACCCGGGCCACAGCGTCAGCATCACCAGGTTCCTCCTCAGGGTGATGTTGTTTCCCCAGATTCTGATACCTGCAGGCACGCACAAACGCCTCAATAATCTGTTCCGGTGGAATTACCGTGGCTGTTAATGAGCGTCAGCGTATTGTTTGACCTTCTCCCACGGTGTGATGGACGACGTTATCGTCAACAAACAGTCCTGTTGTCCCGAACACACCGATGGCAGGAGAGAAGCCGTCGTGGAAGGCACAGCCCTGGATGTAGGACTCGTCTGAGGAGACCTGAGAAGAGATGATTACAATTTTAGTTTTTTCATGTTGCTATTTCTAGGTATTAGAAGGGCCCCAAAAGGTCCTTACACATCTGGAAGTAAGCAAAGCGACAGCAGTAAGGAATGTGAAAATGCAAATTTTTCACCGGCAAATGTTTTCTGTGCTTTAGAACTTCAGAAAGCTTCGGAACAGATTCGGAACGAAAGAATAAAAGAAAAGATTATTTAAAGTGTGGTGACCGAGAAGTTTTTTGTTTTTTTTTACATGCATCAAATGAAACACCGTCTTCTACACCACGGCTTTTACACGTAAAAGCCGACATAAGAGGAGATGGGTGAGTTCAACACGACCATCGAGGAGCTCAAATTTTACCCAGTGAAATTTGGCCAGTAGCTTAGAACGTCTGTCAGACAATTTGAAGGACTGCTAGCTCCACGTTTGCAGAGGAAGAGAAAAAAATTACAGAAGTGTTGATGTGATGTCATCGACATGTCAACATCATTTAAAAAAAAAAAAAAAAGCAAATTATTTGCCTTGTCAATTTGCTCCTGGTATGTAAGGACCTTTTGGGGCCTTAAGTGTGCATGTCTGTGTGTTACCTCTCCCAGGTTGAGGAAAGCCACAGAGTAGCGGGGGTCACTGGAGTCGATCCAGCCTTCCTGACCAGAGTGGTAGAACTCCACGTTGCTGATGTGAGCCTGGCCTGTTTTTGGGTAATAAAAAAACAAACAAAAAAACAAAGATCAGCCTGGATACGCATGCTGTATGCTGGAATATACAGCATTAAAAGAAAGAATTCACACAAGACGACAAATGAAAAAAGACAATGTTCAAAGTGAATGACACAATGGCGATTTCGATGAGAGCAGAGACCTTTGTAGTCTATTCCAGCCCAGGAGTAGGTTCCTACGAGCAGCCGAGCTCCGAACGACTCCTCCATCATCTTTGGATACTCCTGACCGACGACCTTGATGTTTCTGGTCAGGAGAGCCACGTCAGCCGCCAGAGTGTAGGACAGTGTGGTACCGGCGACGGAGTGACTCTCACCTGCAGAGAGGCAGAGTTGTCCTTTTGAGTTCAAACACCTTTCTGACACTTTAAAAAAGAGAAACAAATGACGTGGTAGGCAGAACTGACCGATGTGGATGTGGTTCAGTGGCTGACCCAGGGTCAGCACAGTGCCGTCCTCCGACACGGCGGTGACCAGTCGTTTCTCAGTCTCAGACGCGTTGTAGCTGCTGGTAGAGATGACGACCTCGTCATCAACCTGCCACACACACGCAAACAAATCACTCCTGTTGTTGCCTGACAGATCAAACAACCCATGTGAAGGTACGAAGAAGCGACGCTGACCTTCCAGTCGACGGCTTTGGACAGCGTCAGGGTGTTGGATCCTGCGGCAGCGGTGGCAGCCAGTTTGGTGTGGTAAACGTTGGGAGGTTGTCCATAAAGCTCCAGAGTGCCAAACACCCCTGTGGTGCAGCAACCGGGTTAAATAAAGTCACACAAGGAGAGAGAAAAAAAATCCAACAAGCAAACTTTATGTATTACTTCACAGATTTTATTTTTTGTGTTCTCACCCAGGACTTTGGATCCCTGGTTGGGTCCTTCGGGCAGGGGCCAGTCAGCAGTGCTGTGGTCCCCTCTCAGCGTGATATGCAGATGGCCTTGGAACGGCTCGTCTACTTGTCCCGCAATCAACCGTCCTCCCTGAAACACATCATCTCAGTCAGAAAACTCTGCAGGGATCAACCGTGAAAAACAACAACGACAACAAAAAGCACGTTTGCGATGCATATCTAGTTTAGTTTGCTGAATTTAAAGACAGCTGCAAAACTTGTCTCGTCATCATCAAGGTCAAAGATTCTCCATGAAACTGACCTGGATGGAGATGTAGACGGCGTCAATCACCACGATGCCGCTTCCATGCGTCGATCGAGCCTGCCGGGACTTGCTTGAGGTGTCCTCCACCTCCAGGACTCCAATGATGGTCAGCTTGTTGAGGGGAGGAGTGTTGGTGTCCAGAACAACCCACGCACCTGCAGCGGCCAGGTGGAGAGCAGCAACAGCACATCAGCACATCAGCTGAGTTGACCGCTGGCGGCCCCCCTTTCATTCTCAATATCAAGGAAACACATCAGTGACATCACCTGATGGGATCACCACATCAGCACCGAGTCCTGGCGCAGTGAAGTTATTCTCCGCTGAATTTTCCCAGTACGAGTTATTGGACCACAAACTGGAGAGTGAGATACAGACATGAGGAAATGTTAGGCTCTCGGGAAGCAACGATAAAGACTAAAAACCATTCAAGCAAGCCAGTGGCACTCCATCACAGCATTTAACTAGAGGTTGAAGGTGGGATCAAGTGTGCGATGACCTTTATCAGCTGATGCAAAATGATGCCCTACCAAACCAGGAAGGCTCATTCTTTGCAAATTTTTTGCACTCAGTTGACCTGCTGGTTATACGTACATGAAATCATCGGGCCGACCGTCAGGGATGGGTGCGAGCGTGGCTGGAGGTGGCGGTGGTGGTGGGATGCAGTTTGGGAAGAAGCAGCGGAAAACCTTCAAGTTCACCGTGGTGTCAACCAAGGAGCGGTCGACGCTGTTACGGCGCTGGCGCTGGCTCGTCTTGCCCGAAACTATAAATATGGGACTGCGTGTTAGGATTTGTGCCACAAAACAACAATAATAACATATAATAATATAGTAATAACAGGTGAGATCGGAAATTTACTTAGAATAAATCAGTAGGAACGTCTTTAGTCTTACTGATGTAGTAGAGGTCGTTGGTGCTGTTGTCGAAGTACCAGTCTCCGTTTTCATTGTTGCTGAAGCTCAGAGGTGACGTGGAGCCGTTTCTTGCATCGATAACATCAAACCTGTCTGGACTCTGGGTGAAGTTGTGGTTGATGATCACATACTGATCCGACTGTGTGTGATGAAATACAAAATAAGAAACGTCAGTACAGTCGGACAAAAAATCCTGCCTTTAAATTCTCTAGCGGATTTCTGACGGTTCTGACTTTGAAGCCGTAGAACTTGGCTTTATAGCTGATGTTGGTGAGATGATCCATGTTTTCGAAGAACCAGTTGTACGTTTCTCCAGAGGGCAGCATAGCCATCCAGCCAAGCTTGTGTGTCATCCTCTTCTTCAGGAAGGGAACAGCACTGGTGCCTGTCACAATGGATTTAAAGATACTCTATTCGCTGTTGCAAACATGGACAGCAGCAGATGTTTTTTGATTGCCACACATATTATGGACAAAGTGCAGCTTTTTGTACCGAATTGGTTGGTTAGGATGATGTCTTTGGCCTCCAGGGAGGATGGCGAGGGTTTGTTGAGAGCCAAGCGATGAAAGTCAATGGTGTGGTCGCACACGACGCCGGGGAATCCCACGCTCCACTCGGGGCTGTCGGTGCAGTGGGCGGGGTCCAAAAGGCCGCTCTTGGGCACGACTTTGTTGTTGATGGTCCCTGGAGATACACGAGACAAGAGACACGGATGAGCTTTAGAATGAGTCTGAATGGTCGATTACCAATGACCAATGGACAACTAACTGACGAACTGAAACAAGATGATAACTAAATAAAAACTCATTCACAAGGACTAAGATGATGACATTTTTGTCGACGAATAAAAATGAGCAGAGATCCAATCGGAGCTCATTTCGTTTGTGGAAAGACATGAAGATTAAGAAAGTGGCAGGAGGAGACCAGTTTAGTCAAAAGACTATGACTAAAACTAAATAAAATTTTGCTGTCAAAATGAACACTGCCAATGACGTGATTTCAGTCCATTTTCAACTTACTGAAGTCTGACCCATTAAGTTGTAGGATCTTAAAATAAGCCTTAAGTCTATAACCATGGGTATAAAATGATGCATTAAAAGCTGGTTGGATTTTTTCCTCTTCTGCAGCAATGTGCAGTCAGTTTAAAAAAAAAGAAAGAAAATAGAAAAGACTGAGTACCTGTGAGGGATCCGTCGGTGTCCACCAGCTGCACCTCATGCTCCCACCTGAAGGCGGCTTTGTTGGCTGAATTCATGTACTGGATACCAGCGAACCTGACCGACCAGCCACCGCATCGATCAATGCATGTGCCATCGATCCTGGTCACCCCGATGGCGGCGCAGGAGCTGCGGTCAAAGTTGATGAACTTGGTATTGAGGACGCTCAGGCCGTCGTCCAGCGGTGCGATGATGCCCCGGTGCGTGCAGTACTCGTCTCCCAGTCCGAGCTCGTCCACGTGGCCCACGATGGTGCTGTTGGACATGGTCGCCCCTACGTCTTCGCCGAAGCCTCTCACCGCCCACTGAAGGATCCGCTTGGCCTCGATGCCGGCTTTCTCGTTGTTGACCATGAGAAAGTCGACGAACTGCACCGCGCCCACGTTGACCCACTCGGCACCCTTCTCGCAGTTCCAGGTGGTGAGGGAGCGGAACACAGCCGGCTCAGGGGTTGAGGAGCGGCAGCCTCCGTTCTTCATGGGGAAAAAGTCTTGGAAGATCCAAATGCCGAACCAGCCCTGGGAGTGAACGGTGTTGTTGTAAAACTCGCCGAGGGGAACCCTCTTCTGGCAGATGTTTGGGTCGTAAGAGGGGCCGTCGGGGTGCTCGTGCATGCGGTACCAGAAGCCAAAGTGGGTGCCGCCGGCCGCGACATTGTGGCGAATGACATTGTTGGGATTGGTGACCCAGTAGGCGGCCGGGGTGACGTCGTCATTCAGCAGGCTGGTGCTCTGCTTGACAAAGACGGCCAGGTTGTACTGCAGGATGTTCTCCGTCTCGATGCCGTCCTCGATGAAGAGGGCGCCGCCCATGACGTTATAGACCACATTGTGTTCCACCAGCAGCCGGTGGGTGTTGTGGATGGTCACGGCTCTGTTGTACGTCTGGTGGATGGCACAGCCCCTGACGTACGACTGGTAGTCGATGTTTCCCATCAGGTGCCAGTGGATGGGGTAGCGTCCCAGCCTGAAGGCCTGACCTGCATGGAATATCTGGTGCACACGAGTTGAAAGGAAATAATTATGATCTATCTGAATTAATGCGCTAACGACAGCCCTAGTCTGAACACATCTAACCAAACATGATGCGTTCCTCAACGTTTAGCCACCGTGCATCCAATCTCTTTTAAACTTAGGTACTCAACGTACTTGAGGACATGTTTTGCATAGTTTGATACATTTTGAAAACATGTCTGAGTATCAAAAAACACTGAGGGAATTGGGTCAACCCTGCTTGGTACAGCAGGGTCTTTCTTGTAGGTGGGAAGAACGTCTCACCTCAACGTATTCCAGTCTGCCGATGGCAAGATTCTCATTTGGCCGAGGGGCGTGGAACATGATGCAGGCTCCGAACTGATCGCTGCCGGCCTCCTCTCCAAAGCGTCCTTGGAAGCAGGTTTGAGTTGCAAATTCACCTGCATCACAGGAACATAAAAATTATTGAGGTAGTTAATAGTCCACGCCCCTACATACATATGATGTTATTACATGCAATTACATTATCCATCTCCAACACCCTTAAATAAAGCAGGTGATCAGTTTTTGTTTTATATACCGAAACCTTTAGTTCCTAGCTAACCTCTAAAATGATTATGCAAAATAACTTAGTAACCATCTATGAATGCAATATGACATTACTAAAGAAATAATCCATGAGAGGTGCAAGGTATTATGTCAATGATGTCATGTTAAAAAACATTACCTGTGTTGAAGCCATCGGGACAGGCCTCGATCGTGTTGTCCCATTCTTGGTGCTGAGACCCCCGGACCACGATATTCCTGGTGAGGAGACCCACTTCGGCCCGACCCTCGAACTTGGTGCCATCGGCCAGTATGACGCTCACGCCGAGGTGAGTGTACACCAGCGGCTCATCCAGGGTCAAGGTCAAACCATCGGCTGAGACGGCAGCGATCTTCTTCACCTCATTCTCTCTCTGGCTGTGTCTGCAGACAGAAAGAACTCATTTGTAGACTGGAAGAGGTTTAATGTAAAATGATAAAATACCTATTTGTAAAATACCTTTTAACTTATCATTAATTATCTCATAATTTTTTGTGATAACATAACTTTAACATATCTTGCAGGTGTTCTTAACCAGTTCCATCAAGTAGGTTTCTGAAACTTGGCTCATCACTCTTTTTTCCCGCTTTTTGTCATCCATGAATCTAGGAGTTGTACGTACCTGTGTCCAGTGGAGGCGATAATAATCTCATCTCCAACTCTCCACGTCACTGCCTTCATCAGTGTCAGTGTGTTGGAGCCATTGGTGGCCGTCTGAGCCAAGTGCGTCCAGGGAACAGGAACCGGTTGACCTGGAGAAACAGGTTGTTGACAATCATCACTACCAGAGGGTTTTTTGGATAAGGTGTCTCTAATAATAACTCTGTGCAAAAAATCCCAGAGGCTACGACTCATGTTACTATGTCATTATGTGACAGTCGCACATGTAGTCAGGCAGTTTTTTAAAAAGAAAATTGGTCATTAACTTGTAAATGTTCTGTCCCTCAAAGTCTCACGGTGATAATGAAGGAGGCCTTACATAACCAAAAAATGAGCATGTACAAAGCAAACCAGAAATACATTAGTATTGTCAACAGAAAACTCTAAAAGTTAACTGTTTTTGTTTTTAACAAAAAAAAGATAACCATGAATAGAAAAGAGAAATTTAGGCCTTTTTAATCCTCTCTGTATTTATTTGTTGGAATAATAAAGCAATGGACAAACACAAAAACTATCATTCCTTTACTAGGTCCATCATTATATTTTAAATATTAATTAATTAATTAGGCATATTGATAATTAAACTTTTACTACTACTTTTACTTTAACTTCTAAAACTACTTGTCAGATTTTGTACAGTTCCACTGCTGTTGAAAATAATTTTTGCAGCATTTCATATGTCTTTCTTGAATGCGCCCCTGTGTGTGACAAACCATGCATGTCCAGGACTCCTTCTCTGACAGCCAGGGTCTTGGCTCCATAAACAGGAAGTTCAGGTGAGCGCAGGTTTCCATGAAGGGTGATAATGGCTTTGTGCTGGAAAGGTGCCCCCTCCTGGCCAATCTGAAGCCGCCCGCCGTCTGTGATCAGGATGTTCTCCGCCTGCAGCTCGATGTCCGCTTCATCGAACACCAGCGTCCCACCTAGAAGCGTAGAAATCGCACAACGTAAAGTAGCGGTTGAGGCTGAAAATGCGGCTCATGTGGTTCGCAGAACTCAACGGTCGAGTCGGAAACTTACCTTGAATGAGGAGCATTTTCAGCACTGGGGTGCTGGTGTCCAGGAGGATGGTCTGGCCTTTAGTGATGACGGCGAAGGTGCCCTTCTCAGGTGGGGAGAGACCGCCCCATGTGAACCTCGACGACCACACGTCAATGTAAAAAAAATCTGCATTGTCCTGAAAAAAAGGAAGCAAACCGAATGAAGAAGATGAAACTCGGTGAAGATCACGCACGCGGCTCGATGTGAAGGTACATGGCCGGTGGCTGGAGGTCCGTCTCGTCTCACCATCTTGGCGACGCCTCTGTCTGCGATGCTGACTCTGACTTTGGTTTCCTGGGACTGTCGCTGAGCTCCTGTCACGCAGACGATGGTCGTGGCAGTGCTGGATGAAACGTTACACACACTCCCGGCGATGGTCACGCTGACTTCGTTCACGTCGGTGCTGCAATCATGGATTGAACTTGATGAGATTCAGTGAGAAAAAGGGGATTATGGAATGTGCTGTACACAGACAAACAGTATATTGCAATACAGCTTAATACATTTTGCAAGTTTTGTTTTTTATCAAAATCTTACTTCTTGCATGCATAATTAATTCTAAATAATAATTTATTACTATGTTATTACTATGTTATTTACTTTGTTATAAAGTAAATAACATAAAAATATATACGCTATTTTGGCCATCATAAGGACAAAGCAAAAGCAATATATAAAATATAGAATGTAACTCATAGTTGAAATGATTTTTTTTAGCTTTCTTTTAGTTTTTCCTTAAGCCTGACAATGAGTGTGTGCAAACAATGAGGTCATGTTGAGGAAGTGAGTCAATGATTTTCAGCGACTGGAATCTAATCTGGGCGTGTGTCTCCGTTCTGCTGTTTTCCTTTGCTGCACCTGAAACCGGAGCCCTGGATTGTGAGCGTTGTGCCCCCAGCGGTGCCTCCTCTCCTCGGAGAAACCTCCGAGATCACCGGAGTCAGCTGAGACTTGTAGGTGAAGCCACTGGATATGTTGACGGCATCCAGCTGGTTGTTGACTTCCACCGTGCAGCTCACCTCCGACTGAGTGTCTGACATCGGGCAGGCAGACACACAGAAGCAAAAGAATGAAGAGACGCTTTCAAAGAAGGAACGAGGCAAAGACGCCAGCCGTGACTCGCTTCTGTCGTCTGTGTCATTCCAGCGATTATCTCATACAGTAAAAAGCATTCCATCGAGATGAAATCTGTCACAACAACGCTATTTAAAGCTCAGCTTTGACAGAACTTGTTTGACTCATTTGTGTGGAGCCAAAAATATCACAAACCAGTGGCTGTGCACTCTGAGTTCCTAATCTCTCAAGTAATTGTAGAAGCCTATAATTAAGAAGTCACTTGTTCTCATGAGAAAAAAAGACATGCAAACACAAAAAAGTATAAAAGTATCATATCGTTTTTGAAGTGGACCGACCCTTCATCGAATGTTTTGCTTTGGACCGTATGAGGACCTGTATGAGGAAAAGCTTTTGAGTGCTTCTTAATTACCATTGTTGAGGGGAGACCAGCATTGCAGTTGGCTCGACGTCGACGTTTCTCGGTTCACTCTGCACTCCGCCCCGCAGATCGTCACGTTTGAGTTGTGCGGGTCGAACCCAGAACCCGTCACGGTGAGCAGGGCCCCCCCACCGAAGCTGCCTGAATTGCAGGAACAGAAGAAGAAAAATGTGGATACAGGAGGATTACGGTAGGAGAGGAATGAAGAAGCAACGATGCTGATCAAATACAGAGGATAGTGCAATATTACAAGAGTTTATTTTGTTTTACTACAGTAGTATTAACACCGCATGGCTGATTTACTCTGCAGGATTATATTTCAAGATTGAAAAATTTCATCATGAAACTTTAACTGGAGATTGCTCATAGACTGGGCTTGAAGTTTCATTTCAGTTCGGGTCGAATTGCCTCGGTCTTACCCTGGTTGGGCTGCACTGCACTCAGAGTCAGCTCGTACACGAACGAGACGGTCGACTTGGCGTGACCTTTGACCTGGTGATGAAGGGCGACCAGGTACGTCCCGCCGGGATTGTTCCCAGCGGTGCACCGGACCTCTGTGTCGGAGGTGGAGGTCACGTTGCAGGCGGCGCCGTTCATGGTGACGGAAACGAGCTGCGGGTCCGCACCAAATCCAGAGCCTGACAACGTGACGACGGTGCCGCTTGGCCCTGTGAGGGAAAAACACAGAGAGGCGAAGTTAAAGGTTAAAGTTGTTTCTGGAAAATCTCTGGAAAAAGTCCTCATTCAAAGTTTGCTGAAATGGTAGCGGCCAATCTTCTCAGACCCATTCTGTCTCAAAGTGCAAAAAAAAGAGGGACGCGCACAATATAAAAACCACCACGTGCAAAACCTCAAGATACATGATGATTTTATCTGTTGTCTGTATTTATTGATTTGTTTACTTTATCTGCTGTTGGATTTTATTGTGATTCTTGTCTATTTATTGCACTGTGCACTTTGATGTGTGATGACATTTAGCGTCAGTGCTGCAAACTCTATGCACAAGCCAACATGCATGCACATATTTTAACCAGTCTACTGATGATGTTAAGAATGCTCTATTTAGGTCCTATTGTACCTCATTGTATACAGAGCACCTGTGGTGCTGGTAGAGTGCTGGAAAAAAAAAAAAAAAAAAAAAAAACTTCTGGTGGCATATAATGATGCATTTACGATTCTGCCCAGGTATCCAAGGTGGTCAAGTGCCAGCCTTAGGTTTGGTAGCAGTAATGTGCCCACTTTTTATGCTGTTCTCAGAAAGTTTATGTACCGTTTTATACGTCGACTTAGTGACACAAAATATTTGTCATACCTCTGGAAGCACTGGGATAGATGTCTGTATGTGTTTTAATCTTACTTGTTGTGTTGTTATGTCAATCTGGTTTTTGCACTTGTTTCTTTTTTTAATATGGACCTGAGTCTGGAATAAAGTTTATCTATCTAAGATTTGTCCACAAATGTAAAGTACGTTATAAATAAAATATGTTATTATTATTATTATTATTATTATTATTATTATTGTTGTTGTTGTTGTTGTTGTTGTTGTTGTTGTTGTTATTATGATACCTACCTGTGGCTGGACTGATGGAGGTGACCGCGGGGGTGTGGGCCTCAGAGTAGTTGAAGCTGAGCGGAGGGAACCGCACGGACAGAACCTGGATGTTCACCTCGGCCTGGCCGGTGCCCCCTGGAGGCGTGAGGCAGCGGAGCTCGCTGGGCGTCGCCGCCTGGATGGCGCAGGGCCGGCCGCCCACCGTCACGCTGGTGTTCCCCGGAGCGAAGCCGTTCCCGGTGATGACCAGCGGGGTCCCACCCTCCACGCTGCCAGCGCCGGGGCTGAGGGCGGCCTGACCCACGCTGGTCAGCGAGACGGCGCCGGACGCGAGGCCTTTGCTTCTCACGATAACGGTGAGCGGGTGTTGGCCCGCCGGCAGGGCGCCGACGTCCACCGAGATGTCGCCGTCGGTCACGGCGGTGACCCCCAGCGGGGCGGCGCCGGCGAACGCCACCACGTCGTCGGCGCGGCTCCCGAAGCCTGAGCCGGAGATGGTGACGCTGGTCGGGCCGCTGAGGCTCCCGTTGGAGACGCCCGTCAGCGTGGGCGTGACGGAGGAGGAGTACAGGAAGGAGCAGTTGGCCAGGCAGGAGCTGGGGATGCTTCCCACCAGGAAGGTGACCTCGCCCGAGTGCGGCTGGGACTCGGCAGTGTCGCAGACGATGGAGGTGTAGTTGAGCGACACCGGGGCGCACGGCTCGCCGGCCACGCTCACCGCACCCCCGGCGGAGAAGCCGGAGCCGGCGATCCAGACGCGGGTGCTGCCGGTGGGGCTGCCCACGGCGGGCCACACCGAGTCGACGGCCGGCAGGAGGGCGAAGCGGCGGGCGAGCTCGCCCTGCACGGCCACGACGGCCTCGCCCAGGTTGTTCACGCGGACGACCACCGGGTGGCTCACGCCCACTGGGAGCTCGCTGTCGGAGCTCAGGCGGCACTCGATGTCGGTTTGATTGCTGCTGATCAGGTGACAGGATTGACCTCCCACTGTGACCTGCAGGAAGCACAGAGAGCAGGTTGTTTGAGGTGTGTCAAAAAAAAAAAAAAATCCTATTTATTCCAGTTTTATTATGATAGCTTTTTTTTTTTTTTTTTTTTTTTTTTTTTGCATCTCCTGTTTTATTTAATTAAAGGACCCATATTATATACATTTAAACATCAATATTTCTCATTCCAGATTCCAGCAGAGCAGTTTTGCCTGAACATTAGTGGATCTAAAATGAGTTTCTGACTTTTTACAACCTAAAGATTGGTATTGTTATTATTACTAGTATTGATATTATTGTTGGTAGTATTATTATTAATAGTAATAATATTATTAATGTTTTTTTTAAATGTTTTTTTCTTCATTTTTTGTTTTCTTTCGTTATGTTCAAAAGAAATTTAAATCAATCAATCAATCAAAGATCATTGTTCATTTCTCTGTTCAGCAGCACGCTGAGGTTTTGTTATTGGTAGAAAATGGATACTTGTGTAACTGCAGTTTAACACTTATGAACCATCAGTAACACATGAGTCTTATACAATGAAGGGTTAAAAAGCAGCCCACCTCATTGGCACAGGAAGTGGTGCTGAAGCCACTGCCCTGAATGTGGATGACCTGGTGGTAGGTTCCCTGGTTGGGAGAAATGGAGTGGACGGTGGGAGTGGAGCAGGCGGAGGAGACGAAAACAAAGTCCTTCTGGTTGCTCGGACTGCACTGCGGCGAGGCGACGCACTGGGAGACGGATCTGGAGACGCGGCGAGAACCTGACGACAGGGGAGGTGGTTTCATCAGTTATGAGATCGTCAGACTTTCATTCTTTGCTCAAAACAAGAAGCTTTCATCAGTCATGTGCATCTACCTCCGGGCACCAGCCGGGCTTCGACGCCGCTCACACTGACGCTGATTTCTCTGCTCTCATTCTCTCGTGGAAGGACTTTGACCACGCCCTGCAGCACCTTGACGTTGGCATCGTCTATGTACCCACTGCTGTAATAATACACTCCGGGTACGGTGAAGCGGTACTTGAAGGTACCTGAGAGGATTGAGAGGTGTTTGTTATGGAAGAATCCCAGATATGGTGTACATTTATCTTTCAAAGACGCTGAAAAGTGTGGTGGACAGAAAAATCTGCCAGAAATGATCAACTTTATCATTTGTTTCTATAGTTTCTGGTGTTCTATGAGGGAAATCTTCAGTTAAGGCCGTGGAGACATGTATACACTATAAGAATTAAGCTTATGAGATTACACATTATAAATTGTTTTTTATGTTCCCTGTCTGTTTATTGCAGGGGTGTCAAACTCAAATACACAGTAGGTCAAAATGTAAAACTTGGACAAAGTCTCAGACCAATGTTGATATTTAGTCAAAAAATCTTCCTGCAGATAAAACAATGAACCTTTTTATATGGATACAGACAAGTTTTGCTTCAACACTGAATATGGAACAAGCAAAGCTTAATACTATACAATAAATAACTTAATATTGCATACATGCGAAATGAAATTTCAAACGAAAGAAACTCAACAAAATAAATAAAATGTTAATTAAAAAAAAGCCTTTTTTTTATTTGTAGTCTTCTGATTTAAGTTTCAACAGTCACCATCTCTACGTGGTAATAATACATTTAAAAATAAAATAACAAAGATAAACCAATTGGTGATAATAATATTAATGATATTCTTCAATAAACGTCCTGTCCTGATTGAGCAGAGGATTCTGGGATCTGCAGTATTAGCGGTACATGTGCTGTATGATAGTGCAGTGATTTTGTATTGCCTCGCGGGCCAAATATAATGACACTGCGGCCCAGAGTTTACACCTATGGTTTATTGATTGTCATTGTATGATCAGTAATGGGGTCAATGAGAAAATTCTCCAAATTCAAACAATAAAATGTATCCTATGGTCGGGGGTCGGGGGTCAATGTAGAAAGTCAGCTGGTGCTTCACCTGTTTCAGTCTTGGTGTCGCCACTTTTGAACGGACCCCCTTCGTAGGTGGTGCCAGCCGGGCTGGAAACACTGAAGACCCTGTAGCCGACTCTCTGGAAGGCTGGAGCGTTCCAGCCCCACATCACCGTGTCGCCCACGGACACTGTCACTGTGGAAGGACTCCAGGCGTATCCCACCCCGTAACCTGTAACACAGGTGCAAATTAAGCTAAGCTGTGTCCCAAAGGTGGCTAATAGTTGCACAGCGAGCGGGGTTTCTTTTGTCAGAGTGTCACTTGTAATCTCCTGGTGACTGCCTCCCTGCCCGCAGCACTTTTCGGTAAGTTAACTCTCATTCTTTTGTTCCTGGCCCGGCTTACTCACATTCTGTTTGACAGCAGCAAAAAGAGTGTGAACCTACTGGGGTGCGCTCCCTGGTTGCTGACATAGTGCGTCTTCTCAGCCGACTGCATAACACACTCCAGCGCATTCTCTGAGGCCACCTCCACCTTGCACTGAGCGCCCTCTGCAAGGAACCACAACAAAAGACCTGTGAGATCGCTGGTGAAAATTGGCCCCGCAGCGGTTTCGTTTCAGGACGTCATTGTGGGGCTTGTGCAGTCACACGGGAGAGTAGGAAGCTGTAGAACAAACTGATTGTCGAAGATTGTCCTTTATGTTGTCAAAGAAAATATGCTAGTCACTAAACACAATGAGTCAAGCCTGATTGTTTGATAAAGAGGAATGAGGGAAGGTCGAATTTGCATGAACATTTTTTCTCCTTTAGGTGCTCCATCCATAAAATAAAATAAAATAAAACAAAACGTGTGTGAAGACACAGAAGCGAAGAAAGTTGTGCATATGCATGTTTTCAGCGAGATGCCTCCTGCCCGTGGTACCACAGGCGTCTGTGGTTTACCATGCGAGCTGCCGAAGAACACCTGGTTGTGCGCGGTCACGTTGCTAAAACCGGATCCAGTAATGGTCAGACGGGTTCCTCCCATCAGAGATCCAAGCAAGGGGGAGACGCTGTGGACCTCCAGGATGTATTCAATGGTCGTGTTCACACCGTTGCTGTGAGAGTTGACAATTATGTTATATAATATAATACTTTTGTTTCACTTAATGCATGTCTCTAAACATTTACATTTCATTCAAAAGCTGTTTAAGTTGCTTTTGAGTCCTATGAAATTACATATGCAATAAGTCAATAAGTATTAATGTGATATGTACTGTTAAACAAAATTATGCAAAGGTTGAGAAAAAGAACAACGTGAAGCAGCAACGTGAGTCCATTAGCGAAGATCTTTTTTTGGATGACTTGATATTTTAAACGTTCCGTAACAGGCCTGCGATAAAATCGCCGTTTCTTAAAGGCGACGCGTTGACTGATGAGCATTTTTCATATCAGTGTCCTTTGAAGTTGCCGCACCTTGTCTGAGGGAAGCCATTGTTTCCAACCTGCACGTCGACCCTATAGAATCCGGGTGGCAGCACGGGGAGCAGGCAGGTGATGTCTGTGGCCGTCCACTGTGCGATGACGCACTCCTTCATGCCGACCCACACCGCGCTGTCATTGCTTTGTGCTCCTAAGTTGGAACCCTGTACGGTGAGCGTGTGATGGGCTGCACAAACAAAAAAAGTGGGAGGGGAATGCAACTTTTGTCAGTGAGAGATACAATTATCGTGACATCTCCTTTGACACATACCCCAGTGTGGACTCTCCTGCTTTGATGACAGAAATGACATGTGACATGTCCGGCTGTTACCTCATGTCAAATACTCGGTGTTTCACGTGTTTTAAATGGCAAAGGGCAGAACGGCCCTCAGGGCCGACATTAGACACAACAAACATTTTTGCACACTCACGCCATGGACAAGCACATGCAATGCTCCAAAAACACAACATGTCACTCAAACTCACTGTAAATACAACAGAAAATTAAAATTGCTCTTTGAGAGCTGTTGAAAATTCACAAAAAAGAAACTTGCGAGATGGTGCTACTATTGAAAAAAAGCTTACTGTTGATGAATTTGTTATATGTTGTATTATATGTATTATTTTATAATGAAGCATCCATCCTTCCCATTTACACATGAGAACAAGATTCCAGCCTTTGTTGTCTGATTCAGGACAAAGACTATATACTTTATACTACTATACTATATACTATAAAGACTATATACTATATACTATATTTCAAGTTACATATACAAACAAATCCAACTTCCACTTCATCAGACTAAACCCACTGTGAAACCCATGATAGCAATTTTACGGCAATGACTGTTCATCATGCGCATGAATGCTCGTTATATCCGGAGAACTCTTGACTCACCAACCCCAGTCACAGAGTTGGGACTCAGACTGGTGATCTGAGGGGTGAGGTTGGCGTCATAGGTGAAGGAGTCGCTGGCCGTCTCACTCATGTTCCCCACCGTCACAGTCACGCTCTGCGATCCAGCAGCCCCCTGGAATAATAAACATTCATCTCTTGAACAAAGAGTGATTTACTCCACACTTGGGGAAGGAAACCAAAGAACAAGGAATGTAACGTTTAGAAGAGGTGAAATGCAAGATTCAAGATTCAAGATTTTTATTTGCTATTTGTTCGTGCACACACAGGAACTAATTTTGCAGCTGTTAAAGGAGTCAAGTCAAGTTAAAAAGACAGTAAGTAAAGTTTATCCAGACCCCATCAGACTGGGGTATAATATGAAGAGATGTCTCTTCATACGGACGAGACATCATCCGTATGAAGAACACCTGCGCTCTGTGGACTTACCGCCGGCGTTCTGCATTTCAGCTCAGTGTCACTGGCGTGAACCACGTGACAGTGTTGACCGCCGACAGAAACCGTGGAGTTGTCACTGAAGCCGAAGCCTTTGACTGTCAGCAACGTGCCTCCTGAGGGTAAAAGAAATAAAAACAAAAACAAAGTTTTTCTTGAGACAAATGACAACCGTCTGCTTCACTCTTCATTTTATGGGTCTACTTGATTGTGCAAGTCTGACCTGCCGTGCTGCCAGAGAGCGGAGAGAAGGAGGAAACAATCAGCTGGTAGGTGAAGTACAGCATGTCTCCACCTGCGTAGCGGGCGTTTCCCAGGGAGGGGAAGCGGACCATCACTGGGTAGGTGCCGGCGCTGGCGCTGCCAATTCTGCACACCTGACTGGTGTCTGGAATACAGTAGACGCGTTCAGGCCGGCGACAGTCGCTGCACAGCAAACAGAACACTGGCTTACGATGAGGGGACGTCTGCTACTCACTGGAGACCTGCTCGACGTGGCACTCAGAGTCTCCCACGTGGATGGAGGCATTTTCATGGCCGAAGCCGGTTCCAGTGACGACCAGCAGAGTCCCCAGACCGTTGGATCCTGCAAAATCAAGTTGCTTAAGTATACTGTACACTCGCAGTCAAAGGTTTGGACACACCTTATGAACTTAACGTCTTTGCTTTCATTCTCATGACTATTGACTTTGCAGTTTATCACTTAAGGCATCAAAACTACGTATGAACACACATGGCATTATGTAGGGAAACAATAAAAGTGTTAAATAACTCAAACGTGTTTTATATTTAAATTCCTCTAAATAGCCACCGTTCATTAAAAGCATATTTGGAGTTATTTAATGTGTTTTTCTTTGCTGCATAATTCCATATATCTTGTTCATATATTTGATGTCTTCATTATCTATCTGCAGTGTAGAAAGTTGTTAAGAAAAAAAAATTGCATGTGAAGGTGTTTCCAAAGTTTTGGCTGGTAGCGTGTATGATTTTTCGGCTTTTCTTGCCATTTCTGTTAAGATGTTCTCCCATAATTCAGGTTTTTTTTTTACATTTTAATACAATTACATTAAGGTTTCTTTTGTTCCACTGAATTGCTAAACAACTGTTTAGTGGAGTCAGATTTTGCAAGACACCTTGACCCGGGTTGATTCCAGTCACAACCGGAGTAGAGCCTTCCGACCATTCAAACGTGCAGTCACCAGTGCAGTTTGAGGGAATGCCATTAATGATCACCTCCACCTGAAAACACAATTCAAAAACAAGACACTCAGACACATGTCTGTCGATCTATGTCCCATGGGACTGCCTGACATTTTTGATGTCAAGCATCTGCTCACACACACACACACACACAGACACACGCGCGCGCGTGCGCGCGACCACATGCGCACAAAAATAGAGAAATTAATAAAAGTAGACTTGTTGTGCAGACTGAGACTTGTTCTACTGGAACTCAACATGATACAAGAACACTACTAACACTCACATAATGCTGACGACCCAAACCAGACACGTCTAAGGCACGGTGAATCACAGCCCCACCTGTGGTTTGTCCTCCAGGACACGGAAGAGATCTCCTGTTGCACTTCGCATTAGCAATCCTCCCTTGACCCTCTCCTTGGCTGAGAAATCCAAATTTTCACCCACAACGGATGAGCTATTGATCTGGAATGTGAACAATTTGGACTTTAGTCACTGCCGTCTTTGTGTGAGTGCGACATTTAATGGTCTGACAGGAGGTTTGGACAGTCAAAGGAACATTCAGCTCACGATGTTACTCAGAGACATTGGAGGGTCAATCGCAAGCGGGAGATGATACATTTCAGTTTAAATTAAAAAAAAAGCTCTGCAGTGGCAAATGGGCTGAGGAGGGTTAACTGACACAAAGGATCAATGTGAAGTAAAGACTTTGGAATAACATAGACAGAGAAATAGAATTGCATTGTGACCTGGATCAGAGGTTGGTCCCCAGGTCTGGTCAGCCACACCACCTTCCACTTGGGGCGTCTGCAGGTTCCCTGCCAGCTCACGCTGACCTGCCCCATCCCAGGGATTCCCTCCAGGGCGTACTTCAGGTCCTGCTCACTGATGTTCACTGAGAGGCCTGAAGGGGGCACACCAATCGTGTCACCTCTGTTTCCGTAGACACTGATTCTCTGCTCAATTTTTTTAACTTTGTCACTAATGGGTGGGGACGGGATGGGGGGTTGTTGCAAATATTTTTCGCAGACACACGCAGACGGATGCGGTTTGGTCAATCTGCTTCACAGACGGCGAACTAATTATATTATTAAGACTCAGTCATGACAACTGATGGTACTTGACAGATTGACAGGCAAGTGAAAATAATCCCTGTTGCTCAAGAGATTACTGGGATTTTTCCACCATGAATGTTCTGGGCCCAAATGCATTTATTTATTTGTTTTTATTTATTTTATAGACTCAAACCTGACCAGACAGTGTTTGACATGTCATCATTGCTGATTTTGATGTCTGCGTCTGTGAGTTAAAATGTAATGGTTTTGTCTCGTATGAACCATTGAAGACTGAAGTCAGGACCCGTCGGTGTGTGTGATGAGACTCTTGTTGTCTTTGCAAGCATGTTTTGAGGCATGTTGTCTAATTACCCTCATAAATACCATTTTAGTCCAGAGTAATAACTGCCTGTCAAAACTAGATGACAACGACGTACGTCAGGTGTCAGTCAGAGGTCATTGAAGGCTTTTAGCTTTGTGGTGAAAAACCGCACTGGCCGCTATTTTCCGTCGCAGTAAAAACAATGCATTTCTGTGGGAGCTACCTTCCACCCCGCTTCCGTAAATCTCAGCGCCGAAGGTGCCGGTCAGAGGGGGCGTGGCTCTGTGCAGCCGAGTGATGTTGGCCGTTGCGGCTCCGTCCACGTATGAGGCCGTGTCCTCGCTGCCGTTGGACATCTGGGAGTGCAGGAGAAGAAGAAAGACGAGTAAAGTTGGAACAATCGAATGATGTGTTGTTCGATTTTATTCTTATTGAGTTTAACAGAATTTTACTGTGCAATTCTTTGTGTTGTACGCGTTAAATTGTTCTCCATTGACCATTGTGTATTTTGTATGAACGTTTTAGAATTCTGACCCGAATGTTAGATCAGACCAAATCACCTTTTTTTTTTTTTTTGGTGTCTATTTCCTTCCAAATAAAACCAGATTGGCTGATATTTTTCAGAATCTGGGAGACACTTGTCTTGACCGCATTGAGAACCTTAGTCATTCTGTGTGAGACAGGTGAGTCACAGTGCAGAGACTCAGTCAAAGTCTCAGTACAGTCTGCTCTAAGTTTGTTAACAATTTCGCATCACGTGTGTCTCATGAAGAAAAAACAAGAGCTGAGAGGTTCAATTGGCGCTCAGGCTTTCAAAACGCTAAAACGAAACTACAACGCACTACAAATGTATAAGTTACCTCCATGAAGGTGATTTTCATCAGCGGGAAACCGAAGGCGCAGTCGGCTGGTGTGGCTCTGATCCTGTAGCTGATGGAATTGTTCGTAGAGGTTTTAGTGACAAGGATCGCGGTGAAAGAATGGCCGGAGCTCTCGAAGGGTGGAGGCCTTCTCTTGAGGAGAACAGCTGCAGGGAAACGGAGAATCAGAGCCGTCTGACATAACAGTTGTCGATTCATAAACTAAGTCAATCAAAAAAAAGGACACTGAGATATCTACATGTACATAACTACATATCTACAAAACAAAAAAAATGCTGTGTAGCAACAACAAGAGAATACAATCTGATTGTATTGCTATGGAGCTATTTACCATTGCTATCCATGGTGGTGGCCATCTTTCCCATGTACACAACATCCACATAGAAATCTGCGCCAGAATCATCTTTGTACAGGTAAACCTCCAGCAGTTTGTAGCTGCTTCCAATGTAAACCATCTGCAGGGAACTTTGCATGTCCATGCATTTGTATCCCCATCTGCAGTCAAATCACAGCAGTTACAGGTGGAATCTTCTCGAGAATTGTTTAAAAAAAAAAAAAATCTGATCATGGATTTGACTCACTTGTCGCTCTTAGTGAAGACTGTGTTGACCTTTGCGGTTTCTGTCAAGGTTCGTCCGTCCGTGTTGACGTATGTGAACTTCAAACCCACCTCATCTTTCAGCATTCCCTTGTACGCGAAGCAAAGCTGAAAGACAAGGCGATTGCCAAATGCATTCGGATGGAAACGGAAGGGCACGGTTCAACAATGGCAGCTTGTCGCCTGTCAGCCTTTTGTCTCCATTCGCGGAACATACTTCAGATGAACAGCGAGAGATGAACTCAGATTATTTACCATTGCATTCCTGTCCAGTGAAACGGCACCGTAGTAGCCGCCATTGTCTTTGGTGTACGAGTCCTTGAATAGAACCTCCGCGTTCTTCAGCGACCACTCACCGCAGAAACCTGCGTTCTTCACCGGAGTTCCGCTCCGGCCGTCGCTGAACTGATGAGTTCAAAGACACCAGCGAACTGTAAGAATCTCGAGCCTCATTCAATCCTCAAGTAATACCCATCCCCTCCCCCACCACCAACCTGTGGGGCATTCTCAAAGTTGTTAAAGTATGCCACGTTAGTTCCTTCACTTTTCAGGATCTCTGTTGGACACTCGCCGCTCATCATCTCCTCCAAAGCAGAGTGCACCTGTTTATCACACAACATTTTTAGCATTCTCAATATTTTTGACCAAGTACACTTAGTAAAATATGTCCTCCTACACACCTCAGTCTCATTGGCGCTGACTGGAATGGGCTTTGTTGGCACTCCCCCCCAAAGCAGGGTAAAGGTCTCCATGTTGCTTCTCCCCTTTGTGAGCTCGGCAACAGTGATGTTGGTAACAGAGCCATAAACGTCATAGTGTAGAGGTTCAAAATCCCCTGAGGACACCCAAACAAAAGGAATAATTTAAACTCTAGTGCAGCAGTGGAGCACCATACACTGACAGGAACATTTGAATAATATTCATGGGACATGTCATTCTATGTGACAGAGCCTTAATGTGCATTTGAGGATTGCACCATCCTAATTTACTTGATATTCATACAATAACATTTCTTTACCTCTGTCAGAGTTAAATTTGACTGTAAAGTGAGATCCTTTGTTGTCTTCCTGTTTGGTGACCTGGACTGAGTCAGGTTTGATTGACCAAAGGCTGTTTAAAGCTGCTTCCACTACATCTGCCGAGGCAGTGACTGGAATCATACCTGAGGGGAGAAAAGACAAAACTCACAGTCTAATGTTCTCGCAGGTGCAGTGGCATACAGTTTCTGGCTGTTGTTTGCTTGCTACTAAAGCTAAAAAGAAAATGCCATGTATTCCAGACAGCAAATGTAGAGCTTGTCAGTTTTTTCTTTTCTTTTTTGCAATAAATGAATGAACAAATAAAAACATTACCAGTCATGGCGGCTCCATATCCCAGACTGAAGAAGGTGTTTCCACAGAGATGGCTGGAACAGTCGCTGCTCACTGTGACCTTCTGAACCTCATTGACTGCAACACTTTTGGACAAGTTTTCAAGGGTAACGACCTGCACGGTTGTGACAAAGAGTGAAGAGGAGAATTAAGGAAGAATTTCACACTGAGGCATCTTGTAGAAAACAGTTGTTCACTTTAAGTTTTTCACAGCTTCCCAAAATCCCCCCAAACATTTTTCTTGGAGTCTCCATGAACAGTTTGGGAGGTCTTCAAAACATTTTGGAGAACAGGGGGTCTAGCAGATGATGGCAATTGTCTATAGCTGACTTTGTAGAGAGCAGGGACATTTCCCAGGGACTAACCTCTAAATAATGAAATTGAAATAATGATAAATATCTTGGAGGGGAGAAATAATAACTAATAAGCTGGATGGCTACGCACCTGTTCCTCATCAAATACGTCATATTCAGCAACGAGGTTCTGTTCCTCATTCACGGCGTCGTCCGACTGGGTTTTTGTATAGGAGCTCTCCCCCTTGAACAAGGCAATTTTGAAAGAAGCTGGGCCTCCATAGTCTTGATGCAACACTTCCATGTAGTAGCTACAAGGAGAAAGAAGACATTTCTTTTCATCATCACAAGACCAATAGTTATTGTGAGCTCTGCACTCACGCTGAATTGTCTCTTAACAACCTATAAGGCACCCAGAGTTTGTACGTACTATTTTCCTGCTTCAAGGGGAATGACCTCAGACTTTTGTGATGACCTTGAGAAGATACTGTTGGTGTAACTCGTCTGGTAAGCGATTAGGGCCTGGAGACAAAGTGTCAAGTCACAAAAGCAGTTCTCACCAAATAACACACTGGTATCACCTATTGGTGTCATGATTTATTTTTGTAGACGTGATATATAATATTATATTGACCTTATCTTCTGGGAGGCTGGAGTTACTGAGGTAGAGCTCACACCGGTCATCACACTGGAGGTAAAGTGTGTAGTTTTCACTTGTCGGAGGAACAAAAAAGCCCCTGGTGCGGCTGGTGAAAAAACGGTTTTGGATGGGGAAAGTCTGGGGCATGTCGGTCCACAGCTCCAGGTATCCTGGTTTGCTGCTGTTATAGGTTAAGATGTCAGCCAGCCTGGAGGGTCTCGTCTCATTCCACACCTCTGTCCTCAAGCCTCGACCACCTGGATTTGATAGGGACATGAATGAAACTGCATGTCCGAAGATGACAATGGATTTTTATTAGGAACGTCTTTCTTGTCAAATGTCACTGTGACTGCAGGAATACGCCTCTGGATCAATTTCACTGTAAGGCTATCTGAGATGCCTCGAAACTTGTACTTCAAGGGAAAGAAAAACAATTTGCAAATGATTTGGAAGATTATCACACAGGACTATTACTGTCATTTGAGTTAATGCTTACAGACGTGTCGTTACAGTGTCAGACTGCTAATCCCACCTTGACAGACACTCATTTCAGTGCACATAGCTGTAGTGGTTGGAGTTGCATGCACGCAGCTAGTGCAACACACAACACGCTGATGCAACTATTCTTAAGTAGCCCTTTAAACCCTCTGATGTCTGTGTTTGCTTTCACTCGGCCCGGGATGAAAGTTAACCTTTAGTATTGTGGAGGACACCAAAAAAAAAATGGTATGTGCCTTTGTGTGTCAAAGCCTGTCAAGATATCATGTCATTACAGTACACATGACACCAAAGTGTTGTTAGCAGCTCTGACGACAGAACTCTCACAACAGAACGGAAAGATATTTCAAATTTTTCCTCCGGCGGTCATGCCGTCTGATTATCTCATTGTGTTAACAATATAATCAGACGGCGCCCCAAAAAAAATAGGCAACATGACAAGACGGAGACAAACGTTGGTTGCGTGACATCAAGAGGCACAGAGACAAAAGGAGAGATGTTGCGTTCTCACCTGGGTACACTGTCATGTTGCTCTTCATATCCTGTTTGGCAGTCCTGCATGTGATCATGTCATCAGAGACACTCTCGACTCTGCAAGGCAGGCCTGCAGACAGGAAAGAACAGTGATGTCGTAGTTCATCTTAAATCTTCCATGACCATGAAAAACACAGCAGCGTAAGGCCAGACTGAAAGCAAATTAAAAGCAAATGGCCAACTGTTGTGACAAGACTTCATTGAAGGGGTTGGAACATTAAAAAGGAAGATTAAAAAGCTTTTGTAGTTTATGAGAAAGTATCCACTTTTTGACATAATGTGTCAAAAAGTGGATACTTTAACATAATGTTACTTATTTTTTCTTTTATTTCACTGAAGATTGTGAAACAGAATTTTTTTGGGCAAATTTGAATTTCAGAATTCTATATGTGATTAATTTTATTTATTTTGATGCCATCTACAAATACTATGTGTTTTAGTGTGCTTTTTCTACTAATTCAGGTAAAGTGAATTATGCATGATACTTTGATTGAAAACTTTGATCAAAATGAAAATATGTTGACAAATAGTTTCTGTTCACAATTCAAGGGACTTTCTTCAATCTTCCTTAAGTCTGTCTACACAATGTCAAGGAAACAACACGATCCCATGACACCTGCTATTGTTTGTCAGTTTGCATGCAGCAACCGTACGTCTTCTTTTTCTTAATATAGGTATGCGTGCCATTCTTTGGTGCTGAAAAGGATTATCACCATCGCGTGTCGTGAGGGCCTCAAGGAGAGCTCTGTTTCGTAGCAAAGCGACTCACTTGTCACAAGGAACGCTATGCACTGTGCGAGTGAACAACATCGGCAGGGGTTGTCATGGGTATGGAGACAAACAATGTCGTCTGAATTCTTTTGAACCTCGATGCGATTACCTCCAACAAGGACGCGCGCCGGATGCTCAGTTTGGTCAAAGAAGTGGCCGTGGACGGTGAGCAGGGTGCCACCCATGACGCTGCCAGTGGAGGGGGTCACTCTCGTCACCTCTGAATTACAAACATGAATGCATTAACAACAAATCCTGCTACAGGAAGTAATCCCGTTCACTGTGACAAGACTCCACCTGCAAATGTCTGAACCATGGCCTGAATGTTTGTGCCAAAAACCTTGAACACATCCTTGTTTGGTAAACTCCTACAGGAAAACAACAACAAAAGTTGCAAAAATAAGTGTCACCATCATTGGTGGGACACAGTATTGGAATAGAGCAATGAAGCACATTAGTACAGCGTGAGCAAAAGCTTTTTAAAACCTCACAACTGATGTTTACCTTCCAAAATCAGCATCAAGAATGAAACTCAGATTTTGATGTCCTGTTTGAAAATAAAGCAGAGAGGAAAAAGAATCAGGAATTCCTAATTATTAATAACAAGAGGCAGGTTTAGCTGCTACCTAACCGTCTTACCGACATATGATCCTGTCATTTTACAGCTCATGTATCCCCAGTGAGAAGATTCGGAGTTCAGTTTTAACTGATACCTAAACATGGTTACAAATAATTAATTACTGCATGTCTACTTAACCTCATCAAATTTAAAATCATTCATCATTTTAGGTCAATTAGGAAACATCTATAAACACAAACACTGTACAGGTACTTACAGCTCATCTGAATTTGCCTTCAGCAGCTCACATGGCATCCCGCCAATGTAGGATCTGGAAGTAAGAAAACAGACAGTTAAAAACAGAAAATGTATTGAAGAAGTTACCAAGTTGGACTACATTACAATAGCATATCACAACACAAATGTGCAGGAATTCCTTGGCTAAAAAAACAATCTTAAAGTAACACAGACGCTTGTGAAAACTGGTCTTAGTTCCCTGCCAACCTATCAGCAGAAAACACACGTCCCTCATGAACAACATCTCACGACTTGTCCTGTGTTTGTTGGCAATTTTGAGAATAAAGCAATTTTGTCAGTGTGTTAAAGTTGTTGTGACAAGAATTTATGATGTGTTCTACCAATTTTTACTTGCACAAACTTAAAGTTTGCCCCTGGACTTTTAAAGGAGTTTCCTTTTGATTTCATAAGGTACAGTTAACTCAATTTAACAACCTAATGTAACCTAGTGCATTATGTCTTTACTTTATCTATGTACTTAAAACATAAACATTTTGAAAAGTGACCTTGCTTGATTTCACTGGGAGTCACTTGTTTAAGTATTTTTTTTTTTTTTTTTTTTTTTTAATTATTCCTTCATTCTTCTCTGGAAAATATAAATCATGCAAAAAGATGTCTTTGTGGTTGCAGTTATTATTTCCTGAAGAAATTTACCAATAGATGTAAGCTCAAAATATTATGTGTCTCATGTTATGCCATCAATTTCACACCTTAGAAATCGGACATTGAGGCCATTCGAGCTCGTTGCTGAGTTGCTTCCGTACACATCAGTGTAGATCCGTCCCCCAATTGTCAACAAGGTGCCTGTGGTGATTTTCAGTCGTTGTCAACTTACCGAAGAAATGGAATCGATCAAAATTTAAAAAAATTAAAGATTCAAAATAAAGAATCTTACCTGGGGGGCCAGTGAATGGGCTTAAGGAGGAGATAATAGGTGTTCTCCACCAGACAGTCTAGGAGAGTTACAGTTAATTAAAAAAAAGAAAAGAAAAGATTTAAGAAATAGTTCCAAACTTGTGACACATGACGCTGCAGTGTTGCATTAACTGAAAACTTACATAGAACTTGCAATGGCCAGAGTTTAAATTGCCATTACATATTGCACTGTCAGGAAACGGAACGCCATCCACACTGACTCGGATTGAATAGCTATCCCCTGGCATGGGTCTGCAAAGCACACAATTAACATTAAAATTGTTATATTGAATTTTTATTTAACCGTGCTGTTGAGGTCACCGGTACATGTTCAGAATTTTTTTTGTCAGCCAACTGAAAACAGAAAAAAAAAAAAAAAACCTGCCTGCTGTAACACATGATCTGGTTGGCGTGTGTTGAGTCTCTCTCCACATCACAGGGGACGGACAGGGTGCTGGACACCAGAGTCACAGTGTTACCAAAATTTTCATTTTCTGGATTCAACTGAAACTGTCGCTCCTGGGCAAAACCTGGAAAAAAGGAAAAAACAAATCATCATGAATCTAAAATTGTCTTTCAGTTATAATCAGATTTGAAGTGTGATTTGACTTTGAGTCAAGTTAGTTAGTAACGTTCAACTTCTATAATCAATTCTTTACCTTCTCCAACAATGGTGATTCGGGTTGCTCCATTGCTGCTTCCTCGATGTGGCCAAATGTAGCTAACCCGCTGAGCATCTGAACACACATTAAAAAATAAATTAAATAAATGAAAATATAAACTATTGCACAATGCATTTTGTTTTGATCTATTCCATATTTGTTGTCCTTCCAATGTATTTACTTACAGCAGCAACACCAAAGTGTGAGGAGAAGCACGACTGGCTTCACTTGGGAACCCATCCTGGAGACTTCCCAAAAGTCCCTCCTGCTTCTGTTGGATTTTACTTGGTGATGGCCCAGGTAAGTGTAAAATACTTGTCTGAAACATTAAAATACAGAAAGGGTTACTTCAAATACTAGTTAACTTTCTGTTATAATGCAATAGTTCATATGTGAGAGTCTTATAAAACAGATTAATCCACTGGCAAAGTGCCCAGGAAAAAAACACCTTTGATTAAATCAATAGATTAGTAAATAAATAATTGTCAGATTAAGCAAAGCATTCAAAACAAACTAGTCACTTTTACACCATGATTGCCACAAAAATTCAGAGTTACAGGAATGAACTACCATTGAAAATCTTCAAAAATTGTTGTTTAAATATTTCTCACCCGTTGAAGAGTTAGTGATGTGTTGTGTGTCTCAGGTCCAGCGAGATAGAAGCAGTGTGTGTGTACAGAGAATATAAAGCTTGCCTGTGTTTGTTCCGCCCCTCACCTGCAGCCCTAAGGAGGAGAATGGGAGGATCAAGCTGGAGTCTATCCAATCCAGATAGTCTTCACAATGTCTCCCAATGTTGCTCAGTCACAATACCGATTACTCAATTTGGCAATTTCTCGATGTCAGCAGATGTTGTGAATGATTCTCTATCATTTGTTCGCATGTCGCGTCATTTAAAATTCTTGAGCACAACCAGGCTCCTACTTTTTTGGAGGGATCCTTTTGCAGTGCCTAATTGTTGATTGGAATTTTAGTTAAGCAATTTTTAAAATATGTACATTTATTTGGCTCTCCTTTCTTTGTTGTATAAGCTGAAAGACTTTAAAGAACATTTTTGACTTGATTGCGGCAAAGGCTGAGTACACTTTCAAGAATGGGGAACTTTACTGAGATAAATTTAGTGTATTACATCACTTATAATGAGGTCGTGACTTGGTGACTCTACTTTTGGCCTGTGTCAGCTCTGACTAACACAGAGGCAAAATAGCAGGGATGTAAATAAATGAAATTCAAACTCAGCCACACTGTGCTCTCTCTCTCTTTTTTTTTAAATTAAAAGAAACTCTTTCTTTGAAAATTTATTTGTTATGTAAAAATACTAAACTCAGTGGATAATTTGGTTTCTTTGGTTGTTCTTGTTACCCATACAGCAATGCTGCATAAAACAGTGACCCAGGTGTTCTTCCGAAGAGGCACTTCAGAGAACAAGTGGATTCACACCACAATGAAGCAAGAAGTTATGAAACCAGCTCAGGAATGTTCACTGCCACATAATTATAACACTGATTTTGCAAGCGCAGACCAGCAGAGAGAAAAGAGAACTGTGATTTTCCATACCAAAAACTACACAGCAGGTGTGTTCTTAGTTGATCATATGACATGATTAACTGACAAAAATCAGACTTTTACCGTAAACTCTATGTCAGTCGTCATCCCTGACTCAGTTTCCCTTTTTCAGTAACTGTTTTTTTTTTCCACACTAAGGTATTAAGCAACAATGGTGTGCAGACATGACCAGTGCTTGTCAAGAAGATTGAGATCATAGAACAAACAACGTTTGAAACGTTAGCGGCATCAAGTGGCAAATAGAGAGTACTGTTTCATTGACCTAGGTGTAAAGCTGGCTCTGATACACCAGACATAAGAAAGAAAGAAAGAAAGAAAGAAAGAAAGAAAGAAAGAAAGAAAGAAAGAAAGAGACACAGAGAGAGAAAAAAAAATCGAAGTAGAAAAATGGGACCTATACTTCCAGGATAACATCACACTGAGCCAGAACATCACAGCTGCTACCCTTTGGTGGAAGACAGCAGATTTCTTTCTTTCTTTTCTTTTCTTTTTTCTTAAAGTCTTTTTATTTTTAAGTCTGTGACTTCAATCAACAAAAAATAAATCCAGGAAGGGTTTGGTCTCTGTGCTTTTATGTATTTACCAAGCACACAGAGCACGGGTGTGTGCGCCGGGTTGTTACATCTGTAATATTTGCTGAGAGGTACCACTGGGTGGGAGCACGTAAAAAGACAGCGAGGCAATACAATAAACAGAGACAAGGACATAATTTGAAGAAAGATAAGATTTTTTTTTTTTTAAATTTAAATAACAAATATGTGCCATATTGTCACACACTGAGCAATATGACACTCAAACAAAATATTAGTTTGCTACTAATACAACATACCATTTAATAATACATCAGATAAAACGCTTTACAGTTAATGTTATAGTCTGTGCTTTACGTCCTGCTACTGCGTCATCACGTCGCGCCGGAAAAGGCAACGCGGCGAGAGAGAGAAAAAAAAAAAAAGAAAGGAGGCGTTGCCCTCTGATAACACATCAGCTGCAAATTTATGCAAAACACCGAAGGCACCCTCGCCAGCGTTTCTGTCTGTCTTCTCTCGCCGCGGCCGTCCTGCAGAGAAAGAAAAAAATATCTCAAAGCGCTGTTACCGCTGGCTCCACAGGCCGCTCAGCCGCCTGGGGGGTCGCTTCGCCCACTGCAGGAGGAGGCCGAGAAAGCCGGACTGGGGAGGCCGGGGACGACCCGAGAGCCAGCCCACCAGCCCACCAGCCCCTTCCCTCCCGTTAGCCAGACGGAGGAGGCGTGTAGCTGGATGCTAGGAGGTCTAGCCTCCTGTGGAGTGGGGTGAAACACGGAGGCTAAAGCCAGCCAGCAGCCGCTCTGTGGTCGTTTATCTGACGGTAGGAGCTGCGGAATAGGATGGTTATTGCACAGCGCTATTTATTTTTTATTTTTTAAGAGAGACCCTCTGTGTGTGTGTGTGTGTGTGTGTGTGTGTGTGTGTGTGTGTGTGTGTGTGTGTGTGTGTGTGTGTGTGTGTGTGTGTGTGTGATGATGATGATGATGATGATGATGATGATGATGATGATGGACGGGATGGGTAAAACACTTCAATGTCGTGTTTGCGTTTTTTGCCCCCCCGGCTCCCCTCGCAGTATTGCTTACTGTTTTTAGTGAAGAAGCTGAGCAGTATCAGATTATGTGGGAAGACAAAGAGCTTTTTCCTCTCCAGCAGTGTGCTAACATTTTAGTTTGTTTGGGAAATGTCTCCGCAGCATGCATAAATCATTTGTTTGCCCAACATGTAAAGTTATTTCATGGCGAGGTTTATTATTGAATAAATTAGAATTATAATCTTATCATAATAAGTGTATTTTTCAAAAGGGTGTGTTGAAGACCTATTGTGCCCAATGTGAAGTCTAGCTGTATTCCAAGTATTAAGCCATTAATACATTTATTTACAAAAAAATATTAAGGGTTCCCAATGTGCATTTCTCTCAAAACATCTCTAATACTACATGTAATTAAAAAAAAAAAAAAAAAAATAAATCAAGATATAGGTCAGGAGTAATTTGTAGACAAAAAACAAAACAGTGAAACTTTGTTTGAGAATTTTAGGATATATTGTTGCGTTTGTTGTCGGGTGACATCTTCTCTGTGGTCCAGCCATGGAGACAGATGGTGAGCAGAATCAGCAGGGGGCCTCAACCAATGGGAGTCCTTCATCAGGAACAAGCTCCCGCCCCTCTGCCATGAATTCCATGTCTCTGTATGAAAGACAGGCCGTCCAGGTGGGTGGCATCAGTGTGTGTTTGTGTGTGTTTGTGCGTACTTGCTCATTGTCTTCACTGTGAAAACATTAGCTATGGCATGACAGGAGGATGTGAAGAGAGTTGGTGTTTATGTATCTGTGTTTGTGCTTGATGATTTATGTGAAAGTGAGCTGCAGGAAAGGAGGGATTGACTTGTGCTGAGTTGATGGAGGCTTTGTAATTTTCACACCACTCTGTCACAGAACTGAGCCATCTGTCTTTTTCACCCCGTCGCTTTAATCCTGCCAGCCACACTCGACTTGCCGCTGCACGCTGCTCCACTCGTACATCAGGCAGCTGGCAGGAGGTTCTGCGCCGTTCCTCCCTGCTGCCTCTGCTCGCCACTCACTTTTTTCTTGTTGCATTTTTCACGCCACCCTGCTTTTATAACATTTACATTTCCTCTGTTTTACTTCCCTCTCAGTCTCTATCATACAAAAAAGAAATCATCACGTTTCGATGAAGACATAGAGTTCTCAGCAGAATTGATTGGACTGTCCAAATCTGAGTTGTTTGTTTACTGAAAGTATTTGGTTTCTTTCCAGAAATCAAGTCTTTATCCCTTCTCACCAGCAAGACAACAGTGATGCTCACTTTGCTAGTAAAGACTTTCTCTGGCTTGGGGTGTTCAGCCATTTCTCCCTGGTGCTCCTCTCCCTAGTTTCTGTTGTAGAGTTTGACGTCACTTCCTTTTTTCACCTATTATGCAATCTCTTCTGATGTCAATTGAGACTTCTTTCTTTATTAGGCGTGGTGTGTCTGATGTGGCCACTGCTTTTAAAAAAAGAAAGAAATATGTAAATCTGCGAGCAAAGTATGTTTGCAACTTTGGCGGACTCAAGTGGTAAAGAGAGAGTACTGTTTCATTGCCGTCCGGAAATCAAGTCTTTGTCTTGTCCATCCTCAATGACCCCGACCTGACTGGTGGTGCCTGACGCTCAGTCTGTTTATTTCATCTCCTCGAGTTTGCCATCTGTCTCTTCTATTTTCTCTCTATGTCTCTTTGAGATGATTCCCAAGTTTCTTCATAATTTGTCGTGCCTTGTTTTTCAAATCGGTCTTTTGCTCTTCCTCTTGCTCCCTTCAGGCTCTCCAGGCGTTGCAGCGGCAGCCGAACGCAGCTCAGTACTTCCAGCAGCTGATGCTGCAGCAGCAGATCAACAATGCTCAGTTGCAGAACCTGGCTGCTGTGCAACAGGTAAAGGTGTGTGTACGTTCACTCTAACTCTAACCTTTTAGAATTAGTGCGACCACCATACCAGAAATGCTCGCTCTAGTTAGTTCAGAAGAAAATGTATGCATGGAGTTATTTAATATCAAAGGCAAAACTCAAACCTAACATAAACTTGACTTAGAAATAACAAGTTAGTCATCATGTCTGATTTCTATATGTCTAAATTAATACATGTGCACAAAGGAGTATGTCATTTAAGTGATGATTTGGTGGATGTGGATGTCCTGCTCATTATCTCAATTGCCTGTAATCTGCTGCTTCTTGCCCTTTGTATTAAATTATACGTTTCCTTATTAGATAATTAAGATTTTTTTTAATTCTAAAAAATTCTCCCCCCTCTCTTCCAGGCAACTCTGGCCGCCAGTCGTCAATCTAGTCCTTCCAGCAGCTCCTCCTCTCAGACCACCAGCACCACAGCTGTATGCCCCGTTCAGCAGTTGTTCAGTGTCACGTCTGAGCTAAAAATTCAGTTTTCCACAGTGTCTAATAATTCTTCTGCCACCGTCTCACCTGACAGGTAAGCGTCACATCCGCTTCGGGGTCAGCAACTAGCAACCGTCCCATTGGCGCCTCGGCAACGACCACAATCAGCCAATCAGTCCTGCTGAGTGGGACGGCGGCGGGACAGGGACAAATGTACCTGAGGGTGACTGTCATTCTAAATTTGTAGCAAATGGCCTGACATTGCATGTTTGTGTGTGGATTGTGATACACTTTAAAAACACATATTTTTTGATATTGTCGTCCTGCAGGTCAACCGCTCCCTGAGGGCCCCCATCTCCTCGCAGCTCATCTTTATGCCCAGCAGACCGGCCACGGCCGCTGTGGCAACCGTGACCCAGCAGCCCTCGGCTCAGCAACAGGAAACGCCGCCAACCTCCACTGCCAGTTGCCAGTCGGACAACGATCAGGTTTGGATGAATAGAGTTTTAGCGCGCTTTGCCCAACTTTGCGTCTTTCTGTTTTTGTTTTGATTTCTACCTCAGCGTCCTCTGTGTTTGCAGGCGCAGAACCTAGCAATGAGAGGCGTTTCCAGCAGCAAAGCGGTCAAGACTGAAGCCCCAGAAAGGAGCGACACAGGTAGTGTAGTAGGAGTGGGAGAAAAAATTGATTCACATAAGTATCAGGATTTTTTGTTTTACGATTTTTAAATAGATTTCTTTGTTCAAATTCAAATGCTTTATTTTAGTCTGTTGAGCCGAGTTGGAAATAGTTCCCACTTTTCTCCAGCAGAGGGCAAAATGTTTTTATTCAACTCTGCTTCCTGAACATTCAGTTCATAATCATTCAACTGTTTCACTGGTGTTAAAAGAGCAGACTAAAAATCGAGAAAATTGGCATCCCAAAAAAAAAAAAACATAGAAGAATCGAATCGGGAGAAAAGCACATCGTCCCAGCCCTATAGTGCAGCCTGATCACTGACATGCCAAGCCTCAGCCAACCATCTGGGAAACAGTCTGGTTTCAATTGTTTTTCATCAGCCGGTCTCAGAATTAAACATCTAATTATTTTCCTGTTCCTGAGTATTTGGAAGCAGGAAGTCATCACAAGTGTAGCTGCATTTAAAAGGATTGTAGGACTGTAGGACTGGCTCATTGGCATTTTTGTACTGAAAGATATAAGAACAAATTCAACAATTCATTTCTTCCACTAAAATTTGGCAGGGCAGCATCCACAAGGTGAACATACATGTCTTGTGTTGCCCCTATTTGCTATTGTGCGGCCTACACCAAGCCTTATTCATCAAAAGAACTTCCTCTAATTTCTAGTCATGTAATGACAACGCAAATGACTAATTCCTGCTAACAAGCAGGAACTGCAAGAAAGTGAAATTGCGTGTTTTCTTTTTAAATTTCTCCTCTTTGGCTATTAACATGAAGACATTGACTGCAGCTCCCTGTCTTTTCCTCAGCTGCCTACACCCCCCAGGTCCAGCCCGCCCACCAGTCCAGCTCTCCCTCCAAGCCAAGCCAGCCTCAGCCGGCCCACATCAAGATCCCCACCTACCCCCAGCCCACCAACCTCAAAGCCCACCCTCCCTCCGCCGGCGCCTCATCCTCGTCCTCCATCCCTCTCTCTCAGCTCCTGCTTCACAGCACGCGGACCCTCGCCAGCGGGACCACGGCCCCCACGGCGGCGCACACTCTGGTCCTGGCGTCCAGCGCGGCCTCGCAGCCCCACGGCTACCCCGTCGGCACGGCGACCATCAAGCCGGCCGTGAGCGCTCAGACCCTGGTGGTGCAGCCGCTGCAGAAGAGCTCGCTGGGCGCGGAGAAGCCCGGCCACGGGAACGGACCCATCCCCATCCAGCCCAAAACCCTGCAGGGGCTGCGCCTGCCCCTCCAGCTGCCCTCCAGGAACCCTCCTCCCATCCTGCCCGCCCCGTCGCATTCCAGCGGCTCTGCCCAGCCCCAGCAGCAGCAGCAGCCGCAGCAGCAGCAGCAGCCGGCGCCGCCGCACATCCCGGTTCAGATCGTGGGAGCGAGGCAGAGCACCCTCGGGAACACCCAGGCTCTGGCTCTGGCGCGGGGGAACTGTTGCCCCGACGGAACCGCCGTGCTCAGCAGCTCGTCCAGCCTGCTGACCATGGTGGCGTCCATCGCGTCCCGAGACGGCGGCGTTCGAGGCGTGGGACTCAAGACGCTCCAGTCCCCTCAGGAGGCCCCGCCTTTGTCCCAGGTGTCCCAGGTGCACCCGCAAGCCAGCCAGAGCTCGGGACAGACTCAGAATGGACCCGCGGCTCCCGGCCCCGCCTCGTCGCAGCCCTCCCTGGTTTCCTCTCCTCCCGCGGCGATGTCTCGATCCTCCCTCTCGCTCCCCCTGGTCAGGGAAGAGCAGAAAGGAGCGGCAGCTAGTGTGGCCACCAACGGAGAAGCGTCGGGAACTCAGACAGCACAGGTCAGCTGCTGGCTGCACGATACTCAAGATTAAGTGCACTCTCAAGGTTACCGGGAGCGATGTCGCGAGATGAATAATTAGCTTCTTTTTTTTTTAAACCTATGAAAGTCAATGCAACCTTCCACACCGGCAGCAAATTTCCATGGAGCAAAAACGCAGCTGTTATTTTTTTCGCTCTTGTGTCGAATTTTGTAGAGGCATAAAGACGACCAGCTGGACCTCTGACCAATCAAAATGATGTTTGCATGTTGATGACGTCAAATCAAAACTTCTGTAATTTGTTCCCTCCCTCTGCAAACGTGGAGCCAGTTGGCGAAGCAGTCCTTCAAATTGTCCAACAGACATTCTAAAGTACCGGCGAAATTTCCCCGGGTCAGATTTGAGCTCCTGGATGGTCTTCTTGAACTCACCCATCTCCTCTTACCACAAGTAAAAGCCGTGGTGTAGAAGGCAGTGGTTCGTTTTCCGCATGGCAAACAAAACTTCTCGCTTCGCCACACTCTAAAAAAATCTTTTATTCTTTCCTTTAAATCGGTTCAGAAAGGCTTTATAATGATAAGCACGTCCAAATGAAAACAAAAAAACTTTTATGGCTACATTATTTAACAGGAACTTAAATAATGTAGTCAAAAAACTGTTTGTGGCTGCCGCTTCTTAACAAAACATTTAGTGTCTTCTGCGGCACCGCGTCATCACCTGACCTACACATCCACCTGACGCACATTCATTACTTTCATTTAACGGCTGCAACACCTCTCTCAAGAACAATATTAACTTCTATTCTTTTTCTTTATCTTTTTTTATTCGACCATCACCAGGACATCATCACTTGAGGATGTAGTCGACTCCATCGTTTCTCCTTTGACGTGAAAGAAAGAGCCACAAACTTTATTTGTTTAGCGAATTTTATACGTATTATGCATTTTCACGTCGCGCTTGGTGTGTACAGAAAAAATTTGCATTTTCGCGTTGCATATTTGCGTCGCTTCGCCTATTGCCCGGTGTGTAAGGACTTTCATGGGTTTATTAACCCACTCAGAGATGTAAGGGATGCCTTTGATGACCCATGAGACAAGCAGTAATTGAGTAATTGCTGAATTTTGAATTGTGAAGTTTGTTCTGGGTTCCCCATTTTGCGACACAGGGCGCAAGTGCCTCAGTTTGCTAGATTTCCTTTTTAATGTTTGCATGTTGTTGGACACCGTACGCTTGTATTTTTCTATCTCAGGGAAAGCAACCCACGAGCACACTGAAAAGAAAATCTGACAGTAACGCACCCCACGACGAAGAAGGCCCCTCCCCTCCGCGGCTCCAGCCAGTCCGAGAGCTCGCCTCGGCACTTTCAGCCAATCCCAGCGAAGCAGGTGTGGCCAGAAACATTTTCATGGTCCAGGTTTGGGAGTTTTTCCAGACGTACATCTCTTTGAAACCTTTTTTTTTTTTTTTTTTCCCTTTCTCCCTTCGCAAGACTTAGGTGCTCCACCACCAGTCTCCTCCCCTTCCTCCTCGGTGCTTTCAGGGTCTCGTGGGATCTCGCAGGGTGACAGAGCCCCTCCCCCCCAAGCTGTGGTTAAACCCAGTGTTCTTACACACCTCATTGAGGGCTTTGTCATCCAGGAAGGGGCAGAGCCATTCCCAGTGAGCTCATGGGATACGTGAAGTATTTTCACTTAAACATTCATCGTGTTGGACACGTGTCTGAGTTGCTTTTTTTCCTGATTGTCTGGTTGACAGGTGTGTGGTGCAGTGAAAGACTCAACTGGTGAGGATTCAACCCAAGAGAGTCCGGACACAAACCAGGCAGAGATAGTTACCACGGCGACAGGTAAAAATGCAAAGTCGTGTGATCAAGCTGCTGCCTGTCAGACATAGCAGAGGATGGAGGAGGTGGCCGAAATAATGGCTAAAGCCAAAATACACGTTACTATCAAACAATGCAACTACTATTGTTTAGTTTGAGTTCTTTTTGTACCTCAGAGTTGGACAATTGTTATTTTAGACATCATGAAAACCAGCTAGGGTTGCACGTGATGGCAGATAATATAAAAATTGAAAAAAAAAAATACTGATTATAAAAGCTTGAAAAATAAAAATGAAAACAACATGACCGCAGAGGTCATGCAAAACACTGACCCTGGTTTCTCTAAAAAAAACAAAAACAAAAAAACATAAGCCATGGAGGTTTTAATCTCAACCTTTGAGTAGCCTAATAGGGCCGATAATTAATTAATTTCTCACATGTGTTTAATGTGTGTGGTCATTGTAGCTTTGCAGCACAGTTGGATCTGAGCATACACTCATAGTCTGTTTTTTTTTTTTTTTTCCCCAAAAACCCTTTCTTCCCCTCAGTGCTGAAGTGTGAGTACTGTAAAAACTTTGCTCCTGCCACCCAGTTCAGAGGAACCAAAAGGTTCTGCTCCATGTCTTGTGCCAAGAGGTACTTCAACATGCATGAAACGTTGTGTGTGCAGCCGAAGCCAAATTAGACACAGTTACACACTGTATGTTCACTGGGCTACAGCCTCAACTTTCTCTCAGATAAAAAAAAAAAAAAAAAATAGCCTCTTTCCTGTAGTTCTGGATATGAGTCCTCCTTGTGGCAGCCTTTATATTTATGTAATTGTTGTATAATGTAGCTGTGCACAAAAAAAAGATTTAGATATAAAAATAATGATGAGGGAATTGTGTGTGTTCTAAAGTGGCCTCTGCTGCATATTTCACAGCTTCAATGTTTTATGTGTTGTATTGTTTGTTCCAGCTGTGTCTGTTAATTGCAATTCTTTTATTTTGCTTCCTTTTGGATTTTGCCCCATGTTTAGATGCAAGTATTATTATCATTTATTGTCTTTGAGAAACAATGCTCATTATGCACTGTTTCTAACCGCATATGTTTTTTGTTTTTTTTACATTTCTGCTCCTGCTTTGTATTTGTCTCTTTGCTCACCACATGTGTATGGTACATACGCCGTGTATGCTGCAAAGAGACCAAAAACTGTATGTGTTGCTCATCTTGGCTTCAGTACCGTATATGTCACTCTTTGTCTACGATACAGTATGTATTGGTTCCCCAGGTACAACGTCAGCTTCAGTCAGCGCGTCTGCGCACGTCAGAGTCAAGGTCAAGGTATTGCGGTGCACCGGGATCACAGCCAAGGCCACCTCTCCAACTCCGAAGACGAGGGGGGAATTGCCAGGCGGAGAGTGCCGCGAAGAACTAGCTCAGAGATTGCCAGTGCTAAAATAGCAGGGAGGCCCATACCTGGCAAGGTGAGAAAGAGCTTAAGACCATCCATCCATCCAGCCGTCCATTCATTTTCTATACCCACTTCCTCCAGTGTTGCGGGGGTCTGCTGGAGCCTGTGCCAGCTGTCATAGGGCAAAGGCATTGTTACACCCTGGACAAGTCACCACTTCATCGCAGGGCCACATCTAGGGCTGGGCGATGTATCGATCTGAAAAATATATCGATATATTCTTTTAAACGTGATATGGAATTAGGCCATATCGCCGATATCGATATAATTCAAATTTGTGTTGCGATCCTTGCTTCTGGCAAGCTGACGCAGTGTTGCCAACCCCTCAGTAAGGACAGTCGCTATTGGCTGTTCTAAAAGTGGCTAGAAGTCGCCAAATCGTCTAATTTGCATAATTGACAATATGCACTTGATGTAATGGATGCTGTAGGAGAGGAATAACGTTGTGCGAGAGACAAAAAGAAAACACCCTAAATATGTTTCCGGCTGTTTTTAATATTATATAAATACATTTTTAATTACATGAAGTACATTTTCTACAAGCTACCCATTATTTTCATGAACATAGTATTGTTTTATATGATTGACATTTTCTGGAATTGTGTCTAAAAGAGGTTCAGTTGTGTTTCAACTAGCAGTATCATTGGCTCGTTAATTAGTGAGGAGGTTTGGCCTGTCGGAGCCACACAGCTGCTTTTATGAGTGTCACTTAGCTTTTAGTTTTAACAACCTTATTTATTTAAGAGGATTGTTGTTGAACTATAAATTCTTGGAATTAAGGTTGAGTAAGTGACTGAGGCTGTGTAAGTCAAATCCAGTGATTTATCTTAGTGTGACAATGAATAAACCTTTAAATTTACATCCCACTCTGTAAGGAAGGGTTCAGGAAGGTTCAGCGTACGCGACTCATTTTCTGCCTGGATGCGGAGTGGTGAGGGTCTCCTCTGCTCCTCTCCTGACTGCAAGCTGCCCAAGAGTCAACTCTTGAGGCTGTCACTGCCTGTGACTATTTTGGGGCGGGGGAGGGGAGCTTGCGGCAGCATCCGCTGCTCGCTGAGAACAGGAACTGCTGAGGAACGATATGTGCTTTCATGTCGGTCTCCAAAATACCAGAAAAGTCTTCAAGAACACCAGGAGAAGTCACTAGATTTGTCAATAGTCGCTTTTGACAAAAAAAAAGTCGACATGAGGAGTTGAAAAGTCGCCAGATTTAGCGAGAAAGTCCCCAAATTGGCAACACTGCCCCATCCCTCCCCTCTCCCCGTTTATGCCCAGAGGCGGAAGGCGCGGGAACAGATACTCCGAACCGGCACACTTAAGGTGGAAGAGTTGAGAAACGCCTTTGAGTCCGCTTAACTTAACCTTAAGATGACTTGAATCTTTGAGAACCTTCACAGACAGACTGGTACACTGGCACACTTCAACAACATGGAGGAAGTAACATCATCTGCAGAGCGTGAGGAGGAGGAATTTGTTGGTCAAAGAAAAATCAGTGGCTCAGTAATTTGGAGATGGTTTGGATTCAAATTATAAGATAAAAAACAAAATAAGGTTGTTTGTAGGTAGTGGCATACACAAGTTGCAGCCACGGGGTGGAAGCACAACAAATATTTTTCCCCACCGATAACAGTGGCACAAACTGCAGTACGAAGAGTGTGAAATCCACAACCTGAAAAAAAAATCTGAGCACTTAAATTTTCTTTCTTTATGTATAACCGCTGCTCTCACTAGGATTTTTTTTTTGTTCTTTTATAATGTTCGTTATTTGCATCTGTGGATTTGTTAGAAAGGAGAAGAAAATCTATAATTTTATTTAAATAAGCTTTTTATACTTTATTAATTATTATTATTAATTATTTACTGTATTCATTTGATTTTGCCACTGCTGACTGAAAAGCTGGTTTCAAAGCTGCTTTGACTTTGACTGAACATTTGCTCTCACTTTGTGGAAAAAATATTGGGACATATACTGTATCGTACATCGATATTCAGCCTACATATATCGGGATATGACTTTTAGCCCATATCACCCAGCCCTAGCCACATCGAGAGGCATACACCCATTCACACTCACACACGCAGACACTTAAGAGTTCCCAATTTGTCTGCCATGCATGTTTTTTGGACTGTGGGAGGAAGCCGGAGAATCCGGAGAGAACCCACACTGACACAGGGAGAACTTGTAAACTCTACACAGATAGGCCTCAAGCCTGGGATACAACCCACAACCTTCTTGCTGTGAGGCGACAGTGCTAGCCACTCTGCCAAGTGGTTTTTAGAGTGAAAAAATAGGCAGAATAATGTTTGAAAGTGTGCTTTTATCATAAATTAAAGTTGGAAGTCACCTTTGAGTCGACAGTGTTCGAATCGTGCATCAGAAAAAATGAAAATACCAAAAGAAAATTAAAAAGTCTTATTGTTTGTGAAACTTTCCATTCCTCTGCTCATGTCTGCAGTGTCATGCACAGTCCAGTCACTCAGAGGAGGACTCCAGCGGCGAGGAGGATGAGGACGACCCCTTGTCGCTGTCGCCCGCCTCCTCTGCTTCCTGTCACCAGCCACCACCTCCCCTCCCAGTGGAGAGCCCCGCGCCAGGCTGCCCGCCTGCGAGTCCCGGCCAGTGGAGCGTGGAGGAAGTGTCACATTTTATCTCCTCTCTGCAAGGTTGGTGGTTTCTGCTGTAAAAACACTGGCCCACCCAGCTTTATCAAAAGTCTTTGTTCTCATCTCTGACTTTTTCATCCATCCACCGGCTTCTCACTGACTCGCAGGCTGCGAGGACCTGGCCTCCCAGTTCCTGTCGCAGGAAATTGACGGACAGGCCCTGCTGCTCCTGAAGGAGGAGCATCTCATGTCGACCATGAACATCAAGCTGGGCCCCGCCCTCAAGATCTGCGCCCACATCAACAGCCTGAAGGATTGATGTCAGTGGATTCCTTCTCAATGCGCCGTAGTCGAAAGTCAAGCCCGGGGCCATTACCCCAAACTCCTAGTTCGCTACCAGTTGAGCTTCAAAAAAAGTTCTCAGAGCAGTTGAATGTATGAGGTACACTTCCATTCACTGGGCCAGTTCAGGCCACAGCACTTGAAACTGTTAAACTTGTATTTTTATTCCCCATCCCAGATATGTTGTTTGCTGCCATTAGTTTATCTAATTTTGTTTTGGCGTTTAGCTGCATTATTTCTTGTTCCTGTTTTGTGAAAACCATAAACAAAGGTTTTCTGAATGTATTTGATGCAGAAAAAAGGGAGTGCTCCGCCTCTGACAGTACGTTTTTATTGCTTTGCATTGCTTTTTTGCAGGCCACCTAATTTTAGAATCTTTTCCCATATCTTTGGCTTTAATGAGTATTGGGTGTGGCTTTAGAATCTTCAAAACAGTGTTGGATTTCAGTACTACGTAAAGCTCACAACTCTTGTTTTTCAAGGTTAATAAGTTTTATAATTGTAATTTATAAATGATTGATTTGCTTACAATTTATTTAAAATGTGCTTGATTCTAACATGGCTTAATCAAATCGAACTCACTAAAATCTTTTGATTGACCGAATGAAACAAATTCCCAGATTGCATTGGCGCTAAAGCAACTTGATTTGACTGTTGCTCCACAGCCAAAAGAAGCATCCAACATGAGGCTATGAGTACAACCTGTAAACCTCTACCAACTCATTGTCCAATTGTGAAGGGACTCTAGTCGAAGTCGCTAATAACTTATTTTCAAAGATTTGTGACCACAAAAAAAAAAAAAAAAACATGTGTGTCTCTTACTTGTCACACTCACTCACATGCACAAAAAAGTCAATCAGACCCAGCACTGTTTTGGAAGTGGCCTACCCAACAGCTGACAGGGTAATGTGAAATCACAGGGTACTGGCTGCTGAAAATCCAAAAGACACCATCCAAAGTCTCAGATGGTGTTTCACATGAAAGGAAATAATGAAAATGCTGACAATGGGCTTCCCTCCCACATCGTAACAGGAATAAAGAGCTAATTATTAGTTGCTAAAAAAAAAAAAAAACTCTCTGCAATATACCTTTTTTTCCACACCAAGACCTTTCCTTCTCTCTTTTTAAAATAGATCCAGCTTTAAGTTTACTCAAAAATATGCTAAAATAAAAAAATCAAAGGGGTTGAGTATTGGGTAAGTGCCAGGCAATGTTGAAGGCTTGATTTTGTGAAGTGAGGTACAGCTCAGAAGAAGTGGTATGACTGAACTTAATGAGAATGTGATGACAAGCTGTTGAGTTAGAGATGTGTCTGTAAGCTGCATCCATGAAGAAAACCAGACAGTTTGTAAGAAAAACACACTGGCTGCCACATGTGGACCTAACTTTTCAAAGAATGAAGATAAACTTGTACGTGGATGATTAAAAGTGTGTGTGTGTGTGTGTGTGTGTGTGTGTGTGTGTGTGTGTGTGCGTGCGTGCGTGTGTGTATAATAAGTGTAAAACTTGCCTTTCTATTTAAATGCACATTTGTTTGCTGGACTGCCTTGTTTAAGCTTTTTACTGTAGAACATCTCATGTTTCATGTTATCTCTCTGTGAACCTTGTGGCCTTTTCTTACTAGTCTCTTCAATAGGTTAATGAGGATTGTCCGTTTTTTAAACTAATTTTCATACCATTCCTTCTTTTATATTAGTGCTTACTTTTTACTAATATTTTCAGCAAAGACATATATTGCCTTCCCCCCTGAAATTGTGACCAATTAGTAGCACCCCTGTATAAGGAAACTTGCCGTCTTCCTCATAACTTTCTGACATAGCTTGTAACTACAAACAGTATTTAACGTTTTAGCTAGCACTTTGGCTTTATTGTTAGTGAATGTGGCTAGTTCATTATTTTTCATTTAACAAGTTACCTATAACTGTGTTTATATGGCATACTACCCAGGATTTTGGAGTAAACTGATCACCTGGCTAAGACTAACACCAAAAAGTAGGGAAAACAAAACAACTCGTACTGTACAACAAGTGATGCCAGCCACAGTTTGGCGCTGAAAGTCTAACGAATGCACATGTGCCGTGATTACTATTGTAATCTGTGTTGAAAAGCAGTCATTGTTTAAATCGAAGTCTGCTTGCAATAATCGGAAAAAACTGCAAATCTTAGTGGAACTGAATTTGACAGAGAGAGGCATATGTTACTGTCATGCAAATAAAAAGTTGCATAATTAAATCTGGAAAGTTTTTTTGTTTTTGTTTTTTTTTACCTGGGGTTGACCTAATGGCATGCTAAATGCTAACGACAACAAGTTATTGAGGGACTTTGTGGTCCATCTGCGATATTAAAGCATTACAAACATACATACACACATACATACATACATCGGACCAATCAGAATAGAGCACTAGACACGAGAGGTTTGATTGAAGGTTGTTGTCGACTATGAAAGCACATAGTTACCATAATCCAAATGAAAATGCAATAGCAGAAATACTTTTTCATTTTAAGAACGAAGCAGCATTATTTTACGTTAATAAATCAATCAATCTGCATTTTCATTTTCTTATTCAAGACTGCTCATTCTTGTACTTAATTAAAATGAAAAAGAAAAAGACATTTGACATTTAATTTTCAAAACATGCACCAGCAAAGAGTTACCAAAATTCAATTTGAAATGTAAAATTTGAAAATTAAAAAGCAACAGCAGAATGCACATTAACACTCTGATCTAGCTGAAAACTTGACGGATTTGCACATGGTTTACTTTCTTACAAACGTTCATAACGTAGCAATAATTCTGGATGGTTGAACATGTTGAGAGTGCAGCTTTCCATTAGAAAAAAAGCATAATGGTGCTAAGGCAGCCTATCTGCACAAGTTAATACGACTGAGACCACTAAGATTTTCATTTCTTAAGAAAGCACCGCGGTGAATGTGGTGGCAACTTCAGTGTCGTATCGGGGCGTCGGCCACCAGTCCATCCGTCGAAGGATGCGAAGCAACAGATCATTCTGGCGACTGTTGGCCGACGCCAAACATAAGCAATGGATTGATCCGTTGCTTCACATCCTGCGACGGATGGACTGGTGGCCGACGCCGAACAGCTCCGTTATCTCATTTGCTTCCATAGGTCGACGGATACAGGAAGTAGCGGAGTCGTCACCTCACTCAATAGGTGAAGTCTCGTCAAAATGCTCGCTGTATCGCCGAAATGATGTGTGTGTAGATGTCGCATGGTTCTAGTATGGAGGTAGATCAGTCGATAGTTGATATAACATTTACAGCCCATGCTGTTTGTTTACCAAATACGCGTGCTTAGCTAAATTGCACAAGTGTTTCGACAACAGTACCTTCTGCCTCATGTCACCGAGTACAACATGCCAATGCAACACAAGCTGTAAAGTGTGTGTGAAGATAGTTCCAGTCATGAGATCAAAGTTACAAATCGTAAACCAGGTTCCAGGTTAAGAATGCGCTACACCAAGGTGATATTATGGAAAAGTCAGGGGGACTCAATGGCTGTTTCTTCAGCCATAGAGTCGTCCTGTTTCCACCCTCATAAAAATGCAATAAATAACAACTGTTACATACAAAAAAGTAACAAAATATAGTTTTTGATTACAGTCTATATGTAACAGCTCCCCACTGGTCCTGGTCTGGAAGAAGTCAGGGGACTTGAGGATCTGCACTGACTTTCGCTGGCTCAATGCTAAGACCGCCAAGGATGCCCACCCACTGCCCCATCAGGCTGACTGTCTTGCCGCCCTTGGTGGGAACGCCTTTTTCAGCACCATGGATCTCACATCGGGGTTCTACAACACAATCCCCCTCCATGAGTCTGACAAGCGGTACACGGCCTTTACGACACCCTTAGACCTGTACGAGTATAATAGGCTTCCCCAGGGCTTATGCAACAGCCCCGCATCCTTTATGCGGACGATGATCAGCGTCTTCGGTGACTTGAACTTCTCCAGTCTCCTCTGTTATCTGGATGATCTGCTTGTCTTTGCCCCTTCTGAGGAGGAGGCCCTGAAATGGTTGGGTATGGTCTTCTCACGCCTCAGAGCCAACAACCTGAAGCTGGCGCAGAAGAAATGCCACTTCCTTCGCAGGTCTGTGAGAATCCTTGGCCATGTGGTGGACAGCAGTGGCGTCTCAGTCGACCAGGAGAAAGTGAATGTCATCACAGCTTTCAGGAAGGAGGATCTCATGAATGAGGACGGCTGCACTTCATCTCAGCGGAAGATCAAGTCTTTCCTTGGGATGGTGCTGTATTACCAGCACTTCATCCCTGGCTGCTCTTCCATTGCAAAGCCGCTCTACAATTTGACTGCTGGACAGAAGAGGAGAGCTGGAGGTTGCCGTGGTCGGCGGCGCGCTGGCACCTTCCGAGAACTGATTCCTCAGGATTGGACTCCCATCTGTGAGAAGGCGTTTGAGGATCTTATAACTGCACTCCTCAACAGTGTGGTGTTGGCGCACCCGGACTTTGATAGGCCTTTCATCCTCTCCACTGATGCTTTCCTTGGTGGTCTGGGTGCTGTCTTGTCTCAGGTGCCTGATGGTGGAGATAGAGCCCGACCTGCCGCTTTTGCAAGCAAATCGCTGACTCGCAGTCAAGTCAACTATCCTGCTCACAGACTTGAGTTTCTAGCCCTCAAGTGGGCAGTTTGTGAAAAGTTTAGTCACTGGCTCAAAGGCCATAAGTTCACTCTCTGGTCAGACAACAATCCTCTCACGTACATTCTGACCAAGCCGAAACTCAATGCTTGTGAGCAGCGTTGGGTCTCAAAACTGGCTCCATATTCATTTTATATCAAACATCTCACTGGCAGGTTGAATGTGGTGGCAGATACTCTAAGTAGAGAGACCCCTTTGTGAAACCACTGAGGGAGCGGCTTTTGGGCGAGTCTTATTCCGAGCTACTCAGCCAGGCCCATGATGTTAGCGATGGACGTGTGCAGGACACCTTTCGTCTCACCTGTCAACCACAGTCCCTAGGGAGTCTTTCTGCTGTTGATGGTTCCCTGTCTGAGGACGACGTCTCCTCTCTTCTGTCCTCTCTCACTGATTGGGATTCTGCTCCAAGGCATCGTGCAGCCTCTCTCGCTGTCCCATCTTGCTACCTTGGAACCACCTGGTCAGGAAATGCTTCCTTCCTTGTCCCTTGGCGACCTTCGGTCACACCAGCAACAGGACCCTGTCATTTCAAGGGTCGCTCACTATGTTGACAGGAAACGCAGGCCCTCCAGACGTGAACGCTTTAATGAGAATCAACCAACTCTGAGAGTCCTTAAGCAGTGGGATAAACTGACAATTCTGGATGGCATCCTCTATAGGGTCACGAAGGACCCTTTGACCAAGCATAAGAGGTTTCAGTTTGTTGTACCTGAGTCCCTGAAGGTGGACGCCTTATCTGGTGTCCACGACCGTGCTGGTCACCAAGGTCAGCCTCGCACACTTTCACTGGCTCGCCAGCGGTTCTTCTGGTATGATATGGAGAAGGATGTCCGTAATCATGTGAAGTGCTGCCACCGGTGTGTCCTTGGCAAGACCCCAGAGCCCTCAGCCAGAGCTCCACTGGAGAGCATTAAGACCTCAGCCGTTCTGGAGCTTGTGTGGATTGACTTTTGGTCAGCTGAAGACAGTAATAACAAGGCCGTGGATGTTCTGGTGATCACTGATCATTTTACCAGGATGGCACATGCTTTTCCCTGTCGGGACCAGACTGCCAAGAGAGTAGCTAAGAGGCTGTGGGACAACTTTTTTTGTATATATGGTTTTCCTCAGCGCCTGCACTCTAACCAGGGTGCGAACTTTGAAAGCAAACTCAATTGCTGAGCTGTTGGTGCTGTCAGGGGTTGACAAGTCAGGCACTTCACCTTACCATCCTAATTCTCTTATCCTTTCAGTAGGAATCTTTTATTCTGATTTGTTGTGTTTGTATTTTCATTAGGGCCTGTGTTTGTGAATGTGGACTGTTACATGACAGTATTTTGTGTAATTCTAGGGGGGTGAATGTAACAGGATAATTTACGTATTAATAATATTTGTGGAAGAAGCCGGATATTATTTTGTATAATTCCACAAAATTTATTTATTAGTGTTAACACCTGACAATTAAGCCTCCTTCGTTTAACGTGGAACGTTTGTCTCCAAGCTTCAGTCCCCTATGGACACCTGTTGGGGGCACACCCTCCCTATAAAAGAGTTTTTCCCGCCTCACCTCTTCCCTTTCGTTCCTGTACTCCGTGGGAGAGGTGAGCCTCAGTTATATGTGCAGTTGACAGAGGATTTTGTGTTCCATTTTCTGCTGTCAGAATAAACGGAGACAGCCTTCCACGGTGTGGGTCAATCAAAATCAACACAACGCAAACAACACTATTCAACTGGTTACATATACACTTTTCATTCATACTTTATCATACCTAATAAAGAAAAATTCAAACAGTATTCTTGTGTTTAAAGATACAAAGTGAGTCTGTGTTGGGATTATTTTTGGTTTTTAAATTATGAAAATTTCCAAGCATGAAACTTGAGTCTCTTTTTATATGACAAAATACAATGTTATTTTTTTGAGTGCTGTTGTAAGTCCATCCATCCATCCATCCATTCATCCATCTTCTGTACCCGCATCCTCCTGCACTGAGGGTTGTGGGGGTCTCTTGGAGCTTATCCCAGCTGTCTTAGTCCAGAGGCAGGGTTACACCGTGGACAAGTCACCAGTTCATTGCAGGCACACACAAAAAGACAAACAGCCATTCACACTCACACGCACACCTACAGACAAATTAGCGTTTCCAATTCACCTCACATGCGTGCCGTTGTCGGTCCTTAATGAAAAAAAAAAAAGAATTAAATAGAAAATTCTCTGGACAACATCATTAGCAACAGTTATTGCAGTGGTGGTTGGGGGAAAATAAAAGTGCGTGATGACTTTCTCAACCTGTCAGAGCACAGCATAGTTGTATGCTTCGCCATATCCCGCCTCCCGCATATATTTCTCAATTTCCAGTGGTTCGGGCACCCTGAGAATTGTCCTCCCATTTGCTGATTCCTCCCCTGCTTGAAGCTTTCTGATCAGTTCTGACGTGGAGAGTCGATGCTGGGGGTTCCAATGGCAGCAGGATCGGATGATGGAGTACCTGTGGAACAGGGGTGAAACTTTAGCACACACAAACCCACTGATGTATATCTGTTATTTTAACAGTTAGAACACATTTACGACTGAATACTGTCTTGTCATAGCTCTTTTAAAAAACAAATAGAATAAAACTAAATCACATGTTATAAAAGGCTGAGTATGAGTTAAAGTTGCTTTAAGTGTTAAATACAAGTATGTATGTATGTTTTCTGTCTTACAGTGTATTTGAGCAGTTAGGCGGCTTTTTTAGGTGTTTTCCCCTTTGGAGGTACTGCAGAAGTTCAGTTGCCATGATCTCAGCAAATGGTGGGTCACCTGGATGCAGAGTATTTTATGTTTGATGAACAGATGTGCACAAATGTTTAGAAAGTACAGTATTTGTGTCCAACTATGTACACAATATATATCAAACAACAGCACTGTAGCTTGATACAAACTGTGTACAAATTTTAAAATTCTCCAAAGAAGCCTTCACAGTGTATATATATTCATTTAAATTTATTTAATGAAATATATATATATTTTTTTTGAGGCACTCACCCAGGGTGGCCATTTCATAGAGCAGAATACCGAAGGACCATCTGTCCAAAAATATAGAAAAAAATGTCAAGTGAAGGTACGTCATTTTGAATCAAAGTCAGCAGTTCAATTGTAATGTAAACAATATCAAGACAAATAATGTTTGTTTGATTAAAAAAATTCGTAGTTATCTGATATATTCTGATATTTTCCTATCCAACTTCTTTAGATGAAGAAGAAGTGTGAAAGATCGTAATACTCTCTCAGTCAAAGCCATTTTGACTGAGAGATTTTATTACGCTGCCTACTGAGTCATTCTGTGCAGTACTAAACTTTAAAGACAAGGCTATCTTTCTTACAATAAATGATAAAATAACTGCTAGTTAAGACAACAGTACAATTATGACTCTTTAACATGGCTCTTTGGAGTAAACTAGTTTCGACATTGAATTTACCTCCAACAAATACTGAACCAAGCTACTCTTGCATCGGGCCCGTATACTCACACATCGCCGCTCGGACTGATGGTTCTTCTGCTCAGCACTTCAGGTGCCTGCCACTTCTTCAGCTCCATGTCATCCACAGCTTCGGCTGCATTTGCCTGTGCCCTCTGTCGATAGGCTGGACCCAGCCCCCACAGCTTGGCCGTCTGATCTCCGCCAACCAGGACGCTACGAGCGCCCACATTCCCATGAATGCATTGCTGCGTGTGCAGGTACTCCTGGAGGAAGTGAAAACCACAAAGCTCTCATTGTCATTGTGTTTGATTCATGGGTGACTGACACACACACACAGAGATAAAAGAAGTGACAACAAAGTATTTGAACCAACCAGGGCAGAGGCCACTTGTCTTGCCATGGTGAAGATCCTCATCTCAGTCATGTCACACGAGGACTCGATACCTGTGTGATTCTTCAGTGACATTGAGTGAAGATAAAGAAATGGAGCATGTGATTCAGCTCTTCTTGGTTTTATAGTTCAAATTAAAAAAAAAAAAATTCTATTGTTGTCTGACACCCATAACTTATTTTAGTATTTCCTTCTTCATTATAAACACGGCTGTTCATTCCAAGGCACAAGAAAAATATATGAACCCATGATTTGTCTTCTTTACGCTCTTACCTCAGAAGGTCAAATGATGCACAGATTTACTCAAATGATAACTGATGATTCAGTGGTATTTCAAAGTTTGTCTCTCAGAATGAGCACATGCTGGGATGCTTTAACGACACGCTCCCTTTTGTTGCAGCTGTACCTGTCGGCATCTCCACAGGTAGCCCAGCAGGTCCCTGTGCTTCAACTCCTCCACGACCATCACGAGGGGCGACTGGACTGAAACCACGCCCAGCAGCGCGGGAAGGAAGGGGTGTGGCCCGAGTCCCGACAAGAAGGATGCAAACCCCAGGAAGTACCGCTTGTCACTGCCGCTTGCCGTGTCTGAGGTCAGAAAAAGTGAATGCATCTGAGGTTAGAAAATGTCTAACTGAGCTTAAAAGTGCCTGAGATCCTCACTTAACTTTGAGCACCCGCAGAATGACGTTCCTGTTGTCCATGCGTGCTCTGTAGAGGTTGACGATGTCGTCAGGCTTGATGGAGAAGGACATGGGCAGTGCATTGATTTGGCTGAAGGCTCCATGGTGCCTCTCAGCGGATCTATTTGGTACTGCAGACGGAATTGGCTTGACATTTTGCTGCACTTGTTGAACTGACATTGGCAGCGCCTCATGTTCCAGCGGGTTTATCCCAGGTGGGGCTTTTTTTTTTTTTTTTTTTTTTTTTTTCAGCAAGACACAGGAGAAAAAAAAATACATCAGTATTTGTTTATTAAGGTTTTAACAACAGAAAAAAGGGTTGCAAACATTTTCTTTCATGCTGACTCACCATCAATGCCCTGCAGGTCACGCCTGTGGCGATGCCTCCGTGTGTGTCGGTGGTGTGAGCCGTGGGAGTGCTGAGGCGCCGTGGCCTGCACTTGCTTGCGTTTGGGACAATACCGCACAATGCACAGAGCCAGTAAGATGACCAGGGTGAAGAAAAGGAGCAGCGTAGGGACGATGATCACCGCCTGGTCGTGGTCCCTCACAACTAAAGCAGAATGTTACACGTTTGTGGCAGTTCCAATAGAAGAAAAGACATTGGGCTATACCAGTACCAGCAAGACTTTCACCCCACTCAGATGAAAAGTTTGAGTGTCGCAACACCTTCAGGCATTAATGCGTCAGGTGTTGAAGCAGTAGAAGCATTTTGACAGTGAATCACAGTCAGATGTCATTCTTTCTTTTGGACAGCTCTTGAAACTGTCAATGATTATCAAAAACTAAATCAATTTCACCCTTGAGAAAAAACATGTTTATATTTAGTTTTTCAAATTTTACAATTCATATTTCTCAAATCGCAGCAATGTGATTCACTGACTTCACAATTTCTATTACTCTAAATGTAATGTTTATTTAGAGCCACGCTGAGCAACTGATGGACCGGCTTGTCTGATAACATGTTTTCCTGTTCTGCCCTATTTCCCCACACAATTTGAATGCAAGGTTGGCAAAACATCTCGCTGAAATTTCTGAAAATATCACATCCACAAGTTCCATTGTAGTTTTTTTTAAATTCCTTCTCTTCAGCTACAGTACTGCTAAATATGAATGTTTTTTAGCCATTTTACACAACTTCAGTTGGAGTCTACTGAAAATCCAAAGTTCAAGGAAGACAACACTAGAATGTCAAACTCACCTTTGTAAACAGTCAATTCTGGTTGTTCTGCATTCCTACGTGTGGTGTGGCATTGGCAGTTTTCCATTATACATTATACATTATTTTTTATCCTTTATATAGACTCTGGATGTAGTTGTAGTTTTAAATGACTCAGCCTAACATTCAACAAAAGGAATGAAACATGAATAAGCATCTTTTCGGTTCCTGTTGTGTAACTCTAATCAATTATAACACAATCAGACTGACTACATCAGAGCCAGTTTTTGTGTGGTTAGCGCCTGAAATAAAGTAAGTTGGTTTCAATCATTTGATGTCTATGTAGCTTGATTTCTCCCCCACATTTGTTGTTTGATGGACTAGGATATATTGATAATGAATTTTAAACCACACAGATTATCGTAAAGACTTTATATTGCAGGTAAATGGTGAATTCTAATTAAAGGGCCTTAGCAATAGCTAGGCCTGAAAGACACGATGGAAAAGGAGAGGCAAGAAGGAAATGCATGATGATACATGATGAGCTGTGGTTGTGTTCTTACTGCATAAGTGGTCATCTAGTTCACAATCTGCTGTGGAATTTGATGACATGCTGGAGAACAAGAGAAGAGCACAGATACAATATTTTTTTATTAGTCTTGTTTATTTCTGATTAATGTTAAATTTTAAGTGGGGGGAGTAAACAATCACTGGACACTGGAGTTTCTGTTTTGATATTGGTCTGAGTTGTTGCATTTTTGTTGCCGATATCTAAAATGCAGCTGTTACATTGTTAAAATCCTTTTCTGATTGAAAATGTCAGGTATTGTATTGTGAACACCTAGTTAGCTGAAGTATTGCTAACATTGTACCCCTTTGTGACATCAGAAAGAGTTATTTCAAGTCGCTGTGTCTAAGCATACTGTACACGTGCCACAAATGATGGATTTCTCTCGATTTGAAAACAAAGACAATTTGTCCTACTTTGGGACAACAAGGATGAGAATAAATATTAATCACAAGCTTATAACTGTATTGTATGCGCTCATTGCTGTCTTTTTCCAGTTAGTTGCAGCAGTTTTTGTTGGTTTTTTTTTTAAATTAAAAACTGGATGAAGCAGTTTGACAGTCTTTCTGCTGTCATGCCTGAAGGGCAACAGCAGCTAATTCCAAGTCCTTTGCAGCAGTTACATTTCCAGTCCCCTAAGTCGCCCTCAGTGTTTCTTGTATTTGAGTCACAAACAATCGCAAGGCAAACTCACATTAGCACTGGAGAAGTTACAAAAAAAAATGAGAATGTTTACTGTGTGCTCACATGGAAATGTATGTATTTAAATTCATGTTCCTTTTTTTGCGCAAATAAGTCATATAGTCATATGTTTAAAGAGAACAAACCCCATTGGAGATCAAGTTAAACCCTCTTTGATCCACACTGTCTTATTCCAGCAAGTTGAATCAAGCTCTCAATCAAGCTTTCAGTCATTTCTAAAGCGCTCTAAGATTTACATTAAAATGTTGTAGCTTATTGTAACCCTACCTGGTTCTTAATTGTCATCCCAGAGGCTGTTCAAAAGACACAAACACAAGAATCAAACGCAGTTCATGCACACAGGAGGCCGTCTGAAGACACGGGAGAGTGTCAACAATTTTAAGAGAATACCTTCCCGGTTACAAGTGCCAGGTCTCTGTCAGTTGTAGCAATGACGCCGAACCATCTTCACCTAAAAGACTGTGGCAGTAAATATTTGCAAGTGTTTAAAGTGTTTATTAAAACACACACGTACAGTACCAGCATACAATAAGCCCTCTGCAGGATTAAAAAAATGACAGCAATGTTTTTTGTCATTCCTCAAGAACTGAGGAAACCAGTTTGCCTGCATAGCCCCACTTCCACCACACACAGCAAAACCTGCTGCATCAACACACACCTGTATGCACGGCTTAAGGCTTTGACAGTTCACAACATGTACGCACACAGACTGGAGAGAGAAGAAACGACAAGTATGCTCCTAACAACACACAGCCATACCTGCGAAGCGTACGCAAACAAAATGTTTTTTTTTGTTTTGTTTTTTTTGGGGGTCTATCTACTTAGGAACAGACAACATTCCTAGCATTCTCATGACATCATGACCATTAGCTTACCCAGCATCTGGGAAAACATGTTTAATGTGTGAACTTGCGGCCTGAGTATCGCAGTCAATCTTCTTCAGCCTTACCTGGCCGCTGACAAGTTGACGGTCTCCTCACATGTGAGAAACAAAAAGCTTTAACTCCACACTGGCCGCGTCGTCCGTCCTTGTATCCTGCTGATGTCTCTAATGTGTTTCTGTCAGTCTCGCCGTCTCGAGCTCTCCTGCTTGTGCCTGACCACACCCACCCCTCCGCTGCCTTTTTGTTTTGCCTCTCTTATTGCACACGCCCTGCAGTCAGGCCTGTGTTTACATTGTGCATGTGTGCGTGCGCGCGGCCTTTTCAGACACCCGCGGCTGGCAAACTAACGCCCTCAGTGCGTCGCTTGGGATTTTGCAGAGTCACCCGTGTTTACTTACCAGTGATCCAAGTAAAACTGGGCAATTTTCGTTGAATCAGTGAAATGTTAAATGAGATGAAATTCATTCAATTCATCTTCTTTACCCGATTCCAATTCAGGGTGAAATGTCTTAGGGCTGGCATACACCCTGTCATTGAAAATAATGTCATTAAAAAAATAAAACGTGTCTAAATTTAGTATCTGATTCAGACAAATGACACTGTCAATTACGTTAATAATTAAGGCTTAAGTGTTGTGGCAAGTCCTACTCCTTTGTGTGCTGCCCAGCTTGATTTGATTGTCATGACTGCGTACCTGCTAGGCTACCTCACCCTCTTTCTATTGAAACTGCTTGCTGACACACCCACACAGGTTTCACTCTAGAGCCATTGTGTGATCATCGTTCATGCATATCTTGTGTATACCGATAACATTGATCATTCATTTGTAGCTTTAGCAGCTTTAGCAGCTGTTTGCCTACAGTTTTTAACGTGAGTTTGGTTTGGTTATCAGTAAGATTTTGTTTCCAATATGTCCCTCGTCGTCATCAAAGACTGCTTTGTTTTTTCTTTATTTATTCCAATTGAATTTGTCCCGAGCTACTGTACGGTTAGTCAAAGCCCGACTAACACAGACAAGTTCATATCATGACTAGTTCACCAATTCATCAAAGTTAAAACATTTTTGGAGAGTTTTACAAGTTGCTTGATAGAAAAATTCTGCTTCTGTAAAATGCATCTAAATCAGACTTGAACTGCTGGTAAAAGCTCTTCTAGGAATATAGAATCAGGGTTTTACTCAACAGGAAAAATCATTGTTACAACACTGTTATTCTTCTTTTGTTTTTGCTTTTTTTTTTAACCATCAGTGACCTGCCACTCCATGCGATTCTCAAAACCTTTGGATTGTTGGTCACGTTGACTTGTGTGGTCTTGTTGTTGAACGACTCCTCATTCTCACATAAAGTCCAAACTATGAAGTGCTTCCAACGCTCGCTGGAGAATGAACTTTGCAAGGATTGGCAGTCAGCTCAGGACACAGTGGGGGGTAACCCCCAGCTGGAGCTGCTTTACACACGTCTGAATATGTGTGAGTGTGTGTGCAGGGGGTCCATGAGTATGTGTGTGTGTGTGTGTGTGTGTGTGTCAGTCTGTTGCAATGCAACGCAATGCGTGTGTGTGTGTGTGTGTGTGTGTCAGTCTGTTGCAATGCAACCCAATGCAATGCGTGTGTGTGTGTGTGTGTGTGTGTGTGTGTGTGAAGGTCCTGGCGACCAGCACAGCCCTGGTAATGCTTAGACAGACTGTGAGCGGGTGCGTTTATTTTTGGGTCAGTGACAGTGTGTCAATGGCCGCAGATGCGTCGGAAAGGAAGGCTCTAAGATACAAGCAAACCCTGGTCAGTCTCCTGCCTCTGTCTTCCTCCTCCTCCTCCTCTTCCTTTTCTTCTTCTTCTTCTTCTTCTTCTTCTTCTTCTTCGACTTATTCTTTCCTGTCGCTCCATCCGCTTGCCTCGCCTCGCCTTCTTCTTCTTCTCTCGCATTGTGTGTGTCCTGCACGTTATCTTGCATTACGCACCTGCGCTGGCCCCGCCGCGTCTGTCTCATTCTCCTGCACGTGCCAGCGCTTGTCAATAGGCCGCGGGCTGCACGCGCGCCCGTCCATCTGGTACTTGCTCGGAGGACCAATTAGCTGATGTTTAACAACAGGGTCACGCACGTGGTCGACGCAACAGGTGCTGCGACACTGTGCACCTCCTTCACCCCCCTGATCTTGGCATGCATGCATACATGTGCGCGCGCGAACACACACACACACACGCACTTTGTTGCCGCCTCGCTGTTTCCTCCGCTTCCTATCGGCCACCTGTTTGCTCCCCTTCCGCGCCTCATTTCTTAAGCCCTGCTGAGCCCTATCACATCCAATAAAGCACTTCTGTGCAGGCGCGAAAGTGTGGAAAATTTGCCGCCAATGTTTGTGAGAGGCTGCTTTGTAGGAAATGTCCAAGTTGGCTCCGAGGAAGAAAATCCATTCACTCAAATTCCACGAAGCTCACAAAATTGACCACTTGTTTTTTGTTTTTAAGAAGTAGAAATTCGAGGGGATTTCCCTCAGCGTGTTGTGTAAAACTAGAGGCTGCGTAGCTGAATGTCTGCGTATCACCCCCGTACTTGTCGTCTCAGATTCTCTCAGTGGTTCTGACCTTTCCTCTTTAACTGTCTCTGATCAGCCTGTTTTTCCACGACTGCAGGGCTGCCTCATGATAGTCCCAGTGAGAGCAGCGATAATTTGCTTAGGCTGGTCAGTAAAATATAAGTAAAAGGAAAGGCAGTGATAAAACTGGAAATAGGATCAGTATGTTATGGGATACTGAATAGTTGGTGGAGTGATCTTCTGGGAGTAAGGGAGTAATTCAGGACACACACACTTCATTGCGACAAAATGCAGAACAATAAAAGTCAAATGTAAACCTTTTTAAAACTGTATCTTTATAAACATTTATAACATTTTATAAGTAACTATTTCCTTTGACAAGATTCAATCGTCATCATCATCATCACAGGTGTAGAATTGTCAAAGGTTCATCCATACAGCTCCTGCAGCCTCTGCAGTGTTGATCAGTATGTGGCTGCTGGCGATCTCAGTGACTTATAGAATTGACTGCTTGTTGTAACTCAATACCTGTCAGGCAGCTCAGTGAAGTGCAGACTCATCTCGTGTTTGAATGTGCTGCTCAGAGCCATGCTGGCCTTGGTAACCCTCATGTTTACGCCGTCGCTTGTGGAGGCAAATGAGAGTGCCGTCGTGCCACTTTTTCATTTTGTAAGTTCGAGTTTGTGCATTTTGTGTATTGTGCAAATCTTTTTTTCAATACGTAACTTGGTCGACAGACAAAGCTGGCGTGAAGCCAGTGAGGTCTAAACAAATGGATGCATGGAGAGCAACAACAGCTCTTAGCGCTGTGGCCGCCAACAAAGACGCAGAATGTTACTGGGGAGAGTGGAGCCATGCGGAGAATGTATATGGTTAAAACCAGTCTCATTTTAGAAGACCTTCATATGCATTAGGTTGGACTTCAGCCGACAGCTTGTATCGGCATTAGGGCATGAACCCGCTCTCAGCAGGACACACGCAGCTGAGTGTGGAGCTGCGAGGACAGTGAGAAGAGCAGACAGATGACTTCAGCTGGACCTTGTCAAGTCAATGTGGAATGATCCAGTTCAGAGAATTGGGCATATTTTTAAAACTGGAATATACAGATTTGGATATTACTGCCTGGACTGCAGGATAAATTAGTTAAAGTTCAAAGACAGTATCACCAAACAAATCTTTGTCCATATTTCCGGGTTGTAAAGTCAGTAAATTAATGATGCAAATTCAGACAAATTGACTCGGACTCAATGAAATATGTCCTTTTAAGTGATAAGTTAAACTTATTTTAGTTGAATTGCATCTCCTCAAAAAGGATTAATTAGTAAAAAGCAACACAAAAGTCTAATCATATGATATATCACTGTCCTGGTGGCAGTGGAGGCCCCTATTATGTTACGTCGCTGCTGCTGATTTCATCATCTTTGTCTGAGCTGCATGCAAGGCAGAGGCTGACTGTTAATTCGCAGGTCCACAGCTGGACTTATTTGCTCAACCGTCTGGTCTGGAGTTGTCCTGTCTCTTTATAGCTCCCCTCCAAAGGTCCTGGAGGGACAGCTGGAAGGTGTCACAGAGAAGGACATAGGAGAAACAGGAGAAATATGATGAGGAAATAAAAAGTACACTGTTGGTAGGAGAGAAGTGTGGGAAGGGTAATGACAAATATTGGATCACGCCAGGGCTAAATTTAGCCCCGAGTTGTGTTTCACCAGCAGAGACAGCGAAATCGAGAGTAGGAGGAAACGACAGGAGGAAGGAGGTAAAGGAGCACGAGTGATAAGTGCCGAGTAGAGTTTCCCTGGTCAGGAGGGAAAACAGGAAGGAAGAGAGCCTGAGCTTCCTTACATGCGTCTTTGATGATGCAAGCAGACCAGTTTAACAACTCACTCTGTTGCTGATCTTACACTTGTTGCTTTTTAAAAAAAATAAAATAATGAAAAGGCACACATGCAAGGAGAAAGCGTATGACTTTCTTTGGACACACATTCTATTTCTGTCCGAATATTGCGCCTCAGGTGATCCGTGTCGTGCCAGGTGTGACCTGTTGGGTTTTATGAGTTTCAGCCGCACAATTTCGTCCTGACGTTTTGTTTCCTGCTGAACTCCCGTGAGGTGCGTTCCCCCGAAAAAGCTGCCATGTTAAGTCATCTGAGGTGCTTCTGTGGCTGGGCTCTAGTGTGAGCCTTGGCATTGAGTTACTTGTACATATGCACGTCTAAATCCATCAGTGTGTTGTCTATGAACTTGCTAAATTAAAAGTTGTTGAAAGGCTTCGGCATGCGTTTGAAGCACGACAGACGACTTACCGGCTTGTCGGTTATATTCTTGGAGTTCTATTGTTTGCTTGTTCATAGGCCCAGAATATGTACATGAGCCCCTGTCAGATGTTGTGTGCTGAAATATTATGCAGCAGCTTAGTTGTGGATATTGATAAAGCGTAGCAGTTTTTATTGAAAATCGTAAAAAAAAAAACAGTAATATTTCATCTATTGTTTTTTACAATCAAAGTGTTAATTAGTGTCAATGATTTTTTTTAAGTTAAAAATATTTTCAATTGTTCCTTTGAAAGAGAACATGCCAAGTGTGAAAGTATTTCCCTTCTTTATATGAAATAAAATGGCAAATAAGAAAATATTCTGTATACTCTATACATCAACTCAACATTATTTTATTTAGGTCAATCTGGCACCCAAGAAAAGAGGCTACTAATCTTGTAAATAGCACATAGTACGTCTTTGTAAAGAGGGGAGAAATCATAATCCAATTCCTAAGATTTGTTTTGTCCACTCTGTTCCCTTGTCCGCTTTTTTAATATCTCCTCAAATGGCGGAATAATGACCTCAGTTTCCTCATTGCAAATCTTTTTGCCCTCAACACAGTGTCCCAACAGGCCAATGATTTTGAGGTCAGGCTCCTCCGAGTTAGATTTATCCACACCAAGATCCCCTGTCTCACAATCCTATGAGAAAAAGCTGACCTCTCATCCATATCGCCTAAGAGGGGGTCCGTCCCTGCAGACCGGAGTGAACTTGCATTGTTTGTTGCACGTTCCCAGGCAGGCGACCGTCTCTCTGCTCGGTTTGGATCCTGCTGCCAGTGGTGTACGACGAAGGGCAATATCCTTCTAGGTATGAATCCATCTCCCCTCGTGATGTAGTGTTGCTCTGGGAACACTGGCTCATTAAATGGTAGGTACACACCTCCAAACATTAGGTGATGGTAATGAGAACCATCACCGTGAGCCATCTTTGGTCTGTGGTCTTTGTGCACATACAAGATGTGTTGAGTTTCTTTTCTACACATCTTCTGTGCAATTCAAGAGCATCTATTGCGCAAAGAGCTGTATTACTCCTAATTGCTCATGCTTGCTCAGTTGCAAACTAGAGGCTGTACTAGGAGGACTTGGGCAGGTCCGCCCCCCAGCCCCATTTACACCTTGCATTTACCATACAATATATATATATATGCATTCATATAAAATTAAAGTTATATCAAAGACATATTGGGAATAAAGGCACGCTGATGACATCATCAGTAAGCGCGAATACCGATTTAGCGCTGGAAGTTTTACTTTCATCTACTTTCACTCCATATGACTTCTCCAATTAAATCTAATGGCACACAGCATGTAATCAAGTGTTTCATTGCTGTCACCCTTCGCTTCTTCTCTAATCTCTCCCTCTTGATTGATCCACTTTTTTCTTTATTGTTTTGACTGTTTATATTGTAGTAAAGATGAGATGAGTTGTCAAAGGGGAGAATATAGAAGAACAGAAAACTCCGCCCCCCACCCCGCCCACTGAAGAACAAAGTCTGAGTGGACTTTTCAGAGACCATATTAGCTGTATCTTCATAATTGTTTATTGTGTGAGGCACTTCATCCAAATGTTTTTTTAGGTTGGAGTTTGTGCCATCAAAGCAGCTTTGATTTATGGTTTTAATGACATGGGAAAAAGAATTGTTAGACATTGCCAGTATAATTTTTAATGTAAGATGAAATTAGTGACATAAAATAATAAAAACAAAAAACAAGTGGACTTGTATTTTTTTTAATCAAACTTTCTTTAGTCTTTTTTTGTGGAATAAGTGCAGTAGTTGTCATAGCTAAATACGAAAAAACAATTAGAGTTCTGAGTTTGTATTGTTGTCATTAACCGTCCGTGCAGTCCCCACTGTTCATCTTCCTGCCTTGAACTCTCCTTTCTCCATTTTAGGGATTTATTTTCCTTATTATCTCCTTATGAAACCATGATTTTCATTCAGTCCCATCACAACCGTCTTCCTCCCAGCCCGGGTCTTCCATTTCCAAGCCCTCGGGCTCCGATTCTGGCGCGTCAGAATTCTCGGATTCATAATCTTGTAACAGGAAGTTTTCAGGCTGCTGTGCGGGCTCCAAGGGGAGCTCCGGCTCTGCAGGTTGCATCGGCTCGTTCTCAGGCTCGTTCTCTGCATCTTGCTCTAAAAGGGGCATCGGTCTTACAGCTTGGTTTTGCTCGTTGGGCCTAACGTGATTCTGCACCAAGGGTGCTATCCTCCTAGGTACGAATCCATCTCCCCTTGTTTCAAAGCTTTCTTCTGGAAATCGGGGCTCGATGAACTGTAAATTCACGGCGTCTATCATGACAAACCGGTTCACATTGCCGTCACCTCGAGACATTTCCCCTTTTCATTCTTTGTCCAGAGGCAAAGGGAATTGGGTGCTTTAAAAGAGTGAAAATGCTTTTTTCCTCTTTCACTTCTCCTATTTCATCCAAAAGGTTTTGACACAGCCAGCGTTTAAAGGCTTGCATGACTGTCGCCCTCACTGCATTCTCCCGGGTTTCCATACTCTGATGGGCCAGGTAGAAAGGGGCGGAGCCCTTCCGCCCTCCCATTGGTACCTTTAATATCAAACCATTGCACGCGACATCAAAGACGCATCGTGATTAAAGACAGTCACATGACACTGGTACTTAGTAGGAAAGTTAGTAGGAATATTGAATCAACACTGTTGCAATACCCTGAAAATATTGTGAATGCAATGCTTTGATATGCAATTTATTGATTAATTTATGAAGATGAAATTGAAATTGTGACGCTGCTACTTCAATACATCCTGACTAGCATTTTCAGGCTTGTGAGTTGTTTATTCTATACAGTATTGTAACCAGGGCTCTGAATTACATCCATTAAACCTCAGGATAGAAAAATGAGTATAGAGTATATAGAGCATAGAGGAAGTTCAAATGAGAGTTTGGAATTGATATGGAAGTATCGTTTGGGACATATTTGATGTGCTTTTGCATATTTTGCGTTATTTTGCGAATATGGCCAACTAAGTAAAAGTAAAAACTATGGTGGGAATAGTTCAATAGTTTGGTTGCTGAACACTGAAATTTGGAGGAATAGTTTCAAAATTAGGCAAATGACAAATATTATCCTATGCATGTGAACAAGGATGAATACATATGTAGCTTGTGTTTTGTATAAATAACATTTTTTTGAAAGGGTTGAAAATTAAATTTCTTGAACATTTCTTGTCTGGTGTACACTTCAACCAACCTTTCTGTGGTATGTTTTGTGGAATTGACTCAGTTGTAGAGAGGCAATATAAATTAAAAGTTAGAAGAAACAAAGCCTTTCCTTTTATTAACTCATTCAGCTCTTTTTAATATGACATTTTGTGGAAACTTAAGAGTACTTGCTGGAGGTCCACAGCATTTTTTTTGTATAGGTATCTTTGACCGATTAGGAATTAAATGAACCCAGCATCTGAAGCAGCAGAATGGTCCGTGAGCTCCATCTCACTATGGTCCGCCCTCGTCGTCCGCGTTATCGTCTTCGAAGTCGGAGAACTTCAAATCATCGGAGTATTCAACCTCTTCGATCTCAGAATCATCGGATTCAAAGTCGTACAGCAGGAAGTCGTCGAGTTGCTCCAGCGGCTCCAGTGGGAGCTCTTGCTCAACCGGTGGGAATGGATTGTCATCCTGGGCCTCTTGCTCTATGGCAGGTGGCTGCCTCTCAGCTTGGTTCAACTCTTCAAGCCGATCGTTGTTGTCATTGTGCGTTCGCACGAAAGCCACCATGCTTCTCGTCACCAAACCATCGCCTCTCGCATTGTTTTGCCGTTCTTGAAACGCCGGCACGGGAAGGACTAATTGGATGGCAACGTTCATAATAAAATGGTAGTGAGCACCATCACCCCGAGCCATTTTCAATGTTCATTCTGTTGGAATGGCTGGTGTAGCTTTTTTCAAACCCAGTAGAAATGGCATTTTACATTTTAAGGAGGATCAAGCGCATTTGTCGTTGCATTGCTTTGCTCTATTCCTCTGTTACCATGTTCTTGTAACACTGGGTTGAGTGGACAGATCCACGTCGTACGTGGGAGTTCAACGCATTATATGTAACGGGACATGAAAGACACCTCAAGATCAAAGTGAAAAATATGACGTCATAGTTAGAGGGATTCCTCAAATCAGTGTAATAGTTTTACTTTTATCACACTTCTACATAGTACTGAATTTAAGAATGAAACCTAAATGTGGTGTTATTGAAGCACTTGTACCAGACCAGTTATTGCTTAACTTTGGACGATGACGAGGTTGATGGTCTGACTTTAGAACTTGATTTTCTGGCAAAAAGGCAAAACAGTTTAGAACATTCCAACCACATAATACTGGTGTTTAGAGTGGCTATTGCCAGGAGAATAAAAGAACACTCATATCATACAAATAGTTTTTTTATCAGCTGTTCAGCTTTTTTTCATTATTCCGTGTACATTTATTCACACAGAATTGATGCATCCACTTTGATTTACATTTTGCATTCATTGTTTTGTGTATTTTCTGCTGTGGTAATTACAGTATTATGGCAGTCTGCCAGTTCATGTCTTTGCACATTTCTACAAAATAAATGCTCTTGGCAGGTGACTGTTCCTGCACAAACTTGTATGTTTCTTCATCTTCCTCCCGGATCCTCACAGTTCAAATTTTGCCATTTTCAAAGAGAGACCTCGCTCAAGAGTCTCATGAGGCTGGGTCCATGTCATTCTCTTGGTTTTCGCCGTCATCTCCCTCGAAGTCAGAGTCTTCCAGGTCAGACTCCTCCTGCTCGGACTCCTCCGTTTCGTAGTCGTAAAGCAGGAAGAAGTCATGGGTCTGAGCTAAAGGCTCCCTGGGGAGCACCAGCACCGCAGGTTGAATTGGATCTTCATTCTGAGCATTTTGCTGGAGTGCATCCTCTTGCCCTTCAACTTGATTTGGCTCGATGGGTGTGGCATTGTGCGGCACAACAGGCCCTGCAGTTCTCTCCACGAATCCATCTCCCCTCAGCTCAAAATTCTCCGCTGCGTGAAATGGGAAGTTGAGCGGTAGATGGAGATAATCAGCTCCGTAAATAGTGTTGTGATAACCATCTCCTTGGGCCATTTTCTGTGTTGACTCTTTAGTTCACTTTTGGTTGTGTAGTTTGTTATGAAACCGTGAAAATGAGCATGTGTTTTCTTTAAATGTCCAGGGACTTCAAAGGTACGGCGGGATTAAAGCAAAATCTGCTTTCATCGTCAGCAATCGCTGGCTGAAGTGCACTGCTGAGCAGACTGGAAAGGGGATCAATGGATGGTGTTGTTTGAGTACTACACTGTTGTGTTGTATTGTCTGAAGTAGAAGTAGGTGCTGAATATAATGGTGGTCGACAACAACAAGCAACCTTTTCACAAATAAATCATCCCATCTCCGATTGGGTTTTGATTTCTTTTGCCATTTTATTTAGCATCATGCACGTAGAAGCAATGTGAGGTTTTGAAATAAATGAAGGCTTTGTGCTCGCTGCCTGCACAAGGTTTTGGTCTCTATAGGCGGCTGCCATAATTAAGTGTTAAAAAAAAATACATGATTTATAAAAAGCAATACAACTAAGGTGGAGGATGGACGTCTATGTCTATACTCCTATGTCTAAATACCTATGAAGTAAATGTGTAAACATTTTCATCAGGTCCAAACTATGACATGAATATTTACATTTGAGCGTGTTTGCTGCCAAACGTGTTGCTGTTTAACGTGTTGCTAAACACTTATTTTCTTTCAAAGAGATGGGGATGAGAGGATTTTTCTTATATTCTTATTTATTTTAAAATCTGACATGCTTTCCACTATTTGCACTCTGATTGTATGTGGTTTGTTGTCTCAACCTGGAGCCAGTTGGGTGGGATGTGTGAGTGTGACACATAGCTGACCAGGAGGAACAAAAATATTGTCCGTATCACCTGTGTCTTGTGCAGGGATTCATTAGGTGAGAATTGCCTGAGCGTCCAGAGTATCAATAAAACTGGGTAGACCATAAGGAAGACAAAAAAGGGGTGACAGAAGTGCAGGAAGGAATGTCCTGGTAAAATATAGATTCACACCAATAATTACTTAAATGAGTCAGAGATGAGATCAAATCTCTTACCTGAACGCCTCAAGCAGTTTCCGCTATTGATGAAATGTGTTTCTGGCTCTTTTAGAGGTTTTTAGCTCGACAACGAGTCTGATTCCTTCATGTTTGCATATGCAAATGCAAGATAAACAACTTCAACATTCAAGTTGTTATTATCTTCTGCCTTAATGGATAAATAGAATTACACCTTGGGTCTGTTTACAGCTCTATGGGGAGTACCAAGAGCACCAGGGAGGTTCAGGTAGGCGAGAGGCCAGACGCCTGCTGACAGAGAGACAGATCAAGAAGCATGGCAGCCACCCGCACTGCCACAGCAAGGCGCGACACGGCCACCGCAGCGGCCATGGCCAGGACGGCTACCACGGTCGCCACCAGCAGCACAGCTCTCACAACCGGCAACGGAACAGGCGGCAGTCCACGATGGGGGCGGAGGGGAGCCGCGAGCAGCGCGACGAGGTCGACCTCGTGTCCTCCGTGAAGAAGAAACGCTCCTACTCCAAGTGCAGAGGTAACCCGCAAGAGTTGGAAAGAAAGATGGAGAAATGTGTGTTTTAGTATGATCGTCTGTGATGTCGGGCCTCCGCAGACTGCATTGCGCAAGTCCAGAGGTTCCTCGTGACCAGGCTGGGGGAGGATTGGATCTTCCTGGTGCTGTTGGGCATCACGATGGCACTGGTCAGCTGGACCATGGACTATGCCAGCGCAAAGAGCCTGCAAGGTAAGACATCGAGGAGCCACGGGTGCCAATAAAAGAAGTGTCTGCTCTCTTCCTGGCTTCACCCTTCCAACCTCTTTCACATCCTTCTCCTGTCTGCCTCTTCCGTCTGTCAGCCTACAAATGGATTCATTCAGAGCTGAGGGGCAACATCCCCCTGCAGTTCCTGGCCTGGGTTTCATATCCACTCATCTTCATACTGTTCTCCTCCCTATTCTGTCACCTGGTTGCTCCCCAAGCTAGCGGTCAGTACTGCCAATCTTGTCCATGCGCCGCCCTGGTTGCGCCCGTTTGCTTTTTCAATGTCACACAATAATCTAATTAAATGTACATGTCTCCCATTCACCTGGAAAACTGACATGGTACTTAGTATTTATGGTATAGCTGGTTCCTATCACCCCAATCTGCTATCAATCTGTATAATATGTATAATATAATTTATGTAGAATGTCCACTTGTATATGTTCACACACTTTAATCTGTATATTTGTCTACATATTTTGTATATTGTGTCTATATCCATCCATAGAACCCATATATTATATCTAACTGTATAGTGTCCATAGCACCAAATCTGTGTCCATGACATATCAACTGTAAATTAGTGAATTCAACTTGGTTAGATGTTAAACGCCCAGGCCTGGGACCTTTCTGTGTGGAGTTTGCATGTTCTCCCTGTGTCTGCGTGGGTTCTCTCCGGGTTCTCCGGCTTCCTCCCACACTCCAAAAACATGCATGTGAGGTCAATTGAATATTCTAAATTGTCCATAGGTGTGCATGTGAGTGTGAATGGTGGTTTGTCTCTATGTGGCCCTGCGATGAACTGGCGACTTGTCCAGGGTGTCACCCTGCCTTCGCTCTAAGACAGCTGGGATAGGCTCCAGCAGACCCCCCCGACCCTGAATTGGAATAAGCGGGTATAGAAGATGAATGAATGAATGAATGATAGATGCTAAACGGCATTTCGTTGCCTTGTACTTGTACATGTTAATGCCAGTAAAGTTGAGCTGAACTGAACTGAACATCCAAGATTGCAAAACTCCAGAAAAATGTACATACAGTAACATTTGTGTGGTTCAAAACAAGGGCAAATATGCCGCAGCCTTTCCTGAACTTTAGTAAAAAAAAAAAAAAATAAATGAAAACTTTTCAGGCTCTGATTTTTAAATGACTAATGAACACTGGCCTTTCAATCTTCGATGCCTGTTTTTATTTCACACTTGTGAGTTTGAGTAGTGAGTACTTATGTAAATAAGTGCAGAAGAGTCTTATTCTATAATTTGGGCAGAATTTTGTCTTGCAGTATCCTAGTTTTTATTATTTTTTTTACATGTCCTCTCTTCATTTAATGTCAGAGGCAGATTTATTTGCCCGCGTGCATCATGACATCACACTGAAAATTGGCGTTCCCCATTCTCTTGTCAGGATTTATTTCAGGTGATCACTGGATAAACTGAACGTCTGGGGAGTGATCTCACTCTGAGAATTAGAACTCTGTCCGTGCTCTATATCTTGATAGCCAGAGTATTTTCACATACCTTTCTGGTGATAGGTTAGATTAGATTAGATTAGATTAGATTAGATTAGATATTCCTTTATTCATCCCTCAATGGGGAAATTAAAATTGTTAGCTGCAGCAGTACACACCACAAAGAACAAACAACATACGTTCACACATACCAGGTATAAAAAGTAAAAAAAATAAGATAAAAGAACTAATATTAAGGAATGGATGTGTTGCTGAATGAAGGAGGGGATGATATTGCACGTGATTAATAAATTAGATTCCTGGGGTGTATAGAAAAAAATTGCACATATATTGTTGTTGGTGGTGTTGTTGTACTAGGAGCAGGCCTGGTTGTAGAGAAAGTAGACAGAGGCCTGTTGGTGTGGAAGGACACATTAGATCAGAAAGACTGCACACAACAGATAACAGACACTGATAGGACAAATTGTTTTTGCGTGATTGCTTCCTTTAGGGCCATGTCATGTCAGGATCCTTCAATAATATCATATTGTTTGCTGCAAATTAGATTTTAATCAAACCCCTTTCCTTTCCCGGCACCTCAGGTTCTGGTATTCCCGAGCTGAAGACCATCCTGAGAGGGGTGGTGCTGAAGGAATACTTAACTCTAAAGGCTTTTATCGCCAAAGTCATTGGCCTGACTCTGGCTCTGGGAAGCGGCATGCCTGTGGGCAAAGAGGTAGGTCCGTCCATACACTTAGCACTCAGCGTCCCTCTGTGCTATCACTGTGCTCTCTCCGTTCAGCTCTTTATTTAATTCACTCACAGGGTCCCTTTGTTCACATTGCCAGCATCTGCGCTGCAGTGCTCAGCCGGTTTATGGCCTTTTTTTCAGGGGTTTACCAGGTAACACGAGACATTAACGCTCACCTGTTGCAATCGGCTTCAAAAGCCACACCGCCTTAGGTTTTCTACCCCATCCATAGTTTATGAGTTGTGTTAATCTTGTCTTCTTTTTCTTCGGACCAGTAGAATCCATACTGTTACACGGACATCCTGACAGTGGGCTGCGCTGTGGGGGTGGGCTGCTGCTTTGGGACTCCCCTTGGAGGTACCCCAACCTTTACTGGAAAGGGGGAGGGGGGGTAAATGCCTGTATAATACTTGTTTATTAGTGACTTCAGATTCTAATTGTTTTCCTATGCATTCCCTTCTTGCCATCCCGACAGGTGTGCTGTTCAGTATTGAGGTAACGTCAACCTACTTTGCAGTGAGAAACTACTGGAGGGGATACTTTGCAGCGACATTCAGCGCCTTCATATTCAGAGTGCTGTCTGTCGTCAATAAGGACGCAGGTATGTGGAGCCTCTAAAATCTGTGTTGTGCACAGGGAAAATAAAGTATGTTTTTGCACTCGGCCAAACGCACACTAGAGGGAGCCCTTGCCCTAACAAACCATCACCAAGCCACAAGTATTTGATTATTTTACCTTATGATAATGACTATACCTTATTATACCTTTTCCCATGTAGTCTTATAGTTCCATTCCGTGGATTATGACATTGTAGTATGTAACACAAGTACATTTGTCTATCTAATCTTATCACAAAGGACATTGATTATGTTCTATTTTCTGTCTTGTCCAAATTTTCCAGTAACCATTACAGCTCTGTTCAGGACAAACTTTCGCTTGGATTTTCCTTTTGACCTACAGGAATTGCCCGCATTTGCCATAATTGGGTGAGTGATCAGGAGAACATATTGCCCAAAAAGTTATAATACTTCTTCACTGCAATACATTATGTTTTTAATATTGACTGACTGCACATTTCTTCTTACTATTGTGAAGGCCTTCAACGATTCCGCGACTCAATTTTTCTTCTATTGAGGATTATATTTCCAATGAAATGCACAGATGGGATTAAAAAAACTTCTTCCCTTATTGACCGCAGGAAAATGTAATTTTGCTATGTTTAGATGTAGCAATGTCATGATGCAGACATCTACGGCCATATATTTTATTTATGTCTAGATTCAATTTCATCACAGTTAACCACAGCTCCGGTAAAAGTGCATAAACATGAGACAGCAGTGCCAGTGTGACTGTGCGTGTATGTGTGTAGGCATTTCAAAATGAGCCCGCCAAAACCTCTCAATGGAAGAGTACACAGAAAAATGTTAATAAGTCAAACTTTATGCAAATGTAGCATTTGAGACTTGCTATTTTTAGCAGAACATTTATCTCAGGGGAGAACACACACAGGTGTCAGCACTGCTGAGTGCTGCTAACTGACACCAACAATGGAATAGTTGCAGTCTACCTCCATCTATCCATCCATCCATCCATCAATCCATCCATCATCTGCTGTACAGCGTGAACAAAAATGTTACATTTTAGTGTAAAAGCAGGAGTGTTCTATACACATATGTCCCTGTACGTGTAGATTTTGCCATACGAAGGGATTTAAGAGAACCCGTTCTTGGCATACCTGAGGTTGCAACAGCATCAGGCTGCGGCGCTGTCAGGACAACTTTAACCCATATTGTTCACACAATCCACTCTGTGCTTTATTTTTGTGGCATTACTTCCCTCAGCAGGATTTTTTTATTTATTTTTTTTACTTTGGCTCAAGTCAAAAGTTTTTCTGTGCAGGATTTGCTGCGGGTTCCTGGGCGCGTTCTTTGTCTACCTCAACAGGCAGGTGGTGCTGTTCATGAGACGACCCAATGCCATGACTCGTTTCCTGACCAAATAGTGAGTCACCATGTTAACGTGGTTAATGACACTTTTTTTCTACTCAGTGGATGATCAAACTAAAACAGACACTCAAACAACATATATGTTTTATCAGTATCAGTTATAGGTGTTCTTTTTTAAATAATTTTTCATTTAATTAAACAGATTATTGCGATTAATTGCTCAACTAAAGTACCTTGATTTTATCTCCTCCAGTCGGCTCGTCTTCCCTGCTGTGGTGACGTTGGTCATCGCCACTCTGACCTTCCCACCTGGTTTTGGACAATTCATGGCAGGAGAGGTCAGAGTTCACACGTTCCTCTCCTTCTTTCATGTGTCATTTTTGTTTTGAATATGATGCAGAGCTGATGAGCAGATTTGTTCCCTGGCTGGAGTATATCATAAGCAGAGCAGCTATTGATCTTTTTCTCTGCTTCAACTTCCTGTGGAGGTCTCATCACAATCCATTTAGTGCAGAAACATGCTGACGCTGTTTGGACTTTGAACACTGGACAAAAACATTTCCTGCCTGTCCTCAGCCTACCTGTTTCTGAATATGATGAGAAACAGCACTATGCCAAGCCCGATTCTATTCTCCGCCTGAACGAACGCGGATATTGTAAAAGCTATCAGCTCTAGTACCTTTTCATATCCCTCCCCCGCATCCGCTTTGGTTGCAATTTGTGGTTTTGCTGCCTGAAGTTCTGCTGTGTCGCATCAGGCATTCTCAGCAAAAGCCACGCATCTATGCAAATGGATGGCCTTCTAGTTATTGATGCATGAATAAAATGCTGCCAAAAACCTTGAATGATGGTAGCAATATACACTAGCAGTCAAAAGTTTGGACACACCCTATTAATTGAATGTGTTTTCTTTCATTCTCATGACTACTGACATTGCAGTTTCTCACTAAAAGCATCAAAACTACATATGAACACACATGGAATCATGTCGGAAACAATAAAAGTGTAAAATAACTTCAAAATAGCCACCTTTCATGAAAAGCACATTTAGAGTTATTTAACATGTTTTACTTTGCTGCTTAATTACATATATCTTGCTCATATAATCGATGTCTTCAGTATCTATCTGCAGTGTAGGAAGTTGTGAACATTAAAAAAACAAAAAAACAACAACAATTGCATGAGAAGGCGTGTCCAAACTTTTGACTGGTAGCGATATACAGGGTGTCCCAAAAAAATGTATACACACTTCAAATAATTGTAAACTAGTTGAATTTTCAACATGTAAAAGAATTTACAAACATCATTCTATTGTTTTGTCACCGCCTGTTCTCAAACTGTTGTCTGTTCTGGTCCAGACACTGCCGACAACGCAAAGTGATGGAACAGCACACATCATGAAACAATTCCCTTGGTATTTGCGTGCATTCACGTTCAATGGTTGCTCTCAATTCAACGACTGTTGCAAGTCTCATTGCGTAGACTTTTAGGTATCCCCATAAAAAGAAGTCTAGTGGTGTGATGTCTGGTGAACGTGGAGGGTATTCAACAAAACCCCTCCGTCCAATCCACCTGTTTGGCAAGATCCTATCAAGGAAGGCTCTAACATCGCGATGGTAGTGTGGGGGTGCCCCATCTTGCTGAAAATAAAACTCCTCTTCTTCAAAGTCTTCTCTAATGCTTGGCATGACAGACTGTTGCAGCAAGTTCAAGTAAACAGGACTAGTCACAGTAGCGTCAAAAAAGAACGGTCCAATTAATCCTCTTGATTATAAGCCGCACCACACTGTAATTCCTTCATGTGGTCCTGTCGGCAGTGTCTGGACCAGAACGGACAACAGTTTGAGAATAGGCGGTGACAAAACAATAGAGTGATGTTTGTAAATTCTTTTACATGTTGAAAATTAAACAAATTATAATAAACATCTAGTTTACAATTATTAAGTATGTATAGATTTTTTTGGGACACCCTGTACATTCATAACTTTCAACAGTGGCGAGAGTGATTTGGCATTGAAAGCCCTGTTCGTTGTGTTGCTTTTCGGCGAAACCGTATCAACGCCCAGTTGTGTGCTTCTCAAACTCTCAGAATAGAGCCGCTAGTGGGAACAAGGTTTGTGTGTCTTCCTGTCGACAGTGAAAGTGTGAACCCCAACCCGCGCATGCCAGCCAGCCTTGCATTAACATGTTTTTGTTTTTGTTTTTTTGCTCGCCCTTAATGTGAAAACGCATGGCACCTCTTCGACGCACTGTGCACAAAGCAAGCGAGACGAGATAAATGTATCCTCATTTCCCTCCTGCTCGGAAGCAGAACATGTGGTCGTCTGACTCCAGGGCAACGAAATCCCTTCACTCCGGCGCGATGGAACAATGCTGAGTGGCTAAAGCGAGGAGAGATTAAATGTTTCAAGGGTTGTGACCCAGACATGAACCCACCAGTTTATTAAGAAAAAAAGGAAAGCCTATTATCACGTCCCGTTCAGCGCAGGCAGACGGGGAGGATCCTCGGAGCGTGCGGCAAATGGCAAATTTCAGCGCTCAAGGAGGGAAAGAGCACGGAAGTAGAAAAATCAAAGTGATGTTCAACGCTGCCACCACCCACCCCTCCCCCGGGGCGGCGTTATGCAGATGCGGCGGGCGTCGTGATTTGTGCCTCCGAGCCAAAAGAATTTCAGGGGACATTTATGCAGATGTGGAGCAAAATGGCTGAAGTGACTTAGTCATTTGTGAGTCATCCAAAGGAGAAAAAATGAGTCATTGGACGCAGCCACCCGTCCGCGTCTGCTTCCAGCTTTCTGGATGACTTCCTGCCTCTTTATCCCACTCGACTCGCATCCTCTCCCAACTTGTTTTTTCTTCTTCACTTTCCACTTGCTCACATTTTTTTCCCCTTAAATATGTGTTTTTCACCCTGTTTTCTTTCTACTAAGGTGATTTTTTGTTTTACTTTTCTTCTTCTGAACTTAGATAGATAGATAGATCGATGTACTTTATTGATCCCGAATTGGGAAACTACACTGTTGCAGCGCTAAAAAAAAAACAAAACAGAAATACAGTAGTTACAAAAACACTCAAATCAATCTATGTACAAAAAACAACCAAAGCAGATGTGCAAAAGACAGTCGGGTTGTGCAAAGGCAGGGATTAGCAAGGTTTTCTAAACCATGAGTACATTATGTGCCATTAAGTCCAGGAAAGATGTCCAGAATGCTGTGTGTCACACAGCGGGGGAGACTTCTCGAGGGTGAAGGCTCTCAGCAGGAAGGACCTCCTGAAGCTTTCCTTCAGACAACGCAGCTGTCTCAGTCTCTTACCATACCATACCATACCACTTTATTTAGATACGTGGTGTAAAAAAGGAACAGTCACTCATGCTTTGCATGAAAAGCCAAAGAAAAAAGTACGTCTTTGGGCGTGGTTTGAACACCTGCCGAGTGGAGGCTTGCCTAACATGCAGAGGCAGCTTGCTCCACAGCTTTGGGCTGCAACTGCGAAAGCCCGGTCTCCCCTGAGCTTCATCCTGGACTGAAGAACAACCAAGAGAAGTTGATCAGAGGAGCTAAGGGACCTTGAAGGAGCATAGGGTTCCGCTGTCTGTGTGTGGTGGTGGAGAGGGCGGTCCTGGTTGTCCATGATGGATAACAGTTTGTTCAGCATCCTCCTCTCCACCACCGCCTGTCTGCAGCCAATGACAGAGCCAGCCTCCTTCATCAGTTTGCTAACTTCCTCTCACTCTCTCTTTTCTCTCCTCCCCTCCCTTTGCTCTCCTCTTTCAAACACTGTTGGCTTCACTTTTTCCCCTATCAACTCTTCCTCTCTCCGCCCGTCACCCTTGGCTTGTCCTCGCCTCCCGCTGCAGCTCATGCCCAGGGAGTGCATCAACTCCCTGTTTGACAACTACACCTGGACGAAGATTTCAGGATCTCCTCCCCCCGCCGGCCTGGGCCGCTCCGCCGCCTGGCTGCACCCTGACGTCAGCGTCTTCCTCATCCTGCTGCTCTTCTTCGTCATGAAGGTGTGCGCCACGTGGCGGCTGACACGCACAGGCGTGATTTTGGTGTGTGATGTGTGCGTACACATGCGTAGATGACTCCATCTGGCGTTTCTTCGTCATCACTCTCGTCATCATTACGGATATTTGTAGCAGGTCGCTCATGTTGTGCGTTGGTGTGTGTGTGTGTGTGTGCGCGCGTGCGTGTGTGTGTGTGTCCTGGTTTTCTTCCCATTCAAGGTCAACAGCAGTGGCAGGCTGCCAGTGCCACCAGTATTTTTACGTTTTCCCTGAAAGCAGCTGTGTACACACACCCTGAATACACACACACACCCTCCCTCCAGAATTACAGCTACCTCTGATTCTGTTTATATTACCATCAACATCAACAGGAAGTCCTGTGTAACTGACTTTTTAACCAAAAATCTGCAGAAACTTGATGCAAGATTTTATTCTCCTAATGTACTGACACTAATATGCTAATACCTAAAAATAATCCCAAATGTGCTGAAATGTTTTTTTTAGCAACAGCAAGCGTAAGAATATATTTTTTTACATTTTCCCTCATCCCGCAGCCGCTCTTAATTTAGATGCAGTCTGAGCGCAGCATTGTGGTTCACATCTCTCATGACACAGACAAAAGCCTCATATCTAAATACTCCGAGTGCCGTCCCCGCCTACAGTCTGCTGGCTTCCGCAGCAAGAAGCTCCAAGCTGTCGCCACCTCCTGTCTGCTGCAAGTCTGCAGCCTCTCAGGAGCTCCGGCAGGGAACGCGGAGAAACTGGGAAAACAGATTTATATTCTCGCCAAATATGAAAAAAAAAAAAAAAAAAAAAAACAACTGTGCAGTTCGCAGCGACGGTCAGTGCCGCAGTGCTGGTTTTCTTAACGCCAAAGCTTCATTTTCATGGTTCCTTATCACATCCAACAGGCACACGTGATATTCTGGGTGTGTCAAGTTGTCGCGCAGTTGAACTGAGACGATAACAGACGTCTAATTAATTCAAATATATAGCGTGCAAGTGAAACATAATAAGTGAAAAATTTTGAATCAGTGTCGTATTTTTTTCTGTACTGTTTATTGATGTCAATTCCCCTTCAACCTCTTCAAAGACATTTGCATTTCGGGCCTTGACCTCAGTTTCTTTCACAGTATTGCCCCCAAAGACAAATTAGACAGATAGCGCATAAATAATCCAATTGGCAAAATATTAAACTCTGTCACTCATCATCTTCGGCAGCAATGGCTTAGTCATGGTTGTTGTTTTTTTGAGTGGAGCGGCTCCTTGCTGTCAAAACTTTATTCAACCAACAGTGAAACCTGCTGCTGATACAGTGCACTCACACACCAATGCAGGCACGCACACGTACGCAGTTTTCCATACTTTTCTGTCACTCTCTGCTGCTCTCAGTTTTTCTGACGTGCACTGACGTCTGTCTCCCTTTTCCTCATGTGTTGCCTCTGCAGGATAGTCGGCTTTAAAATGACAGCATTTCTCCCGTTGCCACCTTTAAGCTGAGTGTGCGAGAAACCTTTTAGCCTTTGTCTCAGAAATCGGAGAGACAAAACCAAACACTTTCAAGTGGAGATATATTTATCAGTTTTGTTATATTTAATTATTTAGTTTTGTTTGGCTTGATTGATGTACCTTTAGTTTGAACATAATATTTAGCATTGTTAGAGTTAATATGAATGCTTATTGATTCTTTTATTTTTAAGGTATTTTATAGCTCTGGAACACTAGATGATCTGCAGTATATATATGGGTCTGCTAAGCATAGGGGGCAGCACTGGGAAGGTTTTTTTTGTTTTTGTTTTGTTTTTACCAGGGCAAGAGAGGCGGCAGCAGCCATTGTTTCATTTGTTTTCTTCAAATGGAAGAATAAATCAAGAAAAAACTTCAATTCTTCGCTTGGACGATGGACTCGTGTTTGGTTTTTCGCCGTATCTACGCGTGAATTCACTCCCTCGGTGCCTTAGTGGCCATTTGATTTGATTTGGATTCATTTTATTTTGTTTGTTGAGTTTGGATATTGCGGACAAAAGCAAAGAAAAGGACAAATGGACACAACATGCACCTTCAAATATCAGTTCAATATCAGATGCTTTTTGTTATTGTGGCCCATTGTCACCAACAGACTGATGCTGCTGTTATAGGCTGCCATTGTCTGTCACAATCTAAAGGTCAGACATCATATTGGAAACTATAGTAATCGTTATTTTCTCCCATCTTTCTCATATCTCTCTTATGTCCTGACCACATAGACTTAGACATAAACTCACATCCTGACAATGTTCTTTTATACCTACAATACATTTTTTTTGTATAGATAAGATAGATGAGATGCTAATTCTACAGTCTGTCTTCTCTCAACTGTTGTTCCATAATTCATCACAGAACATTTTCCTCTCTTTACATCCTCTCCTCATCCCCATTTGTCTCTGCTTATCACCGACGCCATCTCCGTCCCAGAGTTCTGCTCCAGTTTCTCAGGATTTGGGGCACTGATTTTGTAACGGTGATTTGTTTGTGTGTGTGCGTGTGTGCGTGCTTGTTGTGTGTTCCGTCGTGATTGCGTTTGACTGTCAGGATTAAAAGAGAGAGAGAGATGAAGAAGACGTTGAGCGCTGTCCTCACAGGGAACCAGGATAGCGGCACCCACGCTGCGAGAGACGGGCTAATGAGTTTTTATCTCGTGGCACAGTAATTAAGTTCTCTAAGAGCGCCGACAAACGACGTGTAGAATAGTAATCTGGACTGTTGAAATGATAATGCGGCCAGTTTTCTCGGCAGCCTTGGGAAGGCATGGTGCTTCCCGTGACGGGACGTTGTTGGCTCTCACAAACAAACACACTTGCGCACGCATTTAAACTGAAAAGCCAGCGCTCACTAAAGGTAATTATTAGCTCTGATGGCTTCTCTGCAGCCAGGAACAAAGCGTTCTATTATGCAAGCTATTTTGAAGACGCACTCTGATGAGTGCCGAGATTGTTTGGAGACAGGCGGCGGAGTGAGGTGACATTTAAAAACGGAAGTTTATCTTTAATTTAGTGCCGCAGGTTGATCTTTCCAAACACTTAAATCCTGCACAACTCCAGCACTCCAGAAGCAGCTGCTGATTAAGAGCCTTGAAGCGCACCCGAGGGTGACTGGAGTCTCCTCCTCCTCCTCCCATCGCAAATATTACCGTCAGCATCAACAGAAAATCCCGTGTAGGTGCCCTTTTTTAAACCAAAAACCAACAGTGAGAAAGTTCCAGTGAAATTGTTGGTTAGATTCTCTTAAAATTTGCTTAAAAGGAAAATAATTTCCCCAACCTCCTGACTCTCAACACAAACCAGCCGCACAGAAGCAGCTGTTGATTAAGAGCCCTGCTGAAGCACAACCAAGGGTGATTTGAGTCCCATCCTCCCGCCACACACACACAAAAAAAACAGCATCAACTTTATCATTATAGGCTTATTAAAAATGCACCATCTGTCTCCCTTAAATTGTTTTTCTAACTAGCATAACTAACTAACATTTAGTTTTATCCCCCTTCTCAGACGTGTCTAACGAGCTGCTCTGGCTGTCTTGCAGTTCTGGATGTCTGCGGTGGCCACCACCATGCCAGTTCCATCTGGTGCCTTTATGCCAGTGTTCATACTGGGTAAGAGTGTCACGTTTCTCTGTGTTTTTGTTCGGTAATTTTGGAGCATGACCTTTACCAGTGTTTAGATTTAAAATATTCATCATTTACCGGGTTTTGTTGTCATCTTAATGTAATCCAAAGTGGCATTTGTGTGGGTGTGTTTTCGTGTCTGCGTGTAAGCTATTTTAAATGTTTAGATGACTTACCAGGCAGTGCGGTAATGCTTTTTCTTTTCATTGTGAGGGTCTTTACCTCAAGAAATTCGTTTTCTTTCATATGTACTATGCTATTTACTCAGCCACATTTTTACCTTGGTACACTTACTGAATGATTTTCCACAGTCTTGACTCATCAAGAATGGCACATCAAGGTTATGTCTACTTCAACAACTCTCCCTTTTTACATTTGACAGATTGTGTTAATGCAAGAAGCGCCTTTTCACTCGCATGGAAGTGAAAAATAACACAGCCTCCTATCAATCATTATTATGTTTGCTTTGGACTCAGTAAACATCCAGAAGATTAATTTATTCAGAAGGCTGCTGGTTTAATTCAGTTTGAGGCAACGCTGTCTCGTTTGGATGATTGAGCTGGATTATTTTCCATATGAGATGATTGAAGAGACAGAGGGAGAGACATCGACCAGCCACTGCACACACATTGATTTTGTCTTTAAAATACGGTCAATATGCTCTCAAGACAACACACGGTAGACACAATCAGCTCTGACAGGCATTTGCAGCTATGCCTCTGTTGTTTGTTCTGGCTCCTTCATGTATAATGCCATCATGCAGCTGTGAAATTGAACATTGACTGCGTCACTCCACAATCTGCCCATGCAATCTAGACCGCTGCAAAGTCACCTGATTGTAAAGCCGTTAAGGAATTTTCAAATCGATGGCCGGTGTTGCGCAATAATGAATGGATTTCAGCTGCTGCCTGCACTCTTGATTGGAAAACCTTGTGTTTGGAACAGAACTCGGTCTTGATCGAGGAAAAAGTTGAAACACTCTGATTTTTGCAGCTGATATTAGAATGTTAGTTTGAGAATAGAAGTAAAACAAAAAGTTCTTAGTTATTTGAAAAAGGCTTTTGTTGGGGTTATATTAAGGTGCCTTAAACTGCATCAAGTGTCAACATTTGGAGACACTTTCAAAACAAATTCTCTGCAGAAAGTTGATGAAGAAATAAAACTAAATGTAGCGACAGCTGCTGCTCTCGGCCTAATCCTGTTTTTACTGATTTTGTTGATGAGTGTCTCCACCATCTGCTGCCATTAGAAACACTGACGGTGTTATATGTGTTTGGTGACAAACACTGAAATGCAATTTAAAGATCAAAATGGACCAGGATGGGCCGATTATTTTTTTTTCTTACTGTCTACTTTTCAAAAACTTTCTGACTTGGTCTCAGAATTTGTTTTATTGTTGCCGCATTATCCAGACACAGTGAATTTGACTCAGATTTAATTTGGTCGATCTTTGGCTGTAAAAAACAAAAAACAAGATGAGTTTTCACTGATGACTTTAGAATCAAATTCATGCTGGTTGTCAGCTTCGGTCAAATTCTAAACCCACCTTCCCAGACATCCTTCTGCAGCGTCTCCACCTCCCTCTCATCATAAATCGCCAGAACAGCCACGAAGCAACAATGACCCCGACGCAACACCGGCGATAGTCAAGTTGTAATCCAGGGGTGGGCAAACTTTTTGAGGAATGGGCCACACTGGGTTCTGGCCGGAGCAGGAGCAGATAGATGGAGTACTTTGGTGACCTAACTCATAGGAGGAAATAATACATCATGGTATTAGTAGAAAACACGTTACAACAAAACATCGATCTCTGTCTTTGGTATTTAGCTGTTTTTGAAACTGAAGAATTAAAAAAAAGATGAAATACAGCTATTTTATTACTTGCTTAGTCCATCCATCCATCCATCTTCTATACCCGCTTATTCCAATTCAGGGTCACGGGGGTCTGCTGGAGCCTATCCCAGATGTCTTAGGGCGAAGGCAGGGTGACACCCTGGACAAGTCGCCAGTTCATCGCAGGGCTTGCTTAGTATTAATATAATATCTTCAACTTTAAAGGGCCGGATTAAAAAGTTTAACGGGCGGCACATGGCCCCGGGGCCGTAGTTTGCACGCGCCTGGTCTAATGTGTTTGCAGGTTGTCGGGAAATCAACTGAGAATCCCCGCTCTGAAAGTGTCCCCTTCCGCTGCAGGAGCCGCGTTTGGCAGGATGGTGGGCGAGATCATGGCCACCCTGTTCCCTCACGGCATCGTGTTCGACGGCATCCTGTACCGCATCATCCCCGGAGGGTACGCAGTCATCGGTCAGTCTCCTTCTCCATCGCCTCCGTTATTCACACTGACTGGATTTTTCTGTTAAATCAGCCAGCGAGCGATAGATACCGTCCTCCTCCTCCTCTTTGTCTTTACCTTGTCCTATGTGACAGCTGACCCTCCCCACCCCCCACACCCCTTGCCGTGCCGTGTGCCCTCGACTTGTCACTGCCGCTCAAAATCCCCCCCCCCCCCGCACACACACACACACCTGTCACTTCCCGTCTCTCCCAACTCTGTCTGCAAACTCCCTGTCAAACTCTCCGCTGCCGTTTGCTGTCAGGCTGTCGTCCCCACCCCTCCCCCTTAATCTTCCCTCGGCCTCCACGTTGTTACCCGCGATCCCCCTCCCCTTCCCCCGATACATCAGAGCGTGTGGCCATTTTGCCTTGACAGTGAAATGTCACAGCGGGTTGCCGTCGCTGTCCTCACCTCGGCCGCTGACCCAGAAACGTGGCCTTCCGTCCTTCCTTCCTTCCTTCCTTCCTTCCTTCCTTCCTTCCTTCCTTCGGTCCCGCTCTTCCATGATGCTCTTCCCATCCATCCATCCCTGTACCTTCGCTTCCTGCTCCGACCTCTGCGTTATACACCCGCCTCCTCCCCCCACAGCCACAGCCCCCGCGCTGCGTTTCTTTCCTTTGCCACTCAGCGTTTTCATCCTCTCTGTCTCCGTTACCCCTCGTTCTTTATCTCTGTCCCCGGCCGATGTTTTCTAAAAATAACGCCTGCCTCCAGCCTCTCAATGAACTCCCCAGATATGAGAGCCTTTTATTTCCTTCGCTGGCTCCGCGTCTCAGAAAAAAATATTTATTCAGACACACACTCCTGGCGGTCTTGGCACTGATTCCTTTCCCAGATGTGGGAGCTAAAAGAACAAACATCTGTAAACAGAGGTTTAGATTTGCAGTTTTCGGTTGAGGTTTCTATTTTTTGATTAATCATTTGAGCCTGTGAGACTGGATTAAATGCTGAAAATCTATAAATATATTCATGATGAGACTATTAAACTTCAGTTTTTTTTATTTTGAGGACACATGCATCCTATCCGATCCCTGTCAGACCCGCTAGATGTGTTTTCCATCCTTGGGTTATGACTTCTCCCCTCCTCATGTTCTTCCATCCTGTTTCCTCCCATGTGGTCCATCCTTTCACCTCACCGCTGCCCACTCCCCATCCCACATCATCCTGTTCCACATCTCTGATAGGAGCGGCGGCATTGACCGGGGCTGTGACTCACACGGTGTCCACGGCGGTTATCTGCTTCGAGCTGACAGGCCAGATCTCCCACATCCTGCCCATGATGGTGGCAGTAATCCTGGCCAACATGGTGGCCCAGGGCCTGCAGCCCTCACTGTATGACTCCATCATCCAGGTCAAGAAGCTGCCGTACCTGCCCGAACTCGGCTTTGGACACATGAGGTTTGTATCATTCATTCATTCATTCATCTTCTATACCCGCTTATTCCAATTCAGGGTCACGGGGGTCTGCTGGAGCCTATCCCAGCTGTTTTAGGGCGAAGGCAGGGTATACCCTGCCACAAGAAGAGAAAAAAAATATTACAGAAAGCAGATTTTTACTTAAGTGTTCATTTTGAGTTTTAAATTGAAATTTTGTGAGTAAAGTCAAACTTTTGAGGATAAAGTTGACGTTGATAAAGGATGAAATTTCCTGAACAAAGTAGAAATTTAATGAGTAAAGTCGATACAAATAAAGTGGAAATTGGCAAATAGATGGATGGATGGTGGATTGACCCAGCTACCCACAGTTAAAAGTAAACGGCCGAAAATGGAAGTACTCCACTCGACTTGCATGCAGAGCCTTTCAACTTTATTCTCGACATTTTGACTTACTTCTTGTTGACATTAATGAAATAAAAATGTCGATTTTATTCACAAAATATTTTCTTTTTTACGTCAACTTTATTCTCAAAATTTTGACTTTAATCTCAAAATTTCAATTTTAATCTCAAAATTTCAACTTTATTCTCAAATTGGAAACTTAAAAAAAAAAAAAAATTCTACCTTAATTTTTTTCTCTTCTTGTGGCCCTAATCCTCTTCCGTACCTTTGCGTGTGTTTCTGTCCCGCAGCCAGTACAACATTGTTGTCGAGGACATCATGGTGAGAGAGGTGAAGTTCGTATCATCCCAGTCTACGTACCGAGAAGTGAAACTCCTGCTGGACACTTCTTCACTCAAGTCCATCCCACTGGTCGACTCCAAAGGTGACGCGGCTTCCACCTGAAGTTCAAAGAAAGTAGAGAGGACAAATAATTGCACTGTGGTAGTCTTGAGCGTCCATGATTGTTATTGATTATTTATTCTTATTGATTTTTTTAAGATGCAAGATAATCATGAGCACAGTGGTTAGGTTTTTTTGTGTTTTTTTTGTCCTTTCTTCTTCTAGATTCTATGATCCTACTGGGCAGCATCGACAGGTCGGAGCTTCTGGCTCTTTGTGATTGGTGGTTGTCGCCAGAGAGGAGGCTCCTGATGCAGGTAAGAGTTCAAAATTGAAAAGGTGTTAAGTTGTGCAGTTCTGCCTCGGCTGATTCTGAGAAGATTCACTGATCTGTGTTGAGAACAGCTTTTAATTAATTCAAGTTTTGATCCGGTGACCCGTCTTCCTGCGTATTGATTTGCTCTCCTGCGTCTGGATTCAGGGTCAGAGTCTACCAGAGGAGAATCAGCCTCAGAAACACAGCTGGGAGTGCTTGGTAGAGGAGGAAGAGGAGGAAGAGGAGGAGGAGGAGAAAGAGGAGCAGGTGGAAGACGAGGCGGGACAAAAGGTGACACCCATTGGTTGAATCTATTTTAATACCTCCATTGAATTTTTTTTCTCTTCCTGTTTTTTGTGTCCTTTCCCATCTGTCCAGAGAGTTGCTTAGTCTTTCCGTTTTACAAATGCTGCAACATGTGCGTGTGGTCCACAGGGCAGCCCGGTGCAGGAGGAGAGAAACGGACCGGTGCCTCCCTCGAAGCCTCGGGAGCCTTCCCTGAACCACACCGCTCCCGGTGAGCATCCCGGTCGCCAGTTTGATCTCGTTCGTCATCTGTGCCAACAGTTGCCTGTGGGAGCGTGGATAAACTAAATTAGCATCATCTTAATTGGATGTTACAAAAGCACGGCGACTTCCTGCCAATCAGCGAAGCCTAAAGGTCGACCTGCTCCAGTTTGCTGTCAAACTCCGACTTTTAAGATGAGCATTGAAATTCCATGAACATCTCTTCTTATCTCAGTTACACTGGTGAAGAGTAGTGATGGGCGATAACATGTTTTCCAAATTCAATACGAGAATTTATATTTTTGGAGTCGATATTGCGATATCGATATCGATGTCCATACACTTTTTGGTTTGTAATTCTTTCAATAAATGAAAAGTTAAAGATCACAAGACACACGTGACCGTTAACATATTTATTTTTAAAAAAAAAGAAAAACAGTTAAAGAAAAATTTTCAAGTGCCATAAAGTTTAAATATAAAATGTAAATGTAAAGTTTGTAAGCTTTACAAACGTTACAAACCTCGTGCTGTTGGGCGCGTGGTCCTCAAGTGTGCAAAAAGGTCGCTGCTGTCGCTCCTGTTCGACACTTTCTTGTTGCATAAATCACACCGTTTTTATCAACTGGTGAAAAGTAGGACCAAACAAACACTCTTTCTTTTCAAATATAAATATATATATCGATATTTTCTTAAAATTATTGATAAAAATTTTCCTCTGATTAGCGATCGATATATCGATAAAAATATCATCACTGGTGGAGAGGTTGGAAACCTTCTGGTATTTGTCAAAGCAATATTGATTCTCTCACTTTTGGTCACTGGGGATTCAACAGGCTTTATATTTACTTTGTCTCCACCATTTTTCTAAAGGGGAAAAAAAAAGTTGTCAGATGTGCATTTGGTCACGGCTCATATCGCCTGTGAAGCTGAACAAATCCTCAGATGTACGAAGCACATCCGCGCCCCTGAGGACAGTAACATGTCTGGCTGCTCCCGACACGAGACGGAGGTGAAGAAATCACAGGAATTAATCAGACTAAATGAAGAGCCGTGGTGTGTTTCAAGACCTCCTCTCAAACTCATCTAAATGCGACGACATGCCTGATCATTTCCACGCCTGTGTCGATTGTCTCTTCAAAGCCTCGTGTGAGCTTCAAACAAGAGGCCACCGTGAAACTTTTGTAATCTTGACGCGAGATTCAGTCACGATTCTGGACCGCACACTTGACACTCGCCCCAGTAGTATTCAGCCTGAGGGTCTTGCTTCCAGGTGCTGAAGGATATTGAGGAACCTCTCAGGATAAAATTAGACTGCAATTCAAAACAAAACCCGAGCGAGACAGCAGCCCTCGTGAAAACACCAGTACCTGGAGGTCACACCTGTCTGTTTTAATGATATATAATTACAAAAAAACAATCATATCTGATGTGTTTTTTCCCCCTAAAGTAATACTTAGCCTTTATACAAATAAGGAGTGGTGATAGATAGCACTGCCTATCTCCAGCAGCCCAGAGCATTCATCTTCTACGGGTTTTGTGATTTTAAATCCTGACATCACAGCTGGTGTAAGAGAGGTGTGATATTGAGTTGGACATCAGATAACAGGGATTAATGTGTGGGTGAGATTTCCCACTGCAGGTCATAGATGAGGCTAATGTGATTAATGCTGTACAATGTTACAATAATAGATTGTTGTTTCTTACTTACACAATATTTTTACATCTGTACATGCAATTAAATCTCACACACTGGACCTTTCGCAGAAAAAAAATATAGGGTTCAACAAAAAAAAAACAGGTGTGGGTTCATTAGGGTTGTTTTAATGACTGTATTGCAGGGGGTTTGTTCTCTGTGCAAACAAATGAGGTGAGGTTTAGCGATACATTGATTTCTCTGTTTACCACATTAACTTGTTGGTTGCAGAATCTCAACAGATGTCAATAGATTTGAGCTAATGACTCTAAAACCCCACTGCAGAACAGGAAGGCTTGACCAGATGGAGACTGCGTATGTGTGTTGGTGTGTGCGTGCCCCTCAGTGGCCGATCACACACAACAACCTATCCTTTCCCGGTGAATGGTATCCAGGCAACAACAATAAGGAGTTGCTCTGGGTTGTTGCAGTCTCTTCATGCCCTTTTTTTCCCATCGCCTCTCGGTCAAACCCGCCGGGGGGCTTTAAATCTTTCCAAAAGCTCCATTTTGTATAATTTATTGACCTTTGCTACACCTCCCCTGCCGCCTTGTCCCTCTCTCAGAAAAGGCTCCTCTACAGTCCGTGAGGAAAACGCTGCGGAGTCTCTTCACCTCGACGAACAGGCAGGCTGAGGGACATTCACAGGTGTGTGTGTGTGTCTGCGTGTCTGTGTCTGTGTCTGTGTCTGTGTGTGTGTTTAAGCATTTCTGTGGCCATTTTCCTGCAAAAAAAAAAAAAAAAAAGAGTGAAAAATTGCATTAATGTCTTGTTGGAAATCATGATTTTTTTCCCCACTTTTTTCTATTGAAAAAGAATATAAAATGCTTCCAGGCACAGAATTGCAAGTCACATTTTTTCTTCAATATATACATATGAAAACTTAAAATAAAAAAGCACTCTGAATAGGGTGCAACAAAATTTTTTTATTAAAGTATAATGAAATTAACAAATTACGCCCTCATCCCTCCATGGCTCCTCATGACCAACACATAATATTGGTTACTTACACATTAAAGTACAGAAGCAGCCACACAATCAATTGGGCACTACCTCTAAGTTTGTGAAATAAGAAATAAAGGGTTGCCATTTGTGAAAACATGAGTTTTTCTCTATTGTATCTGACCTACATGTCTTCCCTTGTGTCCCTTCCCTTGGGCCAACTGTGTAGAGCTACCTCGCGTGTATCACTTGCAGATTTATCCCTCTGTGCGTTGTGAATGACTGAAATTTAATAATATGTCTCCACTCCCCCAACGCTATGTCCCCACACTGCAACATGAATGCACGTCCTCACACAAACTCCCCAAAGTCGAGTGTCCCCCCTCCCGTCAGCGACACCGACCAGCACCCCGCACTCATGTGGAAATGTGGAAGCCAGATACTGGAGGTAGACTTATTATTCAGCATTGGCGGCGAGCCCGGCTCACTGGGAAAACAGTGCATATCATCTGTTTATACAAGCGCGGATGGAGAACAACAGCATTGGAAAATAAGCATATGCTTGTAAACTGGCGAGATTAGACTTTGATTTCTGTTGTCCCCCCACTGCCACAGCCTGCATAACCAGCCTGATTCTCCCAATTAGGTTTTTGAATTCTGTCTTCCACCCCTCTCCACACCCCCCTCCCTCCGTGGGGATTGTTTTTCTTGCAGCGGCTGGGGCCCTGCAATTCGCCCGCGCCGCATGTCAAATAGGCTCGCAGTGGGAAATTTCAGCAATCAGGCCAGAAAACAATCCCCAAACTCTGGCTGTGGCTCAGGTATTGTCTGCCTTCCCGGCCGCCGGTGGCAGGTAACCACATCCCAGCATTCATTCTTGTCAACCGCTTGTTTTTGCATTGGTTATAGTAAAGGAAAAAAAAAATGGGATCGGGAGCAGGAGCTTATAAAGGAGCAGGCTGTGGAGCTGGCAGTGCAGCTGGATCACTGAGATTTTCATTCTGAAGTCTTGCAACTCTGTCTCGCTGATCACCAATCAAAAGCCGCGACGGAACGTGTAACTTTAATAGCCACCGAAGATGCTGTTATTAATGCAGCGCATGCTGGAAAAGATTCAGTATTAGAAATTCAAATTCAAAACCAGATGCCACTAATTATCTTCCATATCCAGGTGAAACAACAAAAACCAAATCAATCAAAAAAAAAAAAAAAAAAAAAGTCAGGTTGTGCCAAATTTTATTTAACACAACCTCAGACTAAAGAAGTGCTGTCCAGTTAATTAAAATAAAAAAGGTATAATCATACACAAATATACACAAATAAAACAATAAATAACAATAAATAAAACAAACAAACAACAAACTAGTAAAGTATTAAAACAAGGAATAGTAAAAGCTCAATTTAGGAACAAAATTAGAAAAAGGACAAAATAAACAAATAAAAAATAGAAAGAGAGAGAACCAGGATCATCTAGAGGTGAGTTTTTAGGAGAGTTCAATGGACTGCGCAGCTCTAACCTGGAGGGGTAGGTTTAGAAAAGAGTTCTTCTTCTTCAAAGCGGTTACCCTAAACAAAAATCACACATCACGCCCTGTGGGGTGGAAAAGGTAACTTTGACTTTCTCCCACCTACTTTCACACCTCGGGGAGGCTTCGCTTCGTGCCCATTATGTTTTACAGCAGTTGGCCTCCGTGTTCCACACGAGCCAAATCTCATCAACCGGTTGCTTCTCTCAAGGACAGAAATGTCAGAAGCCTCGAGAGGAGGACACAATGAATGAGTGGGTCGCAGCGGGCGTCGCTCTGATTTTAACCTTCACCGCTCAGTGAACAAAGCTGCCTGATTACCTGTGGGGTTTAAAAAGGAGGGGAAAAAACGTACCGGAGGCTAATCACTGAACAAATGCGATTGTTAACTCCTGGGGAACAAAAAAGAGACAGAAATGCTTCTGTGGAAACGTTGATGGCGGATTTCTCCGTCTCGGCAGCTGTGCGAAAGCCATGACTCATCGTTTCTGCCTGCGTTCAAATCCGCTGTTTGGTTGGACGGCTTTATGAACTCGCAGATGGCAGAGAGGCTTCAATCCGAAAGTAAATGTTGAGTAATTAGACTGTGTTACACAATTGTCTTTTGTCAGAAGCACTCCATCCTTGTCCTCCCCTCATGTGAAATTCAATTGAAACGCTCGCGGTTCATCCAGTGACAGAAGATGTTTTTGTAGACCCACTTGAAAATGCATCTGATTGTGTTGCCTCCCTGTTTTTGTTTTTTCCTTTATCTCCAGGATCCCTGTCCCCCTCCACTGTCAGATCCCATGATGCCAGAGGAGGTGCGGTAATGCTGGTGGCGAGGCGGATTTGCATGGTTTTACACAAAATGCCTGCTTGATTAATGACAGCCTGGTGAGCAAAACACCTCTTTTCACCTAAACTGCAACTTTACCCATTTGCTACTCAGCACAAAGTGCCGTCCTGCTCCAGTGGATGTGTTGAATGAAATAATGTACTAATTTCACCACTCTGAACCATATTGTACTGTGGGGGATTTATTCATTACATTTTCAATACATGGCCCCCCCACTGGCTTTGGTTGGAATGCACTTTTTTCTGAAACCCCCAGGAGAGAATTATAAATTTGGATGCATTACACCTACAACTGACTTACAATTCCTATTATTCAACCTTTTGCAGATCTACTTCTCAAAAAAGCTGTGAGCATCTCCTTGCTTTCACTAACCCGCGTTGGTAATGTGCGTGAACTCACCCTTTAATTAACAGGTGCCGTTTTTAATTCAGACTAAATGAAATGCACACCTTAATATTGTAACTCTTAATTTTTCCAGAGGTATTTTCATTTTTCAATTTCATTTTCTTCATAATTTCTTCTTATGGAACGTTTACTTTAGTGGAAACTCCATTCTCCAGCGTCTGCGTCGTCCTGGCGATAGAAAGACAAATGAATCAACCTCAGACCTACAGGACGTGACTGGAATAACGAGCGTACAACCACATGTAACCAGATTGAGAGAAACATCCATGTCACTATATTGGTTTTCAAAATGGGCTCTTCAGTTTCCAATCCGTGTGCCTCCACCGACGTTTATCAGTTAAACTGGGCTGCACCTCCACACCGTCGCTGCAATGATCCTTTAATCCGTCATCTTAAAAGAATTCCGTATTGACAACCGGTCCTGATCAATGAAAGAAAACATGCATCTCGGATTCATATTGGAGCATGGAAACAATGCGGAGCACTTCCTGGCACATTCCCAGAATGCCCCCACCGGCCCCCCCACAACCTCCTCCAGCCTGCCGCTACAACGACCAATAAATTCTGCGCGACGGCTGCCCCTGTCACGGCGGGCGGAGGCTCGCAGGTGAAATCCATAGAGAGGCTAAGAGGTGTCAGACATCCTAAATCTCAGGAGGGAGGGGGGGTAGTCGAGGGGGACGTGCAAGGACACCACGCTGGGGTTTCAAGGTTTTTCTCTTTTTTTTTCCCAGCTGCAACAACTGTCCTCCTCCCTCCTCCTCCCTCCTCCTCATGCAGACTCGCTGCTTAATCTCACTCCGCGCAGAATATATACAAGCTATTAGGAAAACAAAATGCTAATCTTCACCTCTGTCTGAACCTGCCTCTCGCCTTCCCCCCTCCTCACCCCCGCTCATCCCCGTCACCTTGCTTCCCATTCGCTCCCTGTAGATCAAAGCGTGGGAAGAGGCGGAGATGGACAAGCCGATGGAAATCGATGAGATCCGGATAGACCCCTCCCCTTTCCAGCTGGTGGAGAGGACGTCGTTACACAAGGTTGGTGCAGCGGCGTTGGGGATGTGGGGGGTTGGGAGTGGGGGAGGGGTTAAGCTGAGGTCATAGAGCCATCGAGGTAACAACGACTTCATCTTTGTGCTATAACTTCATTTAGGAAAGGAAAATAGAAAATAATGGGTCCTTTAATATTTTTGAACCCCCAAATTTGTAAATCCAGCTTTTGTTTTTAAATATGTTCAGCATTTTTTTTTGTATCTTATAATCCTGTCTGAGTATTGAAGTACCGTTAGCACACCTTCATAAGTAAAAAAAAAACAAAAAAAAAACTTCTTTTCTTGCCCTGCGATGAACTGGCGACTTGTCCAGGGTGTCACCCTGCCTTCGCCCTAAGACAGCTGGGATAGGCTCCAGCAGACCCCCGTGACCCTGAAAAGGAATAAGCGGGTATAGAAGATGAATGAATGAATGGATGAATTTTCTTTTCTTTTTTTTTATCAAAAATTTATTTTTTTCAAAGCTCTGTGGACTCTTAAATGTTATGGACACATTTTAAATGTGTCCATCAGCACGAACCTTTTCGCTCCAGTGACCCTTCAGGTTAGAACAGATTTGAAAATGAGCCATGCTTAATTGGATTTTGCACACAACACATGGACGTGCAATATGTTGAATGCAATAAGAGTGTCATATCTTCCTGTACGGAAATAACCTCCAAACCTCCAAACCACAACATAACATGAAAAGTAAGGAAATTTATGTTTGCTAGATTATTTTTCTTTGTTTTAACATTGCTTCTTGGAAATCAATCTCATCGTTGGAAAGCCTGTTTATTCCCCTTTTTAAAATGGTGCCACACTTGTAAGGAACATGCATTTGTGGAGTCAGCAGCAGAGCTGAGTGTCTGGGTTGTGCCTATGAAAAATGTGACAAATCTTCTCTACAACAAAAAATAATCTACCAAACACAAATTTCCTTACTTTTTGTGTTATGTTTAGTTCAAGAAGCTTCCCAAGTGTGACACTAAGCACAAACATTTCATAGAATTGAGAGGATGTTCTGTCAAGAATGAAGTGAGATTCATACCACCACGTTTCTATCAAAAGCTTCTGGCCTAGAATGAAACCCCTCACATGTTCCGTGCTCTTAGCTCAGACAGATCTGGCACAATTTCCCTGAGCATTTTCTACATTTTTCAATAAATAGTAAAATAACTCAGGCAAGTATTAAAATATTCTAAGTGTCTGTAGAAAAAAATCCCATTTTTATCCAAGTAAATTTTCCACTAGTCCCTAATTTTGTGTGAAATTGTTTGGCTGGGAAGCCAGCGATCATCACCCTGTTAAGTAACTCTCGACATTGTATTTAATATATTTTTACAACCTTTACACAAGAACCAAATAACTGAAGGTCAGGCCTTTGGTTAATCCACTCGCTTCCATAAGTTTATCTCAGTAGGGCTCTGCTCTCACAAGTGGACGACCTTGTCTTTCACCTGCAGCTCATTTAGAGGAAACTTGCTCCTCCGAATAAATGGAGCTACAGCAAACACTAATTCTAATTCACAGTGATCTGCAGACTTGAGATGTCACTAAAGCAATGTTTTATTTTCAAGAAAGTAGCAGTGAGGAAGATATGGCAGTCGTCCCCTGCACCTGCTTTACATTTCGTTTCATTCTCACGCTGACATCCAGACCATTCTACTCGTCCGCCTTTGATGTCAGGCGGAGGTGTGTTGATGCATACAAACAACATCGTCCAAAGTCTGACCCCCAGAGCCTGCAGTCTGACTCGGAGTACTTTGTGCCGACGCCTCGATGGCCCTGTCTCTGCTTTGCTCCGAGCCAATTATCTTTTATCTCCACCTGGGGGGGAAACAAGGGCGCCGCAGCAAAACCAGACCTTTAAAAGTGCTCCGAGAAAAAAGTGCTCCGAGAGCTACAAGTTTTTTTTTTATCTTAATTTGACACTTGGCCTTTTCACTCTCCCACAGACGCACACTTTATTCTCGCTGCTGGGGCTGAGCCACGCCTATGTGACCAGTATCGGCAAACTGGTTGGCGTCGTGGCGCTGAAGGAGGTAAGAAGAAGAAGTGTCCGAAGAATGTTTCCTGGAGAAAGAGGCCGAACTGTAGAATTTCATTAAATTTGCATTGATCTGCAAAAGCGCTTCTTCGGCCTTTTTTTCTTTTTTAATGGACAAAACCACGGCCAGTCTTCCTTGCGTCTTTGAAGGAAGCAAAAAAAATCCAATTTCTCAGCCCCTGATGATTCGCCAGTGGAGCTCCGTGAATTATGCATGAGTGTTTTATTAGGATAATCAGCGTTGCAGCGTGAATGTCTCGGCCCTTCTTTGATTTGCTTCGGTTCTTCCGTTCGGAGCCGTTATTGTCTCCATCGCCTCTCCATCTTCCCCGTCTGTCCTTTTTCCAACTCAGAAAATCAACTTTACCTCCCCTGTTTCCATCTTTTCTCCCTCCTGACCCTGATCTCACCTTACAGCACTTTATTTCCCTTCCCTCCTTCTTTCCTCTTCTTTCCGTCCTCTTCCTCCTCACTAAGAAACCAAACATCAGCTCCTTGTGTTTTCATATTTTCCCCTCTTGTCTCTGGTCTCACCAGCTCTCACTTTATTTCTCTTCCCTCCTTCTTCCTCCTCCTCCTCCTCCTCCCCCTCCTCCGTCCAGCTCCAGAAGGCCATCGAGGGGTCGACGCGCTCCGGCGTCCGCCTCCGCCCGCCGCTCGCCAGCTTCCGCGACATCAGCAACCACACCTCCGTCAGCAGCCCGCCGCCATCCTCCCCCTCCGACACCTCCGCCCCCCCTCAGCCCTCCTCCTCCTCCCCCGCCGCCGCCCCGCGCCACCGCCGCCAGCTCTGCCGGCAGGACGAGACGGAGGTGTGGATCGAGGGCGAGAAGGCGGAGGAGGAGGAGGAGGGGGAGGAAGAGGAGGAGGGCGGCGGCGCTGACGGAGGGAGCAGCAGCGGGAGTTGCAGCTGCAACAGCAACTTCACTCTGCCACCGTCCTCCACGCCGCCCGCCGCCCCTCCTGCCCCGCCCCTCGGCCCTCCGCCCCCCTCCCCACCCACCGCTTCCATCCGTCTGTCTGTCCTCCAGAGACTGTTTGAAGACAGCGACGACGAGCCGATGGTGTAGTCCAGTTCCCAGCTTCTTTTTTTATATTGGAATATTTTTTAAACGGTGTGATTTGATGTTTTCTTTTCGTTCTTAATTTGTGGCGGTTTACCTCTCTCTATCTTTGTCACAACTCACTGACTGCTGCCTGTTTCACATTTCGCTTCCTTATTGGTGAGCTCTGTTCATGGTTTTTATACACGTTTTCTCGCACCTCTAATTTTTCCTTGAAACCGAACTGCAGTCCAGTTGGCTGAGGAGTCGAAAAACCTGATGTTTGTAGTCCAGTCATTTACAGCTGATATAGTGTGCGTTAAGATTCTTACATTTGGGAGTGACGGATCAGGGGTTCACTTGTGATTTCTAGTTGTTTTGCTAATTTTCAAAGTCAGCGTCGTAATTGATAATATCATAGTATTATAACTAGTGCTTGTTGAGGTTTAGTGAACTGAGCCTCGTTCATAACACAAATTATAAATGCATAAGTCCTGCTTTTTCAGTGCATATTGGTCAACTCAATTGCAGAGAGGGCTCAGCTATCAATTAAAATATGTCCGCCTTCCTTTGGCACCCAGTAACTGGTCAAAAGCATTTCATTGACTTTGGTCCATTCATGGAGAAGGAGAATTTATGGGCACTACTGCTGCTAGCCACTAGTGGGCCATCGTCTTGCTTTGGCCCTGTTGTAATGAACTTACATACGTCACGTATCAGATAGTAAGTACCTAAAGAAACAAACAAAAAGAATAGACAACAAACAGAAACGGAATGTAAAGTGAAACTCCTTTTTTTTTTCAAAAAGCTTGTGAGGCCAAGGTACACCACCCATTTTAAACCACCTTTTCCACAAAAACATGTCCTGCACAGCGACTCTGTGTTAACTCATTTGTGTCGGGTTTTTTTTCTCTCTAAGCGATGTCTTTACCGGATAGGAGCGGGAGCTATTGATTTTTGTAACGGGCAGCAGACCATCTGGATGGCGGTAGACTAATGGAGCTGCTCAGCCCAGTGTGGAAGATTGGCTAAAGCCGAAAAAGACCTCCAAATTGTGTGCTGACCTTGGCGGATGCAGCCTCAGAGCTCATCTCATCACGCTTAAGTTGATAGATGGTGCAGCTAAAGGCGGCTGACGACAGCCGAGTCCCACAGCGTGGATCCTGGAGACTGTCCCCCTGCTCCGCTCCCAGTTGGAAGGAAGGACAACTTCCAGCGTCGATTAAGCAAAAAAAATCACGTCCCCCACTCGCAGCGGAAATGGGGCATCCTTTAAAAATATCTGCTGTTTCTTCCACAGTGAAGGACACTTGGCAGTAGGTTGTGCAGTGACATCTGTCCAAAGGAAGATGAATGTTGACGGGAAGATGTGTGTCAGGCAATGTATTAATGAGCTTATCAAGCCCTTGCCTTAACAGTGCCACATAGCTTGTAAGAAGAGAAGGCCCCGTCTCTTTTTTAATATTATTCTAGCGGTTTTTTTTGAAAGGTCTCACATTATTTGAAATTCACATTACCAACGACTTCTCTCAATGATTGTTGTCTAGCCTGTCAGTTACCATTCTGAAATAAGAAAAGACCATCCACTGCCCAGAAACCGTGTGATTTCTAAAAAAAAAAAAAAGAGCCCTTGGTGATGTCACAAAGGGCTCTGATAACTCTCCCTAGGTCACTGTGACCTCCAACCTGCTGTTTGGTCTTTTCATCCACCTGCCAAGCATGCATAAGATCCAACAAAGGATCAGTATTAGTAGCAGGCCGCAAAATAAATATGAGATTGAGAGATTTGCTTTTTAATTTAATAATCCAAGTCTCCTCCACTTTAGCCTGGGGTTTGAAATAAATATCTGATCATGTGTACTGTATGTTACAGGAGCTTTAAGGCTAAAGTCTGACCTCAAGTGCACAAATATGAGTAAATCATGAACATGAGCTCAACTTTACTTTCGTTTCTGTTTCAGTTCACCACCAAGTTCTCAGGCAATGCACGTATAGTCTTTAAACCTACATTACAAATGAAGATGCGTCTTCACGTCTGCTGGGAGTGAAAATGTCTCCGCATTACTTATGTCTGTCTGTGGTTGTGGTTACTATCTTGATGTAATTGTCATTAGTCTGTTCTTCAGAATCCTCCACATTTGTAAAACTGTGAAACGTAGCGAAATAAAAGTTTGACTAGGTGCTGTAATCGTTCCCCCTCATGTTTGACCTTCATTTATCAAGCAACTTTATTTTTACATTAATTTGTTGGTTTGACATTTCATAAGAACAAGGCGTCACTTGCGTAGCAAAGCTTCTGTGAACGACCTCTTGTGCCGTGAAGGCTTTAAAATCTAATTGGGAGTAAATCTTCTGTGACTAGTTTTGCTTGGATGCCGCAGGCAAAAATACATTTGTTTAATTAAACGGCGTGACTTGCATCTCCTCAAACTCTCACTCATCATTTTGCAGCATTCTTGGTCTCAGCCGAAGTTTGTTTTTGAAATGAATCGTTGCAAAAGAATCGTCTGGATTGACGTAGATACAGGAAAAATTGTGCATGCGTGAAATATTTTTCAACATGAAGTACAGCTGATTCTATTTTACAAATTTTACACCTGTGGTCCAGCATCTAACTAAAAGTATGTGTCTTAATTAACAATTATTCGATTATTGATTGATTTGATTGATTGCCAATTATGAATTTAATCGATTAAATTTAATTAGTCACAATTAATTAAACTTTTTTTTAACCAAAGATTTATTTGTTCAATGGCGTGGTGTATACCTGTATACCTAGAACAAGTTACTTTTAAACAACTTTAAAAGAAAAATGTGAAGTGGGACCCATTAGAAGTCAGCTTAGTCAGAGGATAAATGTTTAGGGTGTTTTTCCTGTTCTCTAATTTAAAATGGGTCACATTGGACCCTCAATATTATTTAATGGTTAAATAATGTGTTCCTGACACATTTTTCATTGTGAAATTTAGGTTCTCATGAAAAATCGCCGCTTATGAATTAATCGTTAATCGATTGATAAGGTCAATCAACTAACAATTAATGAATTAATCAACAATTTGCATCCCTAGTCTCAATTATATTATTTGTTTTAATGGCATTGTGCACTTTGGAAAACCCAAAAACCTTTTTGTTTTAATTATGTCCTGTCAGGCGCCGGCGCCGGACCTTCAGCAGCTTCTGACTCTCCACATCCGACAGTGTCACTGCCTGTCCCTGGCGAACCACTTCCATCTGAGGTATTTGCTCTGTGCCCCACTCTGTCTGAGACCATAAATCCCATGATCCCTCTGTACACCTGAAACTGTGGCACTTGTGGTACATGTGTTCGTCCATCTGTACACGTCTGTTGAAAAAAAGAAACAACTCCAAGTAGGAGAGTCCGTTTCCCAGAATATATATTTTACACACAAACAAGGCTACATTCATACAAACATACATACATACTACACATACATACAGTCTTACATTCATACAAATACATGTCATTTTATTTGCTTTTTCCCATTTATTATAAAAAAGAAATTTGATATATTATTACTTTGTATACTGTGTTATACTGTTTGGGCTAGATCACTGTTAAAAATGCATGCACTTTCTTTTGGTTTGTGACTCCGAGTGAGTGTCGCTGCCTTGACCTGGACAGAACGTGGTGGGCCGAGGGCCCCCAACAGGCTGCCAGTCAACACAGAGGCACGACACTCAGTGAATCAGATCGTTTTCAGTTGTGACAGGCTCACCAATAGTTATCAGCAACTGCTGGACCACGTTGAATTGTTCGCGAATCGTGTTTGCCCCAAGTGTGTGGGTGTCTGGTGTATTGCACTGAATGTTTCAGCTGTTGCTCTCCCTCCCTCCCTACCTCCCTCCCCCCGAGCCCCCCTGCCCTTGAACCCCCCCCCCGACACCTGTTTTTTGTTGATTATTTCACATTAGTTTCGCCTGTTTTTGCTTCAAGTTTTGGTTCTTTGGTCCGATCGGCCACCATATCGTGTATCTCCGGTCCGTCCTCACGCGGCTTCTTTCAGCAGTTTCCGGATATCGGCGTTTTGCGAGTTCATGATGTCCACAGTTCCCTTTCGTAACTTGGCTTGATAAAGTTTGTGTCCAGTTCCATCCCACGTTTTCACCTGTGGTACCTCTGGCGCCTTCTCTGAATCAGTGTGGGTATATAATGGGGGCAGGGGGCTTGAAGAGTTTTGGAATAGAATACCTTGATGATTATTGAAGTATTTGTTTCCTGTTTTTGCCTGTCCTTTATTTCTGGTCCTGTTGTTTAAGTGGTTGCAAAAACGACGATGGAGCCCCCCTCGGCTTCCTCGTCCTTCTCCAGCAGTTGGGCGACGCAGGGTGTGACGTCGAACGGTATCCTGTTCCCAGCGGTGTCAGCCACCTGTGCTGGCAGTCCTGGGCTCGTGCCTCTGATGGAGGGGACTTCCTCCTTCAGCGGGGACGGGGTCAAAGAGCTGGGCTCGGGCTCCAGCGTTAATGTGACCTCTTCTACCTGAAATCACAATAGATGTAGTTCAGCAGAAAAAGAAATGTCCCTCAAGAAATCCAAAATTGAAATTTTACCCATTTACCTTTCACTGTCATGCTAATAGTGGTGCTGGTGGAAATTTTCAAAAAACATGTAACAGTCCTGGAGTTTCACAGAAAAAAAAGATTTGCTTGTGCGGTGATACAAGCACAGCAATATTAACAGCATATTTATTGCCAAGATATACACTGTGGCCAGCTGGCACATTCCACTAACACATGGACAGTATTGGAAGGAGGTTACATGAATGTGGATTCTGGCTAGCAAGTCACAGTAGATATTTAAAAATACAGCACTGTGTCATTCAGACACTTGGACGGCACAACAAGAGCGTGATGGACACATCGCATGATCCTGTTTTTTTATTTTTACTGTCCTTTCTACTATTGCCTTCTTCTGTTTCGATATCAGGTGCAATTCTTTCCCCTCATGCGTCCCCAGAACCTCAATCAAAGTTGGGGGAAAGAACTCGTGACATTTCAATGTTGGGTGAATTACTTAGTCCATAAGTAATCCCCCTCCCCACACACAGCCCTTTCAGCCCACCTTCGTTAGCTCCTCCTCGTCTTCCTCGTGATGTTCAGGAAGGTCTTCAGACTCGGGCTCCTCTCCAACTGTCTCCACCACTCCTCCAACCAGTTCAGCCATTTGTCCACTCAGCTGCCCAACAATCTCAACCTGCAAATCGTAAAAAAAAAAACCCTAATTTTTGTACATTTCCCTTTCTTTGCTTATTCATTTTCTAAATTACAATGATTCAACAGGCAGTCTGACATCAACCCTGTGCATTTCAGTTCATGGTGTTCGTTGGAGAGAGAAAGAGGAGGCATCACAGAACAGGAGAGAAGAAGATGGCCAAGCAAAGTATGAGCTGCCCCTGAACCCACAACCACAGTTGCTTCATTTCCTGTGCAGGACACCAGAGAAGAAGACAGGTACACACACACACACAAAATGCTGAATCCAAATGCTTTGAGTTGCCAACCTGCGGACTTAACAGCATGCTTCTCTGAGCACCGAATGTGATTTGTTTTCAAGATTCATCATGAGCCCCACGGCGGGACTGTCATGCAGACTGTTTTTTTGTTTTTTTTCTCCAATGCTCCATGCAGATTTGCAGCCCATTTCCTACCTTGGCGTCCTCCCTGGCACTCTGTCCCATCATTGACCTGAGCTAAATATGCCTGCTGATAAAAACAAAGCCAGATCTAAAACACAAACAAACAAATTTGCCATGATGGATGTCAGAGATTAGAAAGGAACGGTCAAAACGGCTGTTGAGCACCGCTCCGTATTGGTTCACCTTTTTAAATAAAAGACTAGACACTTTTTTTTTTTTTTTTTTTTTTTTTTTTTACAAAACAGGCATTTGGAGCTCATAAAGAAAAGAGTGTCACATGACATCTGCCTGGCAGGCCTCTTACTGCCGCTCCGTCAGAATACATTCAACTGTGGCCAAGTCCGCAAAGTCTTTAATCTGACCATTTGGATTCAGCAGGCGAGTGCCTACGTGGTGTGCCTCGACCTGCGCGGCTCCCCATAGGTCGGCGAGCCGGGGGTGGGTGGGAGGGCCCAGGCTGTGGATGGTGCTGTTGGGTGTGGCTTGCAGGGAATGGGAGGCGCTGTGTGGCCTGTGCTCCACGGGCTGCAGAGGAAGATAAGAGGCGAGAGGGAGAGGTTAGTAGAAGGCCTTTCCCCCTCCGCCCTCCCTGGATTTGGAATCACTTTCGGACTCCTTGCATGTAGCAATGGGGGATGTCATCATGTTTCAAACTACATGTCTTCCGGAGCAAAAACTAGTAGTTTATTGCAGCTGCAGCCAGGCAGAGCAGGGGGAATTAGGAGACACAGTTACCATCATTTTGCACATCTCACATCTAAATGCACAGCATGTAAATGCACAGCACGGGCCATAAGAAGAAAAAAAATATTACAGGAAAGAGAGAGGAGATTTTTTTTTTACAAGTTTCCAATTTCGAGTTTTAAGTTCAAATTTTGTGAATAAAGTCGAAGTAAACAGGAAAATGGCAAAAACGGAAGTAGTCCTGAAGTACTCGAGGCTTGTGCACAGAGCCTTTCGACTTTATTCTCAACATTTCAACATTAATCTTGAAATGTATCTACATTGACTTTAATCACGAAATTTCAACTTTATTTTTGAAATTTCGATTTTATTCTCGAAATTTCCACTTATTTTGACTTTATTCTTGAAATTTCAACTTCTTTCTTGAAATTTCTCCTTTAATCTCGAAATTTCCACTGTACTCTCAAAATTTTTACTTTATTCTCGAAATTTCCACTTTAATCTTGAAATTTTTACTTTATTCTAAAATTTTCAATTTTATTCACAAAATGTCAACGTTATTCTTGAAACGGAAACTTAAAAAAAAAATTTGTTCTAATTTTTTTTTTTTGTCTTCTTGTGGCCCTAATCCTCTTCCGCACGAGTCCCTAGGGGAGCGCCGTCAACTCCAATGTGATGTCATTTCCAGCCCCGAAGTCTGACTTCAAAGGTAAACGGCAAGTTCAATCACGGCACGTGTCAACAGAGGCTGCGACTGTGCACATTCACAGTTTTAAATCCAATGCGTGCAACAAAATTTGGGTTCCCCAAGTTGAGAAACGGGACGGCATGTGAAAGGCGATGCGCACGTAAGATTTTGATATCGACATTGTTTACCAGCGTAGAGGGGAAAATTCAGTCGTACCTTTCTCACAAAAATGGTCACTGTCTACATTTAAACAGCCCTTCTAAATTATGAGTCAGACACGGCGCTGCAGGGACAGTGGGAAAGTGTCTCGGGCAATGACTGGTTCTCAGAAAATTGTCTGGCTGATTGAAAAGCCTTTCTCCTCCTCCCCTGCCCCGCTAAAGGTAATGTGATATATTCAATAGTCTCCTTCTCACGGGAAACCGTATAATGCACGCGGTAAAAAGTAACAAGCTTATTTCCATTGTGGTCTCGGATCAGCACACCTTTTCCCTGACCCTTCTCAAGTTATTATTTCATAACCCTCCGTTATTTAATGAGCTCCAAGATGGACCCCTGCGCGAAAGCAGCCAGCCAAGCTGAAAGAAAGAAAAAAAAAAAGTCTCCGGGTGTCGCGGTTCATCATGACTCACTTCATTTGCGGGAGCCTGAGAGCTGAACGTTAGCAGTCGAGTCACATCGGGGGGAAAAGCCGCCACAGCCAACTGCTTTAATTTGAGTTTGTTATGTGATAACAAGGCGAAGGGAAAAAGCCGGGCAGGCTCGCGGTTCTCTGCGCGCAGGCATGCTGGATTGGCAGCTGAATGCTACGCTGCATTGTGTTTTTCATGCACATGCTTCATAAGTACAACAAGTGCAGGGGATACTATAGGGAGCATCTTTAATGGTGCTCAAAAGCTGCCAGGGGGAATAGAGCAGAGGACGGAGGTGTGAGTTTAGTCGTCCATTAAGTGTGTAATTCAAACAGATGGGAACGGTGCCACACCTCCATTACTGCAGGGGATTGATGGGCCAACTGGCCAACAGAACTGCACAGATTTATAGGCTGAAGGTGTAATTACTCTGTTTCCATCTATTTGCAATATAAACATCTATTGCATAAGGATGCATTAAGTTATTCAATTTTTTTCAGTTCTGAATACAAATCCCATCTTTGCAAGATCTTTTTTTTTTTTTTTTTTGAATGTGATCATCTGAGAAAGTTGCAGCATGAAGTTTTGTTTGTTGTAGTTTTTCCCCCCTTCTACTGACCATGATGCAACAACAACAATCCCCTATATTATTTTGTTGCCCGTTGACATTAGAGTCGTTACCGAAATAAACTTGTATGGGAAGTTTTAGGTTTCACAGCTTTTTGCCAGCGTGGATGTAAACTGGCCCTTCCAAACAATGGCCTTGTTAATGAGATGTAAAAATACTCCCATAACAACATTCCGCTGAGCAGTGAAGACTCAGTAACACGAGAATGGCAACCCGACCTGTTGTTGTTGTTGGTACTGCAGAAACTGTTGCTGCTGGTAGTGGTGAAGCTGCTGAAGCTGCTGGAGCTGGTTGTGCTGCTGCAAGGTCAGATGGGCCTGATGCTGCTGCAGGTAACTGCCTACCGTGCCTTCGTACCCTTCGCCGGGCGTGCCGCCTGCTCCGCTGCCGCCACCTGCAAGCAGGCACAGCACACGGTCACCATCGAGAAGCTCGGCCAGCGCCAGCAGACAAGGTTTTTGGTCCTCACCGGCAGCCATGATGTAGGAGCCCGCTGCGGGCGAGGCCACGCCCGAGGGCTGACTGGTGATTGGGTCCCAGGCGTCGGAGGACGACAGGCAGTACAGGCCCTGTGAGACGTAGGTGTGAGGCCAGACGTCGGCAGAGGAGTGGTGAAGCACTTGGTCTGTTCAGAGGAGGAAGAGGAGGGAACATATTGACACTGCGATGAAAAACAAATGTGCTGAAGTTGAATTTCCACATATTTTGTACTTTTCAACATCAAAAAAAAATTCTGGTTTTCGCGGAGTCAACTTGGTGACTGCAGATGCAGGCTGTTGAAAAGCCTTTTATGTAACGTGAATATGGCACCACTGGTTCAAATAAGCATGGCACTTGACACTTCCTGGTAACTGATTCAGAAGGCAGCCAGTATCATCACCACCTTGGTAATGTCATTTCTATTATTCTGTTCTTTTTAAATGTAGCATTTGCTTCATCCCTTGGCCCATCCGTGCAACAGCTGGCTAATTATTGCATTTTCCAAATGAGGATCTTGACCATCTTGTTTTGAAACAGGCCCCATCCATCTCCATGTGGACTGGTTGGCAGTCACATTACCAGATGAAGGAGAGGCTTACAATGCCGAGCCCAGACCCTGAACTGTTGATTCAGTCATTAGCGGCATCATTTAGACCATCCCTCTCACGGGGATAAACCTGACCTCATCTAATAACAACACACTGTAATAACTTTAATGGGAGCGTGATGAGCCTATTTACAGCGGTGTTGTCAGGGAGCATAATTCATGGTGGGGGATTTAACACAAACTGTGGAGGAGAAAACGCAACCCGGCAGAATGAATCTTGATATTGAGAACCTTTTTAGTTGTCGCTAACAGTTTTTTGTGTGTGTGTTTCTGTTGTGCAGAAAACGTGTTGCCTATATGTCCTTGGGCTAAGTTCTACCCCCAAGTTCCTCATTCTTGACAAAGCACTCTACATTATTGCAACACTGAGATAGGAAACTGTTTATGTATTGTATCCAAGTAGGCACAGCAAAAGTTTGAAATTATATTTCTCATCTTTTAAACCACAAATTAAAGCCCAAGAGCCGATCCATCACTCTTCATGAATTGTTTTCCTATTTCCTCATCCCAAATTCATTTGACCTAACCTGACATCTTAGCACCTGAGGCAGAGGCCGCGAATCAGGATATGAGTCTCTTCCCTCGAGCTCTTATCGCTTGATTCATCCAAGTGTTAAGTCAAAATCTACTTAACGTCACTTTTAATGATGCTCATTTGCTCAGAGGGAGTAGCTTGTCTTGAAGATTTTGGGCGAAGCCATGACGCTCCCTATGCAATACGCTGGGATGTATTTTAGTTGATCTCAGTCTTTTTGTCAGGTTTTGTCATCCGGACGTCTCTGAGTAAGCTCCCGCCAGCGCTGTAACACAGAAATGTGCGCGAGCGTCCTCTGAAAGGCCACAGTCCACAATTTGTTTGTGAACCCAAAAAACGAAAGACTTCCGTCCAATCCGAGCCCACATGGAAGGTTCCACCTAGAACTAGTTCAAACCAGACTGCTGTACCTCTGCTGGTGATACTCTCCTGGTTGACCTCGCTGAGGTGAGCCACGCTGCCGTGGTTGGAGCCGGCTCCAATGCTCTCACCGTCCATCGAATTCCATCCGAACAGGGTCGCCTCGGAGATGGCAAACTGCTGCATGATGCCTGCAGGGTGGAGAGGTCAGAGGTCAGGGATCAGGCAAGACGGAGTTTGAGGCGGGTTTTGGCGGTGGCAGGTGCGTTCTTGGAGGAAGGAGTGCTTTAAGTTGAATCATTAAAGTTTTAATGAACCACTGGGTTGAACCACTGACTGTCAAATAATTAAAGTAAGGAGAGATGAGAGTAGGAGTACCAAAGAGGATTAGTGCCACAAGAAAAGAAAAAAAAATTAAGATAGAATCTTTTCCAGGTTTCCAACTTGAGAATAAAATTGAAATTTCGAGAATAAAGTTGACGTAAAAAAGACAAAAGTTTGTGGATGAAATTTTGCAATTAATGTCAACGTGAAGTAAGTCAAAAATGTCAAGAATAAAATTGAGAAGCTCTGCGCGCTAGTCTAGAGGAGTACTTCCGTTTTCGTGAGTGTCCTGATTACTATGGGTGAACCTTGTGGGATACACATGTTTTCGGCAGTTTGCTTTTAACTGTGGCCAACTGGGTTATACCACCATCAATCCAGTCTACTCGCCAATTTCTTCTTCATTTGTGCCGACTTTATTCATGAAATTTCTACTTTATTCACAAAATGTTGTCTTTTTTTACGCCAACTTTATTCACGAAATTTTGTCTTTTTTTCAAGCCAACTTTATTCACTAAATTTTGTATTTTTTACGTTGACTTCTTTCACAAAATTTTGACAATATTCATGAAATTTCAACTTAAAAGCCGAAATGAAAACTTAAATAAAAATCTCCTTCCTGTAATATTTTTATCTCTTTTTGTGCCCCTAATCCTATTTCGTCATAGGTGCCATAAATAGCCTATTTTATGTGATTGATAGATATAAATCGAAAAATATGTCATGTGTTTATTCTTATGGTTTACTTGGATTATTTTGGTTGTGGAATTTTTTGTATTATTTAGTTTTACTTGCACAGTTGAGTCACGCCCATATTTGTGACATACAGTCAGATGTATTGGTTGAGACAATGAGTCAATATATTCACCTGTTCACCTGCACAGATTTTTTTGTGACAGCAAGAGTGGAGTGAGTTCACTGTATTTTTTGTTGACCAGTTTCCTAAATTTTAACACATTATAATTGAGTTGCTCCGTTCCTTGAAGAAATTTTTGTTAAACCTATTTTGGATTTCCGACAATAGAAAAACCCACAATCAGCCTCTCTACGACTTCCTCCGGTAGTCGTCATAATGGGCGACAAGAAAAATTCCTTCAAACGGTTTGAACATGAAATGCAACACGCCCAAATCCAAGATATTCATTCATCACTTTTGTACAGCATTTTTAAGTCAAAGACAAAGACATAAGCTCACACAAACCAAACAGTGATGTAAACTTCATGCTGTAAATATATGGAATGGGTTTAGACACCAAATTCTCCAGCTTTTGTCGATTAATTAATCAAATTAATCTTGCTCGGCTCATCTGACTGCAAAGCTAGTTCCCCAACATCATTGCTGGAGTCCTTCGTCGAGACCTGACCTGCAGCAAAGCGAGCCTCCTTCTCGCCGTCGCTCAGATCGCTGTAGGCGTCGTTCTCCATCCTCCGCTCTTTTTCCCGCTGCAGGTTGCTGTGCCCTAAAGCTCCCATGGGCCCTGCGGACGGCTTGCCCCAGCTCTGCCACTCGATCATGTGGGCCACGCGACCCTGCGCCATGGCGGTCGGCTTGGTCACCTTGTCCTTCATGGAGCGGCTCACGCCTGCGACAGGTAAGGAGGGTTCCGTGCACGCACGCACACGTGCAAACCATACACACACATACACACACACACACACACACACACACACACATTTCCACTGTCAAACCAACGTCTGGTCTTTTTGATTGAAGACGCCTCCACTTGAGGCCCGGAGAGTGGGAGAGTAGAATGAAAGTGAGGAGTTGTGACCTTGATGTCAGAAAGTGTTTGATAGATGGCGTTTCTCTAAATGATGCAGATGTTGTCATAACTTGGTGGCATGGATGTGTTCGTAGAGTGGCTATGAGTGTATGGAGGATTTCGTATTTTGTTTAAGAAGGAATGTCTTTCAGCGACCTCTCAACCTTTTGTACGATTGTCGGCGCCCCCCGGAGGGCCTTCCCTCGAATGCAGCAGGGTTAAAGTTCCTTTTCTCAGAGCAAACACCAGCTTCTAACCTTTGAAAGAGAGCTATTAAATGGCATCATATCATATTTATTGTACATACCTATTTTGATTTTAGAGAAAAACGTATTATTGCAAATAGTTATAAAATCTATATTCAGTCAAACCTAAAACTATACAATTGTTGCTTTAGGAGCCATAAATATCCACAGGACCTTTCGCAAACCTATAAAAAATAGTCAGCCTGTCAATTATTACCCAACATGCTTATTATCTGTGTGACAGCTACTGTCTATTCAAATCAATCACATCGGTGTCTGCCATTTCTGATGGGGCAGATGGGGCAGATGGGGCTGGGATGGGCAGGGAAGAGTGTAAAAGCAGCAGTCACAGGGATGTCATAAGGTTCTGGCTTATCATACAGGGATACAACCAAGGCTTATGTCTCCAAATGCAGTCTTTGTTCCTTAATCAGCATCAGAAATTACGAAAAGGTCAGCTGACTGGTCACGCTGAAGCTAATGGCAGTGCTACTTTATTGTACTGGATGTGTCTATATTTATATAAGTATAAATGTTGATTAATAGCAACTATAACCCAAAAGCTATTTATGTCATTTGAACATAAAGTCACATTTTTTATTTACACTGTTCATTTTGTGTCAAAAATCCCAATAAATGTTTCAGACTGAGGAGCTGCAAACAGGCTAGCGAGTGTAAGAGAATCATTTGGCGTAAGCAAAACCGAAGATGCAAATGCTTTAATTCAACTGGGACATTTTCACTCGGTCAGACGCTTGCAGAGAAGCATTGATTGAGAAAAAATGAAATTAAAATCAAACAGACATGAATAAATAGAGACAGGGCCTTTGAGAATTGTTCCCTCGGACCGGGGGCAAGTTACTGGCTGCATTATAAATAGAAGCTACCCCCCACCCACCCACCCAACTCCCTCCACACCCAGACAAAGAGAACCAATCTCATTTGAAAATCAAACGCTCCCTGCAGAGACTAATTGGGGATGGAGATCGGAGTGGAAGGATGGGGATGAGGAAGGGGTGTTGGGGTTGTGGCTATTCACAAGCTCCTACAATAAAACACACACTGTAAAGCAACACCAGCAGATTAATTCAAAGTGCACCAGACACAATGGCAACATAAAAAAACAACAACACAACACTTTTTACACAAACACCAAAGGTGCTACGCTGAACTTAAGCACTACAAAGCACACAAAACTATAGACTGAAGCACAAAGCACAGAGCGAGAGAGTGAAAGCGAAAAAAAAATATTGCACCGGCCACAACACTGGCACAGAAGAGTCGGTACTTCACAGATACTGGGCCACCAGCGCCGCCACGTTACAGACTCTCTACATTTCCCAACACGCCTGTGGAGATGCTCTGTCGAGAGTTAAAGTAAGGTGTCTCACTTACTTTATCAGTCTTCCGATAAAATTAAACGTCTGATTGGGTTCCCATCAATGACTGCGGAATGTGTTCTCGGTCATTGACGTCGGCTTGTTGATATTGATGGGAGAGAAGGGGGGAAGTGATTCAGGAAAGGGGCACCCACAGGGGCGGCCATGTTGGTTCCAAGCTCCGCCTCTTCCTCCTCCTACTCCTCCTCCTCCACTTCCGCCACTGGCTGTCAGATGGTGAAGCTGTCTGTCGAGGCAGGGGTTTGTTTTGTGTGGCGAAAATAATGAAATGTTTTGATTTTGATTTTTTTTTCACCCGCCCGCAGTGCATGTCAGACGGTCGAAAACAAAATCTCAGTTGGTCTCACAATCAAGTCTGACTGGGAACTACTTTCCCTTTTATCTTCTGTTCGCTTATGCTTAAAAAGCTGCTGCAACTTCACCAGTGTTGACAGAAACAGGCCGGCTAATTGGCAGTTTGCAAATATTTCGTCCTTTTAAAAAAATAGACATTTGTATCTTTTGGAGTTAATTGGGAGGGAAAAAACCCCAAAGCTTTATTGATCCCTGTGTGGCACACTTGTCAATATTTCAGCCTTTCAGTCAGTCTCACCTGATACTACAGTGATGTATTATGATAAAATAGTTGTTATGGTCTGAATCTGGCATGGGCAATCTACGGCCCAGGGGCCATATACGGCCCGTTCAGCTTTTTAATCCGGCCCGCCGAACTTGAAGAAAGTATGTTAATAGTAAGTAATTCATAAAATAGCTGTGTTTCATCTGTTTTTCAGCGTTTTCAGAGTCATTTCAATAAAGAGAAACACCGTGGGGCTTCAAAGACATATATTTGTTGTAACGCTTCTGTTCATTTTCAATTGACATTAAAGCACATGTTTTCTACATATCCCATGACATATATTTTTTTCCTATGAGCTGGCTCACCAAAACACTCACACACATCCTTCTGCTCCTGTTCCGGTCCCCTTTGTCAAACTTTAGAACCCATTGTGGCCCACCAATCAAAAAGTTTGCCCACCCCTGATCTAAATGATGATAACAGCACTTGCGTTAGATTATGTTGAATTATGATATGATTTTTAAAGTGTTCTGAGGCCTGAGTCCATGGAAATATTATTAATCTTCTGTATCCAAGAGACTGTATTTATTTAGAAAGTTGAAGCAGATCACTGCCATATTATGCTCTATAATAATTCCTTGCATTAATTCTGCATTAATAAACTTTCCATTATTAGCTTCTATTGGTGATTGAAGCTCCGCCACCATAGGACCTCGAAAGAACCGTCTGACAATGATGCGGGGATGTAAAAAATACAAAAAACAAACCAAAACTCATCTGTTGCTCAGCTGGAAAAGGAAGTGAAGGCCCCGTTGTTTCCCCTCGACAGCAGCTTCACCTTTGACCTTTTGTGGAGCGTGTGGAAGCAACATGGGGGCTGGTTTACCATCTAGCAGCACAGACACACACCTGACACACCTGACAGAGAGGACTTAGCCAGGGCACCGATCCCGTAGGAGTTGGCGGACTTCCTCTTGAGATGAGGCAGAATGGAAGTAGTGTCCTCCATGGACAACTGAAGAGAGAGGGAGGGGATGGAGGTGAGAGCCAAGAACAGAGAGGGAGGGGAAGATTTTTTTTTCAAAAAAAGAGAAAGAGAAGAAAAAGAAAGTATAGGAATAAATGATGAAGAGGGATGTGAAAGAAATAGAGGTGAAGAGAGCAGATGATTGGACAGTTGGAGGAGACAGAGGATGAGCAGAGAAGGTTGTAATGAATGGAACAAGAAAGGAGGAGTAATTATTGAAACCTTGCAGCCGTTTGACAGGATCACTGATTAAAAGAAGAGTAGATGTGCTGAGAAAGAAAAGCGACTCAAAGCAATTCAAACAGGCTGTGACTCCTAGCAATGTGTGATATTAAGCAAAATCTTGTATTTTTCACTGATGAGGAATTTTGCAGAATACAGACCTGATGCACACAGTATTGATGGCACAAGATAAAGAGGATGCAGTGCTCTCCGGTGCTGTGCACTGCTTGTACACTTCGCTCGTGTTTTCCAATCACTGCTGTTTTTGCACTTGCTATTCTCCATGTTAGCTGGCTGGCTGGTACCAAGGCTAACTCATTAGGTTTAGCTCAGTTAGCAAGGGAAGGGCATTACATGCAAAGCACTATGTCACCAATATTGCCTTAGATGAGACAGATAAAGTGTCAACCCAGATTTGGATGGTTTTTAGGGTGAACACACCACATGTGAAGCGTTCAGAATCAGTACAGAAGTGTGCGATTTGGAAGCAGCTCAAGAATATTTGGCTCCTTTGAGCGAAATCCATAACCTTCCTCTCTGTTTGGAGTGTCCTTCACTTTCATTCAGCCTATCTATTATTTACAATCCTGACTGGGCTCATTTTACTGACCTTAAATGTGCTATTGAAGGCAAAAAAAAATCGAAAGTCAGTGTATTTAAGAGACATCATCTGCTTTACATCCACTTTATTGTCACACAGCATGAGATATCTGCTTCTGCTTAACTGACAATATTGAATAAGGAAGCTCGTCCAGCCACTCGCCACAGCCAGATATACGCGACGCTCTGGCTCGCGCTCATTTAGTTTCCACTGTGCTTCCTGGCGCCAGAGCTCGCGACAAAGCAACCAGCAAAAGTAATGAGCGCAGAGAACACGGCTGCCTCTTAATGAGGTCCTCCCAACTGCTAATTACTGCAGGAAATACTGGGGGAAGAATCTGTGTTACACCAGGGTATTATGAGATGGATGTGATGTAATAACAAGAGTTTAACTGTATTAATCACTGCAGAAAGGCCAACTGATCACATCTGGCCCCTCTGTGACATGCAGGCGAGGTATAATAGGGACCTTATCAATTTTTAATTGGTGATTGACATTTCTTGCTCCCTACTTTGGGTGGATGTATCGTGGGATAATAGTTTATTTTTAAAGGTCCCATGTTATACCACTCTTCAGCCTCATGCAGTTGATGCTTTACTTTAAGTACATTCCACATGTATTGAGGAGGATACATTCAAAGCAGCTGTGAGGCAGTTTCTTCAGGAGAAAATACTTGGTTAAGAACATGAATAGAGGTATTTCCCTTTGTGATGTCACAAAGATGTGGCTTCCACAGTTGTGTGTTTAGCGTAACAGCAAAGAGGAAGTGAGGACAGAGCTCTGCGTCAGGCTACAGATGCATGTTTACTTTTGGAAAACATTGTTGCGAAGTGAGTTTTGCATTAACCTTGAAGAAATTTGTTGGGTCTTTGCGGGATTTCGATTTTTCCAGCTTTGTTCTCCGGAGGTTCACGTAAACAACATTAAATACAGCGGCGCAAAGTTAAATGAATAAAAGCAATTTCTGAATTCCAACAATTTTCTCATGCATTCCCAAGACAAAGACGCACTTGAGGTCCACTGGGCCAGAAAGACAAACAAGTGGAAGCAGAAGACAAGCAAAGCTCCCATCGGCTGAGCGCAGTGTTTCTTTAAAGAGCCTTTTTCCTCCAGATGCCCGTTATTTGATAACGCAAGTGTGTCAATCTTAGATTATTTGCTCCCGAGCATATTCGAATCGGCAAAAGAGAAATTCCCATTGTGCGAATAAATAAATTCTGCTGAAGGTACACAAACAGTCAAAAATGGAAGTCGGCGGGGAGAAGGCCTCGGCTGCGAACCAGATAAGCTTATTACAGCCTGTTATCAGTGACTCTGTGTATATTTGAAGCTTGCAGTTACAGTAGATTAGCGGAGGGCCAAGAGAGGATACGGGATGGGGGTTGGGGTTTGGGGGAGTTTGTGGGCACAACAAGAAGGGGAGGTTTGGGGGGAGAAAAAGAAATCAAAACTCTCGGGGATAAGAAGGAGGGAGTGGGGGAGAGAGATAAGAGAGAGTGGCAGGACGGATAAACAAGCGTGATGTCTCTGCGGCCCTAAAACGCAGGTATCGTGTGAGGAGGTGCGGAGGGGGGGTGAGGAGGGAGAGGGATTTGGGAGGGTGAAAAGAGGGAGATCTGAAAACAAGGAGACTTACATTGATTCCTTCCCAGGAAAACTCGGCACGGCCATGCTGGGGGAGGGAGGAGGGTGTGGGAGCAGGAGGAGAGAAGTACAGGGGAGGAGGGGTGGCAAAGGCAGGAAGAAAAGGAGGAGATTGAAAGAGGAGGTTTCTTTGAGTCGGGGGACACAGACATTGTTTCAAAAAAAAAAAATCCTGATCCTGTCTGATCCTCATAGCACACCGTGTGAAACCGCAACACTTGTAAGATCTCGCGATGCTGGAGGTGTTGAAGGTGCCTGAGTTGGTGGTTGACGCTCGTTGTGCCGAGGACAGTGAAAACAGTGAAAGAGTGTGTTTGGAGATATAATATAGCATGTTTGTGAGCAACATTTTTGCACAATAATGTTTTTGCACAATAAGTGCCTGTGACGGTTGGGGACTTTTTGATGAATTTTTAGCAACTAGCCACGATGGTTTCACTTGTTTTTATATGCACACCTTTGGTTTATTCATTGTTTTTCACGCATTACAACTTTTCCACCTATTTATTGTGTGTTATGCAACTTTTTATTTCTTTTGCTTTGCAACCATCAATTCCATTTAAAAAAAATAATAATTTCTGCTATGCCATAAATATTTATTTTGATCCCTTCACTGAATGATCCAACTAGGGGATGGAACAATTAATTGATTATTGATTAATTGTTGATTAAGAATTTAATCGATTCAATTAAATTAGTCACAATTAATTGAACATTTTTTAAACGGGTTGTTAATGTCATAATAACGGTGTAGTGGCAGGAAAGAGCAATTCACCTGTAGATACTGAGATGGTCATAATATACCTAGTACAAGTTACTTTTAAGCAATACAAAAGTTGAAATGTGGCCCATTTGAAGTCAACTTCAAGTCAGAGGATAAATGTTAGGGTGTTTTTACTGTTCTCTAATGTAAAAATGGGTCACATTGGACCCTCAACATTATTTAAGGGTGAAATAATGTCTTCCTTGTACATTTTTCATTGTGAAATTTAGGTTCTCATGAAAAATTGCCACTTATAAATTCATCGTTAATCGATCGATAAGGTCAATCAACTAACGATTAATGAATGAATCGATAATTTGCATCCTTAGGTCCAACCATGCCATTTAGACATCTTGAATTGATAAGAAGAGATGTGCAATGTGAGAGTGACTGCAAAAGCAAAGACACATTTTCCAATGAAACACACTGTGAAGCACTTCTGAGATAAATATAGCTTTTTAAATCAACAGAGTGCTGGCGTGGCAGAAAATGTGAACAATAAGTGTGCAGTGGGTTATTCTGATTCTGCCCGCTCACTGTGTGTCTTGCGTGTCTTGCGCGCACGCACGCACACGCACACGCACGCACGCACAGCCATGCATATTCATTGGACAGCACTACAACACAAAGACAGGCCACACAAGAGCGCCGCCGAAACTGGCGCCTGCTTCGGAGAATTTAAATGTGCTGCTGTCACAATTATTATTTTTGTCCTCTTTGTTGTTGTTTTTTTTTGTTTGTTTTATATATTACTTTAAACATCGGGCTATTTGTCACCGCTCCCTTAAGAGCTCCCTTTTTTGGCTGGTTATCGTAGCGGTGCACCCTTCAAAGGCACAGGTCACTGACTACATGAGAGGTGAAACAGAAAATGCCCTAAACGTTATGTCAGGTAAATGCCGGACTTTATCTCTGGTCCTCGCCGCGCTGCTCCCACTGCAGAGGAGTCGTCAGGAGGCCTGAGGAGCACTGAGGCCTTTAATGAGGGCGCGTGCCACATGTAAAACAACTTTAGTGTGAGGAACTCTCTTTTGTTTTTGCTGAAGTTTATCAGCTTTTATTGCAGATGGCACCGGGCTTCAGTCTGCTTTTATTTTGAAAAAGGGATGTAATTTATATCAACGTCGGTTTGGAAGGATTTGAAACCGAGCCAGAAATGTTCTCCGTTTACAATTGAGGAAAGTGGATATGCGGACGGAGTCGCATCTGACCAGGCCACACAAAAACAACAACAAAATGAGCCGAGAGCAAATCAAGACAAACTCAATGAAATTAATGAAACACTGGCTCAACTAAAGCCCACGGACCAGACATGTTCGAGGATCGAGTGCATCTGTTATCAAATGAAATTAGGATGATTCATCAGAAAAGTTTCCAGTTGAGGAAAACGACATCATCACGCTTCCTTTCCTTTGCAGACATGACCAAAGGGCTTTTGTGCTTTTTAATATTTCAGAGGCAAATGAAGTGATGGCTTCTGCAGAGCGGCTCCTTAGTCCAGCAGTGACCACACGTTCCCTTGTTCTGAAGTGATCGTTGAAACTAATTCATTCTGCGAGCAGCTTTTGTTTTTTCCTTATTGCAGTTCCAAGTGATCTAATGTGAGTATTAACTAGTGGACATGAAATCTTATGCTGTGCGACAGCAACAGTGTGAGTGTTTTTTTCCCCTGTTTGTTGTTTTTCAAATATTAAAGAGGAAGAGGGTGGGGGGGCAGTGAAGCAGGTCGAGCAGAATTATTATTATTTCCACTATCAGAATTGACTGCCGACATGAGGTCGTAGGCGAAAATAAACCAAAATCATAAAAATGCAAATGCGGTAATAACGTTGCCATTGAGGGACGATGGCAGCAGCAGCAGCAGTAGTGCAGGGGTGGAGATGAAGAACCGAGGCTCGGCTTGGCCTCGGTCTTTGTTTGTATTCACGCTTTAATGAGTGGCTCCGGGGCACCCAAAAACAGAATATCTAAATAAATGAAGGTGCATTTTGGGTCGGACTTAGTTTGAAGCCTTTTTCGCCCTCATTAACATTTTTGCGCCCACTGTGTAAAACAGGCGGTGGTTAGCAAATTGAAAAAAAAACAAAAAAAAACAAACATGGGGCCCGACTGAAAATGGAAAGCTGGAATTAATTTCATCTTTTCATCTCGCCGCTGGCGCCTCTTTTAACACACACACACACACACACTCACTTCTCTTGCTTTCTCTGAAGCAATCGATGTAATATTCATGTCAGAGATGTTTATTTTCATGACGAGCGAATTAGGAACGGGAATAATCCTCTGCTAAAAAGCAGCCTGCGAGCGACGGCGATGGGAGGGATTTGGGGGAAGCCTCGTTCACGTCACCAGTCGCTTCGGGGGGGGGGTTTTTCTGTCGCCTTGCATCCACGTTAGCGAGGACGTGGACGGATCAGTGAATGAATTCAATCAGTGGAGCGATTCACTCATTTATCCATCCGATACAACCTGCTCAATATCAATGCCTAAGAGAGGTATTGCACAGGGGGTTTAGGGGGATTCAATCAGATTTAAGTAATTCCAAGTTCTCAAAATTAACCAGTGTTTTATAAACTGATCTAATTTCAAATTTAATCTAAACTAATCTAATCTCTTCATTGATTTTTTTTTTTTTTAAAGATCTCAATTACGACAAGCAAAGCAGACGTTCTCGTGACCTTGCCACCCTGCTCAACATGTGGAAGGTAAACCAAGCACCCAAACGAGCAGTCAAACTGGCTCTTCCTTCTGGGACAACAGCCTCTCGTCGGCCCTCGTGATCGACGATGCCTTTTATTATCATTTTTGTCCCGTGGAGCGATTACTGCATCCTCCATTATTCAGAAAATGCAAACACGGGAGGTGCCGGGGGCGTTGGGTGGGGGGTCTCTGCGTGGCTCTCACGAAGGATTAATGCCTATTTGAGCGCCGGACTGGAGGTTGATTTATGGCGGCCAAGTGTTTCGGGGAAGCGGCGTCACCTCTGTCCTTGGACCGTTCCGTTGCGTCAGGGGTCACGGGGCGTCGCGTTCGGAGGCGTCTCACACTGTGAACACTGAGCGTCTGTGGTCGGGCAAGGACGGAAAAACCTGGTGTGAGCGAGTCAGTGTGCGTGTCTTGAGTGCGTGTCTGCTGTTATCGAGCGGCGAAGCAGGAGTGGCCGAGGTCCCACCGCTGACCCCGTCAACAGCGGATTCCTCTGAATGGCGGCAAGCAGCGGGAATCTCAGGAAAACATCCGCTCCGGGCCGCGCCGACCGACAGTCTTCGCGAAAGGAGGGAAGTTAAACTCCGGCCGCCTGCTTGAATCAGCTCTTCACATCGGCCGATATCGCACCTTCGCACATTGCATCCAGAGCGCGCGGTCTCCACGGTAATAACTCGGTAATAACTGCCCCCCCTGTCCCTGCTGCACAGGGATCCATTATCCCGTTCAGGGTCAGGAGGTACGTAAGCCTATCCCAACATGCACTGCAGCGGGCGCGGGGTTACGCCACTGTCTTCGATTGCGGATGTTTCCTTTTCACCGAGCCGACAAAAAGGCTCCGCAGTTATCGGCCGTCGCTTCCCCGTGTCTTCAAGACATCTAATCCCATCGACTGAAGCCGGGGAAAAAACATTGGGCTTTTGTAAAAAGGTGGAATTAATCCCAGGATTTCAAACTGAAATTTTAATGCGATGCTTTTAATATTTTGCTACGTTAAAACGTATAATGCGCAATACAAAGGAAAGCAACTAGTGAGCAGCAGAGAGCTGGGGTCAGGTTTAAAACAACATCCAAGACAAGTAATCAGTTTTAATCTTTCATTGTGGGACTGTTTCCTACCAGCAATTCAATTTTGGTTAATTATGAAAGAAAAAATCCTCAGCCATCTATTGAGATGGTCTCTGATTTGGTCATCAAAACTGCTCTGCGAGGAAAAGAAAACATTAATAACAAAGAAAATAAGAAGTCCAATAAATGCGGCTGACGCCCAGCTCTGTTTGTTTTTCCTGCTTTAGGGCCGACTGATGTAAGCTTTGGTGTCACATATCCACTAGAGATCCGATCACCGCACTCGGTATTGATCTGGCCATTAGCGGAATCACAAACAGGGGCATGGTTCCACTAATGTTCCTTTCACTCAGCCTAGTGCCTTCTCTTCACTTCCTCACAGTGCAAATCAAGACCTGTAAATATGATTTAAGGTCTTAATGCTGAACATTTGAGCCGTAAGCATTAAAAATTTGAATTTACAATTGTATTTCTGTGGTTTAAAGATCTATAAATGAGCAACTTGTAGAGAGAAACATACATTTTCGAATCACTAAATCCACTAAAACTGATTTTCGTTTCTCTTATCTTTCATTTAAACCCACCAAAACAGGTTTTAGTTTCTCTAATCTTTAATTTAAACTGACAGGATTTCACTAATGCCGCAAGCCAGTAATTGGCAGTGAAACACCTCAGGTTATCAATCTCACACGACCCCACTGTGAAGTAGACGCAAAAGAGATTGATGTGTCGACATTGTGCAAGAAACCGCTGTTCTGCTGCTGCAGAGTGAGGAGGAGGAAAGTTTTGTGATTTTCTTTTCAGTGAGAAGACGTGTTAGTGTCTCGGATTAGCAGATAATCCGAGCCAAGCACCAGTGTGAACCAAAGCACAAGGGTTGCAACTTGCCCTGGAGTAACTCCAAAACACAGAGGGCGATTCTATTTACTCTCTATCACCTCCAAACATACCAATCAGATTTGTTGCTGCGTGACAGCAGCTGCGTCTAATGACCTCGATAAGAGGAGCTATATAGACATGGGATCCAAAGGTCGATTTAAATAATGTTTTCCATTTCAGATTTTCTGTTTGAAATCTGAGCAATCCAGCAAAAGCACAGAGAGCGGGCCAACGCCCGACTGGACGAGTTCTTACAGTCAGTAGCTACGTTTCCATGACAGTTTTCCACAAAATAAAAGTGATAGTACAATTGCGATTTGCAAGTGTTTTCATTGAATGGTGTGACGCGCATAAGTCAAAGTTCTCATATAAAATTTGTCCCGTGAGAATTACGAGAACTACATTTGCTTTTGTTTGTTTACGTTTGTTTGCTCTCAATAATGCCTGTTATATTTTCTCTTTGTTTACTTGTAAAAAAAATATTCAGTTTCTTCCTTCGTCCAAACATAAGGCCCCATTTTCACTTGAAGTGAACTGGTCACGTGACCACGTACGTCACATCCAGTGACACTTTTGCAATATGCCTCTATATCGATACGTCTGAAAAAACCACCTCACGCGAGCGTCAAAACCTTTTAGCGATATTTGAGAGGTTTTTCGAAGTTTATGTGTTTCCATTGCCAGTTTTTTATTGCGATATTTAGATTTTGCGCAATTCTATGGGTAATGGAAACGCAGCTAGTGAGTCGCTATTGGTCCCACTCCTAATGCCACATAAGTGGTTGATATTCAGAAATGAGTGTTAGTGAACACTGTTTGTTGACAGAATAGAGAGATATATTACAGTTATTATAATAGGTTATTATAAAAGTGCATAATATGGGACCTTTATTGTTCTAAAAGTAGCATTAAGCTATTAGCGCTTTGGCCTACCTCTGTGTGTCCAGTCTGAATCATCTCTCTGACTTCCTGAGCATGTCACCCCGCACCTGCCCGCCTCTCCTTCCCCGCAGGTTGGTGAGTCACACATGTTAAGGGACGGCGCTAAACAACTCGGTGCCCTTTCTTGGAATAAGCAGACCAGCACCCGAGAGACTTTTCTACCACGACAGGGCCGCCAAGCACAGAGAAATGAATGTGATGCGTTGGAGTTTTGAAAAAAGAAGATAGAGGCAAAAAGCCTGACATGACATACAGGTAACATGAAAGAGATGTGTTAAAAGAAATAGTGATAAGGTGACAAAACCTTTGGCGCATGCTGCACTTGCAGGCCTCATGCGGGAGAAATAGTGTCAACATCGGAGGGAAAAGAAGAAAGGGAGCAAACCGGTGATGGATAAAGAGGAAGATGGATTTCGGTTGCGGGGGGGGATACGCTCGCTTCCCCCCAGGGGTCCACAGCTGAGAAGTGATCCACGGCTCAGTAATAGTATGAACTCTGGGGAGAGCAGCTCTGTGGCCTCGGTAAGAGACTATCAACACACACACACACACACACACACACACACACACACACACAAGCACAAACACCACAACCAGTCACGCACTGACAGCCACAGTGCTGCAGAACTCACAGGTTGAGCCAATATGAGTTTCTGAAGCCTGATAGTAAAGTTTTGTGTCTACATCTGGGGTTTTAGCTTTGATGTAGTTTTATTAACAGAAAGTGTGACTTGCACTGCAGTTTTTATTATTACCCTCCTACATGGATTTCAAAAACTACTGAAACCATGAAGTTTCGGTTCTTCAGGAAATGATTTTATTGTGTAATTTTGTTTGTTCTTAAACCCTCTGTCTTTTTGGGTGTGTAATTTATTTGTACTGCTTATTCTGAATGTCTCTGGTAAGGACTGTTTTTTTTAAATGACAATGTAGTCAGCCAACAATAATTGTCATAATTTACCTTGCGACAAACTTGCATAGTTCACAGCAAATTTTGCTAAGAATTTGAAGGAATCTGGAGAGAAACGCATCCCTCCCTCCAAAAAAAAAAAAAAAACAAACAACAAAAACAGCTCTTTCTCTCTAATGCTCAAGGCGGCAGACAGTCACAGACTCTGAAAGCGATATTATTGTTTGTCGTTTTTTTTCTAAAGTTTAAATCAAGCTTCCTTGAGGCGGGAGCCCAGCCGTCAAGCAGCGGGAGGCTCTTCTGGGTAAGAGCATTTTTTTTTCTCACCTCTCAAAGAATTCAGGAGACAAGAAACACCACTCACACACACACACACAAACACTCTCTCTCTCTCTCTCTCTCTCTCTCTCTCTCTCTCTCTCTCTCTCTCTCTCTCTCTCTCTCCCTCTCTCTCTGCCTGCTCTGATGTAAGAGGAGAGCTGAGGACACCAGCAACCCTGTAACTCGCAAAAGAAAATTGGGAAATAGATTGAGGCGTGCAGGAGGGATGGAGCCGCTTAAAAAAGAAAAGTAAAAAGGAGGAGAAAAAGCATTTTTACCTGATCCCCATCTTTTCGCACCGGCACAGCGTCCGCTGCTGGAGAGAAGGAGAGGAGAAGAGGGAGACAGATTTTAGATTGTGAGATAAATGGCGGAGGCCTTTTGCGGCCGCCGCGAGGTATCAATCTTGCGGGCGGACGCGCAACAAACACGTCGCTGCAGAGTACACGGGCGCTTTGTCTCGACCGCCGGGGCGTGCGAGAAGGCAGGTGGCGAGGGAGTGGGAGTATGAGGTAGAGGGGGAGGGAGGGAGGGAGACACACACGGAGGAGTTGGGAGGGAGACGTCGACAGTGATGTCAAAGTGATGCAGCCTTCAACGTGCTAAGACAAAATGACAGGACCATCCAGTATTTCTCTCCCTCTCTTTCTCACACACACACACACACACACACACACACACACACACACACACACACACACACACACTGTGCTAAATTTAGATCAATTATCCACGCCAAGCTCTGGCACACAGAGGGCACAAGCAGTTTGAGTCATGGAGGCCCGAGATGCTTCGAAGTATTGGAGGGTAATGAGAGGGGGAAAACATTCTGCTAGTTATTATCCTGAATAATGGAGCGCGCCTTTAATAATTAAGTGGGAATTTAAAATAGAAAACAACAGCCCGGGTGCGGTGGAGGAGGGGGGGTCTCGACTGGCTGAATTATTTCCCTCCACCACCCCGTCATGACCTTGAACATTTGTCAGGTTTTCCAATAGCAGCTCTTGGAGACCTGAAAAGCCCGACATTCTCTGCTTTTTTCATCCACTCCAGAGGTGCAGCCTGAAAGTCATGACAATCCAGAGCAAAAAAAAAAACAGCCTATTAACCCTCTGTTTGCAGCTTCCAGCTAAATGACCATTTGTTAGCTTCTGGCAAACATTTGCACTGTGCAGTGCCTTCAGCAGTATTGTCACTAACATAAGAGATGTATCAGTGCCCTTAGTGATGTCACTGACAGAAAGGTGTGTCATAGTTCAAGATTCCCGAAACATTAGAGCCAGCAAAGGAAGGGAAGGATGCACTTCAAATACGGTTAAAATATTGTAAACTGAATTTCACGTCGTAGGGAAGCAGCTCACATCACAGAATCACTTTGCACTTTTATTATTCAAGGGCAGTTTCCATCAGCTGCTTCCATCACATCTAAAAGGTGCTGCTCGTTACACAATAGTAACAGTATTCTCTAGATCAATACACTAGAGTTTTAATGGTCAGATCTCAACACAAAATATAATGATATAATGTTTGTTTGTTTTTTACATTTGTACAATCCAACTATTTTTTGAAGGTTTGCCTATTTTGCAGATGAAAACAGCCGTGTCTGGAAACGATGATGTGATTATCACCCGACGTGCTTTTTATCCATTGCTGGCAGTTATCAAGGGTGAGAGACAGGAAGCTACAGTTTCAGCGATGATAGACTAGCGCCAGCTCTTCTCAGGGACAGAGAACTTTAAGTCAGATGGTGTGTGGATATGAATAACTCCTTTGTGACACCTCTCCCACTCTGTCTGGTGAACTATTGCTCCGGTTATGATTCATAAGCCTTCGGGACTGATGCGCTTCTTCACCGAGCCGTCCTCGACCATCAGCTCGTCCTCTGACTCGCCTCCAGGCGGCGTTCACTTGCTTTCCCGCTACTATAACATGTTGATTTTTCTTCCAAATGTAAATTAAATGGTGCCGTTAAATATTGCGAACAGTGTTTTTTCCCAAGCTGCAGCTTGTTTCAAGTGATTGTTTGCGATTTTTAATGACTAAGATTTCCGCCTCGTGACGCTAATGTAGCTATTTCCTGAAACCCGCCCCTCTTTCCATCCCCCAAAAAAACAGATGAGAAAAGTAACCCGATGCTAAATTGCATGAACAAAGTCCCCATTTTAAAAAACTTCATTGCATTCCGCCGCATCGCCGAGAGGTGTTAGCGATGGAATCTCCGCCCGGATGATGCGAGGCCTAGAACAGATGAATTATCCGCACCAGGGCTCAGCACGGGGGTGGCCACGACCCGCATGAGTCAGCGATGCCTGGGATGTTAACGGATATTAGATTTAAGTGGTGATGAAAGGTGGGGTGTCCCCAATGTTAACACAAATTACGAGCCGCGATGAGACAAAGCCCCGCCTCCCCCAGCCGACGGCTCCGGCTGAATCCAGAGATTCATCCCCTCGCTCGATGATGTGCTTCACCTCGAGTGCGGTGAAATTAGTCCAACTTCAGCAATGATGAGGCCGCTTGGGAGGGAAATTGCTCGGAGTTGTTGAATATCACTTCAAGATTCCTTCCAGAGTGAGACACCAAGTTGAAGATTTGCTGCCGTCCCCTCTCTGATAGAAGTCTAATTGGAGTGGATTTAACAGCCGGGATCAATAAAGCAGCCATGGATTCGCCTGTCGGTCTGCTCGGCACCTTCTAACAGATTGTGTTTCCAACATATGGCTGAACAACAGCATCAGTGCTGTACCCATCGATCGGTTAACTCTGCCAGCTCCGTCCCTCGCCAGCATCCTGAAGTAACCCCGCCCACCCCTTTACATTCTCTTCGTTGCAAACTTACAGCTACTCCCGCTCAAGATCGATAGCGCTAAAACTCTGCTGTCAGGAGGCGGGTGGAAGCTGTGCCACCGAGGACTTGCTGCTATCTGGGTTTTGGAGATACACTATGGATCTGGACAGACTTGAGGTGGCACCAGACTCAGGTTGGTGAAGGCACTGGCTGAATGACTTACAAACAATACTATATCAGAGAGAAAGAAAGGAACTCATGGCTGCCTTTATGGTCCAAAATAACTTGAAATAACTGGTATACATTTGTGAGAATTGGAAAAGTTGCAGTATTAGCGGTCATTTTTATCCCAGCAAAATATAGAATTTTACTAATTGAAACTATAGAAATGTGAATTTTGAACAAAAAGTGTAAAGTTATTTTTTTAAAAGAAGGCCTATTTCGCAAAACATAATGGAAACAGTGTTTTGCCATGACAGGTCATAATAGCACAGTTATCATTAGGAATGAAATATTACAAGTCTTGCTTGAATCTCATAACATGTCCCAAATTGTGTGGATGAATCTTGAAAGTGCACTTTTTATCTCAAAGGACATACAGTGTAGTGTCGTTTTGCATTTGGGTTTTTAGCAACATTTCAAAAATGTTTCACAAATTGAAACCCAGCTAGTATCTTGAGCAGGAACTCAATGGCAATACACTGTTTTCACTGATTTGTGTCTTTAGGAAAGAAGTCACCCGAATGTAAATTCTGCCCGCCACCCTCCCCACCCTCCCACCCCAACAAAACAAAACCCCGACTAAATATAGAAATAACGCAGCAATGCGTCAGACTTTTCCAACCATTACGACGGTGGGGCTGTTTATTTCACCAGGCAGGTCCACTCACATATGATAAATCTCTCCGGTCATAGCCCTTCGATGCTTGGCGACGGAGCGCTCCGCTACCGCAGAATGTTTGTGACATCCGCGGCGGCAACAGTTTTGGATTCAGTCTCTCCGGATCAAAGAGTGAAAACTTCTTCCTGAAGTTGGCGCCAGTGTCAACACAACAGAAAAACCCCAGCAAGTGCGAAGCAGCGCCCTCGACTTCGCCCCTTGCTTATGTTCACTCATATAAATCGTTGCTAGCCTTCATTAGCGATTCAGGGGCCTCGCTTGCAAGCACCAAAACAAAACCCTTAGCATGACAAAGGGAACACAAAATAAAAATCATGCAGAACGCCATCACTTCTTTCTGTTTGTTTGGAGTCATTTTGTTCCGGCTGACACCAGACTAATGACAAATATGACCATGCAGTTGAGAACTATCCAAATGACGGGACCAGGGAACAGCTCCCTGTGCGCGACCACTAGGGGGCCGTTTCAAGATGACTTATTATACTTTTGCAGACATACGTTTCGTAATCCTGCTCCGGCGTTGCGACACGATTCTTAGGGAGTGAAGGACGAGGTTTATTTGAGCGGCGATGGTGCGGCAGGCTTTTACTCAGCTGTGTCCGACGTTACCGCCTCCCCCTCGGCGTAAATGAAAGGCGGGAAGTCTTAGCCATGACTGTGCTCTATGTGAGTACATTTGAGATGCCACCCAGGGGATCCTGGAGGCCATTTACTCCGCACAACAGTAGACACACACACACCAGACACCTCTGGAGTTAATGGAGCTTCCAGCTGCCGTCATGAGGGAGGAGGGGGTGGAAGGGTGAGCGAGACGTGGAAGAAGGCCAAAGGCTCTCAAAGAAACAGAAGAGTGGAAATCTTTGGAGATGGAAACAGAGGAGAGTAAAGGAGGTACGAATGATCAAAGCTACAGCGTGTAGGGGATGGGACAGCAAGGGCTGATGGAAAAAATAGGATGAAAAGCCCTGAAGATGAGAAGAGGACGGGAAGGGGCAGAGGTGTGCAACAGTTTCTGGAAAAAAACACATTTTTCAGTCTGTATTGTTTTCATTTGTTTTATACAAATCTGGCAGTTAGGGCCAACAACACAAAGCTGCATTGTAAGAGCCACTTTCAGATCCTAATGTTTTACTCTGGCCTAGCACAATAAACAAACCCACTGTACAGTTTTTCAGAAAAGAGCATGTTTAGCCCTCTGCTTAAAGCCTCCCACAAAAAAAAGTTCAGTTTTTAACTTTATGCTGTTCCCTTGTTGGATCTTCCACATTTTTGGAAGTTGATAACAGCTAGGAAAACAAACACCCACCTGCGAGTGTTATTATTCAGAACTGCATGTTTTTCACACACATACACGCTCTCCGCAAAGAAGCAGTGACTGAAAAGCACAAACAGCGCGCTTGAGCTCAGACCAACTCTGTGACTATTTGATGGACATTTTACCCAGAGTTTCCATGCAGCACCTGCAGTTTGTATCCCAGTTCATTAGAGTCACTCAGCGTGGAGGCTGCTCACTCTGGCGCTGGATGGCTCCCAGACTCTGGATCAGCACGTGGGCTGCTTGAGTTTATGGCGCTTTGTAAACACTGGTGACATTTCCTCCACCAGGTTTGAAACCAGGAGCCTCCGTTCATCATTTACCACCAAATCGTCATCGGCCTTTTGAACGCAACAATGCAGCAGCGTCTTGATTAGACATATCTGGATAGTCACTGGGCCCATCAGCTGCAAAAGAGACGAGCATTAATTAGCCCTCCTGGGCCTGTGATTTCTCTCTTTCATTTGTAAAATGGCTGAAATGGCTGATGTACTGTTTTAAGGTCATGGAGAGGAGGTGAGGTCTGACCTCATCTTTCTTGGAAAAAAGAATTGATTCACCAACTTGTTCCAGACTTTCTGGTCAAACTGCATCACATCTTCTGCTGCGGATGATTTTTTTTTCCTCTCCAACTGTGTAATTATGCTGCTAATTTTCTCTCCGTTTTTTTCCCGTCTATGATGCGGCAGATTCTAATTCTAGCTCTGATTAGAAAAGCCTGTGTTTGTTTGTTCAGTCATTTTTTTTTTTTTTGCTTTCGCTGAGGCCGCGGCGTAATGTTTGCTTGTTAGACTGCGGAACACACCATTCCGAGCGGCTGTGCTTCATGTGAGGCTGCCGACCTTTGAGGAAAAGGTCGATTGTGTTTGTGCGCCAAGTCTCTGCAACGCGTCCGAGGAAAACAAAGAACCTCCGAATTTTAAAAGGGGGCTGCTGGCCCCCCTCTTTTCTTCTGCGCGACCTCGGGTGTTCTTTAAAAATGCAACAACGGTGCAGCAGCTTCAATATCAGGCAAGAGTCACTTATCACCATCACTGTTGTCACCAGATTACAAATAAATGAGGAAACTTCTTCCTTCTGTTGGTGTCACTTGACAGACGGCGATTTAAATTTTTGACCATGTTGAGATTTTGCTATGCTGTGAAGGCACAACTCTGTGACGTCACAAAGGGCTCATTGGTCAGCCGGACCAACTCCATTGGACTGACTATCAGACGTCGAGGAGATCCAGGTCATCTTCCGTCTTCCGCTTTTTTGCCATTTTTTTTTTTTTGTTTTGTGTTTTCATCCCCGCCGTTCATGAAAAGTCTCTCATCCGAAAGATTACAATGGCATTGGTGTAGATGTCGCCGCCGCGGGCTCTAATCTCCTTGGCAGACGGAAAACAGCAGTTGGGAGAAACTAAATCTTCAGACGTCAAAAGTATGACGGAGAGGCGCCCGCCTGCCAAGCGGCCGCCTGGACGAGGCACGCCTCGCTGAGCCAAGAACAGAGATCCCACCTCAGTCGCTGCCTTGGCAAAGTCGCACTGTTTTTCTTCTTTCATTTTTCGATGACCGACGCCCCCCACCATCCCTCCACCCCCGGCCCACCCTCCTTCAAATCACTGAAATGAATTCAAATCTATCTTGGAGGGAGGGCGTCAGACAGAGAGATTTAGGCTACTTTATTTAATCTGCCTTCAAAGCCACAGTGCCGCAGATATTTATGAAGAAGTGCATTCGTATTTTATGAGCTTGAGGCATGAAAAGGAGCAGCGGCGAGAGCCGAACGTCCCATCCAGGGCAGATTTGGCTCCTTTAACCCCCCTCTCTCCACTCCTCACCGAAATCCTGAGTTATGTGCTTCTTTATTTGGAGTTGTGTCGCCTCTCACGTTGCTTTAGTTTGACAACCGGCACGGCAACTGCCAGTACCATGACGAAATGCTCTCTTGTCTAAAACGTCGGCCTGTGAATTAAGATCGGTTGGATGGAAGTGAGAGGAAAACATCTCTTATCGTGGCAGTGACGAGACACAGCAGACTAAAAACATAAGACACACCTGGAATAAATAACTGCTCCAAACACACTCTCGGTAATTGTAGGGCTGCCTGCACTTGACAACATGATTTATTTTGCAGTGGCTCAATTTTCCAATTAGTTAGCTTTCATCACTTACGGTATGATTAGAATTTGTTCCTACACAGTAACCACTGTCTGTACCTGCATGTGCTCCTATTCAATTAACACAACATGTACGTAACTCCTATGTGGTCTTATTCTGACGCCTCTGCATAAATCTACTCAATTGGATATTTTTGTTTGCGGCAATGGTCAGTGGTGTGAATCACTGTTCGACTATGTGTCCTAATATAAAAAACAATTGGGCCCAGTGGTTGGAATTTAGCAACAAGCAAGTTGTTGGATTTGTTTGTACCTTTGCTTTGATCCTTGCATAAAATTTGAGAACTTGATAAAGCTGCATTGCTTCCTAAGATGTTTTAGCATCTTAGAAAGGATATTTTAGATGGATGGTACGTATAATCTAGAATAAATGTCTGTTATGCTTGAAAATCCTTTTCACTTTGTACATCATTCTGTATTTTGATGATTTCTATTTGAACAAGGTAATAATTCATTATTTCTCTGTCACTACTTTCTCAGTTTGAAAAAAAAATCCTTTTCAAAAAACAGTTGCTGGAGTCCATATTAAACAGCAGTAGAGTTGATTATTTGGCCACTACAGTCCCCAATATCGCCATCTCTTGTTGTGCCGAGTCATTTATGTGCAAGAAAAGAGCATTAGCAGACAAAAACACAATAGCAGGAGGGGGGTTAAGACATTGCATTTGTGGAGGAAGCTGTGCGCCGCCGTGCTCTCGCAGCTCCGCCAGGACTAATAAAGCTGCATTAGCACGCCACGGGGGTCTCGGAGGGAAGAGAAGAGGGACTGTGACATGAGGGGAGAAGGAAGAAATTAGCGGGAGAGGAGGAATTGATCGGAGGAGAGGATGAAGAGATAATGGGTGGACTGGCTAACAAAAGAAGTAGCTGTCCTCACACACACACACACACACACACACACACACAGATGTGTCTTTGCAAGGCTGCAATTGTGGGACAGAGCAACAACAGGCCCTGACAGTTCTCTCTGGCGGAGCCTCGGCTGTCTGCTGCCATCCTTCTGTGCATCCGGATGCATGCGTGCGTACGCCGCCTGCACGTCTCCGTGTGTGTCCCTTTCCTCCGCGTGTGCGTGCAGGTGTGTGCGTGAGCGAGGTGACAAACGGCCCATGACACTGATCCAAAGTGAAGTCTGGAGTCTGACTCACCGCCGCTTCAGCGGTGGAGTGCTCTGAGCCGACACCAAACACTAAAGGAGTCCTGCTCACTACGATCCGTCAGGGAAATACCTTCATCTGTCTGTCCGTCCGTCCGTTCTTCTGACTGACTGACTGACTGACTGACTGACTGTGTATGCATGTACATGCGTGTGAGAGGGATTTCATTGGGTGTCTTTGTTCTGGGCAATTTTTGATGTTCCCAGAATTAAAAAAGGAAGACGTGATAATTAGAATGAGTGAAAACATAAATGCTAATATCTGTCTTCTGTCACTGGCGTTCATTGAAAAGAATCAAGCTTTGAACAATTTTCATTCTTAGGAATACATCAAAGATGACCTAAACAACCCCTTTTCATGCCTATTGTTAAATGTCTTAGCAGACTCCAGCAGCCTCACACAAACTCCATAGCTTATTTAAAGCTGCATATTTTGAATATTTTGTCTATTCATATAGTTCATATCTTGTAAAATATTACCTCCACATTGTTCCTGTGATTTACAACTTTACAAGCTACTTTTCTGGCAGGATAGGTTGTCATTAGTACTGAACGTTGACTCAGTGGGGGATGGTTCCAAAGACGGAACGGAGGAGCACAACCATTCTGGCCAAGACACCAGGAAGGAGAAAGGAACAACACACATAGATGGCGCTGTGACATCACATTCTCCTCTACATGCCGTTATGTTTGCAGTTCTATCCAAGTTGTTGTCTTCCCTCTTGCATATGAAGCAAAATTTGTATTTAGGACCTTTAGCACCTGGCTTCTGATGAAATAACATTTTTTATTACAAAAGCAGTCTTGTTCGCTTAAAAATATATATTGCATTTCAATGCAGTATTTTTGTAATGAGCTTAAGAATCACCACTTCCAGCCCCCTCCCTCCTTTTTTTCAACACTGCGGTATTTTTGGTCAGGACTCATAAAACTTTCATTCAGGATGTCCTTCATGCATCTCTCTGTCTATAGAGCTGAGCCATGTTGCCATGTTTCCAAAATATGTGAAGCGCTTGCCACCGACATTGACTTCATATGCACATATACATAAAGATTATTACATTACAAACATTTTCAGTGGCTTATGCGATGTCAGTCAGGATTATTAATGATACTTAGTTACCTGATTGGATTTTCTCCCTAGTTTTTTCCTTTCTGCAGCAACATTGCACAATGCAGACTTTAGATGTAGAATTTTTTTCCGGTAAATGGACTGTTTTTTTATTTATATATTTATCTATTTATATATTTAGCGCCAAACTAAATTTGCTCAATTTAAATAAACTGAACTGATTTTATGTGAAAGCACATACATCTGTCTAGATAGCAGGGACAGAAAAGGCTTGGAAATTAATTTGACATTTCACCTTTATTCAAGCCTGAGAGAATCATTGCATATGCTGATGACTCATTTGTTTTCAGATTTTTTTGTTGAACAGATTACAATTAAAACCCCTCTTTCAAATCTCAAAGCTCAAAATATGCTTGTAAAGAAATTAGTGAAGAAGAATGTTGCGATAGTTAACCGCCTAAGTTGGAATGTTTTGAAGACTATAAACAGGCCAGGGATTTGTTCTGTTTCTCTTGTTACAGTTTTTCCCTCTTAAACAAGACAGACCTTTTTGTTTTTGCTGGGAATCTGTTAGTAATTGAATTGTTTCTCTCTTTCTGTGCTTCAGGTCAAAGAAGCTTGTGGCCCCCTGTCAGTCATTCTATTGAACCTTTGCCTCATGGTGCGACTCTGTCACCCTCTGACTTTCAGGCGAGATCATAAAATCCATCTACTCATGCAAGGGTACACACACACGTGCAAACACATACATTTTGCATGGAGGCCACCTGGCCCACGAACAGAGGCTCCGTAATCAATATTTTTGGTGATAGGGAGAGAGGAGGGGTTTCCTGTGTAACTTGATACCGCAGATACTCTGAACAGTCACTATGGTGTTCACTTGTCCAACAGGAGAGCAGCTGTTGACGAGTGGTCGGGAGTAAATCTCAGGATTCAGGACCATGTAAATGTTTTTAATACAAAGCATTTTGCCATCTATTCTGGACTCAACCCTGAACAAGAAAGTGAATCAATGCCACAGAACATGATGAGAGCTTATAGGACAAAAGTGACCTTGGGTGAGAGGGATAAGATATTAATGTGAGAGCACAGTTGTGGCTGCTTGAGCTCTCCTAGCGTTTAGATGTACGACTCTCATGTAAAGACGCTCTCAAAGACACTCTTTGAGGCCTTTGAGGGATTTTCAAATCCATAACAAAAAAAAAAAGTGACGCTGAAGCAGTGGAGCAAGCAAACCTTTTGCGTTTCTTTCTGGGCTTCAACCTTAAGCTATTTGCCTGATGCAGCTCGCGGTCATCCTCCGAGCCGCCTTGAAATTCATGCGGCTCAGCAGCCACAGAACGAACGTCTGTGTCAGGGGACCTGGAGCTAAGAGCGTGGCCGCTCTGCCGTTGTGATGCAAATGTGGAAGGTAGAAGCGACTCAGGGAAAGAGAGACGAGCCTCGAGGAAGCATCACCCTCGTTTTCCATCAGGAGCCTGAATCGATTTGTCTAAAAATAAAAAAAGGGGGCAGGACTCCGCTCTGATCCGCTCCGTGCTTGCAGAGGACCCTCCGTGCGCAGCACTTGAGACTTCCATCAATCCAACCTGCGTTTGTTTACGTGGATACGTGCCACACCGTGAGTCACCTATTCCTGGCCGGGCAGAAGACTGAGACAGAGGCATGAGTTGCAACGTTTTGCATGTTCTAACCTTTTGTATTTTGGCCTTTTGTTTCGTGCACCTTTCAGCTCTGCAGGCAGCGTTAAAGCCTGCAATATTACTGCTTATTCGCACTCAGGTGCTCTATGAGGGCCATGCTGACGCGGGAAAACTGTTAATTAAGGCAGTGGTGTTGAAACGTGAAAATTTTCATTCACGGGCGGCTGAATCTCTTTCTCACCATTTTAATAGCACCGCTACAATATTTGTCAAAAAGAATCAGTTTCTCCTTTTGTGAGGAGTGAAAAGACAACGACTGGCTGACTAATGGCTTCAGATAAGGAGACTGGGCTCAATTTTCTGAGCGTATTCACCATCCTGAACTGGATGAAAATCGAATAAGTCTACATCAACCTTTATCTCTTGTGTTTGCTAGTTGGTGTGTGGCGGAGGCCGATACCAGAACAAGGTACAAGGACAGGGGAAGGATACCCGGTGCGGTTTATGACCGATACTGCAGCGAGCCATTAGAGAGCGCTTTGGATCAATTAGCTCGTCATTTATTATGCAGTCAGTCCTTCCATTATTACAGGAACCAGAACATCAAACATGAGCCAATTTGGGAAACAGATTTTTGCCAGTCTGGGTTCACACTCACTCATTCTTCCTCCTGCTCCACTGCCGTCGGCCTCGGACGAACTCGTTAGCGCAGCACTAGTACGTCAGCCGTGGCGCTGACAGACGATGGCTGTCAGGCAGCTGACAGACCGATGGCATGCACACAGTCCGCCGCCTGCCAACTGTGGCACTTGGGCGAGCTGCCCGACGCCCTCGCACAGCCGAACCCGGCGACCGCCTTGTGATCGTCGCCGGCTCAAACGGCCGGACGGCGTCCAACAAAAACATTGAGCATTTAAAAAGCGTTGGGGTAACGAATGCCGTTGGAGCTCTAGAGCCCCTTCGCCCAGCTCTCTGAACTTCCGATTCCAACCGTTTAAAAGGCTGCAGGTTTTAAGGCTTCCCCACATCCATCGCCGTCGTTCCGTCTTTCAGAACCGGCGCAGATCTGACGACGCAGTGCGCCGGCTGGAACCCCTGGGGAGCTCGCCGGCGGAGAGCGTCCTGCATTATCCATCAAACAGACCTCTCTTTCATTCTGGGCTCAACTGCCGAGCAGAGCTCGTTCACTCTCGGGCAACACGGACTGCCGAATGGACCTCAGACATGGCGGTTTACAGGCTTGCCGTGCGTCCGACACCTCGACTTTCTTCCTGCGGTTGCTTTTCGAATGCCAGTGCAGGGGGGTGGCGGGGGGACCGAGGTGCCGCCTGACTGTCTGAGTGATGATCGGGGTGGAGATCAGCCGACCCCTAGGTGGAGGATAATTGAGAGTCGTAGCAGGAGGTGATGCTGTGGTTTAATCGTTTGCAAACAGCAGGATTCTGGGCTTACTGAAGAGCAAAAAAACCCCGCACATTAATCGCGCCATTCCTTTTTACTTCTAGGACTGAAAACGTTAGGTAAGAACATGCTGAATCAACAATTGATTGACGAGCACAAGACTCAAGGATGTGTTCGAGACAGAGAGCGAGGTTGAAGAAATGCAGCTCGCCGTCGGAAACTGTTGACCCATATTTACTGTAACGTTCCCCCCGCCCCTCTATTCTATTTCTCATTGACCTCCCTCTTTTACCCCAGATCTATTTATAGCCGCGGCCGCTCTCGCTCGGGCCAAATATAAGAATAGAAGCTCGTCGCAAGGAACGCATCAGGGAATATTGGGCTGGCCAGGATTTGGAGTGGAAGGAGAGGAAGGAGACAGGGTGGGGGGTGGTCCTTCTGTGCGGCACGTCACTGTTTTCCGGCAGTCCTGGTAACACTTTAGTTTAATCCTTTAATCAGATTTATTCTTACTCCCCTCGGAGGAGAGGACCATCACAGTTCTGGTCCAGCAGCTTGCTGTCAGTGGTGGTTTCCTGACGTCAGCATTCAGGCTTGTTTGTGCCAGTTGTTCATAGAAAATTACCTGTAATTATTCCTCACAGCCGGATATAATTAACAGGTCCTATAATCAGTAATTTACGTATAGACCAACCTTCTCTGCTAAAGTACTATATAGTATAATCCCTAAGATGAAGTTTGCCTGTTGTTTTTTTTAATGTAGAGATCCCCATTCAAAATGGAGTTTGTTTTTAATCGCACAGGTGTAACTGTTACTGTTGCATCACAGCATTTGCATAGCGGGTAAATATCCAAAGATCATTAGTTTCCATTCTAGCCAGTCAAGGCCTAAGCAGGAATATTCTAAAAACGGAGAGAGAGAGATATATAGATAGATAGATAGATAGATAGATAGATAGATAGATAGATAGATAGATAGATAGATAGAGATCCAGAGTTCAATGTGCTGGGATTGGTGAGCGTTGTTGTTGATCAGTATTCAGGGAAAAAACTGATCAACCAAATGATCACAGCAGCGTTTTCATCTGTTTTTGTTTTGTTTCTCTCCAGCACTTGCCGTCCAAATCCCAACCTGTACAGGCGCTGCTGCTCTTTTCAACAAAACATCAGGGCCAAACAGAAAAGACCCTCGCAGATACCGCAGAAACCACATCCGTGAAATTGTCACTCTGGCTCCAAATCCTCTGATATGCCGCTACAGTCAGTCAGTCAGCCAGTCAGGTGTCTGCCTTGTTTCTCCTTAAGGATGAAACTGCCGTGTCGAGATGGAAAACCTGAAGCACTGCCGCTCTTTGCCTTGCCAACCCTCTGGAGCGCATGTTTCCAAAAAAAAAATCAAAAAATTAGATGGATTACGTGCCCGGCCCCATAGTGAGAGTGGTACACTTTGATCTTACTTCTGACAGTGCCCATAATGGGGGAGACAACCAGGGGGAGGGCGAGTGGGGAGAGACAGCGAGGCAAGATAAGATGTGAAAGCAAAAACACAACGGGGGGACACGCCCACTTCTGAAAGCAAAAACAGCAGGATGCCACATTAACCCTCATGCTGCAGCCAGTAGCAGCCTTCCACCGGCTGCCCCCACCCTCCACCTCCACCACCCTCGCCTTAGTCGCCGCTGTCCGCTCATCCAGCTCAATGACAATCAAAGGTCAATTTTTTTTTTCCTCCCCACCGCCCTTTACTTATTGAATTAAATGCTCCGCCCTGGCCTTCGATGTTTTCATAAAGTGGGTGATGAGGCTGTGATGGAGCAGCTAACAGGCGAGATGGGGCAAATATGTGCCTGGGCTGCGCGCCCCACTTAATGGGACGTGGCCGTGCCCAGACAGCGAGGACAGGAGGAGGAAGCGAGCAGCTCCAGAGCGCGTCTGCACACACTTCGCGTCTTCCATCATGCGCCTCCGTCAGCGTGCGCGCGTGCGTGTGTGCTCTGCTGAAGTTGCAGCAGACCTTCAGGGGAAGATGTTTCAGGAAGAACATTTTGTTCTAGAGCGCGATTTAAAGCATGATCTATGGGTTAAAGTTCGACCAAGCTTGATATGTGCCACGCTTTTCGACCACTTATGCTTTCCTGAACATGAAGGTCTGAAGATCATGAGAAGTGTGAATAGAAAATGGATGGAAGGATGGGATCAGTGTCACGTCAACTGCCATGTAAACATTGTGTTGTTGTCAAGGGATTTTAATTGTTAAGTTTTCAGAAATTCTTGGCCCATCTATTTCCTCGGCAGGTGCATCGGAGGGTGACAATTAAAATTAAACAAAAAGAGTTCCTGCACTCTTGGCAAACTTGCAGATTTTATTGTTACATTTTGGTACTAGACCTTTCTCAAGCAAATGTTTGTGCCAACACAGGAAGCCCTCGTAATAGAAGTGGCTGTGTGACACCGACCAATCACTTTCCCACACGTCACGTCACAAGCCACTCCTATTCAAGATGGCTTCCTGTGTTGGCACAAACATTTAGTTGGCCATGTGTGCGGGAATTGTTTTTGTTTAATCTTTGAGTTTTAAAAAACAAAACACAAACCTGTGTGCGGTTGAATGTGAAAACGAGTCATCCAAAAATGAAAAGAAGTCATTCAGAGGTTTAATGTTCAGTTCGCATTTATAGAACTGATATTACAAACTTACTGGATCAACATCATTATTTCAGTCCTGTATATCAATGTTTTTACTAGATGAGCCTCTGAAGAAGAATAGAGTCCCTGCATGTCATTTCATTTTTGATCGCTTTCGCTTTTTTTTTTTTAAAGGCTTTTTAAGGTGTGTGCTCAAGCTCATATAGGAATAGGCAGGTTATTCTGCTGTTTATACCTCCATCACTGAGCCCTCTGTCTTACAGGACTGCTTTAACAAAGCGGGACTCCTTAGTTGTGCCGATGGCATAAACAGTCAGTGATGTTTACATATTTGCTTGCGGCCGCTGGGCACGAGGTCCGCGCAGAGCCAAGTGTGGAGGTGCCTCGTCCAAATTCGAAGCCTCATTTGACTCCCACTTTAAATCCAGTGGAGCGCCGAGCGAGGAGCTCGCCGCCGAGGCTCCATCGCCACTGACTTTGCAGGTTTGACCTACATGTTTTGTTGCAGCTCACACCTGAGTCTGCCAAGGCCGCTTCTGACTCATCCTGTGCGAGTCATGCTCCGAGCTTTGTGTTCGCCTCCGTGGGAGTGCCTGCGTCTGCGCGTCTGCGTGCGCGAGTGTGTTGTGTGTGCCTGAGCGTTCACATAACACGCCGTGCGATGCCTGCATCTTCAGTTTATTACGTCGCCGCGTGACGCACAGTAGGGAGACAGACAAGAGGGAAGGGAAGAGGGGGAGAGGGAGGGTGGGGAGTGAAGGAAGGAAAGGGTGAGAGGATGAAGAGGAGGAGGAGGAGAGCAGTGGGAAGAAACAAGAGCAAGGAGAGGGGAATATTCTGACACACAGAACGCAGTGACCTTAGTTTTTGAGTCAAGGCAGAGGTTTCTCTCTCTCTCCCTCTCTCTCTCACACACACACACACACACACACACACACACACACACACAGCCTGCTTTGCCTGGTGTCATCCATGTGGAGACAAGACCGTCAAGAGCATCTCATTCCACTCACATCCCTGCTGCCTGTCTGTCCCGCCTCTGCACCGCTCCATCACACACACACACACACACACACACACACACACACACACACACACACACACACACACACACACACACACATCATATATCGATTGCAAAGTGCACAAGGAGGGAAACGCCACAACTCCCTGCAGCATCATCAGTGAAGTGTTGGAAGGATGTTTTGTCTCCAGCTGCATCATCCTGTCATTCCTCCTCCTCCTCCTATGACCCTGATCTCAACACCTCCGCCCTGATGAACCACACGCGCACGCACACGCACACGTCTGTCCCCTCCACATGGCACAACCCGACAGCGGCGCCTTTTCCTTACTGATGGTCCGGGATCCGATGCAGCCCATGGTGTCTTAGAGAGGCTGGCGCAGCGCGGGCGAAATAAAATCCATCCGCACGGCGCTCATCTCTCTCTCTCTCTCTCTCTCTCTCTCTCTCTCTCCACTCTCTCTCTCTCTGTCCCGACCCCCCCGCCGCCTGGATCTCTCAACGCAGCGCACTCCTCCTTCTCCGCGGCGCCCTTGTCTTCTTCTTCTCCTCCGCCTCCTCTCCTCCTTCCACGGTCCTCCTCTCCTCCGTGTGTGAGAGCGAGAGAAGGTGTGAGCGCGCGCGTGTCATCCGCTTCGCCTCCCCTCGCTCCGCTCTCCGTCGTCACACACACACCCGGCGCCCCCTCCCCTCCACCCTCTGACGTCGATCGCTCCCTTGCCCTCCTTCTCTCTCTCTCGCTCTCTCTCTCTCCGTGTGTGTCTCTCGAACACGCGCTTTCATACAAGCGACCGCGCGCACCTCCCAGGGCTTACGTAGAGCGAGCGGTTCTGTTCCGTTGACCCAGACGTGTTTGAACAGTATCATAATTCACCTTCCACGAGGTGTTGTGTATTTTAAAGGGGCCCGTCACATCAAGTCAATTTCCAGAGGTTTTTCAAATCCAGACATGTCCAGAAAATAGCCATCTGTTTACAACTTGATGGCAAAAAAATAAATAAAAAAAAAAAAAACAGGCACAAAGTTTAGTTTAGTGTTAGCTGTCATACCTTTCCCAAGTTTGTCAGGGGACCAATCAGGATTGGCGACACAATGGGTTGCACCAGCTGTGTTTCCATTACAGTTTTTTGCAAAATAAAAGCGATATTTCTAAAATTTCGACAAAGTACAATTGCGATTTGCAGGTGTTTCCATTGAATGGTGCGAAGCGCATAAGCCGTATTTCTCGTAAAATCTCGTCCTGAGAGAGTTTACAAGGATTACGTTTGCTTTTGTTTGTTTTACGCTTTGTTTGCTGTCAACAATGGTTGTAAGATTTTTCTTTTTGATTACTTGTAAAAGAAAATATTCCGTCTCCTCCTCCATCCAAACCTAATGCGCCATTTTCGCCTGAAGTGAACTGCTCACGTGACCCCGTACATCACATCCGGTGACATGCAAACGCGAAAAAAGTGTTTCCATGACACTTTTGCAATATACCTCTATATCAACACGTCTGAAAAACCACCTCATGAGGGTGTAAAAACCTTTGAGCCATATCTGAGAGGTTTTTCGAAGTTTAGGTGTTTCCATGACCAGTTTTTTTATTGCGATATTTAGGTTTTGCGCAATTCTAGGGGTGACGGAAACACAGCTACTGTCACCTCCCAGTTGTGTGTTTATTGTGTTGTAAAGTTTACATGTTGTCCTTGTGCCTGCTGCCCAGCCAGTTCCTCCCACAATCCAAAGACATCATTGAGAATTGTCCAAAGCTGTCAGTGTGCAGGGTTGTTTGTCACTCTGACTTGGCCAGGGAGGAGCCGCACCTTCACCATATAGAAATAAAAAATGGATTGATGGACAAATCAAGGCTGCCACAAGGTGGATTGTCTCCTTGAGTCTTTCAGCAAAGTTGTTTTTTTTCAGTCGATAGACTCATTGTTTGGTGCCTCACACCACTCAAGACGCAAAGCCACTCCTCAACTCAGACGGCAACATACTGATTCGTCATTTGCCCCCTTGGTGTCCTGGCTAATGCATAATTTCTCCAATCATCATTGAAGAGGTTCATCATGCTTGAGTCAAGGTGAGCCACTGTTGATCGTGGCGACACGCGATGCATGCAATATGTAGCAACGCGGGACCAGAGCGGAGCGTGTCGGGGAGTCTGCAGCTGGGCTTCTTTCTCGTCTCTCATCTGTCTCCCTCTAACAATGCAGTACAGCTGTTCTCCTCCTCCCAACGCTCCCCTCCTCGCCTCCACCCCACCCCACCAGCATCCCTCCGTCACAGTGATTCAGCCGAGGAGAGGAAGGTCTCCCCTCCCCCGACTCTGTCTCAGGCGACGAGGAGCTGAAACTCCACTTTGTGAACGTGGTGAGTAGATACAGTGAGGTGTTAAGAACCTGCATAGATTCTTAAGGCAGAATTCTTGTCTTTAAAATCTGGACTTCGTGGACTTGGCCTTGTTTGCGGCTAAATTTAATTGAGGTTACTTTCGGAACTCCTTGAAGGACAGTGGCATGCTCGTATTGTGTGCCAGTAGCTGCGTTTCCATGACCCCTTGAAATGCGCAAAACCTAAATATCGCAATAAAAACTGGTCATGGAAAGACCTAACTTTCGAAAAATCTATCAAATATCGCTAAAAGGTTTTGACGCTCTCATGAGGTGGCTTTCAGACGTATCTGTAGATTAACTACGTTCAAAAATAAATAACTCCACAGGAGGACGTAGTAATGTAACGAAAGTCTTTGCTTTATATCGGAAAAAAAGAGTAACAAAGAAAAAGGCACAGAAAATCCGTTGCAATTAATCTTTGTCGGCTTTCTCTCAGCTGCTATTCACACCGGTGAGGAAGTAACACACTCTATACTTCCAGTCCCTTTTGCGCTAAGCCTAATGGGAGTTGAAGTTCCAAGTTACTCCTTACCTAGACAACTCAAGTAATAGACTCAAAAAACTCAAATGCTGTATAATGAATTCAATTATTTTTAACTGTAAATAGCAACCTTTAACTCTGTAAATATCCTGAAATATTATGTCAAATATTATCACCATAAATGAATTTAATTAAGTCAGTCATAAATTACAACAGTATCGATATAGAGCAGGGGTGCGCACACTTTTTCAACTTGCGAGCTACTTACAAAATGACCAAGTAAAAAAGATCGACCTATTATAAAAGTGGAAAACATTATTTATATATATATATATATATATATATATATATATATATATATATATATATATATATATATATATATATATATATATATATATATATATATATATATACATATATATATATATACATATATATATACATATACATAGGATTAAATGGGTCAACATGTTCCCATGTGCATGTATCCTTATAATTGCCCAGCTAACTCATGGTTTAACTGTTAAGGTTTATGAGTGCCTGCTCTTTTTGTCTTTGTCAGCACGTAGGTTTGGGGTTATTGGCGTGTGTGTGTGTGTGTGTGTGTGTGTGTGTGTGTGTGTGAAACACACACGTTTTGCTATCTGCTTCTCCCAAGATCTGCGGCGCATCTGTGATGCGTATGCGCTGCGGCGCGCTTTGAAACGCCTTTTTCGAGCGAGACGTCTCATGCGCTGACTCGATCGGTTCACGCGAGGATTGCAAGATCGCGCGACAACCCAGCTAGTTTTGCGTGTATTTAAAGAAACAACAGTGAAACTGTTTTGCCCATCCTAACTGTGTCTCAAGTATCGCTGTGGGTACAAAAAACAAAACCCCAATTGTCTCGTCTCATCGCGATCAAACCAAACTACCTTCGCGATCGACCGGTAGATTGCGATCGACGCATTGGGCACCCCTGGTATATCACAGAATGACATGGAAACACTTTTTTTTCCCTCGCATTTACACATCACCGGACGTTGCAATTGCACTTTGTTGAAACTTTTGAAATATCGCTTTTATTTTGTCAAAAACTGTAATGGAAACGCAGCTACTGTCTCTGCAACACAAACCCTCTTGTGAACTCTGGTTAGAACTGCTAGGGGTCTGAAAATACCAAATTCCATGTCAATTTCATTAAGCGGAGGCCTTTTATCCAAGATAAGAACGACACGCTCTCGCACTGAAACCACCGCCATCCTCCCGAGTTTTATGGAGACTGACTTTGTCTTCTTTAATTACCGTTGGCCCGTCAGAGCAGACGGCATCGTTTTCCTGAAAACCAGCGTGCGCTGCCAAAGTGTGTCATCCTTCCTCCTCTGTTGGAGCCGGGGCGGCACAGTCTGACAGATTTACAGCCTTTCTCAGCCATGACCTCAGTAAATGGGTACAAGAACAGCTTCTGCGACCCGAACTACTCATGCAAATTTACTTCATTGAAGTGTTTTCAAATCACATCGTCCTCCTGCAACCAGGGTCGATGTGGAACACACACCACAGTGGCGACATTTCGACTTCCAGTCCTTCTGTTTGGTCACTCAGGAAAGTCTGAGGTGTTTTGTGCCTGTCGCATGAGCTCTGCTGACCTGTGTTTTAATACTATTTTATCGTTTGGCCACAGCAGCAATTTTTGCTGAAAATCGTGGAAGAAGCGGATGAATCATCAGGGTTTCTGTATTTATGTGTGTGTGTTTTCTTTGCAGCGTGTCTGCGTTTTATCAGTGGATTTATCGTTTTAGCAGAGGAGATGGACTGATAGACAATCTGATGAACATCCATCAGATGGCTGAGTGGTCTTGCTAGCTTGCTTTTAGTGGCCGCCTGCCTGACCAAATCAGCGTCGAGAAAAAGGTTGACGAGACACAGAGAGAGCAGCCGCGTAAACTTTACACAGCCGCTTCCTTCCCACTTGCCTTTTGCCCGTTTATCCTGAGTGATTACCGCAAAATGATGTTACTATTACATGCAAATTGGCGCCTTTGTTCAGGTTGACAGGTACAGTATGTCTTGCTGTCGATCGGTGGCATTTGCTAAGAGCAGTACATTGTTGTTAGGAAAGGTTCTTGTTGTTCCAATTTGTGGTTTAATTTTGTGGGATCGGCTTTCTGCTGTGAAGAAAACCTTGTTTTCAAACAAGTGTGTCTTAAGCTGAGGGGCAATACAGTGACATCCATTGCCGCTCTGGATTTCTGGGTCTAAACAAATCAGCATCGCAATTGAATTATTTAGTTTAGAGCTGATTGCAGTTAGCGCGGGTAATACTACACTGTTTCCGTCAGTGGGATTATTTTGTTTTATCATAGCAGACATTTTCGCAGTTGCCAACCAAACCTCCAGAAGAGAGCAAGGAAACAAAGTCAAACATACAGTTTTTTAGGGGGGAAAGTGCAGTCTCAGTGTAGCAGACTAAATGAATCAACTTAAAGTTAGAGCATAAAAGTTGGGGCGTGACCTACAGGAAGTCAGTTTTCCCGCAAAGACTAATTAATCGTTTAAGCCATAGCAGTTAAACAAAGGGATATTGATGTTATTTGTCTTGAGTTACTCTCAGTATCTTTTTTTTTTCTTTTTTTTGCACATCAAAAGCATTGATTGAAGTTCAAAGTTGCGATCGGGCAAAAAGAGTGGGCGAACATCTGTGCGCTCTTTGGTGAAGAGGCGTTTAAGGCTAGCGGAAGGAGGAGGGAAGACGGGATTAGGGAGGAAGCGCATGAGGAGCGAGAGGGAGGTGAAAACCCAGAGCCGTCCAAATAACAACTCAGCCCAGAGATGGAGAATGGAGGAGTGGAGGGACGAAGAGGAGGGTAAAGTCTATGAGTCATGCTCAGAGATGAGGACAAAGAACTCAAGCAGAGAAAATTTATGGGGAAATATGAGCTTCGGCAGGAATACGTATTTAAAAAAAAACCCTGGGAGTAAGTGGAGGAAGGAGGAGGAGGGGGTTTATTAGCATTCCGCCGGCGATGAGAGAGGAATGACAAGACAGAGGGAAAGGGGGGAGGACGCGTGGGGGAGAGAGGGGTGAGGTAAAAGTGAGAGGAGATGAAGAAACGGAGGGAGCTGACAAGAGACGCGATGTAGCCGAGGACAAACACTATTTATAGCCGTGTTTGCGCTTGTGTGTGTGTTTGTTTGCGTGTGGTGATGCTTAATTGTACAGCTGGCTGATTGTGTGTGTGTGTGTGTGTGTGTGTGTGTGTGTGTGTGTGTGTGTCTTTATGGGGACAAAAGAAGATGATGAAAGGCTCCTCGGTGGACGGTTGTCATTGTTAAATTGCCTTTTAGCCGTTAAACCAGCAGACGGAGCGAGAGAACAAGCACAAAGAAGCGGAACCAAGCGGCCGCGTGTTGAGACGGTGTCCACTATCTTTTTTTCCTGTCTTTTTCCTCCTGTCTGTATCCCCGAGGCCCAGTGTCCTCACGAGGATGGAAAGACGAGCCCAGTCGCCCATCCTCCAGCTCCATGAGACTGAGGTAATTGCTGTGTTTTTTTTAATTTTTTTCCTCTTCCCCACAAATCCCAAAGGGAAACTTCCCAGTCTACTCTTCCACCCAAATCCTTTTATCTGAAATCTTACTGTTTCTGTACTGTGTTAATGGTGAGTGCCTGTTGCTGAAGACCATGCTGCCTCATGGTGCGTCGTGGCCTGTGAAGGTAAGTCATCTTCATCATCACAAGATCATGAGCAGATGGGCGGAGATGTGCACGCCGATGCCGAAGGATGAGGTGAAGGGTGCGGTGCGGCTGTCTGCTGGGTAAATCCTGTCCTTGACAGTCGCAGCGGAGGACTCGGCCCGACTGCTCAAAGAGGCGGGACATTAAATAATTAAACACACCTCATTATAGCAGATGGTATTAATCCCACCGCGAGAAAAGCTCTGATTGCTGTAGCTGGATAGACCTGCGCTCAGAGCGGTGTGTTCCCACTGGCTCAGGTTCCGATTGGCCACACCCAGAAAATGGGAAAACACCCAAAGTCACCCTTTGAATGTAAAGTTTATTCATCTGTAACTCCCCCTTGTGACTGGCTGCACTGACACTGGCCATCCCGATCCCTCCCTGTCTGCTGGCACACAGGAGTGGCAATAGTAGTCAGATTCTGTACTTCAGTAGAAAGACGGATGATTGCGCAAACAAAAAAAATACCTCGGTAAATCTAAAAGTGCTGGTCCAACTCCTTTACTCAAATAAAAGTAAGAAAGTACCAGTTCTGAAATGTAAAACTTGAATATGAAACAATACATTTGCTCATAATTTTTCAAAAATAAAAGTTTTGACAAAATAATCTAGACTGAACTGACCAGAGGCCTTGCATGAGCATCTGGATCACTCTCATTGGTCCTCTCAATATCATAATTGTCTTTTTTTCTTTTCAACAGCAACACAACAAAACCGTCATCAGTTATTATTATGACCAGTGAGCCATTATTACATATTTACGCTTTTAATAACAATAAGCAATTATTATTTATTGCGTTTTTATTTTTCTAAAATATGATTACTTTTTATATTTAACTACAAAAAGGTACAGCTCAAATAGCTAAACTTCAAAAACAACTACAATAATAAAATTATTTTTTTATTGAAATAATAGAATTACTTTTAACAGAATTTGTATCTTTTAAACACAAAAGTAGCGAGCCTGTTTTTTCCAATGTAAGAAGTAGAAAGTACAGATATTGGTGAACAAATGTTCAAAAGTCGAGAGTAACGGTAAAAAAGTCGCCCAAAAAAGAAATACTCAAGTAAGGTACAGATAGCTGAAAAATCCACTTAAGTACACTAACGAAGTATTTGCACTCCACTACTTACCACCTCTGCAGTCACGACGTGGACCAGGACGGGACTTTTGCTTTCTGCCCTTTCTGCTTGTCCGCTCCAGCTGACGGGGGCTAGCGTTTCCTCAGCGGCGCCGCGCAACGCTAAACAAACACGGTCGCACGAGGCCACAGCAACAGCTCTCGCGCAGCTCTCGGTAAATGCCATAATGATCGATGCCACACTTGAGTCCGGCTCGATCGATCCCCCGCCTGTTTTGTGCTCAGCTGCTGGCGCCACTGTGAAAAGGCCTCTGAAGCCGCATTTGGGGTCGCGCGTCGGCCTCCCGAGAGCGAACCAAATTACCCCTGTGGGGCCGGCGGCTCGGACTGAATAGAAACCCCTTTGAAAGAGACTTTTTGTTTGATTATTTCCTTGCAATTTGTTTCTCTTTTTTTTTCTGGTGACCCCACAGGGCTTGCCATTGTCATGCTGGGCAGAGAGAAATTCAGAGAGATAGAAGACACGTTTTGCTTGCAGCCTGATCCTTGTGCCAGTGTGTGTGTTTAATGATTAAGCAGCGACTTTTAAATCAATTCGGGGGTTTGAGCTCCACTTTACAAAGAATGGCTGGAAACTAATTGAATCACAGAAACTCCCAAGTATTTGTCTAATTTAGATAATGGGAAAAGCCTTCGTTTCGCTCGTTTAGCTTCATTTTTTTTCTGGCCTGAAGGCGAAGATGAATGTGCAGAATTCAATAACCTGCCTCGGAGTTGCCTCATCAGTATATTCTCCACGCTTTGCCTGCTTCACTCGCCTCCTCACTGCGGCGGGAGACAGCTGTGGTGGCAGATGCTGTCAGGCTTTGTCAAAGCGAAAACAAAATTCCAGACAGTGTGGGGACTTTTCAGACGCAGCAGGTGTGGGACCACTCGGCCTGTACTGTGTCTCTTTGTCATTTTGTGGAACTTCAAAATTTTGCCAATTTATTTCAGTCTTCCTGTGATAGTATAGCACCATATACCTCCTTGTGCCTCCATAAATAAAGACAGACACCATCACCTCTGCCTTTGTTGAGAACTAACAGCATACATTCTATATACAACACATGTTGCATTTATGAGTGGAGTCATGAGCTGTGAATCCTGATGATTCTCTCTACCTTCTACATTTGAGTCACCTGGTCAGGAAAAAATGAACTGAGCAGCCAAATACACACATACTAATATAAAATTAGTTTTGCAACTATTTTATGTGATTGCTTTAACTTACTTTTAAACCAACTTTCAAAAGCTGGGGGGGAGATTGAGCACTGCTGCCTTCAACTTATAGGAACGCCAATTTTGGCCGTAGACCTTCTGCCTGTTTTGGCTGTTCAGTCTCCATTTTTCCTCATATTTGCTTGCATTATGTAACAAATGGCGAGCTGTTTTTTGTTGTTGTTGTTGTTGTTTTTAATTTACTTATTCTTTAGAAACAGACCTATTCCCCAAACACCCTTACCAGTTCACATTGCATTTTTAAGCACTCTCCTGCGTACACCTACAGGATTTATGTCATGTTCTTTTCTCCGAAGCAGAGGAAACGATCTGAGTGACAGGTGCACACCTCAGACCCGCCGAATCCCTCGTCAGTCTTCAGAGAGGACGACAGATAAGCCGCCGAGGCGCCAGGCTCCTCGCCGCTCCAGGAGGGGAAATCTGACAGAGCCTTTAGACGGCACAAAGCCCAGGTGAGGCACACTGAGTGAGCACGCTGAGCAGTCTGCAAACTGTCGCAAACTCAGATCTCTTATTGAGTGTGCATGAGGTAGATTTCATCACTCCCCGTAAAAGTCTTGAATGTGATGGGAGGAAAACCTAATCAGTTGAAGTTGATCTGTGAAGAATTCAAATCTGATCAAGTTTTTTTTTATTTTTTCTGGTCACCATGACGGAGGAAATATAGCCAGTGACCCAAAACAAACACTGTGTGTGTGTGTGTGTGTGTGTGTGTGTGTGTGTCTTGCAGAAATACTGTTACACAATACTATTCATATAATATACTATATATGTAAATATATAGTGGATACCAGAAAAAAAATTACATAAATATATATATATATAAATACATTTATATGTATGTGTATACTATGTATATATATGTACATATAGACACACACAAATCATGTCAGTCAGTGAGAATTTTTTTTCTGTTGAATCTGAGCGGAATTTTTTAGTTATACTGTTACACAAATTTAGCATAAATGACTGTATTCACCATCTTGTACTTGCAATTGGCAATAATGCAGAATTCAATTTTTTCTGTTTTCATGAGTTGCATACTACATTTGTAAAGAATGACCATGTTGTCCATCAGTCCAGATATTCAACGAGCCTGAACAGCAGATCTGAGCTCATTTTACCTCATCAGCTCATTCGAACGCTACGTGACTTCGCTATCTCCTCCATCGGGGAGCCGTTCTGCACCCCTCACACGCGGCATTGAATCATTTCATTATAAAACGACAGATTTTAATTGCTTGATAACCCCCCTACCACACTCCACCCTGCACAGCGTCAGAATGTGTCATCCACTTCTGAAAAGGGTGGAATAATGAACAGCTTGATGAATGAGTGGCGGTGGCGAGGCTTACTGATGGATGGAGCGGGGACCAGCGGAGACAACAGAAACATGGTGTTAATGTGATGTACAGTTAGAGCACCTTCAACCAACACAGATTATTCTCTCAGTTCCAACTGATGAATGGCTTCCCTGTTTTTCACTCGAGTGTAAACTTGGCTCACTACACCAGTCGGCGGCGGCGGCGGCTGCCGCTCCCTGTCAGCTCCCCTCACCTGGTTTCCTGCCAGTTTTCGCAGAGCATCCTCTCTCCATAAACAAAGGACAGCACAAGGACGGCGGGCGCTCTGTCGGCCAGGAACGCGCTCAGACGGGTGGGCCGAGGCGGAGGCTGCAGCTCCGTGAAAACAGATGAGAGCATCCGGCGAGGAGAGGCTGTAGCGGCTGTAGCTCAAGGTGTCATGTGATGTGATGATCAAAAAAAAACTGCAGTCTGCTTTCAAAGTGTATCTTCTTTATAATATATAGCTTTTGCAGAGATCTTGGACATTATACTTTCCTCTCATGGTCAAAATTACAGCCAGAATAGAATAGAGTAGAATAGAATACAGGAGCTAGTCAATGAAGTCCTGCGTGTTAAAACTGTATTGTCCATATGTTATCCACATAACAATGTGCATGTAGTAAATATGTTTACCAGTTAAGACTCCAGATTTTACATTCAGGAATTTTGCAGACAGAAGGGAAGTAGATCGTTTTGAGGTATTATGACACGTGACCTTGATGGAAGGGTGTTAACCGGCTGGCCTGCTTTTTTCACTAGAGGGCGCCACACGAGAGGTTGTTGGGAGCTGTTTCCTCCCCCTCTCTGACCTTATCTGTTTCTTTTCTTTTCTTTTTTTTGCACCATTCGATGGCATATGTCTCCCTCTCCACCTTCTCACTTCTTTCTCTCCTGGAGCTCCATTGTTCTCCAATCAATATCTCAATATCTTTTTGGAAAATGAATCTCATTCATTTTCCATTTTCTTACATTGACAGTTTGCGCAGATCCACACAATGCTGCACATAGGTGCACTTATATACCTCACACCTCTGTGATCATGCCTCACATTGCTTCTTTACTCATGCAGTTTAGTTTCAGGAGCAGACGTAAAGATGCAGATAATGCTGTGCCCCTTTCATCCCGGCCGCTCAGCAGGTCTTATCGCCCACTGCCTTCACCTGGCTTCAGATCTGCTCCTCGTTCTTTGTGGTGTGTCTTTCTTCCTTTTAGCATCAACCGTCACGTCCACTTTTTAATGATGGAACTGCTATAAATGTCATCAGCTTGGAATGAAATCACAAAAGGTCATCTCCATAAACTAGTTGAGCCTCCCGGGGCGACTCTGACTCTCATTTCATGGAGACAGTGAAGAAAAGAAATTGCAAAGTGTGATTTATTTATTTTTTTTAACATGGCTGCAGCTTTGTTTTTAACTCTTTGTTTATCATTTGGATAAGTAACACTCATGTTTAATATGTATCTACCAGCAAAATACAGAGGGTGCTTTTGCCATTACTAGTGGATTTCCAGTTTTAAGCTTTTCATTGGAAGGTTGTTTTTTTTTTCACAAAGCACCATGAATAGGTTCCATCGCATCTTTAATTGAGTTCTCAGATGATTATGACTGTGGATAAAATGCCGCAAGATGCTCCAAGAATAAATATAGGTTGAAAATGATAAAATCCAAGTCAGTAAATTTGTTCAGACCACTCTGAAGAATCTGTCATTTGTCGTGGAAACACAGCACTGTAAACTAAATCTGAATGAAAGGAGGCTTTTCTTTCTGAAAAAGAAAGCCAGTACCATGACAACGCAATAACCATGTCCTCAAACGCAAAAACACCTCAACATTCTCTCACACCAACTGCTATTTCGGCTGCAGAGTGACACCGCGCAAACAATATGTAATGTAATATTCTCCATGTTGTCTTTTTTTTACATTTAAATATGAACCAGATATGGTTAGGTGGATTAGAAACTTCCATCTTTTTCGACACACAGGTGAGAAAATGACGCCTTTAGTGTGATAAAGCATAACTGGTGGAACTTATCATTTTGTAACATATCAGTGTTGCTTGTATTGTTCCCTTTACCACACAGTTCATTTCTTAAACGGACCGTTACATAAGCTACAGGTAAGTAAACCATTACAGCACTGTATACCCGTCCACACAAAAGCACTTATTTTATCTAATCCCAGTTTTCACCCTTTTGTCTGCTGTCAAGGTTTCATTCACTCAGTCATACCTTCTGCCGTTTCTCCAGACTTCCTTGTTTGCAGCAGCCTTGACCTTTGACCCTTCCCCAACATGCCCACCTCAACCTTTCATCCTGTTAAATGTCATGCCCTTTGACATATTAGAACATATGAGTAGGGCTTTAGATGGGGTACAGGAGCTTGGGTGTCTTATTTATAGGCTGACCTTTACTTCACCTCCCACCCACTGACATTAGATCCCACACCTTGACTGCAGTGTTGTTTAAATCCAATTAAAATATTAATACGCTGAAACGCAATTCAGGAAACATGTTGCTCTTTGTTTCCACTACAACGTCAGTGCTTTAAATGCTCCTCACCTGATTACATGAAGGAGGCGAAGCAGGCACATTAACTCACTGCTATAATAGACAGACATGTTATTAAATTATTTGAAAATTGGTTTAAATCCTTTATATAAGTCTTGGATTCTGTCTTATAATAGATAATACGATAACAGTAACCAAATATCAACAAAAAACCCACCGGCAGGCAGCATTGAAGCTTTAATGTTTCATGATTCATGGACAAAATAAAATTACTTGTATGAGCTTCTATTTATAGCGACAGTTATATTCTGCGATTACAATCCTTCTGTCTGTCTTTCTCTCGATGTTGAAGCGGTTTTACTGACAGACTGGACAGATGCTGCTCTGCCTGTGATCGAACAGTGTGTTGGCAGTAGACATAACAAATGTGAGTTATGATCCGTAGAGGTGTGCGCCTGCAGGCTGATTATCCAAAAATAGACTTGGACAGTGTCTGTGATACATGTCAGACACAGGAGATATTGCTTCACAGAGCGGGTCAACAATACTCTCACTGAAACATTTGTCTTTACATGGTGCTTAACTCAAGAATTGACATGGTCTGTGGATAAATTTAAACACATATCTTATGTTAAAGACATACTGGTTCCATTTATTGTGTTTTTTCAATGCCTGTGGTTATTCACATGTGGATGTCGGTTAGAATTTGTCAGTTCTTCGATGGGCTGGCTGTTAAAGGAGTGTAAACCTGATGCATCTCCATTCCTCTAACTGCACAAAAATGAAGCCAACCATACCAGATATAAATTCTGCCATCTTTCCGGCATGACATCAGCAAGAAATATCTCCTTTAGGTCGCTATATCACCAACCTCCTCTTAACCCTCAGCAGAAGGTAGCTGAAATCAAAAATAGTTTTTTTGCTGAACAAGTCTAAAACAGCATCAACCTTTATCCTTTCACTTTTTCTCAAATGCAAGAAATAAGGCTCCTTTATGACCACTGCAGTGAGGCAGAACGGTGGTGACTGGGACCGCTTCACATCTGACGTGACATTTTCTCCACACCTCTCCCCTCTGCATGCTGCGGGTCATGTAGCAGAGAGCTCAACGGTACCACATGACCCACAGCGTAATGGTGAACGTGACACCAGGCAGGAAGGCTTCAGGGGTCCTGGTTCTGGAAATGAACTCAAACTGTGCGCTTTTTTTCATGCAGTTAATTGGACTGCGTATTTAAATAATAAAGCAGCTACAGTAATTGTCTGTAGATTGTCTTAATGAATAAGTTTGGATTCGATTGGATGTTATAGTTTATTTTTATCTTTTTTATTTATTTATTTAAATGCCACCATACAGTGTGTTCTACTGTTTGGGAAATTAAAGCAAATGGTTCTGATATATAATATGAATTTTAATTTTGTTTCAAACCAGTATTCACCGTGCTATTTTTCTCGCTACTTTCCCACTCGGAAGTAACTTCTTTCTTTGACAAAGTTGACATTTTTTTGCGTTGTATTTAAATTTTTTGTTGAAATTGCAGTTTCTCCTCCACTTTGACAACTTCGGGTCCAGTTTGCCTGCTTTGCGCGGGCGTGTGTGTAACACACCATTAGCTCCCCCTTGTCCCGTGAACTTTACTGAACAGTTTCACCTTGGCTCTGCAGCGGGGGGAAGAGGCGGGGCCGGTGGCGCGCAACGGCTATAAAACAGAGGTGGGCGCTCCGCTCGTCCCCGCTGTCACTTCTCCGACCGAGGACGAACAGACCGAGGAGCCTTCCCAGACGGTAACCCTCAACTCCTTGACTAGAGCTGCGAAACTAGAAAGATAAACATCATTCGTGTTAAGGCAATAAATGAAGTTATTGCCTGAACATGACTACCTTGCGTTTTCACGGGGTGGCCCACGTGACTCAAAATTAAGCTGCAAAAAAAAGTTGCATCAAGTCAATTCCACTTTTCTGCTGCATTGATAATTCATTAAGTACATTGGGTGTATTTCTGCTCGTTTGTCTTTCAGTGAGGACTAGAACATAACCAGAGAGTCAAAATGGTGAAGATTGGAGTCAACGGGTGAGTTTCCTGCTAGAGTTGGTGACCCTGACAAACCTCTATGTAACATTTGTAACTTTGTCTGGGAACATTAAGGGGTGTCTGAAAGAGTGTTCTCACCGACGTAACATTTTTGCTAGTTACCCGGATGCGCAGCCATATTGGAGGGACTCATGTCAATAATACCTGGATAATACGATGAACAGCACGCTGTTTACACGTTTTTGCTGAATTTAGAATGTCAAAATAAAAGGAAAGCCGAGAGGAACGTGTGGAAGCTGCAAAAATATACAGAGAATGACTCGGTCAGCCGGAGAAACAGCGATATCATGAAAAATTACAGTTAATAGGAGGTAAAGATCTGTACGAGCTAGCCCCCTCGTCTTGGAAAGATGACCCGGCGGCAGTTCTACCTTCAATATCATATCCAGATATATTGAATATGTCGTCTTTCTCCAAGTCCATAAACAGCTAAAGACCTTAAGTGTTGGAAAGATTTGGATGCCTATAACCAGATACTGTGCGGTGTGGGTGAGGGAGACACAGGATCAGCTAATCGATGAGAGAGCTACTGTCCTGCATGTTTTAGTTATTTCTCCAATCTAACACACCTGATTGTAATTATTTGTGATCGTTCTCAAGCAGCCAAAGCCTATCAAGGGCTTGACAAAGATTTAAAAATAGACAGAAAGGCATGAGTAAGTGTTTTTTTAATTATGTGATTAAGTAAAAGGAACATCTCCACCTACATACAATCACTTTTTCAGTTATGTTAAACTTGTTAAAAAAAGTCATATTTGTGTCAATAAAATCACAGATTTTGTGCGAGCCACAAATGTCTCCGTTCTCGGGACAGTTTTTACACTCTTCTCCCTAATTTGTGATGACTTTGGGTAGTCTAAAGTATTTCAGATGCGTTTCTCGATCTGACCGGTTATTGCAGCCAAAAACACGGCAATAATTAACCATTGTGTGCGACAATAATCTGCTTGTGTTGCTACATACACTGTCTACTTGCAGTGCGAGTCCCTCCAAGATGGCGACTTCCAGTTTTGATGATGTGCCTTGGAAACCCTGTATTGTAGTTATTATATCACACATTGTATTAGTAATTCAAGGTATATTATTTTTTCTCTTCATTTTTCTCTTTGGGCTTAAGTAATCACTCATTCTTAATAGCAACAGTTGGGCAGAGGAACTCTGATTTCAGTTTTGCGCAACAACTAAAGCTAGTGGCATTTATAAGAATATGAAAACACAGGGCCAGTGCAAATACATCAAGAAGTCCAGAGCAACTTGTAAGAGGGGGGAAAAATAAGGTTCAACGATGACCCCTCAGATGGACCTAAACCCAATATCAGGATCTTCGTCCATGTCTGAACATCCTGCAGCTCAGTACAACCACAACAAATGTCCTCCTCTAGTTGGACTGAGGCTACAAATTGTAATTTACAATTCTTATTTTTATTATATACCTGAAACATCTAGTAGTTGGTAGTGTGAGGGGTTGTCCATCTGACCACTGGATGATTGTGTTATCATGAAGTGACCAAAGATTGCCCCAGTCTTTGGTTATTCATAGTCAGCTGGTGTTGTGTCACGGTTGGCATCCCCTCTTCCTCCGAACCCTTCACGCCCCCTCGAGTCCGCCCCCAAACCCCTCGTTCACATCCCCACTCTCCATAGCTGCCACATTCTTTTTATTCTCTCCCCACGTCTATTTTTAACCCGCCAACCTTTCCACTGAAGTTCAGAGATCGTGCAGCTGGCGCTTCAACGGCGGCCGTTGCAACTTCGAGGATGACTGCCGAGACATGTCCCCCTCCTTCGGCGAAACAGCTGCTGTAGAGCTGCGGGGAAATTTTAGCGCCCTGATTCTGGCGTCACACCAGCGCGGAGCCCCAGAAACGCAAGACTGGCCCACTCTGTCTCTGCATTGGTCAAGCTGCTGTCTGGCTGTGCCGTAGCTTGACCAAACTGCCAGACAAAACATTGTCCTTTCACTCTGTTCATGAGGGAGACAGAAACTATTAGTAGATAGAAACCATATACAGAAAATAGTATTGTGCTATTGCTATATAAGTAGTTGGACTGCAGTTTTTGCATTAAAAGTTTTCGATATTTGTATAACGTGTTAGACATAGTGATAGTACTACTGCGAGCTGTTTTGGCTGTACAACAGATTCAAACTAGGCTCAGCTGTTGCTGTGACCTTCCTCTGTCACTGGCAGCTGTGTTCGTGTTTCACTGCGACCTCCAACCTTTCTCCAGATAGACCAGCTCGTCTTTTTTTACGGGGGAGGGGGGCACCACAAGTGCGTGATTGTCTTCATCACATGGTCAGATTTCAGACTGACATTACAAAACAAAGAGTTTTGTAATGTGACCTTCGTGGCAGCGTTGCATAACAGGACTCGTTTGGACATCTGAATCAGAAATGGCAACGTTATCGACAGCGACGGGGATGGCAACAGCAGTCTGTGCATGCGGTTCACCTCCTGTCGGTCTGAATTCAGTCTGATTATTTCGGTTGAATATTTGGTCATTTTGCCAAATTCCTTTTAAAAACAAAGACGGGGACATATGCATACTTTTGCTCTGGTTTTGGAGGTCAGCACTCAAATTATGCTCCTTACGTCTCTCTCCCAGTTTCACCAACGGGGGAAATCTGGAGGCTGCCCTTGGCAGACAAGTTTATAATTACTCCATCATTTTCCAGGTTTCCTTAAATGTGCCCCAGATAACCTCTGAATGTGTCAGGAGGGCATGCTAATGAGGCGCCTGAAGCCTGAGCCACCTCCACTAGCTTCTTTTAACCTGAAGGAGCAGCAGCTCCGCCTCACGCTCCCTGTGCAGCTGCCCCTGTCTCTTCCTCCGACCTGAGCCACAGAGACGGCGACTATAAATTAAATACTGAAAATGGGGGGGGACTCATTTCATTCTCTCTTTTATCTGCAACCCTCCGCCTTTCTTTTGCACAGAGTGTTTTTCTTTTTCTTTCTGGAGGCTTGACGTGGCCCTTCATGGCCTCTCTTGTCTGGACACGAGTGAAAGGGGGACGTGGTGTCATGCGAGTTGCGTTTGCCGGGTATTAAGACATCCAGAGTTCACCGAGTCCATTTCATGATAGCAGCTCATATCAGACTACCAAGGCTATGGTGAAGTATGGACAAACTCACACCAACAAAGAGTGCTCTAAATGTGGCAACCTGCCTTTGCACTCAGAGATGTCGTCATTTACTATGAGAGTGAACAAGCAGATTTGTGGGGCGGGGCATCTGCTCCACCTGCCTTCTAGACGTACATTCAGAGATTAGAAGAGCATGTGAGAAAGCTTGGGCGAGCATAGTGTGTGGCTGATGCATCACTGCTATTTATCACTGCTTTATATCCCACACCTGGTCTCTTTTTCACTCCACATGAGAACACTTTCTTGTTGTACTTGGTTGTAATTGAAATCCTATATTTATGAGAGCCAGTCAGGTCTTCTCCTTCTTGCTACCTCACACAAGCTTGAGCAGCTTGTACTTCAACCTGCTGCGGCAGCAGCCATATTAGGAGTAAACAGACTTTGAGACTGCCGGTGCCATCCTTTGTTATCCTTAGGCCAAGGTTGGCAGGCCTTGTAAGGTCCTGCTAAATTTGACTTATGATCATACTTTTTGTGTCGCTGCCATCTGCTGGCTGGGGAAAGGGACTGCAGTGTGAAGGGAGTGAAGCTGGCTTTGGGTTTCATGTAAATCTTTTTTTGTTTTTTAATTTAGAGGGCTTTCACGTTAATTTCATAGGAAGATTAGACATGAAGTCAAAAAGTTAAGAATCGTGAGCCTCTTTGCTTAGCTTTCTCTCTTGCAATTTAGATTCGGACGTATCGGCCGTCTGGTCACCCGTGCTGCCGCCAAGGGTGGCAAAGTTGAGGTGGTGGCCATCAATGACCCCTTCATCGACCTGGACTACATGGTGAGAGCAGATGGACGGCGTCTGCATGTGGTGTAAATGCACAGGGACTCAGAAAGATCCAGAAAAAACATCAAGAATGATTCTTTTTTTTTTTTAATTAATCCTTTGTCACGTCTACCTTCTGCAGGTCTACATGTTCAAGTATGACTCCACCCACGGCGTCTGGAAGCACGGAGAGGTGAAGGCCGAGGGCGGCAAGCTGGTTATCGGCAACATGCACATCATGGTCTTCCACGAGTACGAGCTCCTTCATTTCTTTGCCCTTGTTGCCAGCGTCGCAACAGACAGATGAGCTCACGAATCTCCTGTTTTGTGTGTGTGTGTGAACGTGCAGGAGGGACCCAGCCAACATCAAGTGGAGCGATGCTGGCGTCGACTACGTCGTGGAGTCCACCGGTGTGTTCACCACCATCGAGAAGGCCTCCGTAAGTCTTCGTCCCTTCCTAACTGCCATTCTTACATTCCATCCTTTTTGCTTTCATTTCGTGATTGTTCTCACTTTCGTCGTTTCCTCAACACTTGTGTGACTTTGCAGGCTCACCTGAAGGGCGGCGCCAAGAGGGTGGTGATCTCTGCCCCCAGTGCTGATGCTCCCATGTTTGTCATGGGCGTCAACCACGAGAAGTACGACCACTCCATGAAGGTTGTCAGGTGAGTATCCTGATGGAACTGCAGAATAGGATTTTTTTTCATCTGTAACACAAATGATGGCATTTTGTTTTTTTAAACTTTTGTAATTTCGAGTTTGATGGTCAATAAGTGCCTGATTTCTCAAAAATATGAGACAAAAGAAACTGGCTCAGTTTTTGCCTAATCACCAAATGAGCTGTGACATAAATCTTCATTTTTATTAATATTTTAGAACATAGTCATCATAATTAAATCACTCTGAATCAAGATTGTCTGTTTGAGTCATGTCAGCTGTCAGTTTGGATGAAGCAGATTTCAAACATCCGGACGCTGCTGATGTGCTCCGTATCTCTTAACGCCTTGTTGTAGTTTGTATGTATAACCACGCTCTCCTCGTCTCGTCCCCGCAGCAACGCTTCTTGCACAACCAACTGCCTGGCTCCCCTCGCCAAGGTCATCAACGACAACTTTGGCATCGTTGAGGGCCTCATGGTAATTCTGTTCATTAGAATTTCACAGCGCCGAGCCACAGCCACTTCACTTACATCCCTGTTTGTTTTTAGGCTGACTGAGCTGCCCGGCAGGCAGCTTAAGTCAGAGTTTTGTGGAGTGTAGTCCAACTGCGATGTCAGTAAAAACAAATCTGAACGCCGTCTTCTGCTCCCTCACCTCCAGAGCACAGTCCACGCTATCACCGCCACACAGAAGACTGTGGATGGCCCCTCTGGCAAGCTGTGGAGGGACGGACGCGGCGCCTCCCAGAACATCATTCCCGCCTCCACCGGAGCTGCCAAGGCTGTGGGCAAAGTCGTCCCCGAGCTGAACGGGTACGATGAAATCTACTTGGCCATACTTGAGAAATGCAGTTCAGCCTCACTGAATTTGCCAGTCGCTCTCTTATGTGTGTCATGGGTAAAATGGAACACTTCCACTGTGTCGATTTTAGGTTAGCCTGCCCTCAAAACTTTGTTTGTCTCTGCATTGTTGAATAAATCAAATACATACATGTATGGGTGGATATAGTTTTTTTTTTTTCATATTTTCTGACTGTCTTTCTTGCAGCAAACTCACCGGTATGGCCTTCCGTGTCCCCACCCCCAACGTCTCTGTCGTTGATCTGACTGTCCGTCTGGAGAAGCCTGTAAGTGTTCACTGACTTCCTGATGATCTAAATCAATATTTTGTGCTTGGCCTAATATTTATATTTGGAATTAAGAATTGCTTTTAAAAAATAAGTCCCATTCCCACTGCCCACATAAATGTCTGAAATAAAGCTGCAAATGTGAAACTTGGATACCATGTGGATACCATGTCTTGGCCAAATTCTGGTTTGAATCATGTGTTCAACGTGTTTCCTTCAGGCCAAGTATGACGACATCAAGAAGGTCGTCAAGGCAGCTGCTGAGGGACCCATGAAGGGATACCTGGCATACACAGAGGACCAGGTACAGAAAAATCAATCATTTCAAATTCAAAAGGAGACAAACTAGCCACTAGATGGCAGCATATATGCATTATTTTCAAGACAAGCCTGCAATTTCTATTATGAGTTTTTTTTTTTTTTAACCAACAATATAATACCTGCATATGGGTAGGATATTTTTTTTTTTTTTTTTTTTTTTTTTTTAAACCTCTAAATCTTCTCCTTCTTTGCTCAGGTTGTGTCCACAGACTTCAACAGTGACCCTCACTCTTCCATCTTTGATGCTGGCGCTGGCATCGCCCTGAACGAGCACTTTGTCAAGCTGGTTTCATGGTGAGTTGTCGTCCAACAGCACCATTAAACTGATCTGCGGCTAATTTATAGATGAGAATTGGACATTGGACATCAAACAGAAACTCCTCAGATTATTCCTGTCTTAAAATAAAATTTCTCCTTGTTACTTCACCTCTTAGTTTGTGTATGAGACGAGGTTTCCCTTCTCTCTCCTCCTGCAGGTACGACAACGAGTTCGGCTATAGCAACCGTGTGTGCGACCTGGTCCAGCACATGTTCTCCAAGGAGTAAAAGTCCTGCCGTCGTTTCTTCCCATGATTCCTTCTTGCCTCAGTTGTTTGAGCCACCGCACCAGCTGATGAGAATGATATGAACATAAATGATACCTTTTTGTATGATACACTCACCACTTGCACAGTTTTCCATCGTCTGTGTTGAACTGGATGGTCTTTTGTCACACAAAACATGCAAAGTCGCGCCTTCAGCCTTGTCATGACAATAAAGACGTCAGTTTTTTAAACAAAATTGCCGCTTCCTGTTTTTCCTCATATACAAAAGCTTATGTTTCAAAATACTAATAATGATATGAAAGCAAATGCTTAATGTTAATAGATTATTTCTTCTAATTACCAATAGGGCTGATGGCACTTTTTGTCAAGGTTGTTAAAGGATAATCAAAACCAAAATCAAAACCAACATCCAATGTGAATAAGGTTTTGTTTTTTTTATGGAGTTTATTGTACCGTGATGCATAAATGGAATAAATGTAACAAAACATTTGTTTTTGCTTAGCTGGTTGGGTTCATATTATATGACAACGTTTTGGTAAAAGAAACTTTAGGAATTAATCCATTGGTAAAATTGTAACTTTATGAAATAAACTGGCGAATTTATAATATAAAGATGTTATCTATTCATATTTTAGAGAGGAAGAGGACTGTTCTCTTGGGGTTTAATTAGGACAGCAGCATTTTGTTACGTTTAATTGTGTTGTTTTGCATTCTTCTAATCCTGTGTCGTCATGGTCTCGCTTGCAAACTTTAAATAGTGGACCCTTCTCCAAATTTTGAATATTCTCAAAATGCGCACCTATTGTGCTGACTACGGTGCTGTGACCGACCGCTTGCTGCTGCTCCCTCTATTACCATCAGTACGGTATGATAACGCCGCAGTCAGTGTTTGTTCCTGCGCTCCGCTGCACCGCTGCCCAGCACTTTATTCAGACCCTTTTAACGTCAGCGCCCCGTGTCGCCGTCTGTGTTGCGCCCTCCAACTGAAAGGTTTGTTGCTCATAATGTCATAATATTGGAGACCACAAAATATCTCGCTGTCGCTGCTCGTGCTGAACAAAAGGTTATGTCCGTGCGTCACGCGAGTAGAATTTTGTGCTGCGTTAAAGTTGACGGGGTGATCTAATAATAGCACCGGGGCGGCAGCTGCGTGTGAGACTCAGGAGGAACGGTAGTAATTTGTTTGTCTTTAAATTTCTTTATTTGTTCACTGCTATGTTGTCGCATCATTCTGATAGCCGCAGTGTGTCTCTTGTCCCTCTGCTTCGAAGGTGAAACCAGTCGGACTCCAACCGAGCCTCCACGAGGGCCCAGTTCTGGTTCGACACATTACGCACCTTTGAAACAGATTTCCCGATCTCTTTGAACACCATAGAAGACTGAGTTCATGCCGGATTTCGAGCACTTCAGATTTTCCTACTCGAAGATGAACCCGGTCCTGGGAGAGAGCGGTTTCCACCAGCAGCAGTACCAGCACCAGCTGCCGGGCCTGGCCGACTCCGCCATCCCGGAGCCGGGCTACTTCCTCGGAGACCACGGCGGATTCGGTGCAGACGGGTTGCCAGGTCTGGACCTGGGGGGCCTCCCCCCGTCGGGCCTCGCCTACGTGCACCTGGGCAACCCCCTCCACAGGGTGCCCCCCGCCGCCACGGCGCTGCGCAACGACCTGGGCTCCAACATCAGCGTGCTGAAGACCCTGAACCTGCGCTTCCGCTGCTTCCTGGCCAAGGTGCACGAGCTGGAGCGCAGGAACAAGGTTCTGGAGAAGCAGCTGCAGCAGGCCCTGGAGGGCAACGGCTGTCCGGACGGTCGTCCGAAGCCGGCCACCAAAGAGATGGGCGTCCAGACGGGGTTCATCGGGCCCATTCCGTTCCAGGGCCGGCCGAGTTTCATCCCGCTGCACAACGCCAACCACTCGGCGTACATGCCCGGCGGCCTCCTCTCTCCCACCCTCAACCCTCCGCCTCCTCTCTCCGACAACAGACACCTGCTGGGCAACCACCTCAGCTCCGTCACAGTCTCCACAGATTCCAACTCCAACCTCACCACCATGCCGGCCGACGTCCCCGACAGCGGTGCCCAGAGTCCCGGCGAGACGCCCCAAGGCGTCGCCAACATCAACGAGAAGTACGCCGCCCTCCACGGCACCAACGCCAACAACTTGGCTCCCGCCCCCCCGCGGTTCCTCCCCAGCTCCATCTGGTCCTTCAACCACACCCGCCGCTTTGGGAGTTGGAGGGAATCGTGCGGCACAGGCCCAGGAGTCTCCTGGATGCAGCCGGATGGCGTCGGGGTCCAGATCGACACCATCACGCCAGAGATCAGGGCTCTGTACAACGTGCTGGCCAAGGTCAAGAGGGAAAGAGACGAGTACAAAAGGAGGTGAGATGGTTTTGTGGTGGGATACACAATAGATTTGTGTCAATGTAGCTGTGGCATAATACCATACAAGGTGTTGTTTTTTGGGGGTTTGCCAAACAAGGACACAATTTCACCATCACAAATTATTTTTGATTTCATGTCATGTCAACCTTGTCAAGTGCATCTGCATTTACTGTAGCTATTGTAAATGTGGGTATAACCCAAATTTCCAGTTTACTTGCATGTAGTTGGTTGAATCATTGCATTTTGTATTGAAATAAGGTCCTCAATGCCTTTAATCATCAGGTCCCCTGAAGGTTTTGACCAGCTGTTTGTGAGCAGTGACATATTTATCTCCATTGCATGATGTCTTTATTTAATTTACTGTATTCTAACATTCATTTTGGGTATATTGGTAGAGATTGTGTGTCAGCCCATCACAAAGTTTAATCGTCTTGCTTTGTAAAAGCTCAATCATGACGGAAGCAATGAGTTTGTCACCCCACTGGGAGTTTGTTTAGCTTCGATGAAGATGAGGAACTGACCTCTTAGTGTGGCATATCTATGGTCTGACCCGCATTATGGTTCAACTGGCTTTTAGTCTTTATTTTTATCATCGATGAGAGGATGCTGCACAGAATGATTTCCCGTAAATGTTTCTACTTTCAGGAAGGAGAGCAAATTATTGACAGAACGTTATGGATTAGTAAGAGGGTTTGAACGTGCAGTCACGTCAGCAGTTTTCCTTTTTTGATTTCAAGTTTTACTTCAGAACTGAAGACTTTTCTCTCTGTGTAGCAACTCACTTGTCCAGTTCAGTTGCAGGACAGATTGATGTTTTGCTTTCTGAGCGAATGAACGAGAATTTGTCCAACTTTTAAGCCTCTGTTTGTCTTCAGTGTCAAAGTGTCAAACCAGTCCACACTGCCTATGAACCCGTCTGGCTGCCAATCACACTCAACTCTACATTTGTGCTGCCATTCAACTCCAGTAATGCACTTTGTTAGCGGTGCACCTTTAGAAGGCTATAAAACTGACATTAAACATTCAACGCAATTTGACATTAAACATGGACTTCCTGGAGCATTGCATTGAAAGCATTCCTTGGATGAAGAGATTCACCGAATCAAATCTAGTTCATCAATCAACAACAGATCAAAGAAAGAGGGTTAAAGAAATCAGACTAAAAGAAGGAATACACAAGGTTTGTGGTACCTGTTGTTTCATAATTCTGTGAGTGTTTTGCAGCATCATTGGCATTTCTGTTTTTCATTGTTGTGGGCCATGAAAGCTTCAACTATGAAATGCTGATGAACAACTTCTCAGACGATTTCGACACTATCAGCAGTTGAGTTTATTGGTGCCCTGGTATTTTATTAGCAAAACACAGTGGACTCCTACAGCCTACCTTTGACTGCATTTGATAGATTTCTTTTCAAAGTCCAGTCAGACTTTGCTGGTAAATAATAATTTATAAATGAAGTTGGTTACTGAGTAAATTATTCACTCCTTGTTCTTCCTCTCTTCCTTCTTTATTTACATCTGTTGTAAAAGATACAATACCTCCATGGTGGCTTCATGCAACTTAATGTGATTTATGTACATTGCTATCCTGCTGTTCCACTGCATAGTGTGTTTTTCCCCCCTGTTTCTACCTGCACCTGTGTGTTCCCACTGGTGTGCAGCATAAATATTGTCTTGTCTGAGGGGACGAGGCATCTTGGGAACAGCTGTGCACGTCTTGCTGCCTTTTGTCTCACCACTGGTACCTTTCATTTGTTCTTCCTCTCTCTCTTTCCTCACTCACCCCACCCCTGACGTGCTCTCTCCCCTCTCTCTCTTCCCTCTCTCTCTCTCTCTCTCTCTCTCTCTTTCCCCTCCTCTGTCTCTCTCTCACCCCGGTAGCTGCAATGCAGCACTGGCCTGGGACTGCTGACAGTGATGTCACCCAGCCTCCACTCCTTCCCCTCTGCCGCTGCCAGAGCCTCTTTTTGCTTCTCCTCTGTCTTCCTGACCCTTAATCTATTCCAAGTGGTTCCCTGTTTGATGGCTCCTCTGGGTGCTTTGGTTCTCTCTGCTCTGCGCCGTTGTGAGCCCCTGCAGTGTCGTGCAGGAAGTCTCTGCATCCATCCCAGTCCTCACATGAACATTTTTTTCTCCTTCTAAAGTTAATTTCAGTGCATTTTAATGCATGTTCTATTTGTCCATGCATTTCCTGATTCTGGGACCAATGTGTCACATTTAAAGGAATTGTTGGTGTTGGTTTGAAATGTAATAGAAAATGCTCACGTTTTGAGTCATGAGAATTTATGTTTACATAAGTAGGTGTATATTGCACAACCACTCGACAACCATGGCCGAGAATGTGGAAAGGTTTGAGGTTGTGTGATTTTTCTTTACCACCAGGTGCTACTAAATTACGGAAGCACATTGCTGCCACCCTAGAAAAAAAAACAGTTCTCAGTATCACGTTGTAAGGTGAAACTATTATGAAATAATGTGATAGTTTCACATTTTTACGTGATAAATGTTCACGTTATAACGTGAAACTATTACGTTATTTGGTCATAGTTGTCACGTAAAAACGTGAAACTATCACGTTATGTTGTGATAATTATCACGTCATAACGTGAAACTATCACATTTTCACGTTATAACATGATACTGAGGGAACATTCTAAAACACTTACGCTTAACGTAGCTTATGACCAAAAACTACAGAAGCGCATTGCTGCCACCCTAGAAAAAAATAGAGCTTAGTGTCGCGTTATAACGTGAAACTATCACGTTATTTTATAACTATCACGTAATAAAGTGATAGTTTCACGTTATAACGCGACACTAAGCTCTGGGTTTTTTTTCTCACGTGGCAGCAATGCGCTTCCGTAAAATATGTACGCACTGGCCCTTTAAAAGACATGACAATAGACCTAGCAGCCCCATTCTCCAAATGTCCTAAGCTCAGCAGTAGTGTTCAATCTTAAAGGTCAGCGTGAAGGTCCTCCAGCCTTCATTGCGTCATTGCATTGTAAAGAAAATGACGCATCATTGCATTGTAAAGAAAAAAAGAAAAAAAAGGCAAATAGCAGCTGAGAATTTTTGATAAAAGGACGAAAAAAATCCAATTGGATAGTTTTCTGTAAAGTTAGATGATGTGTCCTGCAGTGACTCACCACCACCTCATTATCTGCCTCCTCAAACTTGGTACTACATGACTGGATGCTCTTGGCAGGGTCGATATGCTGGCGTCTCAGCCTGTGGTATGGTGGTGTTATTCCAGCAGTGGAAATCATTATTTTAATATTCCAGCGGAAACTCTGGCTCATGTTCTAATGGACTGTTTTGGCTTTATGTCTTTCAACCAGCTTCTGTGTAACAAAACACAATGACACCTGCAGCCTCACTGCAGAGCCACGTGTTAAGACTAACAAACAGCAGAGACACATTCTGTTTATCATATCTGCTCAATATTGAGCCCAGACCCGGCGGTCACACATGGTTTTAGTTCCTGCAGAGGGAATTGGAGTCAGCTGCAGTTAGCAAGTAGTTAAAGCTTTATTAGCCACAAGTGTTTTGCATCAGTACTTTCCCGTCCATCTCTATTTTAATAGCATAGTGTTTTTTTAGTTAGCAGTCATCTAAAAAGCAAGATGTGAGTAATTTAGAAGATAATTCACAGTAGTGATTAAGGTAAACAGCTTTGAAGTAGGAGATGTAGATTTTTTTATCTTTGTTTTTTTCAGCTATAGTATGTGTCACTTTTACATTGCACCTACATTTGCCCTTCTTCATTAGATAATCCAGTGAGTGCACCCTAAAAAGTGCAGAAGTGTGATGAATAGAAGTGCAAGACACAGGATGGGGTACATGTCTGGAGGCCCGTGCAATTGGTTTATTTCTGTCCTCTCTCCATGGTGACTGAGTTGATCCTGTGGCGACGTGCACATTGCACACTCGCAGCTTATGCAACACCTGCTGAGTAACGTCAGCGGTGGTGGGCGGAGTCAAGGAGCTGTCAGGGAAACCATGTTGGGCTAAAAGTGGAGGAGGAACACTTTGGTTACACAGGTGCAAATACTTCAGTTTTTTTTTTTTCTTTCTTGACTTTGTCTGTCAGATGGCAGACAAAGCCAGCGTCTAAAAGTATGATTGATGATATTATGTTTGGGTCACCATCCATAAGAAATTAGGGGGGAAAAAACACAAAACAAAAACCAAACACTGAAATGTCTGATGGTTGTTTCATTCTGTTTGTTCAATTTGTGCTAAAACTGTTGATCAATTTTAATTCCCCTATTTGATTGTGTCAATTTCATCTGTGTGTAGATGGGAGGAAGAGTACACTGCCAGGATGGACCTGCAGGAGAAGGTGGCTGAACTTGAGGAGGTAAGCTGTGATCCATTGCAACTCCAAACAGTGTTTAAGCCAGGACACGTTTTTCCAATATCTGAAGTTTGCGAGCACAGATTATCCAAAAATCAACAGGATGATTTTTCTATCTAAATCAGGGGTGCCCAAACTTTTTTCATTGGGGGGCAAAAAAGGTGATCTGAAAAGACCTGTGGACCAACACCGCAAAGCTCCTTTTGAGTTTTTAGCTTTTGAGTTAAGGAATACATAATTATGTATCAATATTATGTCTTCAAATACATTTAATGAGGAAATTCATTTTCATTTGTAACCCACTTCAGATGAATAAAACGAAAGTCATCAAGTTTTTTGTAGTTGCATTATGATTTCAGTTTGACAATAACTTAAATGGGTTAAAATCATAATTTAGCATCCAAGTCATTGTGTTGATGATTAAGGACCTTGACCCGACCTTGTTTTTCTAGGACCTGCAGGAGAGCGAAGTGTGTCAGGATGAGCTGGCTCTACGGGTGAAACAGCTGAAGACTGAACTGGTTCTCTTTAAAGGGCTCGTCAGCAACGTAAGGGGTGCGACTTCATTTGCACAGCTCATTTAGTTTGCACAGCAAAGTGCCGACAAAGTTTCCCCGTTCTTTCCATCAGGACCTGTCAGATCTGGACAGCAAGATCCAGGAGAAGGCCATGAAGGTGGACATGGACATCTGCCGCCGCATCGACATCACAGCTCGTCTCTGCGATGTGGCCCAGCAGAGGAACTGCGAGGACCCGATTCAGATGTTCCAGGTACGTCCTCGTCGCTGCCACGTCCAGGATGCTTCACCCAGAAGACCTTAAGAAAGCAGACACGCCCTCTCCCCACAGGTGGCCACACCCCCCTCCACCCTGACCGGCCGCAAGAGAAAGACGAGCGGGCAGTCGGCCAAAGGCGGAGACGCGGAAGAACTGAGCGTGTCGGAGAGCGAGGGAGGCGGAGCCAAGGACGAGGAGCTGTGCGGCACGTCTGCCAATCAGATCAACGAGCAGATGCAGAGGATGCTGAATCAACTGTATGCCTTCTTACTGTTTGTCACCCACAGCGGGCGTTTGAACGTCAGGTTTGACTCACACTGCCATGTGTTTTTCTTCCAGGAGGGAGTGCGAGTTCGAGGACGACTGCGACAGTCTGGCCTGGGAGGAGACCGAAGAGACTCTGCTGCTGTGGGAGGATTTTCCAGGATACTCGTTCGGCCTGGAAAACCAGGCGGAGGCATGTGCAGCGCCTCTTACTGTTTTTGCATGAGCACAACCACTCGCCGCAGCTGGATTATTGAAGCGATCCCCGTTTCTTCCGCAGCCTCAGGAGGAATCCATTGAGGAGGTGATTAAAGACACGGAGTCTCTGTTTAAATCCAGGGAGAAGGAATACCAGGAGACCATCGACCAGATCGAGGTGAGGTCTGAAAGGAGCGACCAGCAGTATAGCTTTCGTCAGCTTTGTTTATTCTCATGTCATTTTGAAGCTCTGCTGGTTAGGATCCATCAGTGTGACATGTGATTGTTCCCCTGGTCTTAAGAACTTGTTTTGGAGTGTAGCTGTTTGATATGATAGACTAGAAAATGAGACATTTGCATTCACAAATACATCACCGTGGACTGTCTGCCTCCTCCTTCTCAGCTGGAGCTGGCCACAGCCAAGAGCGACATGAACCGCCACCTGCATGAGTACATGGAGATGTGCTCCATGAAGAGAGGGCTGGATGTCCAGATGGAGACCTGCAGGAGACTCATCACACAGAGTGGAGACAGGTAGCACATTAGTCTCTTGGTCCAGCACGAACATAGCATGCTGATGTTAAGTTGTGAAGGGAAATGCACATTCTTTGCTACATTTTTGTTTTGTGCACTTATGATTATCTTTCAAACAAGCTATGGATAATAAGGAGGAATTCCTTAGAAGCTTGCTGACACAAAAACGTAATATTCTGAAGAATTACTTGCATGATTAAAGGTATTTTTTATCAACTTGGTCTGGTTCTATTCTACCGGTGTACTTGAAAGTCATCAGTACTTTTATTTGAAGCAAGATAGACAAAAGAGACAGAAAAAGAAGAGACATTCTGCAAAGACACCTGTAGTATCATGCATCTTGTTACTTTTGACAAGACAAATTTTACCACGACAGAAAGTCCACCTCCCTCATCACACTGACTGTGGACGACTCGGACAGCGAGGAAAAGGAGAGGAAAAAGGTTGTGCTCCCTGCAAACTCGGAGAGCGGTGACAGTTGCTGCAATTCTGCTGCCCCTCCTTTGACCTGGAGGAAACCATAACATTAGCTTTAAGATAATGTTAGCACTCACCACTGAAAAACAAATTCAAGTTGTCCAAAAAATGTAGACTTGCTTCTGACATCATGTGAATGTCTGGTTCATTTTTGTTTCCAGTTAAACATGGAATCACGCAAATACTTAGAAAATTTCATTTGCATCATTAATTGGTGCCCTCGTGCGGCCAGAAGGCTCACTGAAGACCTATAATGGGGGATGTGATTATGACACAAGCAGAATCTTAAATACTGGTAACTTATGGAAGGTTTTGCTATGTGTTTCATCTCCAACTTTAAAATTCAGCCTAAGAATGTACATTATTTCATGCCACAGTAAGCATAAAAGCCCTAAATATATATTTTATAACCTCAGTATATGAACAGTCACTGATATGAAATGTATAATCTTTTTGGCATTTCATTTTGGAATTCTGCTTCGATCATCTTTTGTTTAGTACAAGTTTCATGACCAAGCCAAATAGTTGCTTTAAAGGCCAATTTTTTGGTTTGAACTGAAATCCAATTTCTCTTCAAATAAAATGCTAATCGTTTTTTTGTTCAGCAACATGATGTTTTTATCCATTGCCATTTACACACACTCAGCTGGCTGTGAATGTTCGTAGATCTCAAGCATTAAGAAAAATGTCCAAAGTTGTAAAGCTGATTAACCAGGTGACAAAATGAAAATGAATTTAGTTTCTTTATAGAATATATTTTAAGAGCTGCTGATCCTTTGATGTACAGTTTGAAAAGGCTAAATATTGTATCTTATGAACATGATGCTGCATACAAGACATACAAGTTTGATGATGGTGACATGTAACTAAGCTTATTAAGAAAGTGGCTTTGGTTTGCCTGATCAAAAGCAACTCAACGGATGCTCTGATCTGAGTTCATTAGTAAAATGGCACATGTAAATATATGACTGTGTACAAGAAAGCTATTTTAAAAGTTTTGTCCTTGCTAACATGCTGCAATTCTTCACAATTCACCTAAATCACATTCATCCGTGATGAAATGACTAAATGTTCAGAGAAGGCAAATTATGTACTGGGCCACTTTTAACCTTGGAAGCATGTTTCTGCCGTCTTCACATTTTACTTGTTTTGCCGTGTAGACTACAATCATAAAGCATCCAACAAACTGCAACTGTGCGATATACTGTATATAATGATTAACACCACTCACCTAACAAAACCGTACAGATACATCTGTATGTATTATTGGAATGTACATCTGCCTCTGAAGAGAGAAAAAATGTGAAACAAAAAGATCAAATGTGAAATGTTCAACCGGTGTAACAAAATCAGCTGCAGAATTACAAATTTTGTTTGTGTCTTCCTGTGATTTTTTTCATTGCTTTGTAAGTTAAGTGTGGTCTCCTGTTTCTTTCACCATGAAGTGAATGTTTTCTTCGGATGTCAAACGCTTAATAAAAGGAAGGCCCTTAAACGGTTTGAGGTGTTTGATTATGTTAAGTCTACTAATGGCCCTGCGATGAACTGGCGACTTGTCGAGGGTATCACCCTGCCTTCGTCCTAAAACAGCTGGGATAGGCTCCAGCAGATCCCCGTGACCCTGATCTCAGGAAAAAGCGGGTATAAAAAGAAGAAGAAGAAAGTCTACTAATACCACTAGAGGGCGTCCTTGGTGCATCATGGCTAATCTCGTGGAAATACCAGTGAATAGGACGTCATGGACATTTCTGTGTGGAGTTTTGCATGTTCTGTGTCTCCGTGGGTTCTCTCCGGGTACTCCGTCTTGCTCCCACAGTCCAAAAAGATGTGTGTGAGGTTAAATGGGAACTCTAAATTGGCCGTATGTGTGTGAGAGAGAGCGAATGGTTGTTTGTCATGTGGCCCTGCGATGAATAGGCGACTTGTCCAGGGTGTTTGCCTACCTTCGTTCTATGACAGCTGGGAGAGGCTCCGGCAGACCCCAAGCGGCGTCTTGAAAATGGATGGATGGAATATAGAAAGAAACTTTTCATGCAGTCAATAGGGAAGACTCGAGCATTATAATACTTCATAATGTCAATTTAAAGGAATTTACAAGAGAGAAATGTCGAAATAACATAATATTTATAAAATTTAAAAAAAAAAAAAAAAAAAAAGCATAGTTTTGAGGTTATTTTGAACGTACCTATGCAAAAACAATTTTGGGACTCGGAAAAACGTTCATGGGTTTTACCATGACTGACCGCATGGGGGCGGTATCACACAACATTAACTCCCATCTCCGGTATTTTCTTGAACAGTTTTGTCTTACTCCAGCCAGCAGGTATTCGGCGTCAAGTCCTTCTTGTACCACCCACTGATGTTGTTGCTAGCTTAGCACAGCAGATGGCACTGTTTACGTGCTCTCGTCAGTGGAGGTCCGAGGAAGAAACGTTTTGCCAATAAGGTCAAGAAGCCCTATGCTAATGAATATACCCCATTGTTAATGAATAGAGTTGTTCAATTCAAACACAGAAGCTCCTTACTTTAGCTTCACTGCTATATTTGCTCTAAAAGACAAGCACATTCTGCACGTTTTGTGAATTAAATTTAGCTGAAAGTGTGAGTTTGAGTGTGAATGGTCAGTTAAGTGTGTGGCCCTAAGTTAAACTGGCATCTTGTCCATGGTGTAACCCCGCCTTCACCCCAAGAAAGCAGGGATAGGCAGGCTCCAGCACCAGAACGATTAGCATCAGAGTGATAGAAAATCATGGACAGGTGGATGATTTTATATTTTTTGAAATGTGTGTCCTCTTCCCTAAGCTGAAAGACCTACATTCTGTCCTCCGTAACATGTCATCCTGTTCTCATCCCGTCATCTCTTCCTGTCCGTCTGAGGTGGGCTGAGAGTTTGAATGCCCTAAGAGGCCCAAGAGGCTGAGGAGCACGAGCCGTGGTAGCGCGCAGAGCGGTGGAATGGTGAGCTTGTTAGCGCACTGAGCTATCAGGAAGTCGGCTAGCCCTCTTCTGTCACACCTTATTAGGATTACAGGGTAGAAACACTCGAGGTTCAACCTACCAACAAACCAAATCTGCCAATCAGAGGCAGGATCTGTGATTCTGTGTCAAAGAACTCTTCACATTTCGTTGAGTTTGTTGCTGACGGACATGATGTGTTGCTAGAAACAAACTCTTGGAGAGCGTATCCCTATTCTTCAAGTTTAACTTTAAAGTATTGTTTTCTGTGCCCTTTTGTCAAATTGAATCACATCTGCTACCTGTAATCTGTGTACTGAACATCAAACCTTTTTTCCCTCCGTCCTCGTCCATTGTTCTGAGTGGCACTCCAGAGTCAATCAAAAGGATAGACTTGAGTGTGGCTAATGGTATTGGAAGTAACATTTATGATCACACTTGAAAATTTTTCTTCTTCTTCTTCTTCTTCTTCTTTTTTTTTTTTTTTTAATTATGAAACACGATTACACATACTTACATTTACATATAAATGTTCCTGAAATTCAGTAATGAAAGGAAATAACAATGTGAAATGTTTCAAGTGACTGGACGGGACATGCCTTCAATAAAGGGCACTTTATTAGATTAATCAAACACAGCCTGTGGCCATTAAGCCGTTTGTCCTCACAGGGCCTCAGCCAAAAACACATTGCATCATGGAGGAGAGAAAAAGCTACATGCTGAGGTGAGGCTTAATCTAAAAGTCCCCATTAAACATCTCTGGTGATCCCACTATGTATGAGGACAAAGGGAGGATCAGGACAGTACTGAACCAATGAGGATGAGATGTAGAGTTTGGAACTCCGTGGTTGCTTTCTGAGAATACAGGTGAAACTTACCCTGGTAGTTTCTATGTCAGACAGACAGCTGACCCAGATGTGATGTTTGTTTTTAAATGGCTGAACAACAGAACATCTCTCCCTCATACCCCTCGGAGGAGAAGGTTTAGTTTTGGACAAATATGCTCACAGTGCTGTGTACTTTGCTCTTAATGTGACTTGATTTTTTTTCTATCATATTAACTCCACCACATGGAAGACCATCTCTCGCTGCTAGTTTCGTTCTTTCGTTGCCTGTGCTGGCTCCTTTTCACCTCACCTGCTTTCACACGGTTTGGCTCTTTACTTCAATTTGTATTCAAATCAGAGATTTTTGTTTCAATCTGCGTAGAGCCATTTTTTGCTGTTGTGCCTCATTCAACAAGCCCTGCCCTTGGCTTGCGTTGTCTGAGTTCTTGTCTCTTTTTTTCCCACGTGAAATTGTAATTTTAACTAACTAATTAAATTTATCCTGCCAAATGATGAGTCATCTCCATTTTTAGGTTGTAATTTAGGGAGGTGTGCTTATTGTATGACTAGCATTCTTTCAGGCTGGGTATTATCTCACACGGCCACAATCTCACCATGACGCAGATCTGGTTCCCTAACAGTAGTGTGAACAGCACAGATGGAATCTGATCTTTTTGAATCTTTTGGGCAAATTTGGGCAACAACATGTTTCCCAGAATTTTCTCTAACTTTTACTTTGGTCCAGGTTGGTTTTTGTTTAAGCGGCCATTTGTCATCTTGAAATTTTAAATGAAATCTGTTTATTGGAGTATAGAAAAAAGAGAATACAAAAAAGAGAAGAGGGAGCGCTGCTAGGGTGTTTAAAAAACAGGTCCTCTTTGGTAGGGGTTTATGCTTAGAAGCAGACAGATTAAGTTAAATCCTTGGTGAAGTGCAGGATGGGAAACTGAAAAAAATCCAAGACGACCCTGTTTTGTGCAAAAAATTCAAATGCCTTTATTTTGGCATGGCTACAACTGGTTGCACAGATAAAAAGACTAGACTACGCATTTTGGCTAAATGGCCTTCATCAGGGTAAAAGTCAAAAGTCTGTTTATTAATGTTCTTGGTTCACCACTAGACGTCTTTATAACCTAAAAGGATTTTTTTTTTTCAAGATTACAGCGCTCATAAAGATTTTAATTCTCCTAATTTCTTTTGCCAGTAGCTGTCGAAGTGATGATGCTGATCGCTGGCCTCCATCGATACAGAGCTTCATGATCACTGTCTCTCTTGCCCTTGAGATGCTGGATGTCTACCAGCTCCTGGATACTGCATCTGACATCTGACCCTCTCTATCAGCCCCTGGCTACTGCTTATGACTTCTGACCCTCCATTTAAAATCCAAATAAATTAATTCAAACAGGTATTACGTTCACACAGCACTCTGCTGCTCTTGCGTACATGCATTGTCCGAGTATTCAATAACCTCCCTTTCCTGGAAAAACAAGAAATGTCCCCCCTCTACAGCTACAGGTCAGATTAGCGGATGCTAAGGCAGAGGGGGCGGGACCGTTTGAGATCATCTCTCGCTGGAAACCAATGACTGCTCACCCTGCAGAAACCTCATCACCTGTCCTGTCTCCTTGTCCATCCCTGCGGTTTGTCCCTCTCAGTGAATGGTTTCCTGCTTCCTCACCAGGAACAGGCAGTGCTGCCACTGCTGAGGCTGCCACTGCTTTTCAGACACAAAACCCCTGACGTTCGACTCCCGGCCCACTTTTTTTTTCCGCCACCACCACGTTCACTCTGTCAGATGTGACGCACGTTTCGCCTTACCTGTTCTAATTCCCTAACGAGATTGCCCGTCCCCGGATATCCCATTAGACCCTGATTAACCGGGCTCAGCTCATTAGCTCCGTCAAACCAATTCACCCCATCATCCCCCCATCGCAGCATCCATCTCCGGGCCCTGGTCGCTGGCAGGGAAAATTATTCTAACAAACCAAAATATTCAAACAAACGAACAAAATGAGCAAGCAAGCAAAGGTCAACGTGCAAACTGGGCAGAAATTGTGCATTGGAGAAGTTGTAGCAGTTTCAACAATCTTCTTTACTGAAGCTTGCTAATGGTGCATTTTAACTTAGTTTGACTGCATTTATTTGCTTTGGCTGCACCCGAAACTCCGAGTTTTGCGCAACAGCCGCAGTTTCTCCTCAGACGCGCCAATCTGCTTTTTTTTCCCTTTCATATTCTCACATTTCATCTCCACCTGTTCCCTTTCTCCTCCCCGCCGCGATCTTTGGGCTCCTCACCTGCACTTGTCTTCTGACCTCATAACCTGATTTTCCCCTCCCCCGCCCAATAGGTTTACGTGTACCTCCTCGCTCTCCGCACTCCCTCTGCCCAGTTCTCTCCCTCTCCTTCCTTCTCTATTTCCATCTTTGAGCTTTATCCCTTCATCCCTTATCTCCTTCATCCCCTCCAATCCTCATCTGTTCTTCACCGTGGACGACGGGAGGGAGAGAGAGAGAGAGAGAGAGAGAGAGAGGGAGTGAGTGAGTGGTGTGAGTTTTTCACAGAGTAAGCTGCTAGCAGTTTGCCGTGGGAGAGCACCGGAGGAGTCAGCTTCACAGGCAGGTGGTGCACCCTGGGATTGTGTGGGATCTAAAAAGCCGCCCCAGTCTGTGGTTTCTGAAAACCAGGAGCTGCAGAAGAGGAGAAAAACCACCCAACGTGTGGGGAAAAAAGGTGAGTTTATCACTTTTGTGCTTCTCCTCAGCTCCTCCTTTCCTCTGTTGGAAATTTGATGTGTTTAAGAAACAGGAAATAGATCTTAACGAACCTTTGAAAACTTAATGCATATTTTTTCTTCAACGTGCAACTAAGTGAATGCAAAACTTCTTCAGTTGATCGAGATTGTTTGCTTTTGCGATGCTACATTGCTTCAATTTGTTTGAACTTCCAAAACTTTTACAGCCTCTCCATGTCTTTGAAACTCTTTTTTGGATCCATGAAATAATTGTTCATTGGATTGATGCAGAAGCAACTCCTTTGTAATGACTCCCTAAACCCTTTGAAGGTGATCTTTGGAGTCTCAGGCCAAAGAGGATTGATGCCTCAGGTCAGGCAACACGCAGCTTCAGGGCCTCTCAGCAGCCAGGTCTCCTGGCTCACACCTCAGCAAAGCGTTGCAAGTGTAGTTCCCTTGACTCTGCAATTCACATTTGAGGCCTTTTTACGACAAAAGTCCCCAACAGTTGACGCTTCAGATCGTTACTCATAAGAGGGTGTGAAGGTGGGGCCGCTGCTGACGTTTGACCGTAGCTCCGTCCATATCACCCCGTCCTTCCGTCTCCCGCCTCTGATCCTGAGGTAAAGAGCAGTCAGTAATCGGATGACAGGAGATTTGACTGGTAAAGCTTCCCTTAAGATCTCCTGGCCCGAGATTTAAAACCAGGCAGCAACACACACACCCACACACACACACTACCACTGCCCTGGTCCTACCCTGGTCCACCTCCCTCCTCCTCCCTGCTTCCTTCCTCAGGTGGAAGGTGCCGCCTTAGTAGCTCAAAGGCCACGACCCAGGCCCTCACCTCTGCCGCCCTTTTCATTCGTTACACTTATTTATGATTATGCAATCAAGTGAGGAAAACGTTTACATACTGGCAAGGAGACAGGTTACTTATATGAAAAAATCTTTCACACATCACACTTGCAAACGAATGTAAAATTGAGTATTTGTTTTTGATCAGGAAGGTAAAAGGTGCTTTTGCAGTCACTGCTGCAACTGAAAGGGGATGAGACTGTGACAAAACCTTTTTTATATACTAAAAACCTTCCTAATTGGCTCAGACACTGTTGGCCATTGGTCAGGCATTTAACCAGTTCAAATATCTAGACATCCTATTACACCCTCTTACAGAGCGTGACTCTAGCAGCTTCTGGGTCATGAAGACCAAGCAAAGGTCCTATAGTGTTTGGTCAAATGCCTTCAAGATTCACATCATGAAAATAAGACTTGAAAACTGCTTGTCTCTGCTTTTTATTTTTAATCTGCCATGGATGACGGGGGAAGACTTCAGATGAGAACAGAATGCATAACATGCATTTGACCAAAACAGAAAAATAAAATATGTTCATGAGTTCCCTCATCAGAATATTAGTGGACTATTTGAATATCGAAGTCCATACTTGAAATATAGAAACATTTATGAAGTTTTTTGTTTCTCTTCGTCAGGCAATCTCAGCCAATATCAGATCTTCCTCATCCGGGCCTTTTCCACAGTCAGTCTGCAATCATTCCTTTTTTCTCACACACTTTGCACATTGCACCTGCACCGGCGTGAGAGCCGACGCTGCCACAACTTTCTCATAGGCAGGGATTAAACTTCAGGATATAGCCTAATCTTTGCTGCAGACTCGATGGTGTAACAGCAAGGTATCAGGGTCAGTGGATCCCAATGTCCTCGTGCATCTCTTTGATGTGCAACAGGGTCAAGCTGCACCTGCAGAATACCTAATCCTGAATGGCCACCGACCGCATCATGAAAAAGACCAGCAACCAGACTCAGCGCTTTCCTTGGTAATAACTTTTTTGCTTTTGTCGTCCGTCTTGTGTTACAGTGAGTCTTTTTGTTTCCGCCAAGTAACATCCCCAAGAACCACCATGGCATCTGAGAAGGCTGAGATGGATGCACTGAAAAAGGAGTGCGATGGCCTCCGCACACAGATTGAGGTGAGCTCCAGGCCTGTGCAGATGACAGCATTTGCATTTTCAGGAATGGCTTCATGCATCGCAGATATGTTGGTGGCTTAAAAGAAAACTTTAGTTCCGTGTTTAAGAAAAAATAAAAAAAACATAAAACACAAAACACAAAATACAAGGTCATTTATTCCCTGATGCAATGCATGAAATGTCAAAAAGGACTATGGACTCAATCAGATGCTGAGAATGAACCTGTCTTGCTTACGTAACAATCCATAACAATAATATTAAAATGTGTTTCCTGCAACATGCAATTCCCTTTGCGACCACTAGGCGGCCCGCAAGGGGGTCAACGACAGCTCCATGTCTTCAGCGGCAGGGGGCGTGGCCGCGGTGGGCCGAGTCCAGCTGAAGCTCAGGAAGACGCTCAAAGGTCACCTGGCTAAAATCTATGCCATGCACTGGAATATTGACTCCAGGTGAGCGGCACAGAGGGGCCCCAATGTCCCACACACACACAGACACACACACCACACACACACACACGTTACCTCAGAAGATTCAAATGGCCAAAAAAAATTGTGTGAACATCTGCAGTTTGAGGAGTTAGGTTGGTGGGGGAGGGTAGAGTGGACAGAGGTCCTGGCTGACAGAATTCCTCTTCTGCTCCATTTAACTGTGGTGCTTACTGAGTATGCAGGTTTCATTTTTCATTACAGGAATGCTTTGAGGGAAAAAAATAAAATTGAAAATGAAAGCCATCACATCATTTCACAGTTGATGGAATAAAGCAATGGTTAATTTGTGTGACATTCTCAGTGAGGGGTGAGGGGTTCCCACGCAAAACATAAACAAAAAACAATCAATTTCTTGGATTTTGGTTACTTTTAGTTTAGTTTGTATTACTGTACGTACTTTTCTGTGTTTGGAGGCATCCGCAGCTGTGTCATACTTAAAGGTTGAACTACCTGAGACTGAATTAATGATAATATCTCTGATCACAGTGCAACATTTTCTATGCATTTTCTCTTTTGTGCAATTTATTCATCAGAGGGATTCTACTAGAGTATATGTGTACATATAAAATGTACAACCTCTACACAATGTATGACGACAGTATTGTAGCTGTTTCTCTCAGCTGAAAAACATTTGATTGCAGTATCAGATTATTGGGATAAGATCTTTTTTCCGCTCTCACAGGCAAATGGTCAGCGCATCACAGGATGGCAAGCTGCTGGTCTGGGACACCTTCTCAGGGAACAAGGTCAGCTCACATTCTGGCGGTGAAGTGACTTTATCACTTTTTTTTGTAATTTTTTCCCCCAATCAAGTCCTTGTAGTTTTTTCAATCCACAGTTTCAGTCCTGACAGCGTTTGGCCTTTAACGCTGTCAGTAGCTTTAAATCCTGGAGTAATAAGATTAATCTGGATTTCACTGGTGACGTAGTGATGGTTTCCTTTCAAGAATCAAATCATGACGCAAAGACAGGCAGATATTTGTTATGGCCTGGAAAAACAGTCGAATCCAGGCAGTAAGCACGCTGAATGTTCTGTCCTGCAGCTGGTTGCTGTGCCACTGAAGTCTGCCTGGGTGATGAGCGTCGCCTTCGCCCCCTCTGGTAACCTGGTGGCCAGCGGTGGTCTGGATAACATTTGCACAGTGTACAACATCAAGGCCGCCAGCCCCAAGACTCTCAGGGAGCTGGATGCACACACAGGTGAGAAGCTAATTTTCCTAGCGCAAAGATTTCAATAAAAAAAAAAGTGAAGATTAAAAAAAGAATCATCAAGGGATGATAACTAATAAATGGATGACGGTCCCGTGCAGGTTACCTGTCCTGCTGCCGCTTCCTGAGTGACAGTGAGATCCTGACAGCCTCTGGTGACACCACTTGGTGAGTCGATCCGGTTGCGCTAAAACAACAATGTGCATGTGTAAAGCTGAAAGAAACTTCCTGATTCATCAATAAGTACATGTTTAATTTCACTTGAATATCCTTTAAGGATGATTGTGCCTGATTTTTCCCAGTGACCTTATTGCCATTATGGTTTTTTTAACGGTATTTGACAGGAAGATTGGTATTTTCTGATTAGCCTGGAAGTTAGCCTGGGCAGTTAGGCCAACAGCGGCTCTCTTTTGAAAGCCTGGATCTACTTTTTGTTCTTCAACCACAAATTGAAAAGACTTTGCATTAAGCACCTGCCAGCTCGCATTTCCACTTGCTGAGTCCCATTGAATCTCAACACGTGAGGTTCCACGTCTTCTCTGACCGCATTCCTCTCTCTCGTCGGCTCAGCTGTCTGTGGGACCTGGAGACAGGCAAGCAGAAGGTGATCTTCACCAACCACATTGGAGACTGCATGTCCCTGGCTCTGTCCCCCGACATGAACACCTTCATCTCCGGAGCCTGTGACTCTCTGGCCAAGCTGTGGGACGTGAGGGAAGGCGCCTGCAAGCAGACCTTCTCTGGACACACCAGTGACATCAATGCCATTGCTGTGAGAAGCAAATAAATCCCAACACATGACAACTTAGTGCCCAGCTTTTTGATGAGCGTCACGAAAAGTGTTTCTTCTCCCTCCCACGGTGCAGTTCTTCCCTAGTGGAAACGCCGTTATCACAGGCTCCGACGACTGCAGCTGCAAGATGTACGACCTGCGTGCCGACCAGGAGGTGATTGGCTACCAGGACACCAGCCTGAACGCTGGCGTCACATCCCTGGCTGTCTCCAACTCGGGCCGCCTCATCTTCGCCGGCTATGATGACTTCAACTGCCACATCTGGGACTCGCTGAAGGGAGAGAAAGTCGGTGAGTGGGGGGCTGATGCGTCGGCTTCTAGAAGGTTGCGCAGGAACATCTCATCTGCAGAAATTCTGAGTGTTGAGTGGTAATTCCCCTCTTCCTGTTACCTCTCCTGTGTATTTTACTCTCTTCTCTCACATCTGTCTCCTTCCATTCCATTTTCTCATTCACTGAAACATCCCTTTTCTCTTCTGTCTTTTCACCCTTTCTGACACCTCTAACCTTTAAATTTTCTTCTTCAATTGTTCACCATCCTCCTTTTTATCCTATTTCTCTCATATCCATTTGCTTTCCCCATTCCCACCTTCATTTTCTCATTTTGTGTGTTTGCTATTTACAATGCATCCTCTCCATACAGTCTCCTTCCTTTTCTTCTAATTTCACCTTTTTCTCTCCTTCTTACCCTGTTTCTCATTGTGCTCTTCCCGTTCTTTAACAATCTCCCTTCTTTTTCCCTCTCTTCTTTCCCCTCCTTCCCCAGGTGTGCTGTCCGGCCACGACAACAGGGTGAGCTGCACCGGCGTCCCCGAGGATGGCATGGGTGTGTGCACAGGCTCCTGGGACAGCTTCCTCAAACTGTGGAACTAAAGCATCTCATATTGGAGGGGGGAGAACAAATATGAGGAGAGGAGGAGATGGAGGATAGAAAGAGGAGGAGCCAGAGACAGGATGGGAGCGTAGAAAACAGAGACGAGGATGCCAGTGAGGTTGGAGAGTGCGATAAGTTTGCTTCCCTCTTTCTCTCCCTCTCTTCTTACTCTTCGTTCACGTATGCAAAAAGATTTTAAAAAAAAAAAATTGCAAGTGAGACACGCTGTGTAAATGGAATCAGGTAAACAGTGCACAGTGCATCCTGCAGTTTGTACACAGGTATCTTATCGATGAAGAGTTAAACACTGGGGGGCAAAAAATGTAAAATAAAATAGCACGTTATTAAAAACAAAACACAGCGGGAAAATCTCTTACTGTCAATTAAACACATATAGATATGTGACTATTTTTAAGAAAAAAACTGTGAAAATAAGACTGTAGGTTTACAGATTTATTTTTATGTACGTCACCAGTAAGAGCCCTGCACTTATTTAGAAATACGGTTGTACATTCATATGTATTTTATAGAAAAAAAAGGCTTTAGAATAAAGAATTAATGTACAGTGTTTTATTATTTCTTTTCATTTTATTTGTGTGTGGAGGTGGGGGGGCTGCACTCTTCCGGTGTACATGTGTGTGTGTAAGCTTCCATCTTGAGTCCACTGCTACCCACCAGCAGCATCTTCGCCACCGCACTGTTGGAAAAGCAACCTGCTCAAACACTCTGTAAACTTTATTTTACTCCCTCACGATTCAGCTGCATTTTGTAGGACTTTTACACTTGTGCAGTTCCTCTGTAAAAAAAGAATAACCAAAAAGAAATAAAAGACAAAATGTTTGTTGAAAATGTTTCTAATAAACATAGAATTCTGCATTAACATCACGTCAGTGTCTGCATAACAGTGTGTGTGTGTGTGTGTGTGTGTGTGTGTGTGTGTGTGTGTGTGTGTGTGTGTGTGTGTGTGTGTGTGTGTGTGTGTGTGTGTGTGTGTCTGGAAATCAGACATCTCTGGAAAACACATCAGTCTGAAAGTAAGTAAGAATAAAACTAAACATTTAATTTGTTTCTGCAACTTAATAGAAACAGCTATATGAATATCAGCAAAATGTCCTGAAACAGGAGCTATAACATCAATCTGAGCTCAAGAGGCAAGGACCAGGGCCACGGATTATTAAGGTGCTGACCTCAATCTCATAATTGAGACTGATTATCCCAGAGCTTTGAAAAAATAAAAATAAAGTCACACATGTGGTAAGTATCATCTTTATTAGGTTTCTACACTCTGAAAGGCACAAAATGTCATTGTCTTGCAAGTAGTATAAAAGCATGAAATAATTGCAAAGTTAATCAATAATGGAAATAATATGGGATTTATTTATTTATTTATTTATTTATTTCGAACATGAAGGTAAAGAGAAATAAAAAGGATACAAAACCAAAACACACAAAAGAAAATAAAAATATAAATCAAACAGCATGGTAAGAATAAATAAGCAAACACCAGTGAACAAAACAAGAAAATTATGTTGTTCATGTTCAAAAAGGGGTAGGAAGAAGTAAACTTATATTTACCTACCCCTAGACTCAAATGAAAATACAAAATTATGACTAAATTAAGTTTATATAACAGAAAATAGTTAACAGAAAACAACAGAAAACAGAGTTCAACTCTCGCCGGTATCAATGCCTATATATACACATACCTGTATAGTAATCATCATCATAGTAATAACAATAATAATAATAATAATAATAATAATAATAATAATAATAGTTAGTCAGTTTACAATATTATCATATCTACAGAATATATATTTTTTTATATTTTATCTTAAATAGTGCTAAGTTTGGACTGTCTTTAACATAGTTTGACACCCATAATTGATATACAAAAGCTTCTTTTGGTTGTACGGATAGTGCAGACTTTTAAGTTAAATTGACCCCTAAACCTATAACCCCCATCTTTGTCTGAAAACATTTGTTGAATATTGTTCGGTAATGTTTTATTCCTTGCTTTATACATTACTTGTGCCGTTTTATATTCAACTAAATCGATAAATTTGAGGGTTTTCGATCGAATAAATAATGAATTTGTGTGATCTCGAAAGTGTGCATTGAGAAAAATATCTCTGAGCAATAGTTTAGGTATGGTAGTAATAGAGAATTATATAAAATAAGCATAGATTTATTATTCAAAAAGTATTTAACCTTTGAAAGAACTGCAATTGATCGAGATAATTTAGCCTCTACATGGTTAATATGGGATTTCCAATTAAGTTTATCGTCTATTATGACCCCCAGAAACTTTACTTCATTTACTCTCTCTAAGTTAACGCCTTCCATCTGTACTTTGATATAATCTTTTTTATTGTAATTTCCAAATATCATAAACTTAGTTTTATTTAAATTAACTCATAACTTGTTGTTATCAAACCATTTTTTTTTAAATTTACTAATCTCTATTGTTATTATTGAAAGGAGTTGTTCTAGATTTTCTCCAGTGACCAGTATGTTGGTGTCATCAGCAAAAAGGACAAATTTTGCTAACTTGGATATGTTACAAATATCATTTATATATTAAATAACACTGGTCCTAAAACTGATCCCTGTGGGACACCACACACCATATTCAGATAATCAGACCTCTGACCGTACATCATAGTGAACTGCTGCCTTTTATCTAAATAACTCCTTACCCAATTCAGAGCTATCCCTCGTATTCCGTACTGTTCTAATTTGGTTATTAGTATGTTATGATTTATTGTATCAAATGCTTTCTTGAGGTCTATAAATGTTCAAATGGCTATTTTTAAATAGCCATTGGAACAGTTAAACCATACAAACATATACAACTATTCAATGTGTGAGTGAAATTATTCAGAGTTGAAGTGGTGGGAGTGATGGTGTTAGGGAGTGATGGTGTTAATAAAACGTAGCTCTAACACTTTTGGACAATATAATTGAGGGTTCCCCACCTCACCCCGGTTCATTATTTTGACCAGCAGGTGGTAGCAAAGTGCCACGTACGCGCTTCGCATTTGACTAATCCAAAACAGCAGAAGAAGACGAGGCCTCCGCATTATTCCGTTGCCGTTTGCCTCTGATAATTCCGACACCACCTGACATCCAGCCTGTTCCCTCCAGCATCTGAGTCGAAACTGCGGACCCCAGCAGCAGCAGCAGCAGCAGCAGCAGCAGCAGCAGCAAGCAAGCTCTCCTCTCCGGGTACCAGCCACAAGCAGCCCCGCCATGGCGCTTCGGAGGTTCTTCGTGGGAGGAAACTGGAAGATGAACGGCAACAAGGAGAGTTTGGAGGAGCTCATCACCAACCTGAACACCGCCCAACTCAGCGAGCAGACCGGTGATCGCACGCACACACACATACTCTCTCTCTCTCTCTCTGTCTGACATACTCACACGCACAAACCTGTTCCGCTAGGGATGAGGGCGTGTTGGCAAAGCCAACAACATGATCGATAAAGAGTCGGAGATCGTGCTAATCAGATGACGCGGTGACATTGAAGGTCATGTGATTGGATGAGTTGCGTAATAGCGCCTGACGTTTCGGTCTAAATGTCAAAAATAACGGAGTGATTTGGCTTTGATACAAGTAAGCAGCCTTATTCTGAAATGTACTTTTTATAGTCTCAATCACTTTCACACATTTTCACATTTCTGCCTTTTTTGTTGTTTTGTCGTTTGTTTGTTTGTTTGTTTTGGGTGCGTTCAAGAGCTCGCCAGAGTGCTTAGATTGCTGAAGGCCGACAGATGCAGCTATCTGTAGGCCGATACCATAAATACCGACATCCTGCCTCTTTGGTTGGACTCTATGTACCCTAAATTAAACGTTTATTTGGCATAATAAACCATGCAATATGTAAAGTGTCTCATTTGCTAAGTAACGCTCATTTTGGCGGTATAAGATGAAATTCAGCCGTTTCAATTAGTTGCTAAATGCTATTAGCTATTAGCTTTTATTGTAAAATTTAAAAAAAAAAACAAAAACACTCATATATCCTTGTATCTGAATTCTTTAAAGCCTGTCAGATGGTGAACACTCATTTGCATGAGATGTTTTTGACCACCCCTCAGAATGTGCATTTTATTTGTGTCTATGCAGCTTACTCATAACGTCAGTAGCTTCTATTGCTTACATTTCTCATTTCATGTATTCTAACATGCTTCTTATGCATTGTACAACATGCCAAATGCAGAGGGAAGAATAAAATGTTTTTAATAGAAAGTATGAAAGTGAATGAATGTGTTGCTGCCCTGTTTCCAGAGGTGGTGTGCGCTCCCCCCTCCATCTACTTGGACTTTGCACGCTCCAGTCTCGATCCAAAGATCGGCGTCGCAGCTCAGAACTGCTTCAAGGTTGCCAAGGGAGCGTTTACAGGAGAAATCAGGTGCGGTCCACACAGTAGACCAACACTGATGGGATAACAGCAGGTGATGGGTGGTCAGGTGACCTTGACGTGCCTGTAATTCCTCCTCTCTCCCCCTCCAGTCCTGCTATGATAAAGGACTGCGGACTCGACTGGGTGATCTTGGGTCACTCTGAGCGCCGCCATGTCTTCGGGGAAAGCGACGAGCTGATAGGACAGAAGGTGGTAGCGTTTTCTGACTATATTTTCTTTCTAGTCGATCTGTGTGTTTTTTGCGTGTGCATGGAAAAAATATTGTTTTAGAACAAAACAGGCAGCTGTTTGCACTCCTTTGGTAGGTGCCATGTATTTTTATTTTTATTTTTTTTTTGCTATGCAGAAACAAATTCATATAGTATCCTTAGTAACCTTATTCCAAATCACACCCTAATCATGTTGCTGTTTTTTTTATCATTCCGTCACATTATAAAAAAAAACAGAAATGCAACCTAAGATTGGAAATACTGAGAAAATGAATAAACTAGACTTGCAGTCTGCAATTTCTTGCAAGCACTGTTAGCTTGTCGGACCCGAGTCCGGATAATGCGGCAGAAGGTGGATGGATGGATGGTGTAGAAAAACAAGAGTGGAATATATATATATATATATATATATATATATATATATATATATATATATATATATATATATATATATATATATATATATATATATATATATATATATATATATATATATATATATATATATATATATATATATATATATATATATATATATATATATATATATATATATATATATATATATATATATATATATATATATATATATATATATATATATATATATATATATATATATATATATATATATATATATATATATATATATATATATATATATATATATATATATATATATATATATATATATATATATATATATATATATATATATATATATATATATATATATATATATATATATATATATATATATATATATATATATATATATATATATATATATATATATATATATATATATATATATATATATATATATATATATATATATATATATATATATATATATATATATATATATATATATATATATATATATATATATATATATATATATATATATATATATATATATATATATATATATATATATATATATATATATATATATATATATATATATATATATATATATATATATATATATATATATATATATATATATATATATATATATATATATATATATGTATATATATATATATATGTATATATATATATATATATATATATATATATATATATATATATATATATGTATATATATATATATATATATATATATATATATATATATATATATATATATATATGTTATTAAAAAGGTTTTAAGAGTTCTTATAAATAAATAAGTTCTTTTTCATCATCTCCTTTTTGATCATGTGTATTTCAGCCTCCCAGTCTGATTGCACTCGATAATAAACTATTGTCATTGGCTTCTGATTGTGACTAAATATAACACACTGGGCTTTGGCACATGAATGCGCAATCCAAATGCCTTGTTGTTGTGATACTCGCACATTAAGTGTGTCTTATGTAGCCTCTTGTGAACTCTTGGTTTTCCGGTCTGGTGTCTCAGGTGGCTCACTGTCTGGAGAGCGACCTGAGCGTCATCGCCTGCATCGGAGAGAAGCTGGAGGAACGGGAGGCCGGCACCACAGAGGAAGTGGTTTATAATCAGACGCAGGTTATTGCAGGTGATCAGAGGGGGGTCTTTTGATCTTGATTACTTTTAGTTGTCTTGTCAGATTCCTGTTTCTGCCCAAGGTTTGGAGCTGTGGGCTATTAATGCTACCTGGATGTAATTTCTGTGAAATCATCACTTTATGTAGCCCATTTATCTACTTTAAGAAGGCTGCAGACTTATTTAAAATGTAAATAGGTCAGTGTTCCCTGATGGAGGGTGAATTTCTCTAGAAGCAGCTGTCGAGTTTCTATTAATGCGCAACAGTTTTTCCTCTTAAAACAAGTTCAGTGGTGATGTGCAGTTTCTCGAAATCTTGTTCTCCTTTGCTGTTCTGTATGTCATCTTTCTTGAATGTTAAAAGTAGTTTAGAAACTTTCAGTTTTTTTGAGAAATCCTTGTCTGGGTGCCTTAGATAACGTGAAGGATTGGAGTAAAGTGGTGCTCGCGTACGAACCGGTGTGGGCGATCGGCACCGGGAAGACGGCCTCACCTGAGCAGGTACCGCTGACTCCATCCACCGTGACTCTTCCTGAACACTGAATGAATCAATGTTAGTTATGCAGTTCTATATCACACTTTTATTGAGACACATTCCAGTATGTTGATTTGCCAGTGTCGGAGATTCCCACGATAGTCAGAAATGAGATTAAGATACAAGATAGCCTCAGTCTCCCTGGTCCAGGAGCATTTTATACCTTTTATGCAGGTACTGTGATGTTGAATGTGCGTGTCTGTGATCGTGTCCAGGCTCAGGAGGTCCATGAAAAACTGAGGGCGTGGCTCCGAGCCAACGTTTCTGACGATGTGGCTGATTCTGTGCGCATCATCTACGGAGGTCAGTGCTGCTCTTGTTTGTCAAGTGTTGTTTTGTTTTCGTTTTTTTTAACTTGACAGATTTTTTTGACCTATTTCACAACTGAAAAAATTGGTTTGAGATGTAAATTATACACACATTTTAAAATGTCATTTGCATCGCTAGTATTTTATTGTTGCATGTCTGTGTTGGTGACCGATACTGCAGGTGACCACCAGGTGGCAGTTGCAAAATTTTGACTTTACATTTCACAATATTTCTTACTGTCTTAGAATAAACATATTTACATTTATTTCATCAGTTTGGAAGAGATTAATTGTCTTCCATTCCACAATTTGTTGTAGCCAAAGCTGCAGAACGCTGATCTCGCTGTTGCATATTTCAGTTCCGAAAATGAAGTATGATCCAACATGTGTTTCTCTCCCTCCGTATGGCAGGTTCAGTAACAGCTGCCAACTGCAGAGAACTGGCATCTCAGACCGACGTGGACGGGTTCCTGGTGGGCGGAGCTTCTCTCAAACCAGAATTTGTCGACATCATCAACGCACGCGAGTAGCAAAACACAAGAAGCGGCTCTGTCAGAGACGCTGGGTCTCACTCTACCCTGTAGTCCATCACTGTGTCTGCACACTGGGTCTCTTGATCCAGTTCTTATTCACTAAGAGATGTTGTATGTAAGACAGATCAGTAAAACTGGTCTTTAGTTTCTTAATTTCAGAGCTAAAATGAATATAAAGTATCTTTTTCATATATATTTACTTATTATGAAAGAGAAAATATATTTCCCACAGAAACCAGTCACTCTGTTTTTTGTCTTTGCACTAGTAATGGTGTGTTTATGATGCCCTTCACATTAAAAGCTCCAGCCAGACTGTTTGTGAATGCACGCTCACACTTGGGCGTCAGGGTCCTTTTCCTTTAAGAGGTTGTTGCCGATAAACACAAGAGCTTTATGTCTGTCTTGCTGCACTCTGCTGCTGTGTGTTTAACACATTCCTCAACAGTACGAAACTGAGCAAGTGGGAAAAAAAATAAATATGTTGAAAGTGTTTATCTGAAATGTGTCTTATCTGTCAAATTAGCCAGTTGTTGTTATCTACGATATGTTTCCTTTATGTGTGTGTGTGCTTTACATGGTGATTAAGACGGTGGTGATTGCCAGGAATAATAATTGCTGCTATTCTTCTGCATTACAACCAAGAAGCGTTGCCTGTTACATTATACTGCAATGAAGCATTTTGGAAACATAAAACACATGGCTGAGATGGATTTGGATCACAGATCAGGGCAGATTCTCTGCATTTTAGGAGAAAAATCAAAGTCTAGTTATTTATTGGTCACATGACCTCTGATGTTTTTACAGAAACATTGTGTTTTTAAAACAATAAGCACTCCTAAATGCAACCCTTTCGAGATAAACCCAGTCTCTGCAGCCCTGGAGAGCCAAGGTCAGACTGGTAATTTAGAAAAATGGCTATTACTAACAGAAACCCTGTCTGTGCTTTCACATTTCATAAACAAAATAGTCTTCAGCGAGTTGTTGGTGTCAAAAATAAATCAATCAGTCGCCCACACATTTCCAATGTGTTAACCACACTTAAGTGAAAATCAATGAAGCAAAGTTGCAGCAGAGACAAACAAAGACAAAAAGAAACCTTTGAACTCTGATTTAAATTGTAAATTAACATGTTTTATTTCACATTATTTTCAGTGACAAGCATTCTGTTCTGTTTTGGTTTTTTTGTATTTTCTTTCATCTTCTCAACACAGCTGTCACAGACATTCAGGAGGGACAGAGGGACTCTAGCAGGGTGTTTTTTTTTTCTTCCTCTCCTTATTTTTATTAGAACTTCAAGCATAGAGAACAAATAATCATAATCACATCCAGGAGGAAAAGATTAAAACCAATAAAGAGACACGACAGGAAGAAAAATAAGACGAGAAGAGGACAGAAGTGGGCAGAGTGCAGGTACTTCAGTGTCCAGGTGAGTGTGTGAGTGTTTGTGTACCTTTTTTTTCCTGAAATAATTTCAGGTTGTTTCGTCCTCTTTTGGTGCACAGTTTTTCATTATTATTATTATTATTATTATTATTATTAATATTATTGTTATTTAAATCTCTTTCAGTTGCGCGCTTCTGTCTAAGTGACTATCATATTACTATTTATCTCTTTGTTTTAACAAAGAACTATAATCCTCATTTTTGCAGGTCTGTCCCTTAACTGTACATGAACTATTCCTTTAAAACTACAGTAACAGTGCATGTCTGGCTTATAAATTCGGTATTTTTTTGCGTGTTTGCGTGTTGCATTTGTGTTTGTGTGTGTGCATACAGCATCAACTCACCATTACATCAGTGCATAAATCATTTTGTTCATCTCTTTTTTTTTCCTCGTTCCTTTGCTCATTATGTTATTTTCTTATTTCAGGAATCTGTGTGATATTGTCATTTTTACATGGCTCGATTGAAGTTTGTTGCATCTGTCAGTTTGTATGTGTTTGTGTGTGCGCGCGTGCGTGTCTATGTGCGGTCATTCATCCGTCAGGTTCACAACAGTGCGCTGGGATTCCTGAAGTTATGGCCTGCGAAGCGAGCCAGGTCGCCCAACTCCTCCTCAATCCTGCAGTTGAGGAAACAGATGAAGCGTTGAAAGGTCATTCATTCATTCATTTTTTAACTTTTACTTTTTCATGAAGACAACACATTTTGGAGACCGTTTCCCATAGCAATTCACCAGTACTGTGTAATCATTTGGGTTCATTGCCTTGATAAGTCCGCTAAACCTTAGAATTATTTTGAAATTCAATTTTTCCAGTGTTTCCAGTGTGTGGAAAAACAACAATATGTTGCTGTATTAACAATGAGTGTGTGGTCCAGTAAAATAATTCTGTCCAGGACCAACACATAGATGCTCAGTCAACCAAAACTAACGGCATTATATATTAAAAATAATAATAATAACAATAATAATAAAATAAAAATAAATCTGAATGGCCCTCTTTGGTGACTGGTAAAATGAACTAAACTATAACCTCTGTTACAAGTTAATTGGTTTTAAATAAGCGGAATATCCCCTAAAATGCTGATGAAAATGTCTTACTTGTGTTTCGCACGTTATGAAGGGAAACGTTCACGTCAAATCGACATGTCTCTGCTTGACCCACTGCGGCATAACCCACTTCAACCCCTGCGATGTGCGTGTGCGCACGCTTCGCCGCACTTATTAGCGTCCCTGGCTGGTTAATGCCCCTGTAAGTCTTTGCACCGTCCACCTCTCCTGCGTCTCCTCGCCGCCGCAATGGGATTACAGCTCTGAGCCGATCCCTCCTCCCCTCCTTCTCTCGTCCTTCCTCCTCTTCCTCCTCCCCCTCCTCACCGTAATACATGCATGCTCCTCCCTGTCCCGGTTCCTCGGCCCCCACCCTCCCCCCTCCTGTTGCTGCTGACTGGCTCGAAAGCGTGGGGTGACACCGGCGCTGCCGTCACCTGCCACGTCAATTAGCCCCTGTGGCGCTGAGCGCCGAGGGAGAGCAGAGCAGCCATCCGCCAGAGGAGCTCTGTCGCAAGGCTGCATGGTTTTGAGCCCAAACGAGGCGCAGGCTGAGGATACTGAACTGAGCGGCGAAGTAAACGGGTGGTAATTTAGTTTTAAATAAATACAAAATTCATGCTGACAAATTTCAGCCAACAGCAGAAGTGAGTCAGCTACTTGCACACACACATCCACAAAGTTTTTTTTAAATGTAGAATTCCAAGCAGTCAGTCAAAGACAAATGGCTTGCTTCTCAAGAGGGCATGTACCTACACGCGCTAATATATTCCATTTAATGAGACATATCATTGCCGAATAGGTAAAAACAGCCAAAATAAAGTTGTGTAAATGATTATGTCTGCTGCTTACTGACCTCATCAGCTGGTTGTACTTGGCCAGTCTCTCAGATCTGCAGGGGGCGCCAGTCTTGATCTACAATACAGATGGAATTAAAAACCATTGAGTGAGCATATATATATATATATATATATATATATATATATATATATATATATATATATATATATATTTCTTATTTTTTTGGTTAAAAACATTTTTAAAAAATGCGGGTGTGTACCTGTCCAGTGCAGAGTCCCACCACCAGGTCGGCGATGAAGGTGTCCTCAGTCTCTCCTGAACGATGGCTGACCATCACGCCCCAGCCATTAGCCTGAGCCAGTTTGCACCTGACAGACAACAAATGCATATGTGGTTTTTTTTTGAGACAATCACCACTTTTAAAGCCGTCTCTGTTGCACATCCTCGGCCCTGGAGTCTCAAGGTAGGTGCTGCTGGCGGTTATATCGTCTTAGCTTTGAAGAGCTTTTGTAACTTTGTAAAACAAATACTGACAAGAATGCCAATGACATTTTCCTTGACTTTTCAAGGGACAATAAAGCGCCCGTCTCGCCGATGCCCACTGCCCCGCTTGACAAAAATAACGGTCTAATGACGCAGGCGGCCTTTTCATATGACAGGTGCAATAAACGTATTTATTACCCATTTTTATCTCCCCTACCTCCCTCTATAATCCAGCTCCACCGCTGTGATTGATGGCTCCTTGAGCCTGAGTGACGTTTGAAGCCTGGGAACAATGACGCATGCTGCTGTTCTCCTCCAGCGCATCGAGGAGCCAGAGATCCGCGCCGAGATTCTAGCCGGCTGCATCAATTTTTTTTTGATCACGCACATCCTCTCTCTCTCTCTCTCTCCCTCTCTGCGTGTCGCCACTCACCCGCGCAGCAAGGTCAACATGGCTGACGGGTGGTGAGTGATGTGGCCGCGTTCGCTGTCTGTGCTTCCACCCCCGCGTGGGCCACCGACAGCACGACAGCTGGGTCTCTCTTAATTTCCCTGCAGGCCTCTTTGTCATCGGAGCCACGACGGACGACCTTTGGGCAGTTTGAGTTCACTGCACTGAGCCGACTGCATGCTTGACTGGTTTGTAATATTGGAATTGTTCACAGGTTGATGAATTTCCTGTTTCTGCTTTAATCACCAACAAGGATTTCTCTTGGGTATCTTTTTTTGAAAGGTAATTGGTGGACCACTCAGGTTTTACTACTGCTAGTTTGGTCAAGTGTAACTTATAATTGGAAGACTGACTGTAGCTGATTTTCCATTACCCCTAGAATTGTGCAAAACCTAAATATCGCATTAAAAACTGTACTAATTGTAATGGAAACACCTAAACTTGGAAAAACCTCTCAAATATGGCTAAAAGGTTTTGACGCCCTCATGAGGTGGTTTTTCAGACGTATCCATATAGGGGTATATCGCAAGAGTGTCATGGAAACACTTTTTTCGCATCACCGGATGTGATGTATGGGGCGTTATGTTTGGATGGAGGAGGAGACGGAATATTTTTTACAAGTTATCAAAGAGAAAAATATAACAACCATTCTTGACAGCAAACAAATGAAAACAAACAAAAGCAAACGTAATTCTCTTAAAATCTTGTCCCGTGAGATTTTACGAGAATTACGGCTTATGCGCTTCAACACCAATGGAAACACCAACCAATCGCAATTGTACTCTGTCAAAATTTTAGAAATATCGCTTTTATCTTGCGAAAAACTGAAATTGGAAACGCAGCTACTGATGCATCTCCAATTGTGGCATGCAGCAATGTGCTGCAGTGTCTTTTGACTTCTGGTTAAACAGAGTTGGGACAAAAGCGAAGACATTGAAGGAAATGAAGGAAAACATTTTCCATTGGAGCACAGCAAGACGGATCAACCAGGTTGCAGAAGTGAAGCTTTCGCCATTGAGAAGCAGTGGAAGGCTACCTCTACCCTTCCTGTAGCTTTGTTTCTTTAAATTCTGATTCTTTGAACTGACAGTATAGATCGAATGACGGGGACTCACCCTTGTATGGCTTCAGTGACGGAACCAATCTGGTTGACTTTGAGCAGCAGGCAGTTGCAGGCTCGCTCCTCGGCCGCTTTCTCTATCCTCTTTGGGTTGGTCACGGTCAGGTCGTCCCCCACGACCTGAATCCCCACCCGGGCCGTCAAACGGGACCAGGCCTCCCAGTCGTCCTGGTCAAACGGATCCTCGATGGACACCACTGGCGAGTAAAAGACGGGTGAAGATTTAGTCACCGAGCTTTTACCTCTTTGAGCGCGTCAGTAACAACGCTGTCCGCAGTTTACCTGGGTAGTTGTTGACAAAGTCCTGGTAGATGTCGGCCAGCTCCTCTGCTGAGATGTGTCTTGACGAGTCCGGCGGGGATTTGAAGTCCAGGTCGTACTTCCCCTCACGGTAGAACTCCGAAGCAGCCACATCCATCCCCACCACCACCTTCTCTGTGAAGCCGGCCTTGTCAATGGCCGTCTGCAGGAGCTCCAGAGCTGGGCAGAAGAATTTTTTTTCTTTATGTAAGAAGACACAAGAGGATTTGCTGACTCAAGGACCTATAAACATTTTCATAATAAGTCCCTTATTATACCAAACTTAGGGCGCGTTCAGACTGCCAGCCAAAATCTGATTTTTAGCCCATCCAGATTGAAACCAGATGGCTCTTTTGTAGTCTGAACAGTACAAATCAGATGAAATCCGATTTTTGCAAAACAGATTGAAACCACCTTCGGGAGGTGGTTTCAAATGGTATTTGGACAGATGCGTCTCAGTCTGAACAGCTCCAAACACAGCGATAGGTTTTGACTGTCTGGCGTCACTCTACATGACGCAAGAGCCAATGCGCCAGACCAGAGAGCTCCATTCCAGGTGCAGAGCTGTAACCTAATGGAGCAGACAGAAGAAGTAGAAAACAGCAGTCCCTGGACAGAGGAGGAAACTCATTGGCTCATCAGTCTGTGGGGAGAGAGCTCCATTCAAGCCGGGCTCCAGGGCATACATCACAACAAGTGCTGCTGTTGCAATTATATGACATCACACGCTACACGCTATGCTGGACGACGGCTCCACTCTGACGTCGTTGCTACAGCAACCTGTTAGATCAGTCGATATTGTGGCCCAGTCTGAGCACAGCCAGATCCCATTTGGACACTTGCTAAAAACAGTGTGTGCAGTCAGAGAAGGAACCTGATTTGAATCAGATTCGCCCGCAGTCTGAACCAGCCAAAGTTTCCCAATGGTTCTCAAGTAATGTGCCTTGGACCCGTCAATGAACTGAACAGAAGTGAGAAGGGCATTCATTACATCCGTGCTCTCACAGTTCTGGATCAGCTCTTTGTGACATCACACTTCTGGCTTGAGGAGTTTTCGTCGCTTTTAAATTCTACTGGAGGTTTCTAGTTTGGATACCAAAATACTCTCCCTCACCCTCACTGTTCTCCAGGATATTGGGAGCGAATCCGCCCTCGTCCCCGACGTTGGTGGCATCCTGGCCGTACTTCTCCTGGATCACGCCCTTCAGGGTGTGGTAAAGCTCCGCCCCTATCCTCAATGCCTCCCTGCAATCCAAAAATATAAGAGGAGGTGGACACGTTTAAGATGTCTGTCATCTCTCCGGATAAGGCGCTGGAAGGTGAATATTTACTTGAAGGACTCGGCTCCGACAGGTAAAACCATAAACTCCTGCATGGCCAGCTTGTTCCCAGCGTGGGAACCCCCGTTTATCACGTTGAAGGCCTGAGGATGCGAAATGAAAACATAATTTGGGCATGTTTGTATTGTGTGATGTGGCGATGATCGATGTGGTGCAGTTCGGTGGGTCTTACAGGAACAGGAAGCACCAGCTCTGTGTTTCCAGCCAGGTCAGCTATGTGGCGGTACAGAGGGATGTCTTTCTCTGCCGCACCAGCCTTGCAGATGGCGAGAGACACTCCCAGGATGGCGTTGGCTCCAAACTGAGCTGTTTGACGGGAAGTCAGGTTTTTGTGTCAAAATGTCAGTTTTTATTAGAGTTTCACATTAAAATGTGGCCAAATTAGGCATCTAATTATTTTGTGAAGGGAACCTTAACAAGTGAAAGCATTAGATAAAAACCTGCATTTATATCTTTGAATGTTTTTTGTACTCATTTGTACATAACCCACCAGTACCATACACTGATAATTGTATATTTTTACTCCACATCAATAGGACTTATATTAAGATATGATAACATGCAGGTCATACAGTACATGTATACAAACAGGTTTCTAAAACCTGATGTTTTTTCATGCTCCTCTGGCAAACAGCTCTAACTCAAATAAGTTTATTGATCCACAACAAATAAAATGGTGATTTTAAGTGAATAATTCTTATTTGAGTCTGTTGTTGAGACATTCTGATTCAGATGAAGTCCTCAAGTTCCTTTGGTGGTTTGTCACACCAAATAAATACATTTCTTGCTCAGATGCACAGTACAAAGAGTCTTTTCAAAAAGTCTGCAGCTTGATTTTTGGTCTGGTGTGTTCATTTATTTCTCCAAACAAAATTATTTTCTCTGCTGATACAGAAATGTGCATGACTTTAAAGATTTTTTTGTTCTTTGTGTTAAATCAACAGCAACACTGCTTTTAATCTGCATTAATTAATTAGGCATTCTGCATTAGTTCTACTCACTGGCAATTAATGTACTCTAGCTCTGCAGTAACATCTTTCAAAGTGTTTGTGACTCCGCAATCTGATGTTCAGCTATCTCCATCTTTCTGACTTACATTTGTTTTCTGTGCCGTCCATCTCGATCATCATGTTGTCCAGCTGCTCCTGTTCCACCACGCTGATTCCCTGCAGACAAACACACAAGAACAGCAAGACAAACTTTAATACAACACACACACTGTGCAGAAATGTGTATATTTACAAGTTTGAAGAACCTTTTAAAAAGCAATTTTCAACTTTTTATTTGCACTGTTATGCATTTTATGTAAGTATGAAGAGATTAATGGTTGCAAATCCACGGTTTCTCAAACCGTTGTAATATTTGCCATATACACTTTTTTGTTTGAATGAGGCGGAACAGATGAACATAACAGAATGAAAATGAGCAATGGTTCCTTCAAACAGGGACTGCTAATTTCAGAGACTTACAGAGGCAATGAGGGCAGGACCCAGAGTGTCATTGATGTGCCCAACTGCCTTCAAAACGCCTGATGGAGAGAATAAACAGTGATTTTGTTAAAGTTAGTTAAATTAACAACTAGGAAAGATGAGCAAACAAAACATTCATGCAATACATTTTGAGACTTAAAAACAAAAAGCTTTATCTTTATCTTCTGACACGGCTTCTTTACATTGGTCACTGTTGCATCTGCTGACAAGAAGTGGAGGGCACAGTGGCCATGCACTTGCAGTCAACCACTAGGGGGCAGTCATTATATTTCAATCTCGCTTGAGGAAAAACGGTACAACCATCTTTGTATGTCCACTGCACGTAAATATTTAGTTGTTTTTTTTTTTTTCATAAAATCCTAAACATATTTGCATTTGTCACTTTGTTCCCCAAAATGTGGCATCGGTTCAGGAGAAACTAAACATTAATGTAATTGTCCAATCAACTCAGTGAGCAGGTTATAAATGGAAATGGGACAGGAACAAACCACCAGGGGCGAACTAGGAGTTCAGTTTTAGAAGTCTCCTGCTCCTTGTGGAATAAAATCTTGTCATTTGGCTCCAGCAAATTGGAAAGTGCTACTTTATGGAATGCACATAGTAAACACACGCACCTTTGCCCTTGTAGCGACTCTTGTCACCATCTCGGAGTTCCAGAGCTTCATAGATCCCTGTGGAGGCTCCACTGGGCACCGCAGCCCTGAACAAACCTGAAGGTCAGACACACACAAACACAGTGAGAATTTTGCAGTAACACTGTGTCAGGTGTGCTTGAATTCTTATCAGGAGGGGTTACAAATATATATTATAAAATTGTATATACATTGTAGTGTAAACAATATTGTATGAACATTTTCCATCTTAAACTTTTTTGCATGCAGCAGCTCTGTTTAATGTTTTATCCATGTTTGATGAGTTATATTTAGCAAACTTTTGATAAACTAGAGCAGGTAAAAGGAGTGAAGGACTGGGAAGTTTATTGACAGGCAAGAGTTATTTTTTTAGAAAACAAGATTCTAAAGTGAGTTTGTATTTAAATCCTAGTGATAACAGAGATTGAAAGCCATGAGTCACAGCATTTTTATTGTGTTTTTTAGTTTTATTTATGATTATAAATAACACATTTTTCTGTGACATTCATTTTTTTTAAATCAATTTTTACAATGTAATTTGATATGCTGCTGTCTTTGTGGGTGGATTAATGATGAAGAATGTAGTTTGACGTCAAAGAGAATTTTAACAATCCAAGAAGCAGCTTTTCAATGCATTTATGTACATTCAAGCCCTGGCAAATCAGAGCAAACAGTCTTGTGACGTCATCTTATTTTACTTTATTCTCAGATGAGTAAGCTAGTCTCCAGTCACCTTTCTCTGTGCTGAGGTCCACCTCCACAGTGGGGTTTCCTCTGGAGTCTAAGATCTCCCGGGCTACGATGCTGACGATCGACATCCTGTGGGACACGCCAAGAAATGAGGTTATGACTGCCTGCCTATACGGCTCCATGCCGTGAATGATTTAGAGGGTGAGAAAACTTTCGCTGATATTGGGAATGAGTCGGGGTGGAGGGAACGTCGGGGATGAAAAGATCTATTTTTAAAGTAAAAACGCAGAGAACATCCTGTCAGGGGAGACAAGAACCCTCACATTAGTGCACACTCACTGTGAAAATCAAAGCCCGGCACTGAAGACACACACACACACACACACACACACACACACACACACAAACTGCAGTAACTTTGCCGTTTCTGGGAGCAGACTGCAGTAAAATCCTACTTCATCATTTTGCAAATGCTTCCATCTTGCCTGGAAGCTCCGGCTAGTATTTTTCCCCCTCGTTCTGTTAGTTCTACCTCACAGGGACCATTTTTCCTATTCTGCCAATGAGCTTATATCTGTTTTTGAAATATAAAACCTATTTGAGAAAAAAAGAAGTCTGTATTCTGTGCACTAGAAATTCACTTTAAAATGAAATGAGATTTGACACAACAAGCCAACTAAACATACTAGGCAGCTGGAAAAGGGGCTTTGTGGGCAGTACATTTACCCTTTCTGTTAGCAGTACAATAGTAGAGTTTTTTCTCCTGATGTTGTTTACTGCCGCCGCTTCCTCTCTCTCTATAGACACAGCTTGAGGGGGGGGAAGAGAGATCCTACAGCACTAACCAGAAGGAAAAAAAATGCTTCTCACGTGCCATTGAACGCTTTGAAAAACATCTCGACCACAACAGAGTGCATCCGTGTGGGTTAGAGCACAGTGGCTGTCTCTGTTAAAAGAGCGGCTCGTCGGCTGTGGCTAATTTCGGAGCCTTTAAACAACCGTTGCGAGTATGTGGTCCAGTCAAATGGTTAAAGGGAATAACCGTTAATCGGTGACAAAGAGGGATCACGAGGTACCCCCTCGTCGTAATTCCGCACAAATTAGACGGTTGCCAGAGACTTCGCTTGGCAATCGACAAGTGCTGCTCGGTGAGGGACGGATAAAAGGAACCAGGAATTCACACAAAATGAAAGAAAGTTGTGCTTCAAAGAACCGATCAGCACTTGAAAACTCTCCTAAGACTGAAGAGCCTCTTCAGCGTAATGATGAGCCAGAGTTGCAGCACAATGTGGCTATATGACACACTCATAATATCTCTGGTGTCGTCACCTCTCCTCACATCAACATGAATACCCCACCATTAACCTAACAATGCTAGCAAAACAACTTTCCTCATAAAATCCGGTGACATTGTCCCAGTCACACGCGCCTCCCAGCCGGCTGTGCGGAATGTTTAAATCCAGCTCATACGCTGCACTGACAACTAATTGGATTGCTGCTTCGGACTTCTGTATCAGCGCGGCGTTATTACACTGGAAGACACGGAGCTTCGGTCCTCGTTGTCGTTTTCGCTATCACCCATCTCCATGGGTGTTTCCCCTCATTGATATTCCAGGCACGCACAACTGCAACGATGTGTCAAAAACAGATGAGCCTTTTATCCCGTCCCTCGTCTCTGTGCCGTGCGAATACTCAGTGAGGAGGGGAGTCTAGCTTGTTCTGTTACCTTTTGCAAACCAGGAGAGCAAAATTATTTTATGTTATTACCTCCATACTTTGCATTCCTAAAAATGTGTTACAGAATTATATTTTGTGCCATTTCAAGGAAAATTTCATTTTTCTTTTTCTATTAGCCTGATGCTAAAATCAGGCCAATGTGATTTATATTTGTCGTCATCCTTCCCTACTGGCAGGGTTCAAAAAGAAATGCTGAAGGGAAAATGTACATTTAATTAGTTTCATTTTTTAGCACACGACCTTCCAGTCATGATGGTGTTTAAAAAAATGTTTAAAGAACCACAGATCCCCTAGCTCACCTTTAAATAGAAGTTTATCTTCACTTTCACAGCAAGACATTTTTGCTGCAGTAGCACAAATGACCAAAATAAGCAAAACTGCAAGCAGGAAACAAATGTTTGTCAACTTCATCTTAAAGCTCGGCTTTAAAGACCTCGCACAGCCAAGGCTGATGAAATTTTTCCACATTCACTTCATTCATCTTGAATGAAATTGGCGCAAGAAATGTATTTAAAATACTGTTCTGATAAAGTTTGCCTTCCGGTTCAAAACTTATGGTCAAGATTTCCAATAGCCACCTCGTGTCTTTGGGCCCAGAATTGTTACTGAGGCAGTGAACCTTGCTTTTAATCGATCATTTTAAGTATCAGCAGAAAATAAAACTTTTGCCAGTTACTGTACAAATGTATAAATATGGCATGGGCCAAAACGACAATAAACTGCGGCACAAACAGCATCCATCAACATGCGGAGAGAACCATGCACTGTCGTCGTTTGTCCCTTTATAAAGAGAGATATGACTACAGCTGGTGCCGCTCCCATCACTACACTGAACGCCAGTTAACCGCGACATCGACAAGGTGTTTCCTCAATATTTGCTGAACACGTTGATCACAGTACCACAAACACATCTTCCAATCTGTCGCCCCGTCAGTGATGTTATCCCCCCCATCTCCACCCATCTCTCTGCTCGCTCTCTGGCTGTTTGGCCGTGATGCTGCGTGTTACGTAACCTCGACAGGAGCAGCAGCAGGGGCGGCAGCAGCAGCAGCAGCGAGGGAGGACACCAGTGAACGCACCACACCTACCAGAGACTGCAGTGCTCAGCAGAAAACACACCAACGCTGACACGAAAACAAATGAGCGGGCCCGGCCACACAGAGAGCCGCTGCAGGAATGCGAAGCCAGCGCAGAAAGCGTTTCGTATCGTGTCTGGCCTTTTTTTTTTTAAAAATTTTTTTACGCGCCGGCATCGGCTTACTCATCATGAGTGGTGCTCCCCAGAGCGCGAAAAATCTATGGTGATGTCACACTGTTACACTGCAAGTAGGGCGCGCTTGTGCCGAGAGAGGTGTAGGGGTGCGGTCGGTCGGTCGGTCGACGGAATTTGCATCCCAGCTGCTTCCTCTTTGACATATGGGGGCTCAGGCAGAGACGTGTTGGAGAATTCAGCTCAGAGAGCTGCAGTGTTTGGGAGAGACGGCATCACACATCTGTGCGCATCTGCTGGCAGGGAAACCCTTGATTTGCTCGACTTGCAGCCAGTGAAGTCAAAGGCACAAAGTCAACGCAGACCAGGGGGCGCAAAACGAGCAGCTGGTCCCTCCGAGGCTCGAAAAGCAGCCGTTCAAAATGTTTTATGAAATTCAACCTTTCCCATCTTTTTGATGGTCAACAGTCCTGGAACTACACTACCCATAACCCTTAGCCAATGTTCCTGGGAGAACAATCCAGCGCTGCATCAAATTCAGGAGGCTTCACCGTGGCATCATGGCTGCTGACTCGATCCAAAATGGACGCACGGTGTAAAAGTCAAAGTTTTAGTCCGTTTGTGCCAAGAGAAGCAGCTTGTTTCCTTCAGCAAACCAATTCATGTTGGCTGTGAGCAGCACAGTGGCAAAGAGCTGAAACAATCGCCATTCAAACAGTTAAAGCTGTTTTATAGATCAGGATTTGCACCGAGCAATGGCTTTTTGCTTGCTATACTGCTGGAAGTGAAAAAGACTGGTCTGCCGCTGCCCAGTTCATCAGCTGGAAGAATTCCATGCGTGCTCACCGTTTAATATAAATACTGAGAAATGGGAGGGAAACAGGAAAACGGTAGACAAGAGAAAGCAGAAGAGTGATGGGGGAATAATGCAGACGTTGGATTAAAATACCCAGATTTGCAAGAGAGAGAGATGTTGTAATAACCGTGAGGAAGGAGAAAGAGAGATCCTGGTGTGTGTGTGTGTGTGTGTGTGTCAAGAGCGCGATGCGAGAGAGGGGGCAGGGGGAGAGGAAATGGAGAGAGAGATAAATAATTAAATGACCCTGTTTGGCTGAAGAAGAAAGAAAGATGGAAGGAGGTGGAGGAGGCTGAACAGAAGGCACGTATCTCTCTTTCCCTCTCTCTCTCTTTATCTCTCCCTCTCTCTCTCTCTCATACACACACACACACAGATACACACAGTAAGTGGAGCAACCGCACACACACACACCAGGCACACAAATATCTTATAGTCACTTTATCACAATTACCCCAATAGGCTTCCAATTACACACACATTTTACATCCACCCACATGTCACATGTGGTGTCAGTGGCACACACACACACACACACACACACACACACACACACACACACACACACACACGTCTTTGCGTGAAATGCCAGCGAATAAATCGTTGAATTTTCCTGCAGCTGAAACACATAACACACAAACATATAAACACAAACGCTAACTAAGGATCCAGTACTGAAACACACACACACACACACACACACACACACACACCACGACCATGACAGGTTAGAGCCATGCAGACACACACAATATTGTTCCTGCCAAAACATTCCCATATTTTTTTTCATTTTTTTTTTTTCTATCTTCCCCTGAGCCCAATGCCTTCTCTCTCTCTCTCACTCTCTCTCACATACACACACACACACACACACACACACATCTAACAGAAACATAGCAACACTCATCGACAGAGTAACACCTAAAACACCTAAGACGCACACACACACACACACACACACACACACACACAGATGGATCTAAGGAATGTATATGGCCCTTTCTCCTCATATTCTCATATATACACACGGGGACATGCAAAAGCCATTTTCAAAGGATGCTGAGGAGAAGCATCTCGAAAACACACACACACACACACACACACACATTTCCATTTCTCTCATGCACACACGCGCACACAGACACACAGACACACAGACACACACACACACACACACACACACACGGTTCCAGCATCAATCCACATTTTTCCTCTAAGAAAATTGGGTAGCATGCAATAAAATATCAACTGTAAAAAGAAAAAAAAAGATGGATATTCAAAATAAATGGGAAGAGAGGATTTCCTGCCTTTACCTGCCGCCTGTGTGTGTGTGTGCGTGCGCGCGCGCTCTGCCTTTCACGGCGACCGAGAAACACTGAGGAGGCTGCGAGAGGGAGGGAGGCAGGAAGAGAGAGGAAAACAGGAGGGAAGGAGGGGGTGCGATGTGTGTGACTGAGGGGGGAGGGGAGATGACTCAGAGGGAGACGGAGAGAGAGAGAGTGAGAGAGAGAGAGAGAGAGAGAGAGAGAGGTTAATTAAAAAAGGAGGCGATGGACAGAGGGGTGGGATGAAGGGATAAGGATGCGGTGCAGAGGCTTGTCCGCCGACAGAGGTGGTAAAAATAGATGAAGTGAGCGTCGCCTCTCTCTCGCTATCTGCTGCTGCTGCTGCTGCTGCTGCTGCTGCTGCTGCTGCTGTGGCAGCAAATGGGGTGCAGTCGATGTATCTGCAGTTACATAATTCATCCCTCTCCAGCGCACCCAGACATGATGATGATACCCTGTGTGTGTATGCGAGACAGAGCATTTCACCGCTCAAGAGCTGTAAACAATGGTGCTGAAGACAACTCTTAGAAGGCACGAGAGTGTTTTATACTTGGCAACAGTGGTCACTGCATTCCCATTTCTTTGCCCGCCAGTTCCATAATTATTGTGATACTCGACATGGCATCTCAACCCAGAGGTCAATCACAATGTTTGTAGTCTTCCTGTTTCACCCACAGCTCAAACATTTAAATATCACTCAACAGCAACACAGCGGCTTTCGTGGCTTAAAGATGAACCTCTGTTTGCCATCAAATTGATTATCTCACTAGACTAACCTAAAGGTCCTAACGGATACCATTATCGTATTTGGTTTGATCGAATTTATATATAACTTTTTGAAATAAAAATATACAGGCACTTTATGCTTCTATTTCATTTTTTATAATAACTTGGTGCTAATCAATTTTTAGTTGCAAGGCTCAAATTTGCTGGCTGCTCCTTTGAGTGCAGGGCAATGTGGGATAAATATTGATCACCATTGAGTCCTATCATGGTCACATAGTACATGATCTAAGGCTAATCAATTAATGCTAAAATGAAAATGTTGCGTATTTTTAAAAAAAGAAGCTATGATCACAAAGTAATGCTAAAGACAGCATTTAAGACACAATGTGCTTTATTCAACATGATTAAACAGCAAGTAGGTTTAAATCTAGTGGGTGAAAAATGTTTGAGCGTTAGTGAATGACTCTGGTGCTTTTCTGTTTACACCCTATGTCGCTGATGATGCTAAGCTGCGTCCTTGCCGCTCTAAAAACAGACCGGTGAGGTGGTTAATTCTGACTGGAGGGTGACATTGATACACGTCGACAATGTGGCAGGGTGAACGCAGGGTGGGCGTGTCCGTGTGGGTACTTCAGTGTGCCACAAATACCTCTGGATGGATTGGTCCAGGATTGTCGTGGTGCGCCAGTTTCCCGCGTAAACCTTTGTGCACGTTCCGGTTGTCTATGCCTGTACGTCGGCCTGTGTGTACATGTGTGCGAGCACGAGAGATAATCTATAATTAAATTCCTGAGTTTAATGGGATTATATGTGGGAGACAAGCGTCACAACGTCCTTGACATCCATCCGCCCAGTTAGTCACAGGTCAGGGCTGGATAGAGACACACATCAAGACACAGGGAGGGAGAGGAGTGTGGAGGGGGTGAGAAAGAAGAGGTAACATTATAGAGATGAAGAGGGAAAAGGAGCTGTGAGGATGGATCAAAGGGCTCGTGAAGTGCTTGTGAGGTAGGGAAAAAAGGGCGGAAATAGTCACGAGGAGTGTCTTGCATTGTAATCATCTATTTATTTTTTTTATCGGCCGAAGGTCGACTGGCTGGCCTTTCCCTCCCTCTGCCGACGGCACACTACAGCCAGCCAAAACAAACATTCATCATCCCGATTAAAGAGGACGGAACATAAGAGCTGTGTCCCAGAAATACCTCCAATTGCGAGCAGCAAACATGTTGAAGAATGGTTTAAGCCAGTGGTCCCCAACCACCGGGCCGTGGACCGGTGCCGGTCCGTTGTTAAATTAATCCTGTTTTATTCATTATCTGAGTGAACAATTTTATTTTGAAAAATTACGGGATTCTCTCCGTTACCTCCATCTAACGCTCAACTCTGAAGGCGCTTGTCTCGGTCATCTGATACTTTACCGCGAGATTAAACCCACAAGCTAGCAAGCTAGCGAGCAACATGAGTGTCGATATTTTGTTAATTACTATCTCCTAAAAAAAAAACAACAACACCGGTCAGTACTTAACATGTGATGGTATTATTATGTTTAGTTGAGGGTATTATTACTTGTAGTTTAGATGTTTGTGTTGATTAATATAATTAGTTTAGATGTTTGTTTATAATAATATGATTATTAATATAGAACTGTTTAAATCATTTGGTTGACCTACTCATAGAAAAAAGGCATTGTTGCAGGAGTCACACAAAGAGCTCAAGAAAGAACAAAGGGAAGCACATTCCTCACAAACTGGTGACCCTGGGTGACCAGAGGATGGACAGAGAGCTAACTGACTATGCGACCACCATAAAACTTTATAACACGTTCATTTACAGGGTGGGGAACTTGTGATCCATCAGAGGCACAGGGGAGAGGAACCTGTGACCTCAGGCATGTCTTGCACCGTATTGTTTCAACAGGTCACACTGGAACAAAGGATGGATCGTTTGGCTCCCTGCCAAATAAGGACTTGTTTCCTTTCACAATTAGTAATCAGAGACTTGGAACAAAGGTTGCCTCAATATCCAATGAGGCTGGGGTCCGGAGACCAGGCAGCCAGTCAGAGGAGGACAACATCTGGGAGCGTCTGCATGTTTTCTTTTGTATAAAAGGACTGGGTCAAGGGACAGATAGCAGTCAGACTTCATGCCCTGACAATACTTTGTTGTTGCTGGGGTTTTGAACTCGGCCCAGAGCTCTGTATATTTGTATCCTGAATTGATTTATTTACTAAAGACATATTTAAATTTGCATTCTTCTGCTGAGACTCTTCATTCAACGAACACGAGGATCAGCAGCACGACACAAGAAAATTCTCTGATCCAACACATGTATTAAACATTTTGGGTTATTGGGTCATAGTAATAGTTGTAATACGAACAGTAATCAGCAAAGCTCAATATTCTGTTTATCTTAAAGAAGAGTCAATGTACATTAAAACTTCAAACCTGTGAGCCAGGGCCGGCCCGTGGCATAGGCAGTATAGGCAAATGCTAAGGGCGCCGTTCATCTAGGGGGCGCCACTAATGGGGGAAGAAAGAAAAAAAAGTGACTTACACTATTCTTAAAATGAGTTGTTATGTTGTCTTAAGATGAACAAAATAAGCCCACAATAATTTGACGGCATAGAAAAGCTGAATAAATAGGTATAATAAAAATAATGACAATGACACGTTAATTTCGTAGACGCCCCCTTCCCCCTCCGACTAATTAGGATGTACCTGCTACCGGGCGGGGATGGTTGCTTTTTGACGCGACCCCACGGCAAGTTCTAAAACATGTATAAACGTACTAAACTGTCTGGTGCCCAGGGGAGGAAAAAAAGAAAAGAAGAGGAAGAAAAACGGGACAAAGACAGAGGTACCGTTACCAATAGGATGATGTCATAATTATTTAACAGCCGTTGCACAACGACGTGTCGTCGTTAACCCTTAGCATAAAATGGTTTGCTAGTAATCAATAAATATCTACTGTTAACAGTTTTAATGTCGAGCGAATTAATCTGTTATGGAAAAACTAAGGTAACTACTTCCACCTTACTTTCCATAGGGAAATATAAATATTCAATCCTTTCAGCATGCGTTATAAACTAAAATGTTTTGACATTTTTGTTGATATGTGGTTAGCGCACGTTTTCTTAGCTTGTAAGAGTCGATCAAAATGCTATTCCTATTCTACCCTTTTATTATAGTTGTAAGCGTAGCTGTATGACGTGTTACAGTTCATATTGTCTACAGTGTGCTTATAGTGTTAAACTTTACATCAGGCCCGGGCCTTCAGAATCTCCGCCCCCACCCTCTGGAACTCCCTCCCCAACCACATCCACAACTGCACGGAGCTCAACAAATTCAAGTCTGCCCTCAAAACCCACCTCTTCAGACTTGCCTACCCTCCCTGAACCCTCCTACCCACCACACCTCCCAGCCCATTTTTGCCCTCTCAACCCTGTTTGTTTTTAATCTGATTTTATTCTTGTGTTACATCTATTTTAATATTATCTTAATCTCTTGTTTTATATTATTATTTTACCTGTAAAGCGACTTTGAGCACCTGAAAAAGCGCTTTATAAATAAAAAACATTATTATTATTATTATTATTATCAGTGTCAAAGTGCACATCATTCACGTTACAGCATAACTTAGTTTTTCCACATTCTATATTATACAGCAGTTCACTACAGTACATTCTGCTAATCATCATTTCGTTGTAATGACAATAACATTTGGTCTTATAATTTGCATATCATAAAAAGTATAGAAGTATACAAAGTATACATTTACAGTTTAGTGAACACCATGCCTATTAGACTTTTTTTGTATATTATTTCATTTCATTTTATTCTTGAAATCATATTATGTATCTCATCATATGTATTATTAGACTAATGTTTCATACTATTCTTCTCTCTTCAGATGCGTTCTTGAGGTTTCTCAGTCCCAGCCCCGCAAATCTTGGCCAATTTACTGCATCAAGTGCTCTTCCTGTTGCCTCCACCTCAACAGCTCAACATGTTCATGTTCATTTCATGTTCATTTTATATTATTTTTGCATTTCTTTCTAATTCATTCAAAACATTTTTGATTGGACTATTGCTTTCTGTTAATAAAACAATGTTCAAGATAAAGTTATTCAGTTTCTTTTGAGTATGTACACTAGCAGTGTAATTTACTGCAATGCAAGGGGGGCGCCACCTAAAATCTTGCCTAGGGCGCCACATTGGTTAGGGCCGGGCCTGCTGCAAGGGCACACACCTGTTGGATGACTTAATTCAGGAAAATAATATTTAGGCTAATAATTTAAAGTTCTGCATCACTGCAATTGTCGATAAATACAATAATAATAATAATAATAATAATAATAATAATAATAATAATAATAATAATAATAATAATAATAATAAATTATTATCAGCGGTATTTTTTAGAATTAATTATACAGCGGTTTGGAGAAATGCAGTTGCGGCTGAAACGCACCACAAGCCACATTTCCTGCTTCCGCAGTGGAGGAAGGGGAGTTAACGGGAGTGTCAACACAGGGAGCACCTGAACGCAGCGCGACATTAGCGGACTGACAAGGTACTGACTATGGGACCGCTCTTTGCCTGTTAAAATAAGATCAAATAAATAACAATCTTTTTGTTGGCCAGTTGACTGCTAACTGAGCCAACCGGCCGGGCAGCTGTCAGAACAGAACTTTATCCTAGCCGCCCGGTGTGAGCATGGCTCGCAAATCTGCGCCGCAAGTTACAGGTGCCACCGCGTTGTCAGTTCAGTGCAACTTTTGAACTGCGCTGTACTGGACTTTAGAGTGTCTGTCTCTTTATCAGAGTATTACTTATTCAGAATTATTCAAAAAAAACAAAAAAAAAAAAAAAAAACAAAAACAAGACAGAACCGCCAGCCAGCCAGCGTGCAGTAAGCGCACAGATGCCTCAGTTTCTGTTTGGCACCTTTAGATGTAATTACACTTAAATATTTAGTGCAGTTTTCCAATTTCAATTTTCATATTATTTATCATTATTATTTTATTAACAAGTTCATTTTAGCTTGTCACCAAACTACCTAGAAATCAGTAAAATCCATATTTTTTTCATCAAGCCTGTGTTAAAACACTTTCAGTAAGCAATCAGCTTTATGAGTTGACAAGGGACAAAGGTGACTGATATGTCTTCCAGAGGAACCAGGTGTTAATCCCACACTTCCTGAGACTGCTCCGTGGTCACCTTGTTCTGATCTCCTTCCAAACATGTGGAAGCCAGACACAACATTGGTTTTAACGGTAAACCAAAAACTGAGGAGGCGTTTCAGGCGTTGACAAAATACACTCCTTTCTCAAGATCTCAAGAGCTTTTGGACAGCAGTTAATCATGCAAGTGAAACTTGAAAATGAGACTCACAACTGCAAGTTCACTCCAAATTGGCTATGATAATGTGTAGGCACTTAGTCAGTTTGATTAGGTTTCATGGTTAGATCCAAAATAGCCCAGAGTGTTCTGGAGTTTGTTTATGACAGTAATTAAATCATAGCCTCAATAGGTAGGTGTGACCAGAGCACTGAGTGCCTGTGTGTAGTCGTCACAGTGCATACATGAAAGACAGAGGGCCAGTGTTGGGTGAGGCTAATTATTTTAGTTATCAGATAAAGTTATGAGCATCTGCTCACAAGGTGCGTAATAGGAGCGTTGATGTTGTTAATCCTGGATGGTCTCCTGTTTCCCCTCTTCCTCCGCCATGTCTGTCCTTCGTTTCCCTCCTCAGATGCAGACCGTAAAGTGCGTGTTGGTGGGTGACAGCGCTGCGGGCAAACTCGAACTGCTCATCTCCTACACCACCAATAAGTTACCCTCTGAATACGTCCCCACTGTGAGTTGAACCTTCATAACTCTCTTTATTTGCTGTCACGCCCCGAACCTCAGCAGCCTCAGCTCTCTGTAGTGTAAGTTATTTTTCATCTCCCTCTGTCCCCCTTTTTTTTTTTAATTGTATCTTTATTTGAAACGGACAGGCAAATTGCACTGTACAGCTGATTTAAAGGTAACAGAGATAAAAAGCAATATTTGGTTTAAGTCCTGGTATCCTGCACTCCTAGGAAAACAGCACACTTCCTACTCATCAAGCATGTACCAGTTAGATGTAATGGATACTCAGTTGTAGAGAACTTTGACACAACTTAGATCCCTTTGTCCCATTTTAAAATCGTTTTATCCTCCATTACCAACTGTCACTCTCCTCTGTCAGGTTTTTGATAGCTATGCAGTAACGGTGATGTTCAGCGGGAAGCCGGTCACACTGGGACTGTTTGACACTGCAGGTAAAACAAACAAAAAAAAACTGTGCCAGTCCTCTTGTGGTGTCCTCAGTTTAGAATGTGTGTGTGTGCCCCACCTACAGGTCAGGAGGACTACGACAGGCTGCGACCACTCAGCTACCCTCAGACCGACGTCTTCCTGGTGTGCTTCTCCGTCGTGTCCCCCTCCTCGTTTGAGAACGTGAGAAAGAAGGTGAGCTCAGCCATTTAGTTGTTGGGGTGGTGCGAGCCTGGAGCTCAAAGTGGCACAGATTCTTTATGCCGCTGTTCATCGTGAGTGTCATGAGTTTCTCATTTCAGTAGACGTCAGCCACGGCGATGTCGGCAACACCCTACTGGTGGTGCAAAATAAAGGAAACATCACATCCTAGATGTACTACCCCAAGTTTCTTTACAACTTTGATTTTATTTTTCTGTTTTCTGTGACCCTGTCTGACCGCAGTGGGTGCCTGAGATTTCTCACCACTGCCCACGGACGCCTTTCCTGCTGGTCGGGACTCAGGTGGACCTGAGAGATGACAGCAACACTCTGGAGAAACTGGCCAAGAATAAACAGAGAGCCCTGACGTGTGACAGCGGAGAGAAACTGGCTCGGGAGCTCAGGGCCGTCAAATACGTGGAGTGCTCAGCTCTCACACAGGTAGAGAAGCTATTTGAACCAAAGATGAGGGGAGTTCAAGGATGAATCTTCTTTTGAAGATGTGCTGAAGTTTAAAAGAAAAATGTCTAAAGAGTGTATGAAGTAATGTTTGGCATGTTGTTTCTCTCACAGCATAACAAAATTTATTCTTTTGGCAAATAACTTCAATTTCATTTTCAATTTATTTATTTAAAAGGAAAAAGGACAGTACATATTTATGAATTTCACATGTAAATATGTCAAATTAAAAGCAAAGGCTAATTTCTATCTATCGTCCCTGGCAGGTTGATGTTTACTAATGTTTACTTTAATGAACATCACATCACATACAGATTAAAAAGAAAACAAAAAAAGCAAAGTAGGATAAAGGAGGGAAAAGAAAAGAAAACAGGTCATACACAATACAGGTACACAAATCATACAAGACACACCCAACATAGCATATAGTTCATAAAGTGACCAGTACCATCGCTTCATAACATGTAGACAAGCAGAGGACTAGATGAAGAATATCACTTGGTGCAGAAAGCTGCAGGACCAGCAGTTCTCTGGATGTTTAAGCCCTTTGCATGCAGAGATGGCACATCATCCCTCCAACACCATCCCTTCTGTTCCTCGTCCTTTCTGTCTCTCTCAGCGGGGCCTCAAGAACGTGTTTGATGAGGCCATCCTGGCTGCACTGGTGCCTCCCAACAACAAATCCAAGAGGCACTGCCTCCTGCTATAGGTGCCACAGCAGGAGGACGGGGAGGGTGAGGTCGACAAATATTGGAAAAGCATCTTCAGCCATAGTGGGTTGAGGTGGGTGCGGTGCTGGAGGATCTCTGCAGGCTTTATTCCTCCACACCCATTGATATAGTGTGACTATACTATACTATACTATACTATACTTGTGTCACAATGTAAGAGCTCTTCATAAAATATTTTCTTTTGGATCTCCATTGCTGAGATGTTTCCTGAGCTGTGGTAATGCTTTGAAGTCAGCTTTTAAAATAGTCTCAATCTTTCAGTTATTAAGTAACACCTGAGTTATACAAACACACACTGACATATATTCCATTGATTTTAAAACATAACTTTTAATCGGAATCTAATCTGTTGTTTCAAATATGTTTATTAGGAAACCCAGCAATTAACAGAGACGTTGGCAAATGGCAATTATGTTTCTTTGTTTTGCAGAAAAGAAAAAGAAAAAAAGATATAAAACAAAATCAGCATCTTATCTAATTTAAGGATTATACTGCAACATTTTTTTCTTTCTAATGGGTATTATCATTCTTCAATAAAATAATGCAGCAATGTTTAGTAAAATAGTGACAAATCACCTCCTCATTCTTGCAATATTAACCAAATGTTTAGAAGGAACTTTTAAATACGGAATAACTGATTAGTATAGAACATATTAAAATGTCTTTAAACCTCTGTAATACTAATTGCATGGGGCCAAAGTAAAGCTTTATTTTTATTTTTTTTACTTGAAGTTCCACTTTGTTTTTGTTTTTCTCATAAATTTTTTGAATAACTGTTTGTTCGGATAATGCATGTAAAATATAATTATTTTGGGTGTTTTTTGTTCCTTCATGTTCTTAACTTAAATCTAGCAGTTTTTCAGGTTTTATTTTTTTTTTTTTAATGTTTTTTTTAATATGCTTTCTCTCACACCTTAGTCAGCTGACAACATGTCTTCTGTGGAACAACTTGTGAGACTGTTACTTCAGAATTGGGTTTAGTAACTTCATTGCACTTCTAGCACACAAACACAGTGTGGTGGTAATAAGTGTTAGGACACTGAAAAGACTGTGTCGAACTTTGCATCTGTTCAGACGAAAAACCCAGACAAGCTTGGAAGAGGCTGCCGCATTCATCCAGAACAAGATAGCTGGAAATGGGCAGATGCAAGGCTATCGCTGGTTACACCTTCGTGCTATAAAGCAAGGATTTTGTAGCGTTTAGCTGGACGGTGAAAGGAAGATGGCACTTTCTTTAACAAGCTGCTTTATTGTTCAACCCTGGTTACTGTCGGTCGTAACCACGCCAAAACGCAACTCAAGAAAATGTTAATGTTCGGAGAGTTTGTTATGTACCTGAATGCACCTTAGAAGTTGGGCTAGGCATGTGAATGGCTGAGAGAGAAGAGGGGGCGGGACAGAGGTGAGAGGATGAGGAAGTCTGGTGTGGTGCGGTGTCCCGAGAGTGAGTGTGTGCCGAGAATCCAGAGAGGAGAGCTGTTTAATGTACTGCTGTATAGTTTTTGCTGTGCCTTTTTCTTGAGTTGCGCTTTGGCGTGGTTACGACCGACAGTAACCAGGGTTGAACAATAAACCAGCTTGTTAAAGAAAGTGTCATCTTCCTTTCACCGTCCGGCTAAACGCTACAATATCCTCGCTGTATAGCACGAAGGTGTAACCAGCGATAGCCTTGCATCTGCCCATTTCCAGCTATCTCGTTCTGGATGAATGCGGCAGCCTAGCTTGTCTGGGTTTTTTGTCTGAACAGATGCAAAGTTCGACGCAGTCTTTTCAACGTCCTAACACTTATTACCACCACACTGTGTTTGTGTGCTAGAAGTGCAAAGATTTCCTTGTTACTAAACCCAATTCTGAAGTAAAGTCTCACAAGTTCAAGTCAAGTCAAGTGAAGTCACTTTTATTGTCAATTTCAGCCATATGTACCAGACATACAGAGTAATTGAAAAGACGTTTCTCTCGTGCCCACAGTGCAAAAATATAAACATAAGTTAAAAAGAGAGAGAAACATACTAAAAACATACAAAATGTAGGAGGAGGTATTGTAACAGCAGCAGATATTTATAAGTGCAATGATAAAGCAGCATTGTTGGGTTTTTTTGTTTTTTTTTTGGTACTGTTAATTCCTGTTTAGGGGGCAAGCCTGCTTTGTAAGGGCAGAGGGGAGAGAGTTCAGCTTCCTGACAGCTTGATGGATGAAGCTGTTTGAGAGTCTGGTGGAGCGGGCCTGGAGGCTGCGGTACCTCCTTCCAGAGGGCAGGAGGCTGAAGAGGCTGTGAGAAGGGTGGCTGTGGTCACCCACAATGCTGGCTGCTCTGCAGGTGAGGTGGGCGTGGTAAATGTCCAGGAGGGAGGGGAGTGAGGCACCAATGATCCTTCCAGCTGTGTTCACTATGCGCTGCAGGGCCTTCCTGTTCGGCTCAGTGCAGTTTCCGCACCACACAGTGATGCAGCTGGTCAGGATGCTTTCAATGGTGCCTCGGTAGAAGGTGCGCATGATGGGTGGGGGGGCTCTCGATGCTTTCAGTTTGGGGAGGAAGTAGAGGCGACGCTGTGCTTTCTTGACCAGGGATGCAGAGTTAATTGACCAGGAGAGATCCTCACTGATGTGCACCCCCAGGAATTTGGTGCTGCTCACTCTGTCCACAGCAGCACCATTGATGGAGAGTTGGGGGTGAGGGGGCTGGTTCCTCCGGAAGTCAATGATGATCTCCTTGGTCTTGTCCACATTAAGATGGAGATTGTTATCTCCGCACCACCTGACCAGATAGCTGACCTCTTTCCTGTAGTGCGTCTCATCGTTGTTGGAGACAAGACCGACCACAGTTGTATCATCCGCAAACTTCACGATGTGATTGGTGCTGAAGGTTGGCGTGCAGTCATAGGTCAGCAGGGTGAAGAGCAGGGGACTGAGCACACATCCCTGGGGGGCCCCTGTGCTCAGCGTGATGGTGCTTGAGATGTTGCTGCCGATCCTGACTGCTTGAGGTCTTCCTGTGAGGAAGTCCAGCAACCAATTACAAAGTGAGGTGTTGAGCCCCAGCTGGTCCAATTTCCAGATGAGCTGTTGTGGAATAACTGTGTTGAATGCTGAGCTTAAGTCGATGAACAGCATCCTCACATATGAGTCCTTTGAGTCCAGGTGGGTGAGGGCTGGATGGAGAGCAGAACAGATTGCATCCTCGGTGGACCGGTTGGCCCGATATGCAAACTGAAACGGGTCAAGGGTGGGGGGGAGGATAGATTTTATATGTGACATGACTAACCTTTCGAAGCACTTCATAATGATGGGAGTCAGTGCTACAGGGCGGTGGTCGTGAAGCAGGTTGGTGTGCTGTTCTGTGCTTCAAACCGTGCAAAGAAGCTGTTGAGGTTGTTGCAGAGCAATGCTGTCGTCCCAGGTCTGTGATGGTGAGGGTTTGTAGTCTGTGATGGTCTGAATCCCCTTCCACAGACTCAGTGTATCTCTGCTGTTCCTGAAGTGGCTGGTTAGCTTCTGTGTGTAGTCCTGTTTAGCTTTCCTGATGCTTCGGGACAAGTTGGCTCTTGCTGTTCGAAGGCCATCTACGTCCTCAGCTCTGAAGGCAGCGTTCCTGGCTCTCAGCAGCTTGTGGACCTCTCCTGGCAGCCAAGGCTTCTGGTTAGCTCGGGTGGTGATGGTTCTGGTGTGGGTCACATCCTCAAAGCATTTGGTGATGTAGGAAGTAACAGTGTCTGTGTACTCCTCAATGTCCGTGTTGTTGTCATATGTGGCTGCCTGCTTAAACATTTGCCAGTCTGGCGTCACTGATGTAAACACAGACACCGCCGCCGTGGGTCTTTCCTCTGTTGACGAGGGCTCGGTCCGCTCGGTGACACGTTAGCTGATCCAGGTGAATGGCCGGAATGTTGCCATTTAGCCATGTTTCCGTGAACTCAAAAACACAGCAGTCTCTGACGTCGCGCTGCGCAGACCTCAGCAGCCGTATGTGGTCCATTTTATTGTCCAGCGAGCGCACGTTAGCCAAGAGAATGGAAGGAATAGCTGGCCGGTTGGGATTAGCCGCTAACCTAGCCCGGATACCTCCGCGCGTGCCCCTCTTAGGGTGCTTACACACTGAACGCGTTTTTGACGCGGTCTGACGCGCGTTATGCGCAAGTAGGCGCAAGCAGGCGCAGACCTGGCGTCAACGCCCTGTGACGACATCTTGGCGCGGCCAATAGGAGAGCAGCCGGTTCTGGGGGAAAATAAAGTGCCCAGATGCAGAGCACGGCACCAGTGTTTTATATGTGTGTTAAAACTCCTATACATCGAACTGTGCCTGACAGTATATGAACATAAAGTTGTTGCTTTTTCATATATCTGAGGGTCGGGACGTTATCGCGTTGATTCACATTTTATTTTATACTCTAGACAACACGGAACGTACATTGCACAAGTTTCCGGCAAAATGAATAGCAACACACTGAGTAGCAAGCGGGAGGATGAGAGCGCTGTTGTGTGCAAACGGTGGCACAACGAGTTTTCGTTCCACCGCAGTTATTCAAGCCTCCGGTACCACCCTAATGCAAAACACGTAGCAGCTAGTACGAGCACCGGAGCTAACAAGAACGTCAGAGCGCCAAAACCAAGAAGAGTCGCCAACTAGATGCATATTTTTGAAGCTAGTCTTGAGTCCCAGAGCTCGGCGTCATTTCAGATTGTATCCTCGGGACACTGCGAGACACAAGTTTTTCCTCCATTTTCTCACTCCTGCTCTATTGCTAACTGGCGCTCTGCATCTGGCCACTTTTTTCAGAGCCGGCTGCTCTCCTATTGGCCGCGCCAATTTAAAAATGTTTTAAATCGGGCGTCAAGGCGTCAAACGCCCCCGTTGCGCGACGCTCTGGTCCCTGCGCGGTGTTGCGCTCTTGCGCTGACGTCGCACGTACACAATGAATGGCTGCGTTGACGCCCCCCTGCGCTTGACGCGTTCAGTGTGAAAGCACCTTCACGCTTCCTCTCGCACCGCCTGCGGCGTCTTCGGCCCCGGGGGGGAGGAGCAATAGAGTCCAGTGTAACATTGGCCTGGCGTAGTATCCCGAGCTCCTCCAGAGTCTCCACTTGTGCACCCTGTAAAAAGTTGTGTTGTGCAGTTCTACCGATGTGGAACAGAAACTGCCGACTGTACTTGCATTTAGACGTAGACAAGCGCGACAAACACAACAAACTATCCGACAAGGAACTGTCACAAATAAAGGAAGACACCGTACTATCGGGACCGAGGGCGCCCGCTGCGTGTGTTCGCGCCGCCATCAGACAGACAGGGAGAGAGCAGAAGACATGTTGTCAGCTGACGAAGGTGTGAGAGTGCCATTAATTGATTTATCATTAATCTCGACATTTCGACTTTATTCACGAAATTTCGTCTTTTTTACCATCGACTTTTTTCACGAAATTTCAACTTTATTCACGAAATTTCGTCTTTTTCTTTCTTTTTTTTTTTACCGTCAACTATATTCACAAAATTTCGACTTTATTCACGAAATTTGGTCTTTTTTCTTGAAATTTTGTGAAAAAGTCAAAATGAAAACTTAAAAAAAAAAAATCTCCTTCCTGTAATATTTTTTTCTCTTCTTGTGGCCCTAATCCTCTTTTATTCAGTTATCCCTGGTGGCAGGCTATGTTTCTTCCTTTTTATTTTTTCTAACCGGGTCATACATAAATTTGGTATTTCCCAACAGTAACATATTTTTTCAGCAATTTTGATATGACTATGTGGATGTTTGGGTAGGAACCACGCCCTGTTCTATTTAGCACCAAATTATGCAGCACTGTGTATGTAACAGAGCAGTCAACTTTTAAATTTGTTGTCTATTTGTCATCGAGGTCTAAAATGGTTTGGCCACATACCCGAGAAGACCGAAAGGTGTCGCCTCTCTATGCTATGTAGCTAAAATAGCCTCGTTACTTGGAAAAGAAAATCCATTTTTGTACTCTATGTCCCCCTAGTGGTCAGCTATATTTGGATTTAGAAAAATATTTGTATAAATTACTACTATCTCCTAAACAAAAACAAAAACAAAACAAAAACACTCGGCGAGTATTTAACGTGGGCGACACGGTGGCGCAATGGTTAGCGCTGCCGCCTCACAGCAAGAAGGTCGTGGGTTCGATTCCGGGGCCCGGGCCTGTGACCTTTCTGTGTGGAGTTTGCATGTCCTCCCCGTGTCTGCGTGGGTTCTCTCCGGCTTCCTCCCACACTCCAAAAACATGCGTGTGAGGTCAATTGAATATTCTAAATTGTCCGTAGGTGTGCATGTGAGTGTGAATGGTTGTTTGTCTCTATGTGGCCCTGCGATGAACTGGCGACTTGTCCAGGGTGTACCCTGCCTTCGCCCTAAGACAGCTGGGATAGGCTCCAGCAGACCCCCGTGACCCTGAATTGGAATAAGCGGGTATAGAAGATGAATGAATGAATGAGTATTTAACGTGTCTTAAACATTTTGGGTTATCGGGTTATGGGTAATAGTAATAGTTGTAATAAGAACAGTAACCAGCAAAGCTCAATATTCTGTTTTTCTTAAAGAAGAGTCAATGTACATTAAAACGTCAAACATGTGAGGGCACACACCTGTTGTATGACTTAATTCAGGGAAATAATAAATAGGCTAATTTTGAAAGTTTTACATGACTGCATTGAAGCCAAACACCTTTTTTTAGTTTTTGTTTCAAACCGTGTCGATAAATGATTAAAGAAAAAAAAAAGATAATTGTCAGCGGTCTTTTGGAATTAATTATACAACGGTTTGGAGAAATGCATTTGCGGCTGAAACGCACCACAAGCCACATTTCCTGCTTCCGCAGTGGAGGAAGGGGAGTTAACGGGAGTGTCAACACAGGGAGCACCTGAACGCAGCGCGACACCAGCGGCGCTGCATCGGCTGAGGACTGACAAGGTAGTGGCTGTTTCAGACTCGTCTTTTTTTGTAGTTTTTGAATGAATTTAAAACAGACAACCCATTCAGGGCAGGGCAACGTTGGAACCGTTCTTTGCCTGTTAACATAAAATAAAATAAATAGAAATCTTCTTGTTGGCCGGTTGACTACTAACTGAGCCAACCGGCCGGGCAGCTGTCATAACAGAACTTTCCTCCTAGCCGCCGGGTGTTAGCATGGCTCGCAAATCTGCGCCGCAAGTTCCAGGTGCCACCGCGTTGTCAGTTCAGTACAACTTTTAAACTGTGTTGTTCTGGACTTTAAAGTGCCTGTCACTTTATTCGCGTTTTACTCATTCAGAATTTTCATTTTTAGTGTGGGTTGGGATTTGGCTGAAGTCACGTTTGGAAGGAGGGGAACTCTTCTGGAGTTGAACTCGGTGGCTTTTTAATTCCGTCACCGTGTTCAGTTCAGAGTTCTATTCAGATATTTAACCCTTAAACTGACGAGCACCCATTCTTGACCAATTTTTGTCTCACTTGGGCACAGTTTTACATGCGGAAGTGTTTAAAACAGTAGATGCTATCACAGTGTTTATAGTTCAACAGGGCAGGTAAGCCTTCTGTTGACGAACTATGTACTTAACGCAGTTGTACAGGCTGGGGATGTGTACAACTCAAATAGTGATGCTGTTTCTGTTTTAACTTAGCTTGCTGAGTGATGAGACTCTTCTTCCAGTAATATAAAGCTTTCAGACTTCAACAGCTGGTATCAAATACATCGTTTTTACATGTAAAAATTCGTGTCAAAATTGGTTACCATTTTTAACTGTAATATTGAGACCTGTTAAAAAAAAAAAGTCCTTATACTATATCTCTGATGTACTATGACCTTATTGTTACAGATTTGCACTAGAATTGATAAATGAAAACTATAGAATTTTTATATTCACTTTTAAGCTTGTGCAGGACAACTTGCTGCACATAAAACAATAGTTGGACAGATAATGAATTTATTGTTACTCACTTACATTTAATTCCCCACATCCATCAGCATGTGGAATATCTCTCTAACTGGTGTCATCATGCGGGGCAGATGACCCGATTAACTTGTTCCTGACTCGTCAGAGTTCAGCTGAGCAAAAAGGCCCAAAACAAAAGACCACAGATGATGCCTGTTTGCCGTTGTCTCTCCCACCTCCCCGTAATGAAGCTCAAGCCCGAGTATGTGTGCTGCTCAGCGTCTGGGTGGTCACAAGACAGAACCACCAGCCAGCCAGCGTGCAGTAAGCACACAGATGCCTCAGTTTCTGTTTCGCATCTTTAGATGTAATTACACTTAAATATTTAGCGCAGTTTTCCAATCTCAAAAGCTCAGTGTCTAACATGGTGTCAAATCAACTAAGATTTCATTTTCTATTTTCAGATTATCATTATTATCATTATTTTTACTAACAAGTTAATTTTGGAAACAGCACAGAATGTTTAAAATTCCCATATTCATCAAATTCAATTAAGCAAAAATTTGTATTGTCAGTTGGTTTCTCTAGCGTGTCACCAAAATGCCAAGAAATGAGTGAAGTCCATCCCTTGTTTTTCTTTTTCTTCTTTTTTTTTTTTTTTTTTTAAAAAGCCTGTGTTAAAACACTTGAATATTGCAATCAGCTTTATGAGTTTCCAAGGGACAAAGGTGGCTGATAAATCTTCCAGAGCAGCCAGATTGCTCCGTGGTCACCTTGTTTTGGTCTCCTTCCAAACATGTGGAAGCCAGATACAACATTGGTTTTAATGGTAAACCAAAAGCTGAGGAGGCGTTTCAGGCGTTGACAAAATACACTCCTTTCTCAAGATCTCAAGAGCTTTTGGACAGCAGTTAATCATGCAAGTGAAACTTGAAAATGAGACTCACAACTGCAATTTCATTCCAAATTGGCTATGATAATGTGTCAGCACTTTGTTTGATCAGATTTCATGTTTAGATCCAAAATAGCCCAGAGTGTTCTGGAGTTTGTTTATGACAGTAATTAAATCATAGCCTCAATAGGTAGGTGTGACCAGAGCACTGAGTGCCTGTGTGTAGTCGTCACAGTGCATACATGAAAGACAGAGGGCCAGTGTTGGGTGAGGCTAATTATTTTAGTTATCAGATAAAGTTATGAGCATCTGCTCACAAGGTGCGTAATAGGAGCGTTGATGTTGTTAATCCTGGATGGTCTCCTGTTTCCCCTCTTCCTCCGCCGTGTCTGTCCTTCGTTTCCCTCCTCAGATGCAGACCATAAAGTGCGTGGTGGTGGGCGACGGCGCCGTGGGGAAAACCTGCCTGCTCATCTCCTACACCACCAATAAGTTTCCCTCTGAATACGTCCCCACTGTGAGTTGAACCTTCATAACTCTCTTTATTTGCTGTCACCCCTCGAACCTCAGCAGCCTCAGCTCTCCACCCTAATCAAGATAGCAGCTGGTAGTGAGTGGACTGGCTTAGCATTGAGACTTATCTGCAGATCTGCTTCTTAAGTCCTACAATTTCAGACATGAAAATAAGGTTCCAGTTTGGAAAGCAAAATCAGTCTGCGCATTGGTGACGGCGAAACTTTGAAAATATGCAGCATTTGTTGTTTGGTTGAGGATTAGAAACAGTCTCATAGCTGTGTTCGCGCTTTCGGACAAGCGCAGGTGTCTTTCAGTTCATTTCATTAGGCTTCAGTGTAAAATATCTGAGCGCTGTGCACTTTCTGTTAGATTTCACACTCTTCAGAAGTGTTGCTTCCGACTGAATCTGCATTTTGGCGGATTCCTGCATGTGTTAGAAGATCTGGTCCAGGTTTCGCCTTTCAGACTGATCCTGTTACAGCTGAATGATGGACTGGTGGACAGGCCGGTCTGCCCTGCTGGAAACATTTTGAAGCGTCCTGTTGATGTGCAGCTGATTCTTGTCAGCATGCTGGCATCACAACACTGCACATCTAACCATGCTGAATCAGCTCTATTGTCCTCCTCCGACCAACACCACCAGTTTATTGTTTGCAGAATAATGTGATTTTTTTTAATGGAAATTTTTTTTTTCTGCAGTCATACTTGTCTGACAACATTTTGCGTAATTTCAAAGTTAAGTATTTCATTGGCTTATTCCACTTTTAATAATATTTGTTTTTTAATTTCCCTTTCAAACATAGTTCATTGTTTCAAACATAATTTTGAGAAAGGAACTTCTTTTTCGAGCAGTTCTCCTCTGTGTCTGCCCAGAAGGGCTGCAGTGATGTGAAACTTTATACTGTGTGTCTCCGTCTCTGTGTGACAAAGAGGTTTTGGTTTCAGCAGGTTTTGTGAAAGACTCCAGAAAGTGGAGACTTTAATGTCTGGTCCTCACTTCCTCCGATGCATGTCTGAAAATAGTTACACTGCGACTGCAAAAGTGAATTGAAATAGTAATGGTGGTGGTTGTTTTTTTATATCCCATTAATTAATACAACGTATTTATTGTTCTAATGTATTTATATGTAATATGCTAGCGCCAGACTTTAATTGTGTTTTCATAATTTCATCTGCTGGTGAATATGAATGACAAACTATATTTTGCTTCTGCCTCCTTAATGAACGTATAAGTGTAAAAATAAAATGTATTTGTAATGTGAGTTAATTTTTCATCTCCCTCTGTCCCTTTTTTTTGGAAATTGTATCTTTATTTGGATTGGACTGGCAAATTGCACTGTACAGCTGGTTTAAAGGTAACAGAGACCAAAAAAAAAAAAAAAAGAAGCAATATTTGGTTTAAGTCCTGGTATCCTGCACTCCTAGGAAAACAGCACACTTCCTCTTCCATGTACCAGTTAGATGTAATGGATACTCAGTTGTAGAGAACTTTGATACAACTTAGATCCCTTTGTCCCTTTTAATATCTTGTTATCCTCCACTACCAACTGTCACTCTCCTCTCTCAGGTTTTTGATAACTATGCAGTAACGGTGATGATCAGCGGGGAGCCGTACACTCTGGGACTGTTTGACACTGCAGGTAAAACACAAAACTGTGCCAGTCCTCCACTTGTGGTGTCCTCAGTTTAGAGTGTGTGTGTGTGTGTGCCCCACCTACAGGTCAGGAGGACTACGACAGGCTGCGACCACTCAGCTACCCTCAGACCGACGTCTTCCTGGTGTGCTTCTCCGTCGTGTCCCCCTCCTCGTTTGAGAACGTGAGGGAGAAGGTGAGCTCAGCCATTTAGTTGTTGGGGTGGTGCGAGCCTGGAGCTCAAAGCGGCACAGATTCTTTATGCCGCTGTTCATCGTGAGTGTCATGAGTTTCTCATTTCAGTAGACGTCAGCCACGGCGATGTCGGCAACACCCTACTGGTGGTGCAAAATAAAGGAAACATCACATCCTAGATGTACTACCCCAAGTTTCTTTACAACTTTGATTTTATTTTTCTGTTTTCTGTGACCCTGTCTGACCGCAGTGGGTGCCTGAGATTTCTCACCACTGCCCACGGACGCCTTTCCTGCTGGTCGGGACTCAGATGGACCTGAGAGATGACAGCAGCACACTGGAGAAACTGGCCAAGAATAAACAGAGAGCCCTGACGTGTGACAGCGGAGAGAAACTGGCTCGGGAGCTCAGGGCCGTCAAATACGTGGAGTGCTCAGCTCTCACACAGGTAGAGAAGCTATTTGAACCAAAGATGAGGGGAGTTCAAGGATGAATCTTCTTTTGAAGATGTGCTGAAGTTTAAAAGAAAAATGTCTAAAGAGTGTATGAAGTAATGTTTGGCATGTTGTTTCTCTCACAGCATAACAAAATTTATTTTTTTGGCAAATAACTTCAATTTCATTTTCAATTTATTTATTTAAAAGGAAAAAGGACAGTACATATTTATGAATTTCACATGTAAATATGTCAAATTAAAGCCAAAGGCTAATTTCTATTTATCGTCCCCTGGCAGGTTGATGTTTACTAATGTTTACTTTAATGAACATCACATCACATACAGATTAAAAAGAAAACAAAAAAAGCACAAAGTAGGATAAAGGAGGGAAAAAGAAAAGAAAACAGGTCATACACAATACAGGTACACAAATCATACAAGACACACCCAACATAGCATATAGTTCATAAAGTGACCAGTACCATCGCTTCATAACATGTAGACAAGCAGAGGACTAGATGAAGAATATCACTTGGTGCAGAAAGCTGCAGGACCAGCAGTTCTCTGGATGTTTAAGCCCTTTGCATGCAGAGATGGCACATCATCCCTCCAACACCATCCCTTCTGTTCCTCGTCCTTTCTGTCTCTCTCAGCGGGGCCTCAAGAACGTGTTTGATGAGGCCATCCTGGCTGCACTGGTGCCTCCCAACATCAAATCCAAGAGGCACTGCTTCCTGCTGTAGGCGCCACAGCAGGAGGACAGGGAGGGTGAGGTCGACAAATGTTTGAAGAGCGTCTTCAGCCGTAGTGGGTTGAGGTGGGTGCGGTGCTGGAGGATCTCTGCAGGCTTTATTCCTCCACACCCATTGATATAGTGTGACTAACACATGTGCAACACTGTGGAAGAAGCAGGTTTAACAATCAAGAAGCATGAAACGCATTAATGGCACTGTGATTCTCTTGGCAGCCACCACTCAGACTGCAGTGGCGGGCAGTGGGCACTCTGCAGTGAGAACAATCCCATTCCTGGAGAATTGGAATAAATCTGATTGAGATTTAAACGGACCTAAAAACATGATCAGCGTTCACAACAGCTAACTGGCTTAAAGAACAACACCAGGATGGACGAATTCATCCTGAATTTAAAAAGTGGTAGTATTAATGCAAACAGTGGAAATAACATAAGAAATGAGCTGTGCCCTCTTTGTTGAAAATGAGGCGAAATCCTCGAACCATCGCCAACTGCCTGACAGACTGTTTCTGATTTCTCCTCAGGGCGACCACTTACCTTGCAACTCAGAAGTTGTCACTGGTACACAACCCCATGACTAAATAGACAAATCAGTGAATAGCTGCACATTTAGTGAAGTTGCTTTATTCACTGACCCCTGATGCCTATGAACGTTTTCTTGAGGAAAGGTTCATTTACAGGGATGCTTGAGTCACAATGTAAGAGCTCTTCATGAATTAGTTTCTTTTGAGTCTCCTAGGGTGAGATCTTTCCTGAGCTGTGGTAATATTTTGAAGTCAGCTTTTAAAAAAGTCTCAGTCTTTTGATTAATAAGTAACACCTCAGTTACACAAACACACACACACACACAAACAAATATTCCATAGATTTTACATAACTTTTAATTGGCAACTAATCTATTTTAAGGATTTAACTGCAACAGTTTTTTCTTTCATATGGGTATTATCATCTTTGAATAAAATAATGCGGCAATGTTTAGTAAAAGAGTCACAATTCACCTCTTCATTCTCGCAATATTACCCAAATGTTCAGTAGGAACTTCTAAATACGGAATGACTGATTAGTCTAGAACATATTAAAAGGTTTTTAAACCTCTATAATACTAATTGCTTGGGGCCAAAGTAAACCTTTATTTTTATTTTTTTTACTTGAAGTTCCACTTTGTTTGTTTTTTTTTTCATTAGAAATTTTGAATAACTGTTCTGATAATGCATGTAAAAAAAAAAGTATTATACATTTATTTTGGGTGTTTTTTCTTCCTTAGTATTCTTAACTTAAATCTGGCAGTTTTTCATCTTTTTTTTAATGTTTTTTTAATATGCTTTTTCATATGCTTGTATTCTAAGACGAAGGTTGGATGCCAAATCTTGAGATTGATCACTCTGATGATGTCACCTTTACAACCTAAGAGCTGTGATAATTACAGGTGCAGGGAGCTGCTCTCTAGTAATGGATTAATGTTTGAACTGGTGTGTAGTGAAAAAATAAATCAACCAATTAATCAATCAATAAATGTGACCTTCTTACCTTCTCAGAAAATGTACGTGCACTTGCTCACTCACTCACTCCGGTGTGTGAGCTTACACACACAAACACACACACACACACACAGTCAACGTCATATTCAGTATTCTTGGTGAAGTTTGTTTGACTTGGTAACATACTCTCTCATCAAAATATCCACTGAGTTTTGTTTAATAAATGTAGGTGAACTGAAGTAACCCGTGTAACGTGTATATTCCTATATGCAGTAGCGTACAGTCCATGTTTAAATGTGTCAGTTTGCTCCCACCTTCAGGTGGTATTTGCCATACTCCTCAGCGATAGCAAATCACGTCTGCTCACGTTCTCCGTTGCGCCGAAGGTCGATTTCACTAGCCTGCGGTGAACGCTAGGGGGCGGTGCTCCACAGGTTTTTGAGGGGAACCGCGGCCGTGACTACTGTATGTAAATGATCCGGGTGCGTTTTGATTGGCAGTCTAAAATGGAGCCTTCAGGACAACGTGGCATGGAGGCTGAGAGCCAGTTGATCCTTTGTCTGATGGACGCAGTAGCGTCCTGCCTTCTTCTCCTTCATTTCCACCTCACGCCTCTTCAGTTGAAACTTCAAGGTGGCTTGCTCCACATCTATTTCTAACAGTTAACTGCAGTGCTGATAGAAACCGCCATACCATAATGCTCAATTGTTTCTTTTTCTTTTAAATGCTCTCGCTGCTCACCTTTCAAGTCTTGCAGGTGCCAAAACTGTTGCACCTCAGGCGTTAGAATCCTGTTGTTGAGGAAACAGTTATTAGTAAACAGTATTATAGTAAAATAATAATAAAATATCATTGTGAAAAGTAATAATGATAGTACAACAAAGGTACAGAATGGTTCATGTACGGCAAAAACAAGTCCGATTTATTGTTGTATGTATTGCTAACAAAAGCACAAGTAGTTGGCATTTCTTGCCTATTTCAGCACTTTTAAAGTACAGCAAACCCAGCCGTAATCTGCCTGAACTACTCACACGTATTTTGGAATCTTTGACTTTCAGATGCCATTTTAGAATGCGCCTAAAATGCCCGATGACCTTTACAGTTGAACTTAAGTTGACCTTGTCAGAACATTTGAACACACATGTTCAGCTGTTCAGTGTCTCAGCTCTGACTGCGTAACATGCTGGTCACTAACAAGGTGATTAAGTGCAAACATCACAAACACACGTGTCTGATCTATGGATAATGACCACCAAATGTTCTGGTTCAGGTTTGTTATTGAACAGTCGTCTTCATCACGCCGGTCCCATTTTGACACAGTGAGACCAAGACGACGCCTCATGAAGAGGTCACATGATAATTCATTGAGATTTTGAGGCATTTTTTGTTCTGGTCAACCCTTTTTGTTTCAGTTCTCTTTTTTTGATGAACTGCTTTCTTCAACTTAAATGCCTTTTTTTTCCTGATATCACACTATTGTAGTATGAAAATGAGCATTTTTACTAAATTTCACTCTAAATTGGAATGTCCAAAACTTTTTTGAGTTCGCCAATAATATCGTCCTTTCAGGCAGGTAGAAAATGGGTCTAATCCAATCGCAGCTACACCCTCTCAACGCCTTAAATAGTTCTTCCTGGGATTATCCTCAATAGTATCGACCTTAGCATCGCTATCGTGACCAGTTTGGCTTCGGCTTTTACAGCAGGCAGCAGTTGCAGGAACATTTTGAGGCTGTGTGCCATGAGAGGATACTGAAGGACGCATAGTACGACACTCACATGCAAGATGTTGCAAATACAGAAGGGTTTTAGCGCAACTGTTGACCCTATATCAAGGGTGGGCAAACGTTTTGACTGGTGGGGACACAATGTGTTCTAATATTTGACAGAGGGGGCTGGAGCAGGAGCACATGGATGGAGTGTTTTGGGGACCCTCCTCATAGGAGAAAAACAATATATCATGGGATATTTGTCAGACGTGCTTTATTGTCAATTAAAAATGAACAAAAGCGTTACAACAAAGTATGTGTATTTGAAGCCCCACGGTATTTCGCTCTTTATTGAAATGACTCTTTAAACAATGAAAAAATGATGAAATACAGCTATTTTATTACTCTTAATATAATTTCTTCAAGTTCGGCGGGCCGGATTAAAAAGCCTAACAGGCTGCACATGGCCCGAGGGCCGTAGTTTGCCCATGCCGGCCCTATACACTAACCTGGTAACCTAGTGCATATTTGTTTGAGCGATGTAATCTGTCCTGGGCCTTTTTTTTTCTTTACACATGCATACATTGACACCAGAAGCCTCATTTTTGAAAACACTCTCAAATCAGGAATTTAAAGCAATCCGTCAGATCGAAAACAGAAGCGTACATGATGAATTTTAACTTGTGCCCTCATCCAATCAGATTTCTTCATCCCTTTTTTGCTGCTTCCCCTCTACCTGCCTGTTTTCTCGTCGCAAACTTTGACCGACACCAATCACTCTGGGTCACCGGTGGGAACTGAGCGGTTCCGGATCGGTCCCAGGTTGGCTTTTCTGCGACGTGATGAGTCAGAGCTCAGATATTAACCGGCGGCCATCTTGTCTCACTGCTGCTGATTCAGCCTCTGACACTTTGACTCGGGCCCAACACACCCTCGCTCTTTGCCGCTCACTGGTTTGGCTGGTGAATATTATTGGATGTCCATCTGACCTCATTATAAGTGTGTTGCCACTGGCAACCAGCTCGGTGGAGAAGGAGGGGGAGGGGGTGGGGGAGGAGGAGGCGAGGGGGAGGAGGGAAGGGGGGACCCAGTTGCATCATGGGATAGAAACCTGACCTCTCTCTCTCTCTTTTTTTTCTCCCTTTCCTTTTCTTCCTCGTCTCTCGCAGAAGCCACGCGTGTGTTGCCGTGCGCAGGCACGTGCGCATGCAGCCGTGCGCAGTTTGCAAAATCAAGGGTACACAAGAGAGGGAGAAAATAGACGGAGTGATGAGAAAATTCTGACAAGAGCACAACTTATGTCTTCAGCCAGGCTCGGGCTTCAAGTCACTGCGGCTTTGAAGCTGAATTCAGTTGAATGTGTTTTTATAAACAAGCAGAATGAGTGTAAACCGGATGATTAGTGAGGCCTGTGCTATTACTCCATTAGGTACCTTAGTAAGCGTAGCGTCGAACGGATGGAAGGCTTTCATTCATGAGATAAGAAATGCAGTCACACCAAAAGGCCCCACAGCCGTCAAATTTTGAATGTCCGCACAAAAAATATGCTTTTGTGTTTGAATTCGGCTCGGGATGTTTTTGCACGTGTATTGTGTGTGTCTTCAGCTCACGTTAAATCCTCTCGTGTGCGCTTCACGCTCCTTGTCGGCACTCATGTCGCGGCCATTGCGTGTGTTGGTGTTGTGAGCTGACATTCTGAATGTTCCGAATCCCGTTTGTGTGTCAGGTATTCTTTGCGCTGCTCCCTTTTGTTGCGCACAATATCCTCCGCTTGTGTTAACGTCACCGACGCACTTCAGCCATTCTGGGTTTGTGTGTCTCCGCGCCGCCTCTGTGTTTGCCTGCGTTGCCTTGCATTCATTCACGCTGGCTTTTTACATGTTTCACGTGCGGAGACGTGCACACGTCTTGTGTGTGCTTTGCTCGGTTTCGGTGTTCTTGTTCATGTGTGTAATTGTTTAAAGGGACTGCTGTGTATAGGTGTGTGTGTGCTTTTGAGTGTGTGTGTGTGTGTGTGTGTGTGTGTGTGTGCGTGCGTGTGTATACCTGCCTGTAATTTTTTCTGTGTCTTTGTACGTCCACAAGTCCGTGTATGTTGGTTTGGGGAATATGTGACTGTATTCTTGTGCACTCGTCGTGTGTGTGTGCGTCTGAGCGTGCTCGCGTATACAGTGAGACGCACTCGCCGTGCCTTCATCTCTGACATAACTGGTTGCCATGCATACTGTGCGACTGACTATTATGGGGTGTTCTTTGTTTTGTCACAATGTGCCCTGGTATGGGAGAGAGGGGGGAGGGGAACTGGGTGTGTGCGTCGGCGTGCACGCGCTCGTGCTCAAAGGGGTGGTGGGGGTGTGCGTGTGTGTGTGTGTGTTTTGGAGGGGGGTGCAGAAAGAAAAAAGAGAAGGGTGTATGCGTGTTCGCATATGTGTGTGCGTGTGTGTGTGTGCGTGTCAGCGCGAGAGGAGGACTGAGTGGGGGTTGGGCGTGCGCGTCTGCGTGGAACGTGCGAGCCTGTGTGTGTGCGTGCATGAGAGAGCCAGCGAGTGCACGCATGTTTTTTTGAGAAGGTAAGATAAAATGGCGGCTGGCGGGTCTGTGTGCGTGCATGTGTGCGTGTGTGTGAGAGAGAGAGTGTGCGCGAAGGCCTCAGATGTGGGATCCCAAGTTCCTGCATCTTTTTCTATTTGTTTTTTTTTTTATCAAGGTGCTCAGTATTCACGGTTGTAAAGAAAAACATTGCAGTTTGAGTTAAAGGCCACAGCAAAAAAATCCACTTCCTGTCACTTGAGGTGTGTGAAGGTGAAACAGGGAGTGAAGTGTTTCACCAGAACAGTTCCACACCTTTTTTTTTTTTTTTTTTTTTGAAAGGCATAGCCAAATGAAACCTCTCCCCAACAAGAACAGGACATGCATGATCCAAAATTTTGAGCCTGAGGCCCAGATGAGGCAGCTATCCAGTGCCGTCACGGGCAGCAGGTAAGCACTTGGAACAAATCAACAGAGAGCAACGTTTGTGTACTCGAGGACTCATGTGCACGGGCAAGTTTTTGCATCTGGTCCAAGGTGTTTTTTTTGTTTTGTTTTTTCCACACGATGGCTCGACTGAACGGCCAAATGTGTGAAAGATCGGTTGATAAAGGACCCTCCTTCTGACTGTGGCCTCGGAAAATAATGACATCACGGCCCACTTTGAACATGTGGGTTATATTTTCATCTTTTTTGAGAGTGTTGCGCGGGCAGGTGCACAATGTCTGCATGAGTTCCTGTTGTGTGACAACGTTCTCAGCTGCTGGTCTTAAAAGAAAAAGGGAAGACCTTTGACATTTTTTCACGCCCCATATAAAACCTGGCCAGGATCACAGACCTGGATGGTTTCATTATTAGAGAAGAAAGGTTTCCCAACGCTTCCCATCAGGATGCTCCCACTCAGTAGTTTGAGTGATGGGGGTTTAGTCAGTGTGTAGGTCACTTTGAGCTCTCAGATATGTAAAAATTCTGAAAACCTGTGAGAAAATCACTGTAAATGGAGCATTGAGGCCCAGAAACTGAGGTCTCATTGAAAATGGTTGAACAGATCTGAAGCACTTTTGAATGGATGTTTAGCTTTTTGATATAACGCAAACCACTGCACTAATTTCAAATCTGACCAATGTTATACTGACCGCTTTGATATGGATGATATGGATGTCGGATAGTGAGACCGTGTCATTTGGTGCTGAAAAAAAATATAAATTGAACTGAACAAACAAGTGTCAACTTCTCTTAGACCTATTTTCCAATGCTTTCTAACCGCTGTCCCAAATCAGCGAAAACTATAATGGAAACTAAGAAACCTCATTGCCCGACGCCAGATGTCAGCTTTTTCTGTTTGATCTTGCTAATTCCCCCGTCACAGAGAGTTTGACCGTCCTGGGTTCTATAGTCTTCTATATCAGAAGCTGCTCTGTCACTCAGTGGTTTTTAAAGGAACTCACCACCAGCTCTTTGCTTCTGCTGATACTGAGCTCCAGGTGATTGGCATCATGTGATCATGTGTTCTGTCAGCCTTCAGTATTTGCACCGGACATCAGGATTCTCACCTGAAATTAGCTGCTTAAACAAACAAATTCCTTTAAAATTTTGAAGTTTTTTCAGGTTTTTATTTTTCATCGGCTGTCCCTTGCTCAATCACTTATCCAAATGTTTCTTTCTTTCTTTTTTGGACCTTCCATATGTTTGGAAGGGGTCAGAAACAAGAGGCAACAAGGCAGTCCCAGGTGGCAGCAGGAACACCAGTGTGGGAAAGTTGTTGCTAACCGGGGAGACGTGTCGTTGGCCTCTGTGACATCACAAAGAGCTGACTCAAATGAAATATTCTACTTTGGCAAAAGGATTTCATTCTTTTCTGGAGAGTCTCTGAACTGAAGCAATGTATTAATTTGTGAACATATATTTCTATGTGAAGTTGTTCACTGAGACGGGGAGCAGGCCGTGTTGCAGAGGAGTCTGTGTAGTGTGGCCACTGTGAGGGACTTAAATACTACCTTGCTGAGCTCTTATTAAAGGAATGTGGAGCAACAACCTGAAGTGGTTCTGGTGTCTGGTGTGATTTTTGCAATAACCGAGCTCTGCAAAGAAGAAAAAAGAAACACGACAGGATGAACTTCCCCTGTGGTTCGGAGAGAATGAACTCATCTTGCGTCCTGCGTGCATTGCGTGTGTGCATGTGTGCGTGTGTGCGTAAGTGAAAGGAACCCCGGCACTGACGGAGTGCGATAAAGACGTCAGAGATAGGAAGGTCGGTTATTTTGAGCCCCCTCTAAGTGGCTGCTGTTTTTTAGCGGCATACTGTACTCAGCACTTCAGGAACCTATAAGACAGGAAATGATGGCGGCGGAGGTGGAGGCGGGAAGAAAAGGGTAGAGGCGGACTTTGAAAAAAAAGAGGAGGAGGAGGAGGAGGAGGAGGGAGGGCGAATTAACAGTGCGATTATTATGGTGTGGTAAGCAGTGGGCGAAGACACTGAAGGGAGGAGGAGGGGGGGAGGAGGGAAGAGGGGGGATTATTATGGGATGTCTGTGTTTGTCAGGCTGGGTGGGGGAGGGGTGAGGTAAGAAGAGAGACGGCTTGGTATTATGGTCTGGCCTAGGCCTGTTTTTGTGTTGAGCCACTCCTTTTGCCTCCTCCCTCCCCCCACATGCACACTGGCGTGCGTGTGCATGTGAGTGTGTGTGCGCGAGCGCGCAAGCAGGCGAGTGCCCCGGGTCGACGTGCAGAGACTGTAATATAGGATATAGTATCTATCTCCAGGTGCAGAGTGAGTCACTAGCGACGAGGCAGGAGACCTGGAAGACGTGACTGCGTGAAGAGACGACGGCCAGCGGGGGGAATTCATCCAAAGCAACTTCTCTGGCAAAGTGCCTGGGCACAATACACTCCCTGTCCTGCCCAAATGTAAATGACTGAGGCACTGACAGAGCCGTGGGCACGGCTGCGCACAGCGGCCCGCCGCCTTCACTGTAGATCCGGAGCTTCCTTTGAGGCGATTTAAAGGTTGTTTTTTTTTTTTTTTTTTGAAGCACTTGGGTTTGGAAGATCAATCAGTATCAAAACTGCGAAGAGAAGGAGGGAAACATTTGTAGTGACATAGGTAGGGAATGGAATGTGGCTTCCAGCCCAGTTGGCTGATTCTCTCACACACAGTCAAATTGTGACACAAGAGAAACTGGGGTTTCGAACACTGACCATCTTCACAAAAAATGGAAAAAGACAAGGGCAGCTACCAGTCACTGAGTTGATCAACATCATGCTGATATGCTACGACGGCATAGCCAAATAAATGGGAGCTCCACAACACAGAAATAATGAGCTAGGTAACAAAGACAACAAAGGTTATTAATGTTGTCTGTCATCCGATACGCTACTTGTTATTTACCCGGAAAAAGAATTGGTCTTCATACACTACGAGCAATACTAAATGTTCCAACGTTCTCTTTCATTTGCAGGCCTGGCCACAACCGTCCTCTGTATGGAGAGTTTAAGGTGCTTCCACCAAGTTACCTGAAGGAGCAAAAGGCTCCATTCAAGAACTCCTTTCTTACAACTGCTACTGGCCTCTTGAGCAAAGCACTTCATTATTTTAGTTGTCATATGGAGTTGTTGTACTAATTACCTGTGACATTGTACGTGTCTTGATGGTTGTGTGCGACAGCGCTCACTGTAAAACGTATTGCCCCTAAGGGATAATAAAGTTTTACTTGACTTTGACCTTGAGGTGGCCAAAAGACAGCAAAAGATTTGCCGTGTTGTTCAAAAGTGTGTTGGAAAAATGCTGCACACTTGCCACTCTAAGTGCCTGTCTGCTCTCAAAACCACATGATATTTCTAGCAGCCACAGAAATATCATGTGCTCTTGGGAACACCACAGGTTTTTAAAATTGCTTGCTCTAGTATTTGGATATTGATGATTTGAAAATGAACTGGCCCCATCGCCATAGACACCCATTCAAGTCCTTTGAATGCCTGGAGTTGAATGGGTGTCTATTGGGCAGTATATTTTTCAACCACCATTATCTGAGTACTAAAGGAAGCAATTTGAAAACTGTCCCAAGTAGACACGAACATTGTTAGAAGGTATGAATGATCGAAATATCTCCTTAAAGGAAGGCGTCATGCTTGTGTTTAATTAAACAGGCAAGACTTGTTCCTTACAGCTGTAAGTTGAAAGAACTCTGGATATGAACCTTCATTAACGAGTGAACAATTTTGAGTATACTCCCTATTTATAGAGTTGAAGCCATCCAATCTACCAGGGAACAGTGACCAGGGCAAACAATGCCCCTTCCTGTTTGGGTTTTCTAATGATTGGTGCTTTTCCATTGAGCCAAAAAACCCAACCTTGTTGTCCTGGTGGCAGGATGAATCACGTAAACAAAGTTGGGCTTTCAGGAAATCAAACAAATGCACATTAACTCTGCACTTTTATATTTCCAAACTGAACTGGCCATATTGTGCCACCACATATCAACAGTACACGTTTTGTGTAGTTGTGTTTTTATATGTTGCTTGGGCATCACAGCTGGCGCAAGACAAAATGCGAGAAGTAGGATTTGTAAATCAAGGATTAACGTCAACCTTGTTTTGCAATATGCTTTCTGACCATTAGATGCAGGCAAAGTGCATACACTGTGTCTTTAAATACCTGCCATCATCTTATCGTTGTCGTTTAAAGGACTGTATGGGTAAGATGGAAAAGTCGCTCCTGCACATTAGATGTGCACCACATTGCCTTCATGTACTAATCTAACTCTTTTTTTTTAACTGTGTTTGTTGAGTGGGGTTATTTGATGAAAGCAAATGCCCTACGCTAATTTTTGCTTTCTTTGTTGGTGGCTGGTGAACGTGAGCGTGTGTGGGCAGCGATGGCGGCGGGGTCAGCAGTCAAGAATGGGAATATGGACTGCGCTTTGACTTTCACGATAATCCCACCCTGACTGCAACCCACCACCACCACTCCTTTTCTGCTCATTTCCATGACGACCCACTGCACAGAAGCAACATATTATGGTCTGGCGCCCACCTCCTCCCTCTACCTTCTTTTCTCTTTTTTGCCTCAGAAATGATATTATTATTATGTGTGGCGGGGGAGGGAGGGGCGTCAAAAAAAACGTGCACGAGGTTTCTATGACAACTGCCCCTGGTATCTTTCTGATTGGTGATTATGGGATGTTACACCCCACCCCACCCCCAACCCAGCCCTTCTTTTCTTAAACCCTCCAACCCCCACCCACCACCCCCACCCTCCTTTTCCAAACGCACACATGAGCGCTGTGTCCGCAGACGAGGAAGTGTGGGGGAGGGGGGAGAAGATGCAAACCGAAGGAGAGAGACAGACGGGGAGAGAGAAAAAAAATGGAGGAGAGTTTTGAAGTCGCTCTTTGTCTCGCGGGATGAAGTGAAGCAAGGCGCCTCTTGGCTTGTGGGACAAAGGTTAAGTCTGGAGAAGAAGGAAAAAGAAAAGAAGAGGTGTGCTGAGTCACAGGGTGGGCAAAAAAAGGTGGCGGTGGTGGTGGGTGGGGGGTTGCTTCGGCTTAAACAAGGACAGATGAGCGGGTGACGGCTGCAAGTGGGTTAAAAGCCAAAATGTCGGGGTGCTGCAACAATATGCCGCCATGAATAATTTGTAAGCAGATCCACAAATGGTCCTCAGACCAAGGAAACAGTCATACGACTCTTCACTCTTGCCTTTTGCATTTTGATCCATTTGCTGGACATGACAAGAAGATTTTTTTTTAAGTCAAACACAGGTAAATTATGTTTGCTCAACTGAACAAATGATCAGCCGCTGTCAACTTTGCTTGCAGGTTTTCTCCTCAGGTACGCTCCTTCCATCATGTGGTCAAAAGTACCCTGAGGACATCAGCATTCAGTGTCACAAGATATTATTTTTATTCATTATGAGAGGGTATAAAAGGTGTGACAATGTCAACATCAGCAGCGGTTGACTCCTTGGAAATGGTTGGAACCATGAAACACAAACACACATCAGTTTTTCACAGTCGCTAACAAAACTAACTAAAACAAAAATTATGTCATAGCTACATGGAATTCAAGGCACATAAAACTCATGGAGTTTTCTCCCCCTGGTGTCCAGGCGCAGATTTAACCTATTAACCTTGCTCCATGCCACCATTTGGAATAAACTACAAGTAATCTCTTTCAGTAATCTCTGATAAATGTTGCTGTTTTTCTCTGTTATCGTTATTATGCCAGTTTGTATAACATGCCCTCAATCAAATTGGGCTCCGTGTCCAAATACCATTAACAATGCAAAACAGCGCAATTTGTGTCCACAATATTCTAGTTTCATTTTGGGACAGCAAAAGAATAAAAATAAAAATAAATAGATATATTCAGCCGTCATCATTTATAGTACTTTGAAAAGGTGTGACTGCATTAGGATGCAGGTTAACGTGGAGATGGGGGCTCATTTTAATCAGGCCCACTGTGGTGATGTGCATTTGGTTTATGTAAAATAAATATTTGTTTTTGCATAAAAAACAGCTATCAGAGGGCAAAACTGAAGTAGCAGTTTATGTCGTTGTCACTCCAAATAAATAACACTTCAAAATTAGTGCACCGCGCAGGAAATGTCTTGCATTAAAGTGTACTGCATTCAGGTATTGTAACAGTATGAGCCCAACAACAACACATGCATATCAACGGCAATGTTTAGGTTGTGCTACCTGATAAAGTTGCATAACCAAAGTGACCAAAGCAGCACACGGGAGCAAATGCTTTCCTCAGAGCAACAACAAAATTGTGTAACTCGCTCATGACACTTTACAGACCCCCAAAATACAGCAATTGGTGCTGGCCGGCGTGCTCGCTGTTGATTTCCCAGCGGTACGACGTCATTCCGATGCCTCCCCTGTCACACACTGAGCACAAACACTCGAGCAGTTCCCTGCACAGTCTTATGTGCACTGCAGTCAATGGTGGGAAAAAACTGTCTAGGACCCAGACGTTTTTCCCACCATTGACTGCAATGTATCTCCAGGCAGCCTGTGGAGTGAGCATGTGTGTGTGTGCGCGCAGACAGGCTTAACTCAGCTGTTGGCTTGGCTCTTGTACCTCTGGGCTCCCTGTTTTGGAGCAGCAGACTTGAAGGTTTTGACTACAGTGCGACCTCTGTGGCCTCCGAGTAGAGGGGGCCAGTATGTGCATGTACCCTGACTTTTTAACCTCTCAGTGACCTGCTGATTAGATTTTTTTTTTCCTGTGCACCCAAAGTCAGCTCTTTGCCGTCCAGGGCTCTGCACTACTGCTGAGTAAACTGTACTGATGTTGACTCATGTATATACAGAAAGCGTTATATTTCAGCTCGTGGTTCCTTCCAGAGGGGGTTACACTGGGGTCGCCCCACTTTTAGTGACACTCCAACTCCTGCCTGCTTCCAAGGGTTGTCACCGGGCCTTTAGCGGTTCGCCGACATCCTGTGGAGTCGTCGGTGGCCCAGCTCGTCTACTGTACAGTGCCTGCGCATACATGCAAACATGCACGCTCAAGTTAAGCAGTCATGTGGCACACTCAGTTGCCATGTGACGGCTTTTCCTCCCCCCACCCCTCTGCCTCCCCCACCCTCCCTCCTTTCTCCTATCTCTTTTTGGAGTTATGCTCATTGAGGGATGTCAGTGACTGCACTCATTACTATTATGGGATGTCGGACGGGTGTGGGAGGGGTGAGCGTCTCTATGGCAACTGCGGTTGCTATGGGAGGGGGTGGCGGGGGGTGTGCATGGAGGAATGGGGAAGAGACTGTAGCAGAGGGAGGGGTGAGTTGACTATTATGGTCTGTACGTTGCAAGGTAACTATGCAGAGTGGGGGAGGGGTGACTGAAGCGTGCGTATGTGTGTGTGTGGTGTGTGTGGATGGGGGGGATATTATGGGATGCCTGCCCCCTGATCTCTTTGTGTGTGTGAGCGCGCGCGCGCGGGGTGTGTGTAGTGTGCGAGGGAGAGAAAGGAGACGGCGTCGTGCGCACACGCTGCCACAAAAACACGGAAATATATTTAAATTGAATACCGTTACCTAAAGAGAAAGAGCTTCCAAGTATTGATTGGCAATCAAAGTGAGCCAGGAGTTACTGTTTTTGGAAGCTTTTTGAATCAAGTTGTAAGTATCGCAGTTTCTTTTTTTTGTTTTAATTGTTTGCAAATTGAGCCATGTAAGGTTAAGGAGGCTTCGGTTGCCGGGTTGTTGTATTGATAATTCATCGGGCAACATTGGATATTCGTGTGTAAAGGGTTATCAAATCCGAACCTGGCCGCCGGTCAAGCTCGGCTAGCACGCATGCTAATGGAACGGAAACTAACGATAGTGGCAAGATGGCATGTCAGCTGAACGCAGAGATGGAGTGAGTGAGGGTGCTAGTCTTTGTGCGCGGTCCAACTTAATAGCACAATAAAGTTACAATACACGTCCAAGAAGAGAAGTCCATGTGTCCGGTCTTCTTGTTACTGTGGGTTACCCGGCACTGTGTACTGCATGATCCATTGCTACAAAATATTAACTTCCGTTTTCTTTTTTGTTCTTGTCTCCCTTGTTGAATCCTGGACGGCTGCCTTCTCCCAACGACATAACAATTCGAACCGGCTCAAGACTGGGTCACAACTCTGGATTATCATAGAAAGTAATAACTTTATTTAGTTAGCTAAAGTCTTGGCTAACTAAATAAAAAGTTTTCCGCCGTCTGCAATGTCTGGAAGCGACGATGACAGAGATGACTATGGAGCACCCGACGACCGGTTAATGCACGGTAAGACACGGCTCATTTGTTAGCTGAACTCGCTAATGTTCGCGCTGCTCTTAAGGCTAGCGCGAGCATATGTTTTCTGACATTCATATCAATCAAGTGTTGTTAGCAGAGCTAGTCGACGGTGCTAACTCCGGGCTAGCTACTGTTAGCGGCGACGTTCGCAAACGCACTTTTTTCGACAAATCTGTCAAAAATGTATATATCTTCGAATGCGAAAGGCTCAGTTTTACCCAAAACATCGGCAATGGGTTGAAAGAGGAATTTTCTTGGAGACGCGCCGTCTGACCGGCACGTTCCCGGGGCCTAACGCTAGCCAGCTACCGGTATTTTTTTTTACGTGTCGATGACAAGATGGAGGCAGCCAGTTAGCTTGGAAGCAGGCGGATGACGTTCAGTAGCGTTCCCCTCCTCATGGCTGGCGCCTTCGGTTTGATTGTAATGAAAAGAAGTCAAAAAAATACGCTATGTATCACGTTTCCCACGTCAGTTCTATTTCAATTTCGCTTTAAACGAACATTTTCGTGCACAGTAGCCGGTGCGGTCGAAGGCATTTTTGTTTACAGTGTGTATGTTTTCGACGAGCACGCGCGCCGTACACGGCTAAGAACAAATAGGCCCACAAGTTGGATTTGAAGGATGGCATCAACTTGAATGTGTGTATTTATTTGTTGGAATGGCCTATTATGGGCATTTCACGCGTTTTTTGTTTTAACAAAGATAATTTTTAAAAGACGGGAAAATTCTCAGAAGCGTTGGGATTCAATTTATGCCCTAAATTATCATTCATATATAAAGAAATGTGATTTTTTTTTTTTGTCTTGCTGAGGTCCCTCAAGGTTTACAGTTGCTTCCTTTCACTTGGTTAATTATAGAGCGCGGGTGAAAATACTTCACCAGTCATTGTTTGAACAAAGTTCATTATATTTTTCAGTGCCACCAGTTGTAATTTAACACCGCTATAATGTTTAGGAGCCTTGGCATGCCCATTGGCGCTCTCTCATAACGTCATGTTAATCATGATACCTCTTTTAATATCGTCATGCACTCACTGACACACTGCTCCATCTCCTTTAAATGACCCAAAAAAACCTCATCACATTAAAGCTTTCGTACCAGGTGCATCTTAAAGGCACACTCAATCACATTAATAGGCCCACACTCTGCATCACTGCGGCGGCGCGTGGGCAAAAGCCAGCCTGGTGTCCTCTGTCAGAAGGGCCGCTGCAGTGCGCATGTAAATCCTGATGAATTATCAGGCGCAAGTGACACTTCTGTCGCCCTCAGCCAAAAAAAAGAAAAGAAAAGAAAAAAACTTTGTCAAATGGGCTTCCAAAATGGGCTAGCTCTATTAACTAACTATTTGGGAGACCTGACCCTTTGGCCTCGTTTCACTTCTTATCCCTGTCACTGTGCCATCGACCACTTTAATATCTTTTATCTGCCGGTGGACGTGGTCGCAGAATGGCAAGGATGTTTAAAGCTGTTTGATTGCAGTGATAAAGAAGAAAGTGCTAATTTAGGGCTGAAATTAGAAAGCAAGTTCTTTAGTTCTTTAGTGCTATGAGTGGCTTCTTTGCTTTGTTGAATGCAGAGTCCTAGTGATTGGGTCGTGGTATTTCGTTACTTAATATTCTTTTGAAACACTGTGCCAACAAACAAAAAAAAGTGTAGATAAGCAAAAGTTTTAAAGACCTCAATATATCAGTCACTTCCCTTTTAAGTCTCATTTATATTTCCAAAACACTATTTTTGCATGATTGCTGGTAGGCATCCTGTCATCATATAGTTTATGGACAGTGTCTCCTCTAATTATGAAGTGTCTAAACTGGTCTGCTTTGCAGATGACGAAGAGGAGGAGATCTCTGAAAATGAGACTCCAAAGGTGAAGAAGAAGAAGAAGGCGAAGAAGAGCAAAGAGAGTAAAGGGAGCAAGAGGCGCTCGCGCAGAGAGGTAAGAGAGTTTCTATTTGTTTGTTTTTAAATGAATGAGGCTGTTAACTGGATCTTCACATTTAAGTTTTAAAACCCACGGCCACCCCGGGAGATGTTGTGATCCTCGCTAATACACCCGCCCGTCCCTTGCTCCCTCGTCCACGAAGTTTCAAATCTCCGACGCTCAAACCATGGAATGTTAACAATGAGATGAAAGGCTCAAAGTCAAACTCTGGGCGCCGCCGTTTCAAGTGTGCTGACGCTAGTCCGCGCTGTTCTTGGTGCAGGAGCTTCCCATCAGCTCTCCGGAACCCATGGACGTGGGTGGGGTGGAGGAGGCGGAAGACGGCGGACAGCGATCCGACAGCGAGGGCAGCGACTACACGCCTGGACGGAAAAAGAAGAAGAGGGCCAGCAGCGGCAAAGAGAAGAAGAGGAGTAGCACTGGAGCAGAAAGGAGCTCCTCCAAGAAGAAGGAGCCCGAGCCCGAAGAAGACGATGATGACGACGATGACGACAGCTCGGTAAGAGTCGTGATCCTTGTTATTTCTTCTTCTTCTTCGTGGAATGGTTTTTCATCCGTCTCTGAACCTCTCTGAGCAGTTGGAGCAGAGTCACGGGAAGTTTCGTGTTAAGTTGTGCGTGATTTTTGTTTAGATGGTGAAACGTGAAAAAGAAGTTGTTGTGTTTTTTTTCCTTGCGCATTTCCTCAAGCATGTGTAAGAATAGCTTGTGTATTTATCTCTGATCTACAAGGTTGAGCTGATGCTAAGGCAGAATGCAGTGAAAAAAAGTGAGTTTGAGGCGAATATATCTGAAGAGCGTCTCTATGCTTGCCTCTGTTTCCACAAAGACCATGTAGTAAGATCATAAAAAGATTTTTGTGCAAACTTCATGTGAACTGTGAAAAATACAGATGTCCAAAATCTAATTTTCAGTGACAATTGGCGAGATCTGTCTAATGGAATTTCAAAGTGTGACAATGTACCAAACCTTTAAATGGGGCTTTAAATGAGTTCTGTTTAGACAATGAGCCAGGCCCTCGCAGTGTGTGACTGCTTCCTAACTGCCTCTAGCTTTATTAACATTTCCCGTCACCTCGTTTGATCAGCCGTTCTGCAGAGGTGTAGATGGAGCTCTGTCAACACCTTCGACGGCTCTCTTCACTCTTCAGATGAGGGAGGCAGGGCTGCAGCCTGAGGTCGTCGCTGCGTGTTTCCTACTTTTTCTGCCTCAGACGCTCTTCCTGGTTTTATTAACAAATCGCACGCCTTTGTGGCACTGTTTCGTTTCACTCAAGTGCGTTTCTGGAAACGTGGTAAGATGAAGGCAAAGACAGTGGTAGAATGTTCTATATTTCACCAGAACGGCTCATTGTGACAGTTTGTTCGAAGCCTCGTGGCTGGCTGCGTCGCACCAGACTGATTGAATTTGCATAAAGTTGAGCTCTGGTTGTGATTATGCAAATTTTGACATGGCGCCCAACTGGTCAGATTGCCTCGGCGTACCCATCGTGCACTGCGTGGTTCGATCTCCTTCCGCATTGACAGATTTGTGTGATTGTGCCACGGGCGGTCGTGACATAATTGGGAAAACAGTCCAGCTGCGTATTTCACCTTGTTGTGCCGGTGACTGATTGAGCAGAGTTTTGAGCGAACAAAGTGACCAATTAGTTCAAGTTCAGTCAGGTCTGAGGTGGAAGTCGTCACAGGTTTTCTTCCTGACAGTGGCCCGCCAGGGAGTCTGTACGTCGGCTCCAAGTCCAAACTTTCTTATCAAAATCTTGCTTTGCTTTGATTGTTTTATATTTAATACCTTTTAAAAACAAATTCCCTGGGTTTGTTGTCACTGTTTGCAATCTGCAGCGCGTAGAAGGCACATTGCAACCTTCCCAGCATGCAGTGCACATCAGCTTTCTTTAATAGGAACCCGTTGAAACATCAGCAAGAAACTGCTTCAGAAATATCATCATCTTGTGGTACTAAGGTAGCAGATGAAGCCTAATTGTTAACAGCTTAAGCTTGTTTGTTTGTTTTTTGTGTGACCCTCTCTTCACTCCCTCAACACAGTGGCCGTGTACCTGCAGCGGAGTCACTGCGATACCAGAGACGGTTAAACAAAGAGCAGCGTCTGCTGCCCTCAAAGCCTGGCGGCCAATAGAGGGGCTTCGTGCTTAATGACTCTCTCGCAGGCAGGATGGGGGTTGGGGGCTGGGGGTGTGCATAAGACGCATACGTATAATGCCGGAATGAAAACCACGGCCAGCTGAGCTCTGCACTCAGCTCCTGACTCTGTTTGTTAGACTTAATTTTATTCCAGAGAATTATCCCCAGTTTGCCTGAAAAGTGGACTTCGGCATTGTCTTTGATAAAACAGTTTTGTGTAACTGGGCTTGGATGATCACAAGCCTGCAACAATGGCAAAAGAAATTGTGCATGCTGTTTTAATGGTGTAAGAGGGAAAGTGTTGGATTCTTTAACTGTTAATAAATAGCTGATCTTTTGATGTTGTGGTCAACATCCTGCTTCACATGTCAGCGTGCTCAAAAGAAGTAGTTTGTGCGCTTTGTGTGCGGCGGACCTACCAAACATTGATTTTGCGTTTGCTCATCAGATTGCTAATTTCCGCGGCGCCACTTTTGCGACAACGCAAACAGCGTTATTAACTCGGCGGAATACAATGGCTGTCATTCTGCGGATAAAGAGCCGCGACGTGATCATGTGTTCCGCCGCCAGGCGAAGATAACGGCTCTCTTGATGTCGACGGAGGGAACAAAGTGTTTTTATAAGCAAGCCACTGCTTTTGTGTTTAGGCCTGGGTGGGAGGAGGTAGGAAAAGGCTGCGGAAGGTTCCATTTGTTTGCCACTCGGACTGAGCGTGATCGGCCCGCGCTGCAGACGGTCAGCGGCAGCGGCGACTTGGTGAAATTGAGCTCAACCCAGATTGAATTATGGGCATTGAGCATGTCAAGGCTTCATCTGTAAACCAGGTTCTCCTTCACACTGGTTATCTGATCAGTTCATCAAATTAGTATTGATTATCTGGCACAAGTCAAAATGGAGCGTTTGCAGAATCTGATGGACTCGCTTGCAGGTGGTTTTGCCTTGACGCTGACCAAGCAGAGCAATCAAAATGGGTCTGGCCAGTCTTGTTTTTTTTCTCCTCTTAATTAAAGACCTTGCTGAGCTTCACACAGCGCTCAGGGGCCGAGGTAGTTGCTGAAGCATCACTGAGAAGCTTCTCCTCTGAACACGGCAACCAACAATCAGCATGGGCGCAACATTTTACAATCCTGAAATGGTCGTTGATGCGAGTGAATGAGCTGAAACTTGTGGGACATTGTGTGAACGTGAAACACGAGTCAGTTTGCTGAACCACTGGTGCCATAGAGATGACACTGCAGTCCACGGAAGCATCGAGCCTCCAGAGCTTCACAGCTCACGTTTTTTTTTGTTGTTGTTGTCAAGGAACAAGCCAAGGGTCCAAATTGATCCGTTTAGCAGGTTAATTGTTATAACTGTGACAGCCTCTTCAGTCTGGGGAGATGTTTACCAAGTCTATTTTTGAATACCACAGAGTTGGTGAGCTAAAGTCTGACGAACCCACAAAGAGATTCTGCTCCGGCTGTGGAGCGGAGGTTCACAGGTCTGACACGGCGGCTCATGTTTTAAGTCGCAGAAGGTTGTGTTCGTCCAGAGAGACCTTGTGGGAACCTTATTAAAACCCCGCTGCTGCTGGTTAGATCTCAGAGCCCTTCATCAGTTTGCCGCAACAAGGCTAAAACTGCCAGTGGACACGAAGGGGGATTTCTTTTGTCGTTTTCTCCAGAAGAGTAGCTCTCTTTTCTGGGAAAGTATTTTTTCCTCTTCACTACCACAAAAACATGAGCTGCGTCCATAACAAACTCTTGTCCTGTTTCTCCTTGCAGGAGCCAAAGTCTTCGTCCCAGCTGCTCGACGACTGGGGCATGGAAGACATCGATCACGTTTTCACAGAGGAAGACTACCGCTCGCTGACCAACTACAAAGCCTTCAGCCAGTTTGTCAGGTTAGCACGCGCACATGCACAAACCGTGCCGCTGACCGAGAGCTCGAGGCAACGTTTCAAACCCGCCGCCTCTCCCCCACCTCCAGGCCCCTCATCGCAGCCAAGAACCCCAAGATCGCCGTGTCCAAGATGATGATGGTCCTCGGCGCCAAGTGGCGAGAGTTCAGCACCAACAACCCCCTGAGAGGAGCCGCCGCCGCCAACGCAGCGCTGGCCACCGCCAACGTACCCGCCGCCGTCGAAACCATGGTGGCGAGGCGGCGCCAGAGCTGCGGCGCGCCGCCGCCGCCCCGTGGAGACCCAGCAGCCTCCGCCGCCGCCTCCGCCACCGCTGCGCAAGGCCAAGACGAAAGAAGGCAAAGGTGAGGTTTCCTCCGAGAAGACGGAGAGTCATGGTAGAATTTTTCATTTTTTAGGTCTCCCAAATTCAGCGACTGATGCCGGTTCTTTCGCTCTGCCGCAGGTCCGAACGCACGCAAGAAGTCCAAGCCGGCGCCCAAACCGCAGGAGAAGAAGAACAACGCCAAGACCAAGAAGGTGGCTCCTCTCAAAATCAAACTGGGAGGCTTCAACAGCAAAAGGAAACGCTCCTCGGTAGGTCCCCTTTCCCGCCTCTCGTCTTCTCCTGTGCCTTGCGTTTGGGGTGTTTACCTCTGCGTCCCCTCTCCTTGCTCAGAGCGAAGAGGACGAGCCCGACGTGGACAGCGATTTCGAGGACGGCAGCATGAACAGCGTCTCGGTGTCGGAGGGATCCAACAGCCGCAGCAGCCGCAGCAAAAAGAAGCCGTCCAAGAGCAAACCCAAGAAAAAGAAAGGTGTGTTGGAGGGGCGACACCTCCTGATCCTGGAGTCGAACCTCCTTGGTCAGACTGATCAACGAGGAACGAGTCTGGTGCACCCTGTTGGTCTGCACAGTTCATCAGGAAGCCTCGGTCTCTCTTGTTGCTGATATTTGCATCCTTGATGTAATTCCATCACTTGACGTTACTTCTGCAACGTCACAGTCCATCTCTGTTCTGCAGCTTGTTGCTGATTCAGATCTTAGACCTTCCTCAGTCTGCAGCAGCAGTGTTTCACTGACTCAGGACTGACACCTGAGATTCTCTCAAAATTTGCACATTACTTGCACAATATAGACTGAAATGTACAGACTGTGGGGGGTTTTTGTGGAGCTCTGGGTGCTGCTGTCTGTCCTAGAAAAAAAGTGAGATGTTTAGAAGGAAAATATGAGTCACTGAGTGGGTTTTTCTTTCCTCCCACGGGCAACACAGACAGACAGCAGAGCTGAGAATGAATCTCACGTCTTCCGTCCCTTTGTTTTCGCGGTTTGATGCGACTTGCCGTCCGGGACGGTGTTTGTTTAACATGTTTTCGGTTCTGCTCAGAAGCAGAGGACGGAGATGGCTATGAGACGGACCACCAGGACTACTGCGAGGTGTGCCAGCAGGGTGGCGAGATCATCCTCTGCGACACCTGCCCCAGAGCGTACCACATGGTCTGCTTGGACCCTGACATGGAGAAGGCCCCCGAGGGCACCTGGAGCTGCCCGCACTGCGTAAGCGTCGCTCTCAGTCTCGGAGTTCGTCAGATTCCGTCTCGTGTCCGATGGCGTCGCTTGACGTTTGCGACCTTCTCGCGATTCCAGGAGAAGGAGGGCATCCAGTGGGAGGCCAGGGAGGAGGGCTCGGAGGCCGAGGAGGACAACGGCGATGCCGGGGAGATGGAGGAGGACGACCACCACATGGAGTTCTGCCGCGTGTGCAAGGACGGCGGCGAGCTGCTGTGCTGCGACTCGTGCCCCTCGTCCTACCACATCCACTGCTTGAACCCGCCGCTGCCAGAGATCCCCAACGGAGAGTGGATCTGCCCCCGCTGCACGGTGAGAGCCGCGCCGCACCAAATGTAGAGAGTAAACGGCAGCATGAAAGGCTGGATATGAAGTAGCAGTAAATTGCAGCAAAGGTCTTCATTCTGGACTGCAGTAGTAATATTTTCCCTCGCTTTCTCCCCTCCTTCAGTGTCCCCCCATGAAGGGGAAGGTCCAGAAGATCCTTACATGGCGATGGGGCGATGCCCCACCTCCGACGCCAGTCCAGCGCCCACCCGACCTTCCAGCCGACGCCCCCGACCCCGCCCCGCTGGCAGGGCGGCCCGAGAGGGAGTTCTTCGCCAAGTGGTCCAACATGTCGTACTGGCACTGCTCCTGGGTTACGGAGCTCCAGGTACGCGTGCTTCTATGTGCAAAGCAGAGACGCACACACATGCACAAAGTTCCGTCCCTGAAACCTCTCCTCCTCCTCCTCCTCCTCCTCCTCCACTTCCTCCTCCTGCAGCTGGAGCTCCACTGCCAGGTGATGTTCAGGAACTACCAGAGGAAGAACGACATGGATGAGCCGCCGCCCATCGATTTTGGCGAAGGGGAGGAGGACAAGAGCGTGAAGAGGAAGAACAAGGACCCCATGTACGCGCAGCTGGAGGAGAAGTACCTGCGCTTCGGCATCAAGATGGAGTGGCTGATGATCCACCGTATCCTCAACCACAGGTCGGCACGCTCTGCAAAAAAAAAAAAAAGGCTAAATGTTGGACACACACACACTTCGCTTTTTCCCTCCCACATCCAATCGAGATGAAGCCCGAGTATGAGACACAGTGTGCAGTATGAGCGCCCCTTTCTTTCTTTGTTTGGAAAGAGAATGCGTGTATGCTCATTGATATTACCAAGTACTTTATTTGAACAGCAAAAAAAGCTAAATTTAGTCGGGACAAATTGACCTTGGCAGAGACGACTGACTAGTGTGCGCTTTCATATTTTAGTCAGCGTAAAAAATACATCTTTACTCCATTTCACCCTGCGCCTGTCAAGCAAATGGTGATTTAGTATCGGAGATGATTCATAAATTCATACTTGACAGTATAGATTTCATGGCGTTTGCACTTTATTTTTCCCATTTGGATGAAATGTCATAATCTTCAGTCGTGAGTCACAGTCCATTCATACATTACAGCTGTGCCAGAACAGTATTTAGCTACATTCCCTCCTCCATCAAGGGCCTGAATTAAAGCTCCTCGTCAGTCTGACACGTCACTTGCTGTGTTTTATGTATTTCAGTGTGGACAGGAAGAACAACGTCCACTACCTGATCAAGTGGAGGGAGCTGGCGTACGACCAGGCCACCTGGGAGGGCGAGGACATGGACGTCCCGGAGTTTGACGTGTACAAGTCGCAGTACTGGAATCACAGGTGGGTTTCGGCGTCAACTGGTCCGTACACTGACACACACACACACACACACACACACACACACACACACACACACACACACAGATGCACACAGCTTTTTAACAACTGTGTGTGTGTGCGTGCTGCTGTCAGGGAGCTGATGATGGGAGACGAGGGGAAACCAGGCAAGAAGATCAAGGTGAAGGGGAAAGTGAAGCGACCCGACAGACCTCCCGAGAACCCCGTCGTCGATGTAAGCCCCTGAATCAAATGTCAACGCTTGTACTGATGTGTTCAGTCAAAATTCAGCAATTCAGAAGGTTTTAGAACATGACATAACTTAGAAACTGGATTTGGCAACTTTTTTCTAGCTATTTTTCAAAATATTCTTTAGAGGAACCCGTTTTAATTGCCTTGCTTCTGTATATTGGAGTTCATGTAAAGACTTTGTCCTTCTCCTCCTCCTCCAGCCCACCATCAAGTTTGAGCGTCAGCCAGAGTATCTGGACAGCACCGGCGGAACGCTGCACCCCTACCAGTTGGAGGGTCTTAACTGGCTGCGGTTCTCCTGGGCTCAGGGCACAGACACCATCCTGGCCGACGAGATGGGCCTGGGAAAGACAGTACAGACGGCCGTCTTCCTCTACTCGCTCTACAAGGAGGTGCGCACCCTCTCGGTTCCACACTCACTGAAACACGCCGGTTCTAGTGCTTAACCCCTGGTCCTCTCCATTAATCACGTTTATTGTGTCGCATGTGCTCTAAAACCATTTAATTTGTCGTTGTAAATGTGGCCGGGCCGCTGCAGCCAGAGCCCTCGTTGTTGGCGTCAGCATGATGCTGCCGTCCTATTGGCTGGGAGCTGTCCAGCCATTTTGTTTAAATCAAGTCAAATCCATCGACATTAAATTTAGTCTCTAAGCAGCTTGTGTTCGCTGCGATCATATGGGTAAGAGCTGCCACCTAGAGGTGGGAGGCTAGTATGCACTTCCTGCAGGAGCAGCTGGAGACCCAGGGATGTTGTGGAAATTGAAGTTTGAGATTTGAGGGATATTATGCTGTCGATCTTAAAATCCATCAAATTGAATTAGTTCATTATTTGTTGATTTTCCATTTATTAATAATTAATAAAATAATTCATGTTTATTTTAATGATTGTTGCTTTTGAATGGATGAAGCATTTGAGTTTCTTCATACATCCATGTCTGTGGCGATGAGGGAAACTTAAATCAAACAAAGCACTCATATGAGTCCAACCTTCTTGCTCCACCTCAGGGACACTCCAAGGGTCCCTTCCTGGTCAGCGCTCCGCTCTCCACCATCATCAACTGGGAGAGAGAGTTCGAGATGTGGGCGCCCGACATGTACGTGGTGACGTACGTCGGCGACAAGGACAGCCGAGCGGTCATCAGGGAAAACGAGTTCTCCTTTGAGGACAACGCCATCCGAGGAGGGAAGAAGGCCTCCAGGATGAAGGTCAGTCTGGAGCCTCGAGTTAATGCAAACTGGGTTTCAATCCATTCAGGTTTGCAATCTGTTTGAACTCGTTTTGTTTTGATTTGATCCAACAGAAAGACTCGTCCATCAAGTTCCACGTCCTGCTGACCTCCTACGAGTTGATCACCATCGACATGGCCATCCTGGGCTCCATCGACTGGGCCTGTCTGGTGGTGGACGAGGCCCACAGGCTGAAGAACAACCAGTCCAAGGTACACACAATGTTTTTGTTATAAATAAACAGGAGAGTCTAACTTGTTGTTATTGCATTATAATTAATACATAATCATAAAGTGTTTACCTGTAAGTGCAGTTTCTACCTTTGGAAATCCTGAATGTTAACTGCTATGTTTGTTTATTTGATCTCTTTCTTTAGTTTTTCCGCGTCTTGAACAACTACCCATTGCAGCACAAGCTGCTGCTGACAGGAACTCCTCTGCAGAACAACCTGGAGGAGCTCTTCCACCTTCTCAACTTTCTCACGCCAGAGAGATTCAGGTTTGACACATTTTTTCACTTCCTATGTCTACAACATTTGCTACCCTTCATCAAACTATTTTTTTTTACCATCTTATGTCAAACAAGAATTTAAAATGCTGATATTTTTGCATACTTATTCTGAACACATTTCTCTGATGGCAAATTTGATAAAAGCCTCAGCACATGTTTAACAATGTCACATTCTCTGTATATTGTCGTTGAGAAATTCTTGCAGGGATTTGCTTTCAGAGAATTGAAGATTTTCATTTAAAGAAATAATAATAATAATAATAATAATAATAATAATAATGTTTGCCTGATTTATGTAAATTATTTAAATGGTGGAATTTATGTTTCCAGCAAAGCAATAAATACCGTCACTAGCTGTGTTTCCATTACCCCTAGAATTGCAAAAAACCTAAATATCGCAATAAAAAACTGGTAATGGAAACGCCTTAACTTTGAAAAACCTCTCAAATATCCATCTGGGCTCAGTAGTCTTCGTCATTAACTGTCGGTCGTTGGCCCTCCCCTCTGCAGTAAACTGGAGATCTTCCTGGAGGAGTTTGCCGACATCGCCAAGGAGGACCAGATCAAGAAGCTGCACGACATGCTGGGCCCGCACATGCTCAGGAGGCTGAAGGCCGACGTCTTCAAACACATGCCCTCCAAAACGGAGCTCATTGTGCGAGTGGAGCTCAGTCCCATGCAGAAGTGAGCGAACCAGAAGCGACTGTGAAGATGCCGGTAAACGTGCTGTGGTTGGCGCTCAATCCTGAGTATCCTGTAATCTGTCTCGCAGGAAGTACTACAAATTCATCCTGACGAAAAACTTTGAGGCCCTGAACACCAAAGGAGGAGGAAACCAGGTGTCCCTGCTCAACGTCGTCATGGACTTGAAGAAGTGCTGCAACCACCCCTACCTCTTCCCTGCCGCCGCCATTGTAAGACGCCACACCGTGCCTGTAGAATTGAAACCGTCAAGTTCATCTTGAGTGAGATGTAATGCAGCACTTTGATTGGTTGACCCAAACAGGAAGCTCCAAAGATGCCAAATGGCATGTACGACGGCAGCGCTCTTACAAAAGCCTCTGGGAAACTGACGTTACTTCAGAAGATGATGAGGAAGCTGAAGGAAGGAGGACACAGAGTGCTCGTCTTCTCTCAGGTCACATATTTATCATTAATGGCTTTTGCGACATAAAAACATTTAAAAAAAAAAAAAAAAAAAAATTCTTTCAACAGAACATCCCTGGCATTTTCTCAATGTGCCCGTGTGCTTGGTTGCAGATGACCAAGATGTTGGACCTGTTGGAGGACTTCTTGGAGAACGAGGGCTACAAGTATGAAAGGATTGACGGAGGAATCACTGGCGGCATGAGACAGGAGGCCATTGATCGTTTCAACGGTGAGACATCTGCGTTTCTACTTGTCTTGGCCTGATATCTGCATCTTTTCCAAAGACTTCAAGGCCACCAGTTGAGGATTCAAAGTGACCGTCTCATCCCGTCTCCTCCTCTCAGCTCCCGGCGCCCAGCAGTTTGCCTTCTTGCTGTCAACGAGGGCCGGAGGTCTGGGCATTAACCTGGCCACCGCCGACACTGTCGTCATCTACGACTCTGACTGGAATCCTCACAACGACATCCAGGTACTGCAGCTTCTCACTTCATACAAATGACTATTGACTCAGGCTTGATGATATAAATGCCCGACAAAGCTATTGTTTCATTCAAACTGCTCACAATGCACCATCCTCTGTGCAGGCCTTCAGCAGAGCCCATCGTATCGGCCAGAACAAGAAGGTGATGATCTACCGCTTCGTCACCAAGGCCTCAGTGGAGGAGAGGATCACTCAGGTGAGTTCACTGAACTTCGTCTTCGGACTCAAAATGTGTAAATGCACTTTTGACCCTCTTAAGAATGTGTAAGAACCTGAAATGTATTTTTTCCACTGCTTCTGTTTCACGTGAGCCAAACTAAAATTTACTCAACCAGCAATGAAAACATTGGCTGTTTCGGTACTGACTTTCTTCTTGTGTCCAGGTGGCCAAGAAGAAGATGATGCTGACTCACCTGGTGGTGCGACCGGGTCTGGGCTCCAAGACGGGCTCCATGTCCAAACAGGAGCTGGACGATATCCTGAAGTTCGGAACGGAGCAGCTCTTCAAGGACGAGACAGAAGGTGAGTTGGCAGATATCTCACCACAGCTGCACCAAAAGGGAAGATTTTTCAATCGTTATTCATGTGGATTTTTTAAATTTATTTATTTATTTATTTATTTTTTTGAAGGTGACAACAAGGAGGAGGACAGCAGCATCATTCACTACGACGACAAGGCCATCGACCGTCTCCTGGACCGGAACCAGGACGCCACGGATGACACGGAGCTGCAGAGCATGAACGAGTACCTGAGCTCCTTCAAGGTGGCTCAGTACGTGGTCAAAGACGAGGAAGAGGAGGTGAGCCGGAGGGACGAGCAACTCTGCTTCATAAAAACACTGATGGTTGGCAAAGTTCTTCAACTGTCTCGGTTCTCGCGACCCGTCAGGAGGAGGAGGTGCAGCGGGAGATCATCAAGCAGGAGGAGAGCGTGGATCCGGACTACTGGGAGAAGCTGCTGCGTCACCACTACGAGCAGCAGCAGGAGGACCTGGCCCGCAACCTGGGCAAAGGCAAGCGCATCCGCAAGCAGGTCAACTACAACGACGGTTCCCAGGAAGACAGAGGTGAGCGGCGGCGTCTTTCATCCCCAGTGCTCCCCTGCTTTGAAGCGACACCGCAGCCTCAATACTGTCCGTTTCCTCACAGCTGATTGGCAGGATGACCAGTCGGACGGCCAATCGGATTACTCGGTGGCCTCGGAGGAGGGAGATGAGGACTTTGACGAGCGATCAGAAGGTAAAAAAAACAACAAAAAACACCCCCAAACATTTTTAATAATATGTCTAATATGAACAGTTGGCAGCCATGGAGCAGCTGCGTGGTGTTTATACAGCGATAAATAAAGATTTGATGGAAGCAGCTCACCCCCTTCCTCACCTCCCCCACGTCTGCTAACGTGCCATCTGCTTCCTCTCTGCAGCCAACTCCCGCAGGCCGAACAGGAAGGGCCTGAGGAATGACAAAGACAAACCACTGCCCCCCCTGCTGGCCAGGGTGGGAGGAAACATCGAGGTGAGTGAGCGGCTGCTTGTCATAGCAGTCAAATCAGCTGGACTGCTGCGTGTTTACATTTGTAAACAAGGCCTTCAAGGGGTTTTGACACCTAAACATTAAACCTTTAGTGCCTGTGTGTTTGATGTCCCTATTATTTATACGTGTGGATTAAAACAGTCAAACTAAACCGACGCCTGCCTCCCCTTCCAGGTCTTGGGTTTCAACTCTCGACAGAGGAAGGCTTTCCTCAATGCGGTGATGCGTTACGGGATGCCGCCGCAGGACGCCTTCACCACCCAGTGGCTGGTCCGAGACCTGCGAGGGAAGTCTGAGAAAGAGTTCAAGTAAGACACTGGCACACTTTGAAGAAAATCATACGTCAGTTCGAGGGGTGCAAATTATTGATTAATTCATCAATCGTTAGTCGATTGACCTGATCGATCGATTGACCTGATCGATCGATTAACGATTAATTGATGGATTTTTTTTTTTTTTTTTTTGATGAGAACCTTAATTTCACAATGCAAAATTTGTAAGGAACACATTATTTAACCCTAAATAATTTTGAGGGTCCAATGTGACCCATTCTTACATCAGAGAACAGTGAAAACACCTAAACATTTATCCTCTGACTTTAAGTTGGCTTCTAATGTGTCACATTACAACTTTTTTTTTTTTAAATGTTGTTTAAAAGTAACTTGTTCTATGTATACATGTATACACCACGCCATTTAACAAAAAACCTGTGTAGAAAATGTTATATTAATTGCGACTAATTTAATCTAATTGATTATTCTTAATCAACAATTAATTGATAAATTGTAAACATCACTGGTCAGTTCACTTAATTTGTTTAAGCCACATTTTTCACATTTTTCCTCATTCAATGTGTGGAAACTCTTTGTTTTCGAGTTATTATTAGGCACCGAGGAAATGTAATTGTGATCTGCAGAGCAGCCTTTTTCATTCCTTCCGCCTTGTCTGCCAGGGCCTACGTCTCCCTGTTCATGCGTCACCTCTGCGAGCCCGGAGCCGACGGCGCCGAGACCTTCGCAGATGGCGTCCCCAGAGAGGGGTTGTCAAGGCAACACGTCCTCACTCGGATTGGCGTTATGTCACTGATTCGCAAAAAGGTGACGACTTCAAAGTGCAAAAATACGAAACAAATCAAGTTATCAGAAGCAGCGAAGGGCAAACTTGTTTTCTGACCACCTCCTCTCACCTTCCAGGTCCAGGAGTTCGAGCACGTGAACGGCCAGTGGTCGATGCCTTGGATGGCCGAGCTGGAGGAGAGCAAAAAGGCCGTGGCCCAGCCCGACTCCCCGGGGAAAACCCCGTCCACCGGCACCCCAGCCGACACGCAGCCCAACACGCCTGCACCAGGTGGAGCACGCAGCTGAAAAAAAAAACGAAACAGGAAGATTCTCACAAAAGATCCGCAGTGGCTGATTGAGTTTCTCTCAGCAGTTGACGACTCTTCCGCCAAGACGCCACCAGACGAGGCCGAGAAGGAGCCCAAGAAGGAGGGCGAGCCGGAGAAGAACGGCAAAGAGCCGCCCAAGGCCAACAACGAGGTGCGGAGGCACTTCTGCAAAATCCGATTTTTAAAACTCGGTTGCGTCGATGCTCAAAGTCTCTCCCTTTTTGCGCCTCCCGAAGGTCATTTCCATCCCGGACGACGACGAGAAGAGCCCCGAGGCTGAGCAGGAGAGCAAGAAGAACGGCGAGGAGCCCATGGAGACGGACAAGCCGAGCAACGGCGAGTCAGAGAGCGTGAAGGAGAAGGAGGCGGAGAAAGACAAAGAGAAAGACAAAGAGAAAGAGAAGGAGGGCGAGAAGAAGAGCCCGGAGGGAGGAGAGGAAGCCAAGACGGAGGCATCGGAAGTCAAACCTGAGGAGCCCGAGGTCAAAGGTGAGAATGAGCAGCTGCCGCTTGGAGGACAATAAAAAATTTTCTTTGAATTGCCTGCTAATTTTTTCTTTTTTTCTCCCTGCTCTCTGTTTTCCAGCTGAAGAAAAGAAAGAAGAGAAGATGGACACGACTCCGCCGGCTGACGAGAAGAAAGGTGCCGAGCTTTTCTCACTCGTCCGTCAAAATCTCCTCTCCCTCCCCTTCCTCTTCCTCTTCCTCACAACCTGCTGTCTCCTCCCCCTGCTGCAGAGCCCAAGGATGAGAAGGAGGCCGTGAAGCCCGAGGAGGCGGCCAAGCTGCAGAACGGAGACGGCAGCAAGGAGGGCGGAGCCACTGCCACCGCTGCCGCCGCAGCCGCCAGCGAGGAGAAGAAGAAGGCAAAATCCCGTTTCATGTTCAACATCGCCGATGGAGGGTTCACAGGTACAAACACACACAGAAACGAGCAGACTTTAGTTTCCCTCTGCATGGTAATGATGGCGCTCTCCTCCCCCAGAGCTTCACTCCCTGTGGCAGAACGAGGAGCGCGCCGCCACCGTCACCAAGAAGACCAACGAGATCTGGCACCGCCGCCACGACTACTGGCTGCTGGCCGGCATCATACAGTATCCTTTTCCCTGCCGCTCAATGGGTTGAGGGGCCTCTGATGCACAGTTGTTTTTGCCCTCTTCAACGTGACCCCTGCGAGCAGCTGTTGGCCTTGACCGCGCGCCCCCCAGACACGGCTATGCCCGCTGGCAGGACATCCAGAACGACGTGAAGTTCGCCATCCTCAACGAGCCCTTCAAAGGCGAGATGAACCGAGGCAACTTCCTGGAGATCAAGAACAAGTTTCTGGCCAGAAGGTTCAAGGTGTGTGTTTCTGCCAACTCCCCCAGTGAGAAAAGCAACTAGTGGCTGTCGTAAAAGTCGCAAAATTACATCATCGCCTTAGTTGCATGATTTGACATGTGCATGTAATTGTAATGGATACTACGGGGCTGTATTCTCATGCAAATTTTTTTTAAAAATCTTTATAACTTTCTACACTGCAGGTAGATACTGAAGACATCAAATATATGAGCAAGATATAAGTAATTATGCAGCAAAGAAAAACACGTCAAATAACTCTAAATATTGCTTTTTATGAAAGGTGGCTATTTTGAAGAATTTACATATAAAACTTTATTTTACTTTAAACTTTGTGTGTTCGTACGTAGTTGTAGTGCCTTCAGTGAAAAACTGCAATGTCAATAGTCATGAGAATGAAAGAAAAGACATTAAATTCATATGGTGTGTCCAAACTTTTGACTGGTGGTGTATGTTTAGAAGTACAAATTAACACTGGCAGCGTTACTTTTTTTTTCCCTTTTAAATAACCTTTTAAATTTGGTATTGTTTTTAATGTTACTTTATGGTCTGCGTAGGAGCCTCCAACAAGTGACAAGTAAAAGCACCATATGAGTCACCACAACTGTCGTGAATAAGAACAAAGTAACCATTTTAACCAATACATTTAAAACAAAACCAGTTTACATTTTTCAGTCATTCATTTCCAGACCTGACAGGGGCTTATAAACATGTAGTTGCTTGAGGGGTCTGAACTTTTGCAACACTTGCAGTTGGCAACACTGTGTTTATATGACGCCCCGCGTTCAAGAACGCCGCCTTCCTGATTGAAGCCTTCAAATTGATTCATCAGGAAGCGTTGCGTTCCACTCGGGCCGGAGCCACGGCAGTGGGGTTGCCAGCGTGGAGACTCATTTCTCCCCATTATTAGCACTAATTGTGTATAATTACCGCTCTTACTGGCACAGGACTTCCTTCCTGTTGTGTTTCTGAGGGTTTTTAAGGCAGCGCGGTTAATTTGACGTTTCCTCCCCCATTCCCTCCTCAGCTGCTGGAGCAGGCGCTGGTGATCGAGGAGCAGCTGCGTCGCGCCGCCTACCTCAACATGACCGAGGATCCCTCCCACCCCTCCATGGCCCTCAACACCCGCTTCAGCGAAGTGGAGTGTCTGGCCGAGTCCCACCAGCACCTCAGCAAAGAGTCCATGTCAGGGAACAAGCCAGCAAACGCCGTCCTGCACAAAGGTGAGCTGGAGCATCGCAACATCCTGATGTGCTGCAAAAGATTTTATTTATTTATTTATTTTTATTTTTATGAATCTGATTGTGTCCTTTGCAGTTGAAAAAAAAGAAGAACAAAACACATTAAAAAAATAAGATTGCAAGAACAAGTCCAGTTGCCCCAATTTAGGCCTTCTACATTAAGATGACCTGGATGCCAGAGAACTTTCACAAGCTCCGTTTCCATTACCTCTAGAATTTTGCAAAACCTAAATATCGCAAGAAAAAACTGGTAATGGAAACACCTAAACTTTGAAAAACCTCTACAATATGGCTAAAGGGTTTTGACACTCTCATGAGGTGGCTTTTCAGACGTATCCACATGAGATATTTCGCCAAAGTGTCACGGAAACACTTCTTTTGCATTTACACGTCAGCGGACGTGACGAACGGGGGTCACGTGACCAGTTCACTTCAAGTGAAAATGCCGTGTTACGTTTGGATAGAGGAGGAGCGAGAGGAGGAGCGGCAACAGCAGTAGTGACAACTGAAATAGCTGCTCCAAAAAGCAACATGTTTTGTACCTCCATCCTCCTCACAGTGGGGTCTCGCGGGACAAGATTTGACGAGAATTGCGGCTTATGCGCTTCACACCATTCAAAGGAAGCACCTGCAAATCGCAATTGTACTTTGTCGAAATTTTAGAAATATCGCTTTTGTTTTTGCGAAAAAGCTGTCATAGAAACGCCGCTACAGACACAATCTCACACTCTGTTTCGCTCTTTTCAGTGCTGAAGCAGTTGGAGGAGCTGCTGAGCGACATGAAGGCGGACGTCACCCGCCTCCCGGCAACCATCGCCCGGATACCGCCAGTGGCCGTGCGGCTGCAGATGTCCGAGAGGAACATCCTGAGCCGGCTGGCGAGCCGAGGACCAGAGACACAGACACAACAGACACAGCAGGTAACAGAGAAACTGCACTGACCTTCACACGCGCCCCCAATGGTGCTTAATATTCCCTTAAAAATGACATTTTATACTAGTGTCTGCAAAGGTTCTCAGTCGTGCAGGTCTTCTTAAAGTAGAAGGGTTAAATTCGGGCAACTGGAAGAACAAGTGCAGTTGCCCTAACTTAACCTTTCTATTTTATACTAATAGATGAAGACAATCAAACTGAAAAGGGTCGGCTCATTTAGCTGAACAGGAAGACGGCCTATTGTGAAATGCAGAGAAAAATCCTTAAAAAAAAAAATCCTTTTAAAATAGATGAATTTTTGCTTTAGGAATTACATCAAACATTCATATGGAACCATTTACTATTGGTCAGCAGCGGCCCTGAGGATGATCTGCATTGCTTGCAGATGTAAAATGTAATTGAACGGTCACGCACGTGTTCCTAATTGCATTTTCCACTCGCTCGGCTCTATTTTTAGTCGCGCACGTTACCAAATTGACGGCGCTGCCAGCAGTCGGGGTAGAAATGCAGTCGGTGTTGTTGTTCCCGTCCGTCAAGCGTATTCACGCTCTGGGCGCAACCACCGTGCTGACGAGGTGCACGCGTGCTGGATGAAGACTCTGACTGTTGCTGTGTGTGTCTGTTCTTCCCCTCAGATGTCGCAGCAGTAAGCCGACCCTCTGCTCCTTACCTCGAGAACCGAGCCCTGCCTCACCTCGACATTCCTGATCGGTGCACAGCAGAAAGTAAACGGACAGCGCGCCCAAGCTTGAAGCCACGCCCACTTCACCTCCCCTGCCCCCCCAACCCCTCCCCCATCCCTCCACGAAAACACCACCACCACCACCCCTACTCAAACACGGACTTTACCGAGTTTTTTTCTGGAGGATGCAACTCCCCTTTTTTCCAATTACCCAAGTTTGAGGCTGTGGACAGAAAAGTTATTTTATTTTTATGTTTTTTTTTTTCCTCCTTTTTCAATTTCTGTATTAATATTATTGATATAATGTTATTATGATGGTTTTTTGGGACCTAAATAAAAAAAAAATAAAATAAAACCGGGTTTTTTTTGTGTGGTCAGTTTCGGTGAATTTGGGCCCTGATGTGGAACGTGGAATTTATTTGTAAAGAGTTTTAAATGGAATCATGCGGAAAATACCTAGAGGCGTTAGGTGATTGTCCTTCATTTCTTTATGTTCCTTTATACTTTATACACATTTACTTTACATGCATCTGTTTTCTGACTTTGCAAAATAAGTGTTAATATACTAAAATCAGCCAGCAACCACTACATTTCTGTTGCAAACATGAATTTATTTGAACTCGGAGGCCACGATCAGAACAACAGTGCCTGAAAAATTGAGGTTTTTGATGTGGCGTTTTCTGCCTCTTATTTTTCCTACCCAAACATTTGACAACCAGCAGCGGTGAGGAAACAATGACGACTCCAGTGGCTCAAAACGTGACTGATATTTTGAATGATACTAAATAATTTCCATGTCTGTCGTAAAATCACGCACACTCAACGCAGCATCCATCATAGAGGGGCTTCATTTCACACTTGACGTCACTAAACACAGGTTGGTTTGCTTGACACGATGACAATGAAAGCAGGAGTGATTCTGCTCCGAGGCGAATCGGACCCGACAGACACTTTGGAGAATGAAACCGGTCCCAAATACTCCAGCAGGTGCTGTAAATTCACCAGGAGCAGTTCCAATAATAGGAGAATGCAGGAGGTGCTTTTTGAAAAATGACCTGGATCTGATCTTATTTAAATTCTCTCCTCTCCTCCTACTGTTCATTCCATTTTTGGAACAACTGGTCAAAGGTAACTCGTGTGAAGGACCTTTGTATCTATACCAGCAAGAATAGAAATGGAATAAGTGGCTTTCAAACACTAAGTTCACTCTCCTCTCCGTTTAGAAGTGACGTTCCCCTCTGCCTCAAATCTGGGCATTAAATACGTATATATATTTATATATGTATATGTATATATATGTATATATATATATATATATATATATATATATATATATATATATATATATATATATTATATATATATATATATATATATATATATATATATATATATGTGTATATATATATATATATATATATATATATATATATATATATATATATATATATATATATATATATATATATATATATATATATATATACATACATACATATATATACGGTATGTATATATATATATTCTAAACTTCATGACCAGAACGATATTTCAGGATGTTACAGCAGAAAATAGGTGAGTTAATACTTTGATACATAACAACTGTCCATGTCATGATGAAAACAAATGTGTCCATGTGTCGGTCAGTCTGAGGATCTCCTGCATGGGGAAAGTCATGGAGAGGGTGGAGAACATCACAGGCGATGTGTGGGAGCTTGAGGGAGGCGTCCGTCAGGAGCAGCAGGATTTGGTTCAGATTTGCTCCTCAGCTCTTGTGTCCATCCCTGAAGGGCACTCAGTAGAAGAAATACACTAAAGACAAAGAGAAGAACAGAAATTTTATAAATGAATTTGTTTTTCTTCAAAATAGTTTCTTCGCTCTGACAAAATTAAATTTTTAACCAAGATAGTCTTCTAATTCATAATTAAATGTAAAACAATTTCATAGGAGAAACGAAATTGGAGACCTTTCTAAATGATACGTCTCTGGTGTCTAACCCTTAATTGTACCAAAGGATAATAAAGAGGAATCACTCACAGAAGACAACACCAACACATATAACGCCTATGATTGCCATGATGATCATCATCTAGAAGAGAGAGAGAGAGAACAAAAGGTAAGGGTAAAAATGATCAAAGTTGTTTCTAATAATCGGATTGCCCTTTCTAGTTTGTCCACTAGATGGTAGTATTGTCTCCTAAACCCAGAGAGGGCGGGCTCTTCAGCCACAGGCGTTTAAATTACTACAGCAGGTGCGTTCAGATGAGTCAAGGACATCGAGCTCTCGAGGCTTTAGCAAACAGGTAAAAAAAAGAAGTACGTTTGCGTAAGTTATGAGTGTTGTTTGTTCTACAAAACCGGTAAATGTGCTGTGGGTTTCATCTAGTGGCTGTTTGAAAAATTGCAGCACTAAATAGCCCGAACACCGCAAAAAGCCAAGTTTCCTCCCGAATAATACACAACAGTACAAAACAGGAGCATATAAATTTTTTTTTTTAAAAAGACAATAATTGTCCCTTATATTGCAATTAAAGCATTAAAGAAAATTAAATGATAAACTATGTAAATGTATGCAATTTCTTTTAAAGCGTTTACTGAAATCCCTGTGTCACTGAACGAGTCCATAAATAATCCATGCAATGGAAGTTTGAGCTGCTGATGGAGAGAAAATCACGTGACCTCAGATGGGGCAGGAGGTGGAGGGAGATTAACGAGAACAGGAGGGTAGACAGACATACAGAAAGGGGTGGGAGGGGACCCGTGTTTGAATGAGAAGAATTCAACTCTGTATTTTTCCGTGTACAAAATATCTCCTTTTTAGATTGAGGCATAGTATTTTTCACAAACAGATGTTTTGAAAGCTGTTTTTCACTGGCAGTTTAATCTACAGTCACTGTTGTGCGCAGCGGTCATCAGTGGAACTCCCAACTGTTGTCGGCACACATGCACATAACACAAGTGCGTGTGTGTGTGTGTGTGGTGGGGGAGGTGGGGTTACATCACAGCTGTTTGTTTAATCCCAGTAGGACAGTCATAATCCAGGGTGGGATTTCTCCTTTTGGATTTCCTGGTCAAAATCAACTGTAATCCTACATGGTGGCTCCTAATTGGATACTACCCCTACAGAGGCGGAGCTATGATGTGGCGAGGGCGAGATAAAAATGGACTGGGCATGGAAGCTGGATGGAGAAGGAAAGAGGGATAGAGATGGCGGCTCATGGAGGAATGACACTGTGACTCATTATTTTATTAGTCAGGCTGCGACTGAGTGCCTCGAGCAATCAATTTCTATATGACTCCTGTTGGCTGTTTTTATCTTTATTTGATGGCCTCTGAGCTGTAAGCAGGTCTTAGCCAGTGGTGGCTAATGTGCATTAGCTGTAGCATTGTAGAGTTGGTGATCGAAGGGGGCGGAGATTTGTTTTAATGCTCTATTTTTAAGCAAACGTGTACTGAAATAAACAATTAACCAATAAAAATGACCGAGCACTTTGACCTCACGACAAGATACCAGAATCCCAGACAGACGATGGTCTTCTCTGTGTAAAACGCCTGTGCCGCGAAACAGACACTCCCACCTTGCAGTTTTTCCACCAGTACTTGTTCTTGAGTTTGGCGGCGCTGCTCTCAAACTGTGAGGCTCCTGCCTGCAGGGCGTCGGCCCGGTCGTCCAGCTCGGACAGCTTCTGGTCTCTCTCCAGGACCTTGTCCACGTTCACACGCATGATGTCCACCACCTGTTGGACAAGCGCGCCAGTCAGGTGGCGCACGTCTTCGATGAGGCTGCCACATTGTACATGTTTACCGCTCTTCTTTAAAAAAAAATAAAAAAATTGATGGACTCCAGAAGAGCCGTTGAATACAATTAATTCTCCAAATTAGTCCAGATGTCCAGCCTTCACATCTTAAAATACTCTTTTGCTATTTCTAACATACTGACAACATTCCATAGGTTTAGGTTTCAAATAAAACTATTGCTTTGTTGGATCTTTCCAATGTTGAGAAAGAGAGAAAAATAAAGCATCTGTGAAAGGGGGGGAGAAGTATTGTCCTTTGTGACTTCACAAAGGGCACAGAACTGTTTCAGCACACAGTTTATCAAAAGTGGAGCAAAGCAGAAGAAGTAAAGGGTGACAACATACTGGAAACAGTCAACTATTTTCAGCCCAATATCAGACCTTTAACTTTGAAAACCTGTTTAGTACATTTGAGAACCTCCTGTTTTGAATGCAGAGCAGTTGTCTCACCTCATCCACCTGCGCCTGCGTCTGCTGCAGTCGTCTGTTGCTGGTGAGGTTTGGGGCTGGAGCTGGAGTGCCCCCCTCTCCCTCTGGGCCTCCTCCTGGAGCACCTCCTGCTTCTGGGGTCGACCTGCACGACAGTAGAAGAAATAACGTTATTTATTATGTTTCTCTCTCTCTCGCTCTCTCTTTCTTTGTTCTATTTCTACTTTTTCTCATGAAAGAGAGAAATCCACTTTTGATGAGTGTGTATGTATGGGAGGTGATTGCTGAACCACTCCCAGGGAAGGTGGGATTGTTTAAAAGCAGAATGATTAATGATAATTGACAGACTACTTTTCTCTGGGGTTTGGCTGCAGTTGAATTTTGAGTTTACTAAGTACCGATGCAGCAGGTTTTTATAAACAGGTTTAATAATAGAACCATGACTCATCAAGTGTTGGCCCCCGTCCATTCGTTCAATATATCAAAGACTGAAGAAAAAAACCCCTCTGCAATTCAATAATTAAAGCTGATGATTTTAAAAAGTGGGTATACATCATATGCACACACACACTTTCTGTCTCTTACACACTATACACACAACACAGCCGTTCACTTCCACAGCCTGTGTGTTGTCCCAGGCTGGTTTTCTGTCAGAAATAAAACAGATTAGAGCAGCAACAGCAGCATCAGCACCAGAGATAAACACGCACGCAATAATACCCCTCCCCCACAGCGCCACGTCCGACATTCTAAAACAATATAGACTCCATTTGTTTTGCTCGAAAACTTCTCACAAGTTCATCTGGTCTCGCAAAGCTTTTGGCTTTTTCTCCCTTCATCACACTGTGATGACTATGAGCTCCCTGAAGTTGGATGGAGGCTACAGGTAAAACAGCTGATGGATGTTGTGACGGTGAGTCAGCTGCTGCAAGGGACTCAAGACTGTTAGAGACCTGCGCCGTTAGGTTTGAGCTCGCTAATACCCCACGGACATTGAAAGCATCACGTTAATGAACAAACTGACAAATAATAATAAAGAAAAAACCCAGCCGATCGATCGCGATGATAATTCAAATCGAGTGAACTTTGTCTGGGGATCGCTAGCCATCGTTACTAAGTCATGTGGAAATTGAAAATGGAGAAAACACACAGAGGCACAGTACTCACATTTCGGCGACGGGATGATGAGGATGGAGATAATCCGGGATAGGTGGGGTGAGGACGAGAGACGCAGAGGAGACGGAGAGACGCGGAGGGGTGGGGGGAGGTTCCAGTCGGATAAACAAAGAGAAAAAAAAGCCGGCGGGACGGTGACTTCTCTCTCTCTTGTCTTCTCTTCTCTGGGTCCACTTTTTCTTTCAATAACCTCCCCAAAAAACTACAACTCAAGCAGCTGCGCAGATTTAAAAAAAAAGAAAAAGGAAACTACTGCGTCACACTGGCCCCGCCCATACGCGCGCACACGCACAGACGCGAACACGCACGCACACAGGCTCGCGCACAGCTCAAAAGCCGTAATATCCGCCACTGGAAATCAGTGTTTGCACTCAACTGCCGTCCACAAACTCTGGCAATGTACTGCGCCTGCGCACAGAGACCGCGCTGTCTGTCTGGACAGGCGTCGTCCTTCAGGTAAAGGCAAGTTTCCATCTTTTAGGCTTCCTAAAGTTTTATTAAATCACATCATCTTTATGTGGCATTTAAAGCACGTTTTGACTGCGTCTCGTGTATGCAGTGTGCACCCGGCGTCACCTGACCTGAATCAAGCATAGTGGTTTTCATTTAGTGATTGTCAGTGTTGGATTTCTTTCGGTAAATCAGTTTTGTTTAAGACAGACCAAACAAGTAGTTTTCAAAACTTTATTCAAGAGATTTTTAAACATGCCAGCAAATGGGGGTGTAGGAAAAGTCCCCATATAAATCTATATGTACATATGGACTTTGAGTAATAGGCTTGCAGCAGTGTTTGCTGCTGCAGACTGTCACTGGCATGGTGACGCCTTTCCTCCAGGAACCCACTGCAGGGAAGAGAGCAAAGTTATTCAAACTTTACACCAATTTCAGCTGTTACAAATTGGATGTGGGTTCTAGTTTACCTGATCTTTGTCCCACTGCCTCTGGAGAAAAGCTAATGAAGTAGAATGCTTAGAATTTACTTGCAAGATTCTAGGAGTAGTTATGTGTTAGAAAGTCACTTCTGTGCACTAAGTGTAATTTTAATTTTGGATTTTTTTTTGTGGGTAAAAGGTCAAATATGTGTAACAATGCACCGATCTTTGGTTTTAACACCTTGTGGAGGTTGTTGGCCACCTCTTGCTCATCACACTGTCATTTTGCATGACCAACAAATCAATGGAGGAGCTCTCAGGTCTTCAGCAGAATGGTAATGGTCAATGTGGCAAGACTGCATTCTTCACTTGGTCATGCAGACAGTAGCAGAGGCAGGCTTGAATACCCTGGTCAGCCCTGAATGAAGTCCAGCAAGTGAACTTTGCAAAAAGTTGCATTCTTTCTCTTTTGCAAGTTGTTTGTGAGTCACAGACACCAACACAGGCGTCTGCCAGAGAAACACTTCTCAGCCTCCCCGTGTCTCATCCAGCAGTGCAAGAGGTTGCCGATTCAATTCTCTTCTGACAAACTTTGGATTTTGAAGTCATGAAAGGAGAAATGAAAACTCATCAGAAAAAAGCCATGAAAAGCCTAATTATTTTTTTATTTGGTGAAGTAAAAATGTCAGTGAGATGAACAAAATTCAATCTCTTTATAATGACAATTTTTCTTGTCTTGACTTCCCTGCTTCTTCTTACTTAAAAAGAATAAAAATAAAATACACATCCATATATATTTGTCTGAGGGCAATGTAAAATTAATAAATTTAACAAATTACAAAAGCCTACTTTTTTAGTCTGCTTTTTTAGTCTTGGCAATTACTTTATGCAGTGATGCATGATTTGTCACATCGATGTAGACCAATGTCACTCTCCTTGATCCATTGGCTAGAAGTGATTGGGAAGAGGTAATTGACCAGCTGTGAAAAAAGGTGCGACATAAACTGAAAGACGACGCTGGTGAGCGAAAACGCTTTACAGTGAACAATTACTAGATGTATTCAAGAAGGAGAGAACTAACGAACAAAGCAAAGGCAGTTACAGTTGTTTTCAAGTGGCGGCGAGGGGGCGTGACAAGGCCAGGCTGTCGTCCACGATGTGTCCCAGGATGTGCTGTTGAGTGGGAGTTGCCTCGACCAATGCCTGAAACTGTCACAATTCTTTCACTGGGTGGCCACTTCAACGAATTAAAGGTTCAGACGAGGCCAAATTCATTTGCCAATGTTTTCTGAAAAAAAAAACGTTTTTTTTAGAAAAAATAATTCCCCTCTGATCTGCCGTTGAACCCCCAAGAAATGAGAAAAATCCACAAACTATCCAATTACTTGACATGCCCCAGCACTTAGCGCCCGAATCAATATCAGATCAAATGTCATGATTGACTGATTTCAGAGGTTCTGCATATTACAAGTTAACTGCTGTACTCCGAAAGTTTGAAAAATTATTTTCAAGATGAGTTGGACTCCCTGGCTTCTTGAGGTCATGTCAAACTCAAAGACGACCTGATCAAACAAGGTCTAAAAAAGAAAAGAAAAGAAAAGCCTTGTCGTCCATTGTTTTATATTCTCTACTTTATATTCAGCAATTATTGGCAGGAAGCTGGAGCATTCTAGTGAGACTCTAATCCAGGCATTGGCAACCTAAGGCCCAGGGGGCCGTATGCACCCAGTTAAACTTTTTAATCTGGCCCGTCGAACTTGAAGAAATTATAGTCTTGGTAGGTAAGTAATATAATAGCTGTATTCCATCGTTTTTTCAGAGTTTTAAGAGTCATTTCGAAAAAGAGCTAAATACCGTGGGACTTCAGCGCTTTTGTTCATTTTCAATTGACATGAAAGCATGTGTCTGCTAAATATCTCATGATATATTTTTCCTCCTATGAGGTGGGTCACCAAAACACTCCATCCATCTGCTGCTGCTCTGGCCCCTTCTGTCAAGTTTTAGAACCCACTGTGGCCCCACCAGTCAAAAAGTTTGCCGAGCCCTGCTCTAAACTCATATACTGTTTTGTTTAAGAAACAGTCATTTTATTTCTTCATGCCATATATAGAAATTTGCTCTCTGGCGGCAGGTATGTGACATTTGTGACCGCCAGCCAGAGTCGATAATGAAACGTTGATGACTTTCTTAGCAAATTTGGATAAGGAGGATTAAATATTTAAAACACTGGCCTAAAATGCCCAGATCAGCAGTAAGAGGGTAAACATTGCTTGAGGGAAAGGTGAGGTGAGGAAGTAACTGCTAGTCTTGCAGTTACTCCCTGTATTGTCCCCTTTTGAGGTGTTTTAAGGCACGCTGCTGCAGTAATTGGCTCCTGCTTTCATCGCGGCTAAAAGGATGCCTAGAAGTAATTTTCTCAACAAAGCGTTTTTGTTTGGAACTGGACCTCAGGTCAAATGATATTTTTGTGGTTAAAGACGTAAGAGGGAAAGGCTGAGGTTTGGGAGAACACCACCTTGCTCTCACGCAGCACTCGGTTGATGTAGGCCGCCACCATGCAGCCGGCTTGGCGTTACCCCGACTGTGATTCACGGCGCTTTTAAAAAATGCATGCTTGCTCTCGGCTCTGTATCTTTAATGAGGTGTGTCTGAAATATTTGATAACCTTGTGCTCATTTGAAAAACAAATACGTTTATTTTCATACATATTTGATACGGAAATTAATATATGTAGAACACATACATTAATTAGTCTGTTTTGATCAATTGTCTCCGACTAACACAGACTGAATATTTCCACACCGTATCTCCCTGCAGGCTACACCGGTCTGTATCGTTCTGCAGGATCCAGAGCAAAACCATTTAATTTCCAAAGTGGGACTCAGCTTCTCTATGACTGCACGCTTGAGAAATTCATATTTTCATGCTGAACAGAGGCATATTTGTATATTCGATGTTTGTCACATCAGTATGACTTGCTTGAGGGATGAATGAGTAGAAATGACAAGACTACAAATGTAGCTCTAGAGATAGTAACTGCAACCAATGTGATTTGGCCACAGGTTGTCGTCTGGCAAGGTTACTGAGATCCTGGAACTCAGGGTTTTGAACAGCCGTGCAGGAGAGTATAAGAGACTGATATTAAAAATGTACTTCAAGGTATTTTCTGCCTTGAAAGATACCTGACATTGGTATAGATGATAAATTGCATGAAAGGGAGATTATTCAAAATGCCTTCACCAAGGTTTGCTCTCAATGCAATGTGGCTGTTATGTCACTTTTTTTGTTTGCAAAAAATAAGGTGTTAGTGCCCTCTGTGATGTCGCAAAGGGTGTTGCTACCTCGATGATTCCTCTTCCCTTCTCTTGCCAGGTGTGTTTCCACCGCTCAGACAACCTCATGGTCGACTCATTTTGTCACTTTACAAACCTGTGCAAAGGTCATGCAGAGAATTAGTTTGAGCAGGGAAATAAACTTTTTTTTTGGAAGGAGGGCTAAATATGCTCTTTCCCAGAGGTCAAGTTTCCTGGAAAATTAATCATGCAAGTCTGCTTCGCTTCACTGCTTGGAAAAAAAGATCTAAAGAGGGGAAGAATATGGGGCCTTTAAACTTTTTGTGAAAAGTTATTGCAGGAGCTAACTACATGCGCAGTCCACTTGAGCTGAGCTGACAAGCCCTACAAAAGCCACTTAAACCATACTTTAGTTTTAATGCAGCACTTTCCCTCCTTTTAGCGTCCATTTCACAGCTATTTTACCTTTATTCACTGCCTGCATTTTGATTCGACATCACTTATTGGCGTTAAGGTCAAGGAAGCTGCACGAGCAAACCAAATCTCACTGTAACGCAGTTGATCTTTTTTTTTTTTTTTTTTTTTGCAAAACTCAACTGTGAATTGCTTCTGTTTAAAAACTGTTAAATGTCAAATTGAATACAAGGTTTTAAGTGGCTATATTTCTATCTTTAGAAATGACCTTGTTGTTGATGTATCCCTTCAGATGATCAGTGATGTCTTTTCAAATCAGAATAAGATTCTGATTTAAGATTGTAAATGTTGAAATTTGCTAAGATAAAAATTCAACTCACCAACACCTTTGGCACTGTGTAGTTCAGATGACTAATGCGCCACATAATAAACATGTGACACTAAGACGTGTCTTCTTTTTTTCTTTTATTGGAAAGAGCTGCCGCAACTTGGGTATTTTCCAAATGGGAAGATAAAACATTGCAATGTGTCCTCTCTCCACTAGATGATGACAAAGGCCCATGTGTACACTGCAGCAGGACATTGGACGGCCGCTAGAGGGCACTCCCGTCACGCCACTCCCTGCTGTGCTTCTGGTGGTCTGCGGCGCCGAGAGATGTGATGTAGTCTCGTTGGCAGCACCTTGGACAGCGCCAATCTGGTGAGTCATACTGCCACTGTATGCCCGGATATTAGGATTCAGCGGCCCAGGGCTAATTAATAGCCACGTATTTACTGTTTTGGAATAGGGCAATGGAAATAAATTAAACCCGTTTAACTTTAATTTTTTTTCTCAAACTCACTTAGCGAGAGATGATTGATACACTGGTCCTGACATTAGAGGCTGATTTCAGAGGTTGGAGTGCTTAAATATCGGCTGGATATTCTAAAGACTGTCAATACCCCCTGCCTCCCCTAAACAGAAAAGTCAATATTAGTTTACACCAAAAGTGCCTAACATGGCAATTAGATGTTGCTGCCACAACCACTTTTTGTTCTGCTAAGAACGAGCTGCGACTGGGAGAGACGACTCCAGTCTAAAGCTATGTTTGGACTCTGTGGAGGTTCAGCGTAGAACGCGCGATTTTCGTGTTTGCGTGGGCGTCAGTGTTTGGATTGTCATTGTGGCCGTGCTGCTGCCTCCCGCCGCCCCCGGCTTCGTCGCAGGGAACGCAGCCAGTCGTCGACGATGATGAGCGGCACGTCAGGGCGCTGCCAGTCAGTCAGCGGGGTCGTCTGGCTCCTCCTTTTCACTCTCCCGGGGGGCTTGAAGGGGAGTGAGATGTAAGTCGTCCTTCCACGAGGCTTCTCACCGCGGCGCTGCCTCGGCCCACACTGTGCCAAGTTCTCACTCTGCTCCCTCCTGTTTGTCCGCAGTCCCTCCGTCGTCTCTTCCCCTTCTTTCCCATCTCCTCTCGCCTCTCGACCCTTCTGGCTTCTTTCATCACCCTCTCTGTGCCTTTTCCTATTTTGCTACTGTATTTTTCATTTGCGGCCCTGCAGCCTCCCTCCTCCCCCATCCCCCATCTTGCATCCCCTCATGTGCCCCCCCCTGTGTTCACATCTTTTTCTTCAAACTGTGTCTCACATCTCGGTTTCCTTTTACTGCTTGTGTGTGTGAAGCAGCCAGAGCAAATACCAGATTGGTTTGGTGGTTTGTCTCTTTCGTTTACTGACGCATCTGTTTATTTTCTCACCCGAAATATGTAAAGGAGTACATCATAAGCTGCGTTTCCATGACAGTTTATCGTAAAGTAAAAACGATATTTCTAAAAGAATGGTTTCTGTCACGAAAGGTTGCTATATTTTTCTCTTTGATTACTTGTAGAAAAATATTCTCTCTCCTCCACCGTCAAAACATAACGCGCCATTTTCACTTGAAGTGAACTGGTCACGTGAGCACGTACGTCATGTCTGGTGACGTGTAAATGCGAACAAAGTGATTCCATGGCGCTTTTGCGATATACCTCTATATCGATACGTGAAAAACCACCTCATGAGAGCGTCAAAGCCTCTTAGCGATATTTGAGAGGTTTAGGTGTTTCCATTACCAGTTTTTTCTTGCGATATTTAGGTTTTGCGCAATTTTAGGGGTGATGGAAATGCAGCTATATTTGAGTTCTGCTCATCAATGGCCCCATCAAACCTTTGTCGCAGCCACTGAGTTACCAATCTGATCTTGAAGCAGCTGCCGTTAAGAGGATGGTTCAGCGAGCTTGGTTTTAGCAGGTGCTTTGCTAATTGTTTTTTTGCGTCATCACTCCGTTCAATAGCCACCGGGTTCATGGACCTTGAATAATCAGATGTGATTTCTTTGTGTGTGTGTGTGTGTGTGTGTGTGTGTGCGCGTGTCTTTTTAATATTTCCCTCCAAGCAAGCTCTTTGCGATTCACAGTGAGTGCCATGTGATGTCATAGCTATTTACGTGCTTCAGCAACACACTCACGCACACACACAGCAGGTGTGTGTGTTGTGAAGAAAGGACCCAGTGCAGCACAGCTCAGACCTCTTCAAATAGGAGTGAAATCAGCCTGATGGTAATGGATCCCATGAGATGTCTTTAATATTGAGGAATGGTTCATACTCATAGATTTGAATGCATAAAAATCCTTGATCCATCTTTCATCTCCATCGTAAAGCCATTTATGCAACTGTTCTCTCATGAAGGAATCAAATACAATTTTGTCTGTGACCCTTTTAGTTTATTTATTTTTAAAGAGACAAGTAGCATTTAACAGGAAACAAAAAATCATTTTAATTACCGACAACCTTTTGAAAGTATCTTCAGAACGCATTTCTGTTGCCGGTATTCAGGCTCAACTCATCTTGGCTCGATCCTGGTGCTTCAATCGGCGTTAATTTGCATTAACTCTGTTACGCTGCGCTGTTTTTCATAAAGCACACCCCCACTCTTCCTCCCCCCTGTTTCTGTGAGGTCAGCTGTCAAAACACTCCCCGGAGACAACGGCCGCCGCCGCCGCTGCCGCTGGTATCCCAGGTGTAATCTGTTCTGGCAGGCAGCTGATCCCTCCTGAGTGAAACGGCTGCCAAGAAATGGGGTCTGAATGCCAGCGCTCCCCTCCGGTGCTCCGCTGTCAGTTAGTGAGCCAAGTCCATCTCTGGGGTCAAACCGCTAATCAGAACAAAGGGAAACGAGCGCCTCGCTTTGTGGCCGCAAAACAAACACCCTCTGCGCGAACGGAAGCTCGTTTCAAGGAAAAGTCCGTATTTGGAACGAGCTTGGAATAAATTTTTTCCAGTCCTGTTGACTGGTGGCACAAAGCTTTCTCTCGCCAGAGCGACATCCCAGGGAGTGGATGTAAGAGGGTTAGAGAGGTGATCTCGCCATTATCCCTAAGCCACTTTTCTTTTTTTTTTTTTTTTTTTGCGGGCAGATCAAAGTAGCGCTCATGCAGAAAGGCCTGTGTATATATGCATGTCGCACTGCTGCGGAGAGCTGCCGTACTCGAACGTAGCTCAGCCTCTCCATTAGCAGGTGAAAGACTGTTGGCCCGCAACATCAGGTGGAGGATCAAAAGGGCTCGCCGTGCCCTGGGCAGCCGTATGAAATGCTATTATTAAAATACCTCAGTTGGTGTAGTCCTCCTCTATTTCCCCTCCTTTTTTTTCCCCAAGCGTCGAGTTGGATTAAAAAAAATGAAAGGACTTTGCATGTTCCTGCAGTCAGACGTGGGTTATCTTAACTCGCCACCTGAGTGCTAATGGGAAGTGAGTTTTTTTTTAAGGGTGGATTTAAAGGCCTCGGTGGAGTCAGAGGGGGGGGGTGCCTCGTTCTAGCAGGAGGGTAATTCAAAAGAAAAAGGCATGGAGGGGGGGGCATGAGGAAGACGTGCCCTCGCTCATCTTCCTTATTCAAAGGACATAATACACAGGGCGGGGATATAGAGTTTAATGAGGTCAGAAGGGCACAAAGGGCGAGCGCAGTTCCACTTTTGTGAGTCGTCAGAAGCACCTCACAGTCTGACCCCCCCCCTCCCCCGCCCTCCGGAAAAAGGAAACCGAGTAAGGCTAAGGACGCTCTACTCTAAAGTGAAGCTGCATTTGTGGCTGTCGAATGGTAAACCTACAAATCATGAAGAGACAAACGCAACATTGTATGAATTTGATTTTCCAATATGTGACAAGTGGAGAAAAAAAAATCTGATCCTGGTGCTGTACTGAACACTGCTGGGCTAAATGTATCACCATTCTCTAATTCAAGGTGCTGGAAGACTGGCGCTTATTCAAAGGAACTAATCATTTGTTATTTGCTTTTGCAGAATATTTTAACCGTTTATAGAGTGAACAGCCAAGGGCTTATATTGCAGCCCTATTGTAGTCAGCGCTTTCCATTGGGAAATAGTAGTTCTAAATGTGTTTTGAACCAATTCCACAGACCACGGACCTAAAGAAAAAAAAAATGGAGGCATCCCGGACAGAATCCTATAACTAGTTATAGAGCCGTTAGAAAAGTCTGCCATAAACCAGAGCGTGGATTATATCGCCAGTAACCCGGCAGCAGCAAGACAGAAATGATTCAAAACGGTGGAAAATGTCATCCAGTACTATAAAAAGAAACTTTCTTGAGTTACTAATGTCATTGTTAAGTGCCATTATTAAGTCATAGAGATAAAACTCTTCGTTTCTTTGTCTTGCCTTTGAAATGAACTCCAGGCTGAAGTTTTTACATTTTTACTTAAAAATGTTGGATCAGAGGGCGACTGCCTGCGTTCCGGTTCCCCGTGATTATTCCCGGTCAAGGCAAGCGGTTGCAAGTTGGGTCAAGTTGCAAGGACTCAGCCTTGCACGGCCGAGTTCAGGAAGAGATTGCTTAACAGCTTTTCCCTGCAGTTAAAAGTGAAACCTTTCCTCTTCAACCTTGGATAGCTGTTTTAAAAAACGCACTCTGGTTGTCGTCTCCAATCTATTGAACTGGAAATCAATTTGCGTCTTTCTGAACAGATACTCCTTCCTCTCCCGCTGCGCTGCAGTGAATCGTCAGATCAATTTCAAACTTGGACGACACAAGGTGAGACCTTGGCTCATGTATAAGTTGACAAATGGCACTCTGGTGTGCTTGTTTGATGAATGAGGGGCCAATCAGAAAAGGAGCGCAGAGGCACGAAGGTCACTGCGAAGGATTCACTGTGCGTTTGGATCGTGTGGCTCTTTAATTTTGAAGACAAACGCAAAAACGATGGACATTCACCTTCACAGCGATGCAACATTTAATATCGTTAGTTATTTGGAAGTCCATCAGATTGGGGCAGGTCTCAAAGGGGGGGGTTAAGCAGCTTTTCATTCCAATGGTGCTCAATGTCCATCAGTTTGAAATATGTCTTTAATCACCGCAAAACCAGCAAGATCAATCTGGCATCTGAGGGATCGGGCAACGACCCTGGGCGACCTTCACGAAAATCGTTTCCTATGTTTCTTTTCGGCGTCGAGTCGGAGACGGGCGTTAAAGTGCAAGAGGTTGACTATCTTTAGCGCCAGGCGCGTTAAGGGAAAGGTCGCCGTTGCGGAAATGGACTCACATTTTCTCACAAACGCGGCTTTCAGATGTGCATGTGAAGGTCGCCGGGGCCCCTTTTGTCACTTTAAACGCCTCCGACGTCATCACCGCGCTCTTCCGTCCGTTTGTGCTTTTTTTTTCACATCCCCGGACTTCAGCCCGAGTACGCGGGTCAGGTTTTCACATCCGCCTGCAGGGGAGAGGGAGAAAATGAAAGGGCATTTTCGCTGATTGCTGATGGCGAGCGCGTCGCTCGCAGACGGCCGCACATGCTTAGTGGCGGGGAGAGAACTGGGACTCGGATTGCAATCAGTGGGAGCGAACGAGGAGGGGAAGAGAGGACGGGGGCGGGGGGCAAACAAGGACAGATCCAAATTCAACAAGTGCAGTTGACGTAGGGGAGGGGTGAGCAAACAGGAAGCAAAGGTAATTGACAGCTGGTTCTGCGCAGCGGACCTCCCGACCTCTGCTGCTTTGCTTTGGTTTTTTTGTTTTGTTTTGTTTTTTTAGGTAATATTTTGTCCTCCTCCTCTCCCTCTGTGCACTCGCAGCGATACGTAAATACAAACGCATGTATAATTCAGCCGCATGCAGAGCCGACGGACGCACGACCTCCGGAAGCTGCTCAGTATTCCGGGTGCTTGCCGCTGCGCGCAGGCGAGCGCTCACCACTGTTGTGTAGTGTTGTGTAACAGGAAACAGGAGTGGTGGTGGTGGGTGTAGTGTGTGTGTGTGGGAGAGGAGGGTTAGTGGGGGTGATGAGGGAAAAGGGGGGGAGGGGGGGTACCGAAGGGTGACGAAGGGGCTGGGAAAGTGACAAACTCGTCCTCATGCAAATCCACCGGAACCTCTTTCTCTGTGTGTGTGTGTGTGGGTGTGCGTGTGGGTGTGGACTTTTGTCTTTTTCGACCCCCCCTCCCTCCGTCCCCCACCGCCACCGACCACCTCAAATGTGTTTATGGAGCGGCACCTTGACGGTAATGTGAACAGGCCATCCAGGACTTGGAGGCAATCTCCTCGGCAAACAAACAGCTGGGCGCGGAAATGAGGCGAAGAGCGTGAGCAAACCAGGAAATGCACGCTCGTGGGGATGTTGTTTGGCATGCATATACATATATATGTATGTGTGCGTCTACATAAGTGTGTGTTTGTGTATGTGTGTGCGCGCGGTGAAGAAAAACAAGACGTGCCGTCTGTCCTGCAGCCCCGCAGTGTTTGCTTTCAGACGGCTACTCTGCATTCACGGCCAGCCACCACGGGCTTTTTCCTTGTTTTATTTTTTCCCCCCGTTTTTTCCATCATTCGTCACTGCGAGGGAGAGAAGAAAGACACGCGGGTGGTGGTGGGAGGAGTGTGGGGGGGTGTCTTGGGGAACGGTCCGCCGAGGGCCCGGCCCTCCTGAAGAGTCTCTCCGCCGGCCTCCGCTACATTAGGGTTCTTTTTGCCTCAATCCAACTGCAAGACAAAGACTTGCTGAGACGCAAACTCCTGGTGACAAACCCTCATCACCCTCAGCGAGCACACACACACAGCGTGCTAAAGGACATAGTGCAACTATTGTAGTTTGTCTCCATAGTTACACTGCCTTCTAGTTTGGTCAAGGTTTTAAAGCTTTTAATTGCCCTCCTGACTCTCGCCACCAAGGCTGCTTTCGACTCGCTGTCTCCCCAGTATTCTGTCTGTCATTGAGAGCTGTAGGTTTGTCTGTATTTTTTGTCTCCCCCGTGTGACGCCTGCGGTCCGTCCTCCCCGCTGTCGGCGCCCAGGCGAGGACGGAGTGGCGCTCGAGTTATCCTGAGCGACAGCCGTCCGCCGTGCCTCGTATCCTGAAACGGCCTTTACAGTACGGGAGTTTGACGTGGGCTTGGCGTGACGCAAACGCTGACTTGATGGACTTTGACCGCAGGATGACAGGATGCAAATGGGTGGCTGTGAGGGACGGACCACTGCCATGAATGTCCAGTTCAAGCTTCATACTATTTTTTCCTTTGGTAAAGAATTTCACAAATAGGGTCTTTAAAAAAAAAAAAAAAAAATATATATATATATATATATGTATGTATGTATGTATATGTGTACACACTACCAGTCAAAAGTTGGACACACCCTATGAATTTAATGTGTTTTCTTTAATTTTTAATGACTATTGACGTTGCAGTTTCTCACTGAAGGCATCAAAACTACATATGAACACAAATGGAACTATGTAGGCAATAAAAGTGTAAAATAACTCAAACACATTTTATTTTTAAATCCTTCAAAATAGCCACCTTTCATAAAAAGCATATTTAATTATTTGCCGTGTTTTTCTTTGCCGCATAAATACATATATCTTGCTCATATATTTGATGTCTTCAGTATCTATTTGCAGTGTAGAAAGTTGTCAAGATAAAAAAGATTTGCATGAGAAGGTGTGTCTAAACTAGTGTGCTAGTGTGTATGTATGTGTATATATATATATATGTATATATATATATATATATATATATATATATATATATATATATACGTATATATATATACGTGTATATATACATGTATATATATACACACACTAATACATCGAATATGTATCACACTTTCTTCGTCTGGTAAAGAACTACACAAGAGGGTGTTTTTGTAAATATACGTATTTATTCAGACTGCGATGTAAGAGTCAAATCCAAGTCCGATTGAGTTTGTCATTGCAGAGACGGAAATCGGGTCTCTTCTTCTTCTCTTTTGGCTCCTGCTGCTGCCTCACCAGCACAGTCAATAAATATCTGAGACAATCTTCTTCTTCCACACTCTATATCAGAGAGACTGTAAATCCAGTTTGGGATGCATTCACTGCTATCTGATCCTCAGTGTCACATTGCATACAACACACACACACACACCCACACACCCACACACACACACACACACACACACACACACCTCACACCTAGCCCCGCCTGCAAGGTTGCCTCCATATTTCACAATGCATCGTGTAACATTGTGAGATATGGTCCCAGATTTCATTTATGTGGTGCGGTGGCAGCTCACTTATCTCTGCCGGTGTGAAATGGCTGTGGATCAGTGTCGTTAGTGCGTCAGTCTCAAACTGATGGCGGGTCGACGTGCTGCTACATGTTAGTAGCCTCGCTTGATTCTCGGAAAACAAAGTACCTGTTGGTGAAAGAGTTTCCTTCGTGCAGGAGAACGCGGTGAAACCCGGTGATGACGTAGCTTGTAGCTTGTGTTAGCTGACCTTGTATCAGCAACATGCACTCCCCCAATTGGTTGAAAATATATATTGTTCCAATTACAATTGTATGGCTGTGCTGCTCGAACACGTCAGTGCTTAAAATAATTTTTGGAGAAAAAAAACACCATTTATTTTGATAAATTGTCAATTTGGTCAAGTTTCTAATGCAGTTGTTCGTGCAGAATGTCAGCCTTCGTATTTAATCAGTAGTGAGAGCAGCTGAAAACCTTTAAAGCCTCTCGGATCCAAATTTGCAAGTCAAGTTATTTTCACTTCCAGTGAGTTAGTGGTTGGGAAAAAAAACACCAAAAAACAGTCATTTTTATTTGTGGCGAGGAGTCACTGCTTCTTTCAGCAGCCTAGAATAATTTTTAATCAGAATGCTACGTGGACCAACTCCTGTTCATTCTCTTTTCCTCACTTAGCATTATCTTTTCCGTCTGTCATTGAGAGCTGTAGGTTTGTCTGTATTTTTTTCCTTCTTTTTTTTTTTTTTGCTCTGCGGTGGGCTTTTGTGCTCGGTAATTGAATGTGATGGTTCGGTCTGGATGGAAACTTTGTATTCTGACTGATAACAAGCGGCGCTATTGGTCTGCACAGATATCAAAAAGACGGAGATGTGGACACCTCGCGTAGCGCGACCCCCACCTCCCTCGACCCCCACTCCCTAGCCTCGCAAGCATAACTTAGCATTGCACTAAGTCTCTCATCAAAGCAGCCCCAACACACTGGGATTTTTAAGTCGACTGTACTTGGAAGTGCAACTCAGTGGGAAGTGCAGGATTCAGCTTTGGCCTGAGCTTCCTGCTGCGACTGTGAATACCCGGCCTTGTGCCATCTGTTGAAAACGCCTCAGACAAGGAACGTTTTTGGAGTGGAGTGGAGTTGGATTCAAAAAACGTGATAAAACCTAACAAGCTTGAACTGGACTCAGCCTCACGCAGCCTGTGTACGTCCTGGACTCCAGTGCCAGCTTGCATTAACAGACCTCTTGCTGCCACCTCTCGCTTTTAAAGGCTTTATTAACACCCCTCCCCACTCCACCACCACCACCACCGTGCCTCGTTGTCTTTCTCTCCCCGCATAAGCCATCCACTCATTCCCTGCAGTTCAAGCCAAATACCAGATATGGAGTTTTAACATTTGAAATTATTCCGTAATTTTCTGTCTAATGCGTGACTAATAGCTTTCTTGCGCTTTCCGTCTTCTTGGCTCCGGCTAGTCTTCTCCTTCCTTCCTTTCTTCTTTCCTCCTTCCCTCGCTCCTTCGCGCTGCTCTTAGTTTTCTAATAATCTGCTTTCGCTGTTGCCTTCTTGCCAGTTTTTAGTCAGATGATAGCGGCGGTGGGGGACGAACATGTGGAAAAACGAGGGATGAAAAGGCGCCACTTTGCCAAAGGAAATTTTAATTGGGGCCCGGGGGAGACGTGCCCCTCCCCCTGCCTTTTTTTTTTTTTTTTTGCGAAAAAATTCTTTACGGAGGCGATGAGCGGCGGTCGGACGGCCGATGGGGAAATTGGACGCGGCTACGTTGAGGGAAGTTCAAAAACGGCATTTGCCTGCTGGTATTTGTATTTACGTCGACCTCCTGGAAGACGCACCTCTGAAGAAACGAGTTCCCCTGTCAGTCAGTGGTGTATCACGTACCTCCGAGGACTTGGCGAGGATCTGCTGCGCTCCATTACACCCCTACAGGTATAAATAAACTGCAGCGACAAAGATGATTTTTCTCCGACAGAAGTGATTTTTTTTCCTTGTTTGTGTGTCACCTCTAAATCTGTTGTCTTATTCTCTCGTCCTCCGACGGGTCCCTTCACCCCTTCATCCGCCTCTCTCGCTCCCTCTGTCTCTCTTTCTTCAAGTTCATTCATGCAAGCACCGGCCCTCTATCGAGTTCCTGTCCAGCCGAGCTCCCAAATGCCAGCAGCGGCCGGCCGCCTCTCTAAAGAAGTGTCCGTCAAAAGTCAGGTGGGCGGGGAGGACGAGCGCACGGCAACAATGGCGAGCGGGACGCGGACCTCCCGTTTGACGGAGTCGTGTCACGGGGACTAATTGTGTGTCGCGCACGCCCCCTCCCCATCCCCGCTTTATGTTGACAGCGCAGCCGTGACGGTTGCCTCAAACAGCGGGCTTGTTTGTCGGTTGCAGGTGTCAGGAGAAGCTCGGGGTGGAGGTGTTTGAAATGAAACAACATTCTAATTATAGTCGTTAAGCTGAGTGGTGCTTTGTGTTTACTTTGAAAATCACTCTTCCAAAGCAGGCATGTTGTCAACGTTCTGGTGGTCAGGAAGAATTGCAGGACGGATGAGGCTGCTACTGTTGTTGCTGTTGTTAGCAATAACAGCACTACGTAATATAACCATGATATACTTTTCTTTTAAATGTCAAAATTGTACCAATTAACAGGCCAGTGTTCCATTTTCGTTCAAGAGGGGAGCGGTTCTGAAGGAAAGCCTATATAGGAGCGCTTGCTGGATTCAGGAGTTGTAAGTTTGAGGTGCTCTTTGGATGGGATATACAAGAAGAAGCAAAACAGGAGAAAGTCCAAGGCACTCTCATTGAAAAGTTAAAAAGCCTTTACTGTAGCGGCTTGGTTACATTCAAAACCATTAAAAGCCCTGACGCGTTTCAGCAATCAAGCCTTTCTCAGAGAGTCAGACAGTTGTTACAGAGAAGAGGAGGTTTTAAGCAGAATGTCCACCAATCAGAAATCTACACCTCACAAGGCGTTTCACAGGTGTCATAATGTCATTACATTCAGCAGCCAGAAGGTGTTAGTCTTTCAAGACAGTGAGAAGCATTTTATAACAAAACTTAACATCCAATGGTCAAGAATGCATTGAAGAGATCAACAATCACCATCATTGCAATGAGATTCAGCTGTCTTAGCCTATCACCTTTTCTTAAGGACAGTTGGGTGGAGCGGTTCTGGTGCGCGGCTATTTAACTGTGCCCAAAACCAAAGTCTTAATTGGCTGATTCGGCATGGCAGCCGTTCCTCACCCGCCGCCGGTTAATAATGAATTCAAATGAAGAAAGCAGTTTTCTGAATAGAACAAATAAACCATCCAGGCACGCGCATCGTTTATGCACTGAAATGTCACACCGAGCCCTCGAGCCACTTCTAAAAAGGTCCATGTCCATGAAAAATGACCATGAAGGCAACTGGGTGCACAGCTCAGTATGTTGCGGCTGTGCTGCGTTCACTGGATTCCAAGAACGTGGGTGGTTCCAGTTCACTTACACGACCAGACAAGAAAAAAACAATCAACATTTAGCTAAAAACAACTTGAAAAAATAGCGATAAAGACGAGATGGATTTGGGCTGTTGGTGGGTGAGTGGGTGGGCTGGACTGCAGGGCGGAGAAACCGCAGAGGTGACAATAGGTGGTCAAAAATTCATAGTGAGGCAGAGCGCAGATCAGCCGGCGGCCCCTGCAGCCTCCCTGCATGCAGATTAAGACCGAACGACAGCGCCTGAACATTTGGTATCGCCTGCAGGGAGGTTTTTCTTTAATTTAATTTAATTTAATTTAATTTAATTTAATTTTTAATTTAATGTATTTATTTATTTTTACATTAGCTTTAACTCGCAGGTCAATTCAGTCTTAATTTCACCCTCAAACAACCCAACCTGTGTACGAGGCTTTGGAGGCGAGGCCATTGTTTGAAAAATACAAATAACACATGGACGCCTCCGTGACCTAAATGGCCCCTCCCATCGCCTTCTCCTCCCCTCTTTCCTCGCTACCAGCATTGGATACGGCGCTCTGTGTGTGTGCTGCGGAAATGCCAGAAGTTGCATATTGGGCTCCTCAGATAAGAGCATGAGGCAACACTCCACACCTTAAGCCCATAAAGCAGTGTGTGTGTTTGTGCGTGTGTGTGTGTGTGTGTGTGTGTGTGTGTGCGACAGCGCCAATGAATATGTTAGCAAGTGTGTGAGATTAAGAGGGACAGGCACGGCGTTCCATATCAAATCTGGTAGCAGCCATTTCCACCTCTGCCTTACATTTATCATCTCATGTCAGGAGTTTTTTATTTTATTTTATTTTCCTCCCCCACTTCCTCAGACTGTCAAAACAACACCTTTGGCATCTATTTGATTTCATGTATATTTCTTTTTCTGAACTCTCTGCTTGCAGAGAGGCACAAATTCATCGAGAGGAATGAGTGATTTTAATTTATTTATTTTTTGGTTCCGGCGACGAGCTCTGCGATTTCATAACGGGTTGTTCCAGTGCAAAGTGCGCCAGAGAAATTTCATTATCCCAACTTTTTTTTTCCCTCTCGCCCCACCTTCCCCATTTCCGTGGGAATCTGTAATGATGATGTATAGCTGGCGTCACCTCTCGCCTGTGACTTGACACAGTACGAGCAGCCATACTAAATATTGTTTTCAGCCCCCTCTCCCTCCCCGCCAAGTTGCTGGAGAAGAAGGGAAAATGTGCCTGACGGTGAGTGAATTCTCCAAGCCCGGCCATTATTTTTAGGCCTTCAAAGGCTCGATGGCGGGTGGGCGGAGGGGTGGTGGGGGAGAAAATGTCACAGGACGTTTTTGCTGCAATTTTTCTGGGGAGGAAGAAAAACGCGAGCGCAGGCCTGTCACGTCGTAGCAGAGCGCGGCAACAAGTTGGGCTCGACACGTTTTGATTAGAAGGCAAAATGCTTGAAACAAGACGCGGACGATGCGGATGGAGACGCTTGGGAATATCCTGCAGGGGGCGGCGGTGTTGTAGATCCACGGAGAAAACCCTATGCAGGACGTAGGATGGCTCAATAATTCATCAAAACTACCATTACGTTTCACATGCGGACCTTCATGTGTAACCTTGACGTTCGCCTGTGCGCACGTGCTCTCCCCCCCAGTGTGTGCATTCTGCGTCTCCAGCCAGATCAAATATCTATAACGCTGATCATGAGCTGTCGCTTCCGATTACACCGAGAGATTCCCAACATCGCCCGGGTTCCTCCGGTTGTTGCCTCTCTCTTAAAACAACATCCGTCTCTCGGCGGATCCCAGCTTTTGCGCCTCTTGCTTGAAAGAAGAGACGGCGCAGAGGACGCGGGGAAAAGAATTAAAGGGGATTTTTTTTTGGACGTCCTCTTGTGCGGTACAGAAGGATTTGAACGTCCGCAGAGACGCGTGCAGACAGTGTTTAATCATGCCGACTACCATCGGCCGCGTCCGCTGCCGGTCCGGGCTTTTAAAGGGATTGGATTCTCAGACACTAGACGGTTAGACGGCCAAATGAAGGCGAGGGCAGACAAGCTCTCAGATTCACTTGGCTGTGATCTCCGAATGGAGATGGGGAAAAGTTCACAGACGAGGGGGGGAAGGAAAAAATTACCCAGAGTCAAACTTAACCCGGTCTGATTTGGTATTTCACATACTCAAAAATCAGGGAGTGATTTGGAGCGGGTACAGTTGGAAATTGGACTGAAAGCACATGCAAGTTTGAGGGCACACGAGGGAACAATTCAGAACTTGTGCCGCCTTTCGGTAGAAATACGAGTTTCTAAAAACCCCAAAATGGTTGTTCAAATGTTCCAATTAAGAGCATGTCCAGAGGTGATGTCGCAGTTTCATAACCAGATGTAGATCACCAGCACGGAGAACCCCCAGCACACGTACAGTGCGAGGACCTCTCTCATTTCTTCCCTCATTTTCTCCACTTAATGTTTTGAAACTAGTGAGAACACGGTATCAACAGCTTGCGCAGCAGACAGCTTTGATTTGTCCCAGCAGGAAAAAAGGCAGATGGTTTAGAAAATAGCCACTGAAGGCATTATTTTGTTCAGTGCTGCAGACAGTGAAGCAGCGGAAATGCCAGGATCTCTGTGGGAGACGGAAATCATTCAAATACCTGCAAATTTTCTGCACTGTCAAATTATCTGTAGCAGGCCGATGAACGATGGGCGCACTACTTCCTGTCAGGTGGGCTGTTTAACCTCTAACAACATTGCTTGTGTAGTCCCCTTTCACTGAAGTTGCTGCTTCAAGGTCCAGTGTCTAATATTTGGCTTGATTTGTGATTTTTATATTGGTAAAAAATTAATATACTGCCCATAAATACATTAATAAAAGTGTATAATTGCAGTACTGCGATAAATTTAGTTTTTCTACCCTTAGAATGGTTCTTGTACGTATAATAATATACATATAGCAGGGGTCTTGCTCCCAGTTAACTGCCATCTTGCACTGCCACATTTCTAAAGGAGCCTGGTGTGGACAGCCTGTCTGACAACGTGTTTCGTTTTTATGGTGAACACTAGCGTCTTCAGATAAACCCATGAAGAAGGTAGACGTGGTATCCAGGTTTTGGTGCATAGGCCAGCGTAGCTCACGGGCAAGCTCAGAGGGGGGACGAGGGGGAGTGAAAGATGCTGCAATCTACTATGTAACCACTTGATGTTGCCGTTTCTTCTTCAAAATCTCCAAATATTGCATACTTAACCTTTAATTGTGCCCGTCTGGTAGCTGTACCATTCAGATTTTTACTTTGAATCTAGCTCATCCGTCAACAGTAATTCCAGCAAGAGATTGTTTACAGTTGGTCTTAGGATTTGAGCGTATCCTCAGTAATTGGCTTCCTGCCTGGATAAAATGACTGGAAAGCCAGCTAGTCAATGGTGGCTGTTGCTAGAGAGATTAGTGTATATGAAGCAGAACTACATTAAAAACCTTTCCCCTTCTAAACACTGAGGTGCACTGTGGCTAGCTATGGGGTGCTACCCACTCAGAAACAGACTGTTAGCATAGCTTAATTTAGCCTTTCAAGTTTTGCCTTCCCCTTTCCAAATGCTTTCTTCCGGCACTTTGTATGTGGATATAAGACAAACACCTTTATGGAATAAACTTCTGTATACGGTTACTGGTAGCACTGCTACTACTATCACTTAGGAGAAATTATTCATCAGATGTGCTCAGTAAAGCAGCTGCTCGGTGTTAGCCGCATGACGTGGTACAAAGTAAATACTGATTCTCTGCTGAAGAGAAAAAAAGAGAAATTCATTATGTGGCCAACAGGCAGAAGACAGGACGTGTTCAGCATAAATGCATTTTTCGACTTTGGCCTGTTGCCCACATAATAAATGTACCTTTCTTCGGCTGAGTGCTGCCGTTCCACTCTGTAGCCGTTTCTAGCCGCCACCGTGCACCTGAGACTCTCTGCAAGATTTGGAGCAGTGCGCACTGCTGCTCTGGGCAAAATAAAAAAAAAAAAAAAACAACGCAAAAAACAGAAATGCAACAGAAACATACATTTTTTTTTCTACAAATTCTCTACAGGGGTAAGTGCAACGGTGGATGCATTGGCGGTGCCTTCAAGTTAAGGGTCAGTCAACGACGTCGGTAATTCACACAGATCGAAAAAGGCTTGAACGTCATTTAATTTATTTGCCGTGGAACAACAAATCACAAAAGAAAAAGAAAAGGGTGTTAAACTTTGTGAAATCACTGGAAAGTTGATGCCACGGCTCTCCTGTAGTTTAGTGTCGACAAAACATGATTGCAATTTGTCAACCCATCGTGTGTTCACACAGACGCGGGCTCGCCAGTGCGCAACTAAACTGACATGTGCGCAGCTGAAAAATATTTCTGCAAGTTTCCAGTCTTTCCTGCTAATCACCGCAGCAGGGAAATTAACACCGAGCCTGCTGGGAAAAGGTTTTTTGCTCAGCTGCCAGTGCATTCTAATCTCTCCCTCTGGAGATGTCTCATAAGATGAAAATGAAATATGAGCGTAATCAATATCAACGTTTTTTTTCCTCTCTCTTCTCTGTCTCATGAAGATTAATTAACATCAGCCCAAAGAGACAAAAGTGCACATTTATTTATCTATTTATTAATTACTGTTGAGGCATTCCACTGTGTGTTGCAATTTCCTGTTTAAATTCCTCAATGATTTTTATTCTGATATTTGAATACATGAGTTGTTTATTTCAGTCTGAAGGCCACAGTGACAATTTTCCTTTTACACTTAGATATTTCTGAAGCTTGTGATTCCTTTTAGGATTCCGTCAGTCGTCCTAAGGATAAATTTTATGGTTTGCTCAATACAGCCACAGTCCCTTATGGTTTCTACTTCAAAAGCTGACACATTTTAAAAGGGTCCCACAATACAGAGTTCATGTTACACCGACATAAATATTTTTTTTCCATTAGTTAGACTGTTCTGTCTTTGACCAATGCAGAATTTCTTTTTTTGCTTCCTAAATTTTCTAATTTTCTCAACATCTGTGCATGCACTTCTCAGAAACTCTTTGATGTCACCAATACTTCTACCAAGTTAGTTTGTTCTCACTATTGAGAACACATTGTAGCTGCCTTGTTATGATGTATTTACTCTGAGAAAAAAAGGCAGAAACAGATGTTTCAATATGCTGTTTTGTGGTGTTCTGTGGATTATACTAGATAAGTAACGATGCAGAAATCTGAATATGTACAGTGTTTATACTGAAGAAGAGTTTTCCCTTGTTAGTCCTGCCATCTGTGACGCCCATGCTGTTCTCCGTCCTGTAATCCACTCGTGCAGAAGGATTTTAAATGGAAATCTAATGTAATTGTGGCAGATAAGCAGATTCAAAAACCTTCCAGCCAACATCAACGCGGCATTTTCCTCCACAACTGAGTCTCACTGGGTATTTTTCTCTTTTTGGGGCCGTTCTCTGTAAAGTCTTGAGATGGTTGTGACGTGGTTAAAATCCCGGGAGATCAGCAGTTTGTGAAACACTCAGAACAGCAGCCCGTCTGGCACCGACAACCATATTCATCATGTTCAAAGTCACTTAAATTCTCTTTCTTCCCCCATTCTGACGCTGGCTTTGAACTTCGGTGAGCCGTCTTCGCCTCGTCCACACGGCGAAATGCACTGGATCGCTGCCATGTGATTGGCCGATCAGCTGTTTGACTTAGCAAGTAGGTAAACATTTTATCACCTAAAGTCGCTGATGAGTGTGTATTTCTAATGCTATTCTAGTTTAAAAAAAGACATTTGTGACATGTTTCATGGAGTAAAAAATAGACTTGTTTTTAGGTTTGTCTTGTTTCACATTGCCTGCACTGCTGTGTGACTGCATTAAGGCATCAACCCATCCTGATGTATGCTGACTTTCTATCCCCAGTTGAATCCTTTAGCGATCGTCTGGCTGTTTCTCCCATGATGGGCAGTGAGGGGCTAATAGTAGTAGTAGTGAAGTCACTTTCTGACACATGCTATCAAGGGAATTTACTGGGTCCTGCTGTCTTTAAAAGGCAAAAAGAAGAAAAGTTCACTGCGGTTGATGGGTTCATTTCAAATGAGTCGGGCGGTCACCTACTCAGTGTTGGAGTGACACCAGCCAGGGATGAGCGGTGGACTCGTGAGAGGCAACATTTCAGCCAGGACGAACACATAGCAGCGCTCTCAACGCTGAAGACATTTCCCATGAGCGGTGTCATCCTCATGGCAGCGCAAATGGAAAAAAACAAACAGCCAGCGCCTTATAAAAGTAATCAGGACTTGGTAAATGGAAGCAGTGCTAAACTGAGCAACAGCCAGTCAGCACGTACATATACGTATAAATGTATTTATATATTATGCATGTATGTATGTAAACATATAAGTATGTATATGTATATACAGTATACCTATGTGTATATATGTATGTATTGACGTATATATACATGCATATATTTGTGCATATTTACATGTGTGTATATAATGTTTATGTATGTACATATACGTGTATATAATTGCGGAACCATCAAAAGGAGAAATATTTGAACACACATCGTCGTCAGTCCATCTTCATATTTTTTTGGCAGCAAACTAAACACACGTCTAAAAAGGGGTTCTTTCTGTTTTTTCCACCTGACCGCCGGATGCTGTCAACCAACAACAGGACCGAATCGCTTTCATTTCCTGCTGCTTTCTCCCCCCCTGCTGCAAAATTGCAAGATGCCGTCGAGTTGCCCAGCTACTCCGTCGGATGAGACAAATCAGCCGGACGTAAGGCTCATTTTTTATGATAAACAAAATTCCAGCGCGCTTTGTGATTGAAGCGTCTGGCTGCACACTTATGAAAACCCATGTTTTTCAATGAGACACTTGTAATCAAATGAATTCCGCGATGATTCCGCCACCAGGAAAAAATAAATAAAAGGGAAGCTGGACGAGCACTGTCTGTGAGGCGGCCGATATCTCACCCCCTTTTCCCTCACCCACTCCTTGCTTCCCCTCTGTTTCTTATTTTCCCTCCCTTCCTGCCTTCCTTCCTTCCTTCCTTCCCCTCCCTCCAATCCTTTCCCCTCATTCTGCCGCTCAGAACGGGCCTAATGTCTAATGTCGGACTAATCTCCCACTCGCTCATTTTCTCCTCGCCTGTCCGTCTCTGTGTCGCCTCTTCGGCAGCTGCCTGGCCTCTCCCTTTCACTCCCTCTATCTCTCCCCGCCGCATTCATCATTAATTCATGCCATGCGGCGCGGCGGAGCCTCACTGAGTGATACACTTCAACCATAACAAACAAGCCCAAATATCTGCACTCAGCAGGAATGATCTGCATCGACGAGTACAGAGCTGGTGATGAGAGGCGGTGGCAGCGAGAGATGGGGATTGGACTGTCAAAAAAAATAAATAAATCCAGCTTTCTTCTTCTTCTAGTTTTTTTTTTTTTATCAGAGCCCCTTTTTCATATTTGTATCAAACCTCTGTTTGATGAGCAGAGATTTCATGTGTTTGAGATTTTCTTTTTTTGCGAGATAGAATATTTAAATGGAGCTGTTGCTTTGGAAACGGCGTGACACACTTTGGGAGAGATGCATCTATGTGTGCGGCTCACTGCTTAATTATCGAGAGGTTGCAAATTTGAAAACGCACACCCGCTCACGGTGCATACAGACGCATTCAGAAGCTTGACGACCCAGACCCCCCCTTTTTTTTGAAAGAGCTTAATCAATCCCTTTCTTTGTTCTCTTCACTTCACTGCACAAATAGATGTCATTATACACGTCTGTAAAGAGTCAATTGTTCCTGTAGTGTTCAAACATTTTCTTTAAACATCTGTTAAACTGTTAGAGGAAAGAAATTAACCTCATAATAATTAATAAAGATACTGTGACAAAGTGTCCGTAGGTGTTACTAAATAGAATTATTTGTTTTTTCTGTTCACTTGTTGTGAGCGCTTTGTTTTCATAAGGAGCAGGTTGATTTGTCAGTAGTCAGGGATTTTTGGATGGGCCAACATATTTTGCATTCTTCTGGAGGTGGCGCTCTGTAGGAAATAAAACTGTCAATGGGGCAAATGGGATTTCATGTAAAATAATAAGAAAAATGTTGATTGGGGTCCATGGAAATACTCTATGAACAAGCTTGGAAATGTTGTGACACCCCAAAATAATGGAGCGTAACAATACTCAGTCATACTCAGACATCCAAGGTTGGCTGTACAAGTGCAGTGTTTCTATTTTTTCCTATTTTCAATTGGATCCTGTCGTCCAGCTGTGGTGGCTGACCATCGCTGCCTACTTGTCTGGTGACTGATGTTGAGACCAGTCTGTGTCGCAGTGGTTTAAGAGCTTGTGTTATAGATCTATGTATCTCTATCGATCTATCTCTCTATTTGTATCGCTGTGGATCTCTGTCTTGATCATCCATCCACCTCTGCAGTGGAGAATCATTTCCTGACAAAAACAAGAATGACTCCATGCTTGCAGATTTGATTCTTGGATGTTGTTTATGATCTACATCATACACGCGGCTGGGGTGCAGGTTTGCTTTTCCTCACAGCCGTCAAACTGTGTCCAGGAGTGGTTAAACACACTGGGACGTTCCCCGGAAGATGTCTTGACGTTTTGGAGAGCATTCAGTGAGCATCTGTTGTATGAGTGACTGGTTGCTGCAAATCCATCTTTTGCTGAGAGCTTTTCCAACCTGACCCAGAGCACAGTTGCGTTGCGCTACCAAAGGAAATGTGCACCGCGGGGGGGCGACCACCGCACGGCAGGGGGTCCTTCAATAGGGTCCTCTCACGCTGAGCGCCTTCCCCCTTACCTGCTGTGTTTAATCCTCTGGACAGATTACACTCCATCCACATTTTTTCCCCTCCCAAATGGTCTTCGACCACATAAAACACTCCCCCTATATATTGGTTGAATATGTACATCCTTAATTCTCCCCGTGAATAGACCCTCAGTTATCTGGACAATTTTAATTATTTTTTCTTTAGATTATTTTAAGGCTTCAGCCAGTGCCACAGGGAGAGTGACCTCCCCCTAGTGGATGGTATCCATGAACTCTGACAAAAGAAACCAGAAGTCAAACAAACATATCTTTACACTGCTCATCATTCCATGTTCCAATTTGCCTTGAGAAATTTTGAGGTCCTAGCCGCAGCTCTTTTGTCCCGTGTGCTGTAGCATTTGAAATAACCTCACGCAGCTCTGTTTTTCCTCTCCAAGATGCCTCCAAGTTCCATGAATGAATGAAAATGCGGGCGGCTGTGTTGTTTGGTGCATGTTATGGCCAAAAAATATGCCGTTAGCAACAGCTGTTACAGACTAGACTGAGATCTCTGGGCACTTGGATGACCCCATGGGAGCAGTATGCAGACATATTACGTTTTTCATCTCTTTAAGTTGGAGTCCATGGCCACTGAAGCAGCTCACTGACAGAAGCGTGGACACTGAAGCTACCAGGGCCTCCTATCCCCAAACTAGTAGTAAATGGGAAAAATATCAATTTTAGGTGTGCCGTCCCCTTCAAGATCAATAGATATTGACGCAAAACCCAACATGCACACTGCTGGGCGTGTTTGAAGAGCATCCAGGTCATTTGATAGATTAGCACTTTGTCGCCGCAATGGCGAGGAAGAGCCTAATTCCCTTCTATTTTCTGATAAGTGCCTCTTCAGCTTATCAGGACCTCTGCACGACAGCACAGACCCTGACCCGCCCTCCCCTTTTTTCCAGGGTTTGAGGTGGATTTGTCTGCAACAACGGCAAGAAAGTTTGTGACTCAATACGAGCGTCGCATTGTGCGTGGGACGAAGGCTCGTCCTTGAAGCTGTGCTGCCTTCCAGGACCTTTGGGCAGATCTCGCCCGCAGAGGAATGGGCTCGCTCGCTCGCTGTCTCAGAGCGCTCTCTCTCTCCGTCTTCGCCGCTGGACCGAGTGCTTCCCACAAGCTCGCCTTGTTTGTGTTTACCCAAAGTGACTGCTCTGCCACAAGTGCAGAATCTGGAGGAGGAGGTGGGTGAGGGGGGTGGTCAGTTTGTTGGATGTGTGGCCTTTGGATTCTGTTTTGATTTGCTTTGATTATCCCCTAATGAAAGGGCCTAATGTGTCCGCATGGTCGCAGAGAGCCTTGGTCCGGGAGTCAGAAGGCGTATCCCTTGCAGGCTCATTCTGTCCTGACTTCCATCCTGCAGCCACCTGGGACACAAGAAACCTTGCTGCCCACACTCATTAATATTGCATGCTATTTTTTTTTCCTCCCGACATTATCGTACCATCCCTCAGGCTCGCACGCTAGATAAAACGGAAGCCAGCCTTTTGAAAAAAGCCTTTTTACAAGGCTCTAACGACAATGTAAGACTGCAATCACAAGCGCACGGCTTTTGAATGCGGCAGCGCGTTTTTATTTTTTTCCCCTCCCCTCCGTTGCCGCTCTAACCGCTGACTTGTGTAAAATAATTAGGGGGAGGGATCCCTGCTGCACGCCACCGCAGAGATGTTCGAGGCGTCCCCCCTTGCTCTCTGTCGGACGTCCGAGCTGCAGCAGACATCATCCATCACTTCCTCCTCCCACCATCCGTCCTTCCATTAAGAGACATCTCTGTGGTTTCATTTCAGGCTCTTTTGCGAGGTCATTCTATTCTACCGTCACATGAATTGGACTTGCAGCAGGGTGCTTTATTTCTAAAGATCTTAGCAGTTACGGTGTCGATTTCTAACCTGCTTGTGAAAGCATTGCAGAAGCGACTTCGCTGCCAAGTAACTCTGTGGGCCTAGTAGTAGATGTGGTGGGGCTGGGAGGTTGTGGGTTCAATTTCTGGCAGGGCCATACCAAAGACTGTGAAAATGGTAGCCATGGCCATCCTTTGGTATGTGACAATCAGTGCGGCTTTAACTTTTGGCAACTTGACATATGGCAAATAGGGCTTTATGTAATATTACCACATTTTTGATTGTGTTACATAAAAATACTTTGTGAACAAGGTCGGAAACGCTTACCTTGTGCCACCCCGAAATACTGGAGATCATTATCATAACATGACACGCTCAGACATCCAAGGCTGGCTGATGCTCTTGGCTCCAAAGTGCAGTCTTTCTCATTTTCCTGTTTTCAATTGGATCCTCTTGTCCAGCTGTGGCGGCTGACGATTGCTGTCCACTTGTCTGGTGACTGATGTCGAACCTGACTCGGTTTGTGGTTGCACAATGTGTGATACGCTGCCCAAACAGTTCACATTCAATTCAAGGTGGGATTAGTAGGTCGTGTTATTGATCTATCGATTATATCTCTATCTACTCTCTATCGATGAAAAATCCTCTACCGACATAACGACTGCTTGCAGACAATGATGGTGATGAACGTTGATGCTGCAATGTTGGCAGTTTCATTTCCTCAGTGTAAGAACAAAAAATGTCTGACATCCTTTCTGTGATCACCACTGGTTTTGGCAAGAGTGCATTCAAAAGTGACACCACATTGAATTTTGATTAATGCCAGTTGCTGCTTTTGGGACCAGTAGGAAGCACTGCACTGTTTCCAACTTGCTAAAGAGATCCGACAACTGCCACATTGCCACTGTGAATAACGAGAAAGAGTTTGGACAATCAAAGCCCTGGTTTCTTTTTTTGACTGCGATGTGGAGAACAACCTCATGGATTTGTAAAACATTCCATCCTGCATGTTAAATCACATAACACGCCATTTATTGGGCGTGAGTTGAGAAGCTTTGCGCCTTTTTACGGCTGGTGGGAATCGCCTTCCGATTCTTGGATAACTCCCCTTAGCTAGTGAGAGATTCCGCTTGCCTGTCCGAAAAAAAAAGAAAAAAAAAAACAGCCCACAGGCCCGATAAAGACCATCCTCTCAACCTAAATAATGCTAACCTCACCATTAACGTATTGTTTGTGAGAATGATGTGCAATTCAGAGTTGTTTCCTGACCCCTTATCTGCGAAACATTCGTCTTCAGGTCCATTTAATCCTCCGGGGATCGTTAATGGGAACTCGCCGTGGGTAAGTGGGCCGTAACAACTCTATTAGTTTTCTCCCACATTTTGTTTGTTCCTAAACACACATATTTTTAGCTTGCAATTTGCCTAATCGCCTGTAAACAATCACTGTCCCGTCCCTCAGGAGGGTTGGACCCTGTGCGGCGCGCTTTAACTGTTATTGTTATGGCTTGGCTCTAAATAACAAATGCTCTATTATCACATCAGCTCTTTATTCGCCCGGCTTTCCTCTTCCCCGTTTTAGTCTTTTTCATCCTTCGTCACACACGCACGCATCACATGCTTTCTCTTCCCTTTCGTTATACTGCAGGTAATTGCACTTGGCCAAGGCACCTTCTGTAAAAGCGGCACGCAGGCGTGTCGGTGTGGAAACCATTGCGTTATTATTTTAATGAAGATTTGACGGCGCTGTCGTTGCTAAACTGCGCGTGTGTCTGGCCGGGTTTTTTGTTTTGTTTTTTTTAGTCTGTCAAACTGCCTTTAATTTGACACTGCAGTGCCACTGGGGCTGCTGGCAGAATAATTGAATGAGATAGAAATAATGAATTAATATAAATGCATTAAAAAGATACTTCTGTGGGGTGGCACAAAAAGAATGAACTGGTTGATTACACAGGACTAATTTGATTTGAGGGAAACTGTGGGTGATGGCAATTATTGACAAGAGGTAAATAATTTTTATTTAAAAAAAAATTACCTTTCTAAAGTGGCTTGTCTGTGCAAAGTTAAAGATGCCCTCAGTAAATCACCATTGGCACACTTGAGTCATGTTGTGAAGCTGATTAGGAAAAATAAGCATGTAATGGTTTAATGAAACATGTCATAAATGAGTGTTGACAACTAAATGACCTGTTAAGATTCAGTCATGCTCCGGTGTTCCGATCTAAATTCTATCCAGATCGTCTTTGTCATTTTCTTCTTCCAAAGTTGCATCAAACAGGCTTTTTGCTCCTTGACTTTGCCAGGTTAATGTTCGCACATTGTGCTTTGCCATCTTAATGCAGCAGCTTCCTCTCCTTCCTGGTCTTTTGTCTCTAATGTCCTGAGATGCTCCATTAACTGCTGCGACTTTACGGCTGCAATTTGAAGGCACTGTACTATTTCAAGGAGATTTCCTTTAAATTGTCTGAAAGCTGCTGTCTGCAAGTTCTAGGCGTACAAAGAAAATTAACTTGTTTAGTTCTGCATTTTCCCTCATTCTTCCAGTTATATAAAGTCAACTTAGTTTTAAACTAGATAATGATTCTGACCTTCTAAGACAAACTTTGTTGTGACTTCAGTATATTAGACCTAACGTGGCATAGATTCAATCAAAAAATAAAAAAAATCCAAAATGATTGCCTTACCTTAATGTCACATCAAATACCTGCAATGTTTTAAAATTAAAACCAGAAGTTGGAGTCACATTCAGAGGTTAATGGGAATTAGACAGTCTTCAAAAGTCTGTGTGCCTTGAAATATCTGAGCTGGAGCTTGTCAGTTTTGAGCAGCTATGTTCTTTGGTGCAACTCATTGTTTGACCGAGTATTTCGATTTGACTAGAGATGTTTCATGAGCCCTGATACAGTTAACAACTGTAGGGGGACGTTCCAGTTAAACTAACTTATAAAATAACTTTGAGACTGAATTGCCAAATAACCTAGGGTTTAATTGAGAATGAATGAGAAGCGTCCAGTTGGCCCAGTTGTGGAGCGGTTCAGCTCTCAGAGGCAAAGTGCAATACACATTCTACTGCATCACCTGCAGTAACTTGCATCCACCTGCGAGTTCCTTTGATATTTTCAGACCCTTAAGGCTGATCCCTAAGAATCAGTGACAATGTCAGTGAAAGAAAGCGGTCTGCTTAGTGGAAAAGAACGACCAGGAACCAGGAAGCCATGTTTTCACTTGAACTTATTAGTTTAAAATACACGCTGGACATCTTGTCTTTCTAGCCCTTTCCTTCAGAGCTCATCACAGTGAATCATATGGAAGGGATAGAATTCATGTAGAATTTAATGATTAAACTATTTACTGATAAGATAAAATATGTCTTTATTGTCCCACAAAGGGGGGAATTTTCTGCATATGCAGCCAAGTAGCAGCAGTCAGGAGACAAAGCACACATGGATCTCTTTTGTGCATGACAAAAATATAAACTGTATGTACAGGGTTTTAGACGTATACTTTATGAAACACATCATGGATGATAAAATTGCACATGAAAAATCTCTTAAGTGCATTCTGATTGCAGTTTTCAAAGCGATTGTGAGACTGTGTATTATTATTTTTTGCTTATTTTTTTCTGGCAAAGGGCAAAGCATCCTGGCAGAGCTCCCCTGCAGAAAAGCCTGGGGTTAAATTTATCTGTCGCCATGTTTCCTAAATGGCCAGCGGATCCGTGGCTGTGTTTGCAGACCTTTGTCACTGGCGTCTCTTTATCGCCGCAATCACACAAAGCCCCGAGTGCACCTGGATGGAGCAGGGAGCCGAGACCTAAAAACAGACTCTCAGATAAAGAGCTGAAGGCAGCGGGGGGGCTTAGGATTGAAAAGACGAACAGAAAGAGATTTTTTTCTCCCTCCCTCCCTCCTCCCTCTCTCTCTCTCGCTCGCTCGCTCGTGTCGACTGCAGGCAAGATGACCAGCGTGTCTCAATCTCAGAAACGATTCAGTGTCAGATAACTTTGCCATCGCGGCGGCTCAGCGGTGCGCTCGTGTTTTGTATTCCCGGCTGCGGCTTTTCGATCTTTTCAGAGGAGGCGTATCGTATCATACCGCGCTTATGTCTGTGTTTGTGACTGAATGCAGCGGAGTACATTGTGACATGTTGACGCGGCGGCGGTGGGAGGAGGGCAGGACACTGAGGGTGGCGGGGGAAGAGGGAACTGTGGAGGGGGAAGGTTTCGGGGGGGATTAGCCTCGCAGTATTTGTGTCACAGGTGCAGGAAATGAAAAATGAAAATGAAAAGGGGGAAGAAGAGGAGAAATGCAAGGAGCACTTGTCATTGGAGGCAGCGGCGGCTGCTATCTCTGAGGGAAAATTAATAATATATTTGCGCAAATTTGTTATTCTGGGCAGCGGATGGAATACAGGAGAGAGGAGAAGAGCCTTTGAATATGTAGCACACGCACACATGCACACCCACACACGCAGAATGTCAAAGGTCCAGATTTCTGCAGAATGTTCCGACCGTGAAAGTAAAAGTCGGTTAATATCTGGGTTTACATAGAACCTATTCCAGTTAGAATTGGTTCATATATCCAAAATGAAATAGAATTGCTCCATATAACACCTCAATCGGAATAAACTGTTCTGATTAATCTGCGTCCTTTCTGACTAAATGCAGTGAAACGTAAACAGTTGACAACTGAAATCTTCATTTGGGATGATTGGAATCAGAATGGAATAAGAAAATCTCATTGTAAATGTAGCTGTTGAAAACCCCCCAAAAATGGAAAAAAGTTTGTCCTTTACGTTGGAAATCAGCCTTTATGACATCACAAAGGGCACTGACACCCCACTGGCACCCCCCACCAGGTTTGTCCACCCTCGGTGACCCTGAGCCATGTTCTCCATCTTTCAAATTTGTGGAAGGCCAAGAGCATCGGTTTAACAGGAAGCTGAAATTACACATTTTTGTGGCAGGCAGTAAACAGAGGGCTAAACAATGCTGCTCCCTGGAGATCCTGGATGTGCAAAGAAGTAATTTTTTTTTTTTTTACCTAATCAATTCCCCTGGAGTTGAATGGAACCATGACAAGGCTCATGTGGGACTTCACAAAATACAGACATTCAAACTCACTAGTGTGGAAAGCGTGTGTATAAATGCGGTATTGTTTTCACGCCCACCAACTACACAGTGACTCCCGTGGCCGATACGCCCCGCAAGTGATTACAATCAATGGGAAGCATTGACTTGTGAAGCGCGGCAGGTCTCCGGGGGGTCTGGAGGAGGGGGGCGCTAGTCGGAATGTTTAGAGTGATTGCTCGCGGGGAAACAAAAGAGGAATTGATCAAAACACAGCGGCGTAAATGATTTTCTTGGTTTGGGTCCTGCGGCCTGAGAAACCCGTCTCTTCGATTTGCTAAAAAAATAAAAAAATAAAATCTGTCATCCCCAATCAGGGGAGCAGATACAGAGGGCGCCGCACGCACGGAGAATCAGCGGCTGAATGGACTTTCATTAGCTCAACCCCCCACCGTCGCACCTAAATGTGTCTGGAAGCCATCAGCCACATGCAAGCGAGCGAGCGAGCGAGCTAGAGAGCGAGCTAGCGGGAGGAGTGCAGTCAAATCAGCCGTGTAATAGACGGTGGAATAAATGGGACTGTCCGCGCAGGCTAAAACAGCAGCACGTCCGCAGCGGCCCGGTTATTACCGAGGCAGCTGGATTAACATCCTGCTCCGTGTCAGCTGGATATTGCTTTCCGCCGCATCGCGGGTCAGCTCTCATCGCTTCGCTAATGTCCTTGGGTTCGCTCTTCATCTCAGGTTGCATTCTCTCGCTCGCTCGCCCGCCGCACTCGTGTTTGTGGCGGCGGCGGCGGTGGAGGAGGTTGTTGCCTCTGTGCGTCGCACGTGTGCTGAAGAGCTCTCCAGGCCTCGGCGTTCACATCCATTTCATGGCTGGCTTCATGGCGTCTCTTAATCCGGCCGTCTTGAAAAGAATCTGCCGCACCTGCGGACTTCTGCGGACCCCCCCGCCCCCGCTCTCGCCCCAACCCCCTCCCAATCTGCCTACCTTACACATACAGATTCGCGTGTGCTCTGCCATCTGGGCTGTTTCCACTCCGTTCAGCGGAGTCTCTCGTTAGATAACAGAGTCTGAGATGCGTCCGCCCATCTCCTCGCTTGGTTTTTGCCTCATTTCTTTTCCTCCTTTACACTGCGTCTCCTTTTTTTACGGAGCAGGATTAGTTAGGGCCAAAAGAAGGGAAAAAAAATAATTACAGAAAGACGATTTTTTTTCCGTTTCCATTTCGAGATCGAAATTTTGAGATTAAAGTTGAAATTTTGAGATGGGGAAAGGCTCTGTGCACAGGCCTAGGAGTAGTTAACTGTTTATTGTGTGTAACGTTAGTCCGCCAGCAACCACCTCAGTTGGCAGTCTTCACAATCATCCAGAGTTGACTTTAATCTTGAAATATAGACTTTATTCATGAAACTGAAACTTTGAATTTAATCTGGAAATTGCATCTTTAATCTGAAAATTTCTACTTTATTCACAAAATTTCTACTTTAATCTCAAAATGGAAACAAATTGGAAAATGTCCTGTCTTCTTGTGACCCTGATCCTCTTCCGTACCATTTCCTGCCTCAGAGAAATGTCTCTTGGTCTCTTCTGTTGCCCGGCGTTGGCGGCATTCAGTTTGCTTTGCTCTCCACAACGTTTCACAAGAGCGTCACTTTAAAATGATGGCCTCAATGAAAGCTAGAAACAACACACCACTGGACCCAAAATAATAAAAAAAAAAAACATACGCCACTGATCAGGGTGTGTTCTTCCTGCGAGTACTTCCCAATGCATTGCCAATGACTTCAGCTCTGCCTGTGCTTCAGAGAAGCGCACACTGCACGTGCTGCGGATAAGTAAACGCCTCCCAGCTGAATGTAAGCGCACACCAAAGCAAAGTCTCGGCTTAGCGAAGGCCGCGATGTCAAGAAACAGAAGTTTGAGCTTCTTTGCAAGCTGTGGTGTGCAGAGTATTGTCGCCGACATCATAGTTTTGGCAGCCAGCAGAGTCAATAAGCACTGCTCAACTCTGGCTGCTTGCTCGAAGGGACACGTTTTCTTTTGCATGTATGTATTTACATACATACATATATATATATGTATATATATATATAATGCACTGTAAAAGTTCTTAAAACAATACCTTCGTAAAACATTTATAGTCATTTTTATGAATTTATTTCAATTTTAAATTTTAATTTTGAAATGTATTAGAATTGGTATGTTGTCCTAAACAGGAGCATAACTAAACTGACTTGATAAAGCAAGATTCATATTGAATTGTTTGTCAACTGTTTTTAATGTTCCATCTGTTGCTTTAGCCGTCATTTTGATAAGATTAGCTTCAACTTTATTGCCATTGCACATGTTAGTATAGTATAGAGCAACGGAATATAGTTAGCATCTAACCAGAAGTGCTGCGCAGTGAATAAGACATACAGTACATACACATTATATGATAAACACAGGTTTATATTTTATCTTTGCTTATTCATTTAACTTTGAATGAAGTGGTCCACAACATTATGATCCACACACACACACACACACACACACACACACACACACACACACACACACACACACACACACACACAGGTCTATGAGGTTGATGGCAGGGAACCGAAATGCATCCAGGAAACGACAGAGGCAGCACAAAGACGAAGATTTACGCCTCCCATTATGGCAGCAGGCTTGTTTTCGCCCCTGGACATCTTGACTTTGAGTGAGCTGTCCTACCATGAAGGGTCCTTGACTTTAAATCTAGTTGCCAATGATCGGCTGCTCGGGGGGGGTCAAGAGATCCATTCCTGCAGCCGAGCCGAAAAACCTGCGATTCGCAGCGACGCGGCAGCGGCTGAAGGAGACGGGAAGAGCAAACATGGCGAGATGAAGTGAAGTCGCAGCATCTTATCACTCCGCTGCTAAATGGACACATCCATTAATTATTGACGCACTCGCCTTGTCCCAACATTTTATAGTCTCTCGCGTGTCATAAGGGATGACTCAATCCACTCGGCAAAGAGAGATCAAGGACGGGGCAATGTGTGACTCCCACTTTGATATCGGCATCGATGCGGCCGTGTGAAGATAAAGTGTGGGAGTCAACAGTCGGACTTGTTTTTCAGCCGAGAACATTTTCATCTTACTGAAGGAAAAAGAAAGAAATGTATATAAACTGTTTAATTATGACTGAGATGCAGGAATTCTCTGAAGCCGTTGTAGGAATCTTTTTCTGCATAAATGCATTGAAACACGGAGTTAGATAAAAGAGTGCAATTAAGTTTTTGATTTTGCATTTGGACCGTCTCTTCCCTTTTCTTTCTCATTTAGCTTATCGGCTTATCGAATCCTATTTACTTTATAATTAATGATTGTAAAAAGTTGCTTAATGATGGAAAAGAGAAGACATTGCTGTTACGGAAAAAAAAATTGGGATTCAGCAAAACCTGTGGTGGTTTCTCTCCCCAGCCAGCGCGCTGTGCTCCGCCTCCATGTGGCCTAGCGTGTGATTGTGCGTCTGACCTATCTTAAGGTCCCGTCCTCCATGGTGTGACAATTGCTCATATATTAGACATTGACGCTGATAATTTCGCTGACGACCCTCTAATGGCGGTGGGAGTGGTCGCCGTCTTCCTCTAGATTGCGGCCTTGACGGACGTCTAAGTGGTTGTTTTGGTGGTCTTTAATTGTGTGATCACGACAGACCCCGATATCTGATCCTGATGTTCCCCCTACACATTTGCGTTAATCAATCTGGCCGTGGAAAACCCCCGTTCATAATGAAGTAAAAGGTGACTGCACGTGCTGCAGGAATAATCTGTATTTAATTGGAGTTTCATCTGATTTACGGCAGGTCCGGACGGAATGGCGCGCTACCAGGAATAGATCCTGAGCAGCGCTGCTAAAAGGTGTCAAACGAAAGGCCAGCTGTATTAATGCCACTTCTCTGGAATCTTTTTAGCGGCTCCATTATTCCGCAACCCACTTATTTGATTCCACCTCTACTGCACGGAGGGGTGTGTAGCAAGGTCGCGCGTGGCATTTGCCCTTGAAATGTGGAGCTGTTTTTTTTTTTTCTTTTCTTTTTCCCAGAGAAGTCAAGCTGAGAGGGAGTTTGTCTTTCAGCTTGTTGCCCGCGAAAAAAAAAGAGGAAAAAAAAGGGAGACTGAAACGCTCACGGTTGATTGGTTTGGTAATTTCCAGCCAGGATTGCTTTATGAAACCAGTTTGCTCTCAAATGTCATGTCTTTTTTTCTTCTCCTTCGATTGCATGGCTGCATTTGCTCCCCCACCGCGCCCCTCTTGCGCACACTCTTGGCAAGATTCTCTCTAATCCCCCCCCCCCCGCCCACACTGGCCGAACTGCTGTCTTCCCGACAAATAATTGGCTCTTGGAAAAAAAAAAGTCAATTGAAGGTTGGGTCACATGCCACAATCTTTTTAACAGCTGCTCTACGTGTGAAACCGTACATCTGAGACCTTTTCAGAATCATTGATTGCATCAGTGTAAACTAAGCTGAGAGCCGAGGATCAGGCATGCACCGCACGTCCTTCTTTTTAATGTTTACTCCTTTATTTCGTTTTTTCTGACCTTGAGAGCCCGCATGTTCCTGCAAAAAATGGAACAATCAATTTTCTCTTGCCTGATTTGCGGAGGAACAAATGTTATTCTCAAGCAGACTTTGATAAAGAGCCGCCTTTCTGGCTTTGCTCATGAAATCTGCTGACAACACAGGGCATTTTTTTAGTCACATTAGCGGTGCTGTGGCTCGGGGGCAAAGAGAGCTCGAGCTGCGCGAGCGCCTCCTGCTACTCGCACAGGGAGAAAACCAAAAGTGTTGCAGCTCAAGTGATGTGTGAAACTCTTAGACAGAAATAGATGCACACCTAAAACCTCCAGGTGAAGCTCCTGTGCTGCGACGGTGCCGGTTATGTTTTCGCTAAAAGTGGTCGACTGAATGGTCAAAGGCAGGCAACTGGACTTGTACATCCAGAAGGCGTCAGTTGGTCTGAACTTTTCCAAACGATCAGCATCCCTTATGGATAAAGAGGAGGGGTGTACAAGTCAAAAAGACAAAGAAGGCGAATAAGAAAAACCACAATGAGTTTCTAAATTGTTGCTGAAGACATGAACTGCACTGGGACTGTGAGGCGTTTTCACTTTCAAAGAAGACCAAAGCAAAGCATTGAAGACTTTTTATCTTGGTGGACAAACTTTTCCAGTTTCTTCTCATGTGGCTTTGCAATTTTAGTGGCAAATGTTGACCCGTCCCTGACCTGGCAGTAACAAATCTGATCGGTCCATTTCAATGTGATCAACAAATTCATGCAGTTTTGCCCTTTGCTATACAATTTACTAGACAGATACGTGGAAAATATCCAGAAACAATTAGGAAATTGTCCCGCCTGACCTGCCAGGTTGGGCTTGAAGGTAAATCCTCTGAATGGGATCGGCCCATAAAATGGGTAGACTTACAGTTTCAGACCCTCAAATCTTTCGACTGAAAGTTTGAGTGGAAAACAGCTCATAAATTCACCATTTTAGGCATTCGCTCTGCACACAACTTTGTTTTTTAGGATCAGATGTCTGGCCATGGCTGCAACATGTTCCTTTGAAAGGAGACATCAAAGCTGGTGTGAACTGGACCTCCGATCAGTGCCACCGCATCCATCATTACTGCCTTTTATTCACCTGCTTCCTCCCCCCAGAAGAGGGAGATGTATTTAAACGCATCATAATGACTCTCTGATGTTTTTAAAAATTCATATATACGATATATTATTTTTTGCTTGAAATGTCATTTGAGGATGTCACTCTTGAATATTGCTCGAGGTTTATTTGAGGTAACTGAAATGCCATTTATTCGTTTTCATGCACATGAAAAAAATACAAGTTGAGTTGAAGATTAAGAGAGGGAACACTGCAACAACATGATATAGAGTGTCGTGATGACAAGATTGTGCGATTGGGTCAGATCATTGTTTTTCTTTTTTATCGTTTACGAAAAAATAAAGCACAACTGCAACAATGACACATATCCTGCTACTGACTCGATGTTTTTTCCCCAAAAAGTTGGGACAAAGAAGTTAGTCCAACGTTTTTCTTCTCAGTTAATTAGGATCAGGGAAAACTGCAAGTTTCTGATGATCTAGTAGAGCAGCCGTCTTTGCCTCTGTTGATCATTCCCTGGAACAGCAATTCCTTTCCTTGCACAGTTGCAATAAAAGCAGGATTTTCCGTCATTACGGCGACTCGTGCAGAAACATCCACCACCATTATGCCGTCCGCCGAGTTGTTTACACTTTTCAGATTTCGCATCAGAGCCGTTTAGCCTGGGCTCTTGCAACGCATTAGCCACGCCGCGGCTATTCGGTGCCTTAAATCGGGGACGTCGCCAGTGATCAGCGGCGGAGCCCCCTGAGCTGTGACGGTGAATGAGGATGAAACATTGAAACATTACAGAGAAAACATGTTTGAGGAAAGTTAATGAAATGGCCGTTCAAGCCGTGGATGGGTTCAAGACAAACGCAGCTCTGAAGGAACTCGCCGTTCCGATGGGTCGGCTGGGCGGGCGGGCGAACAGTGGTGCACGTTGCCGTGCTAAAGGTCAAAGGTTGCTGGATACTCGCCGAGAGCCGTCACGCAGGCTGAGGCAGGTTAACCTTTTGCATCTGCCCATCGATTCACCCACAGAAGAATCCACATTGATCCGGCCTGTGGATCCTCAGCAATCACTGTGTTGGTTTTTGCCTTCTTTTTATTTTTTTATTTTTTATTTTTTTATTTTTTTGAAATGGAGCCTGCTGCACACCACAGGCGCCACTTGTAGACTCCAATTATACAGCATGACATGATGGCCACAGTGTGGGATTATTACCAGCAGAAGATGAGGGGGGCGTTTCTTCTGACACGTCCTATCGGTTTTCTTTATTTTATTGTACAAGTGAAGGTGACTGTTGTCTAGATGGTGCTGTTTGTGTTGTAGGTGGAGGAGACCAGCAACTCCAATATGACATGCCAGCTACTACATGATTGGTTACCTCTGTTTTTATTTTTATTTTTTTAACTTTAGAATTGTATATAGATAAATAAATACATTAAACACATAAAATGAAGTGAATGCCCAGAAAAAGGATTTGTGATTTGACGCATTTAAGCGCAGTCTGTGTTTTTGGGGTCAGTCACAGTACAATGTGAACATGGCGTTTTATTATCAGAATGGAATTATCCTAATTAAAATCCCCCCTTTCTCCTGATCTGTCTCTCCCCACATTGTGGACATTAAAGCCTCGATTCAGTGTTTGACTGATGAGTTGACTGAAAACATTAATCAGAAACTACTGTGATCCATAATGATTTAAGTATCTTTGAAGCAGTTCAAAGTTTTTGACTGTTATGGCTTTGGAGAATTGACCACTTTCCCATCTCGGATCCCATTGAATCAAACGGTTTTGGGGTTTTTATTTGACAGAACTACCCGTCAGAAAAGGCACGCGATGATGTCAGTCGCTCGTTCTTTTTAAAACATGCAACCACTTTGAAGACCAGAGCAACTGATTTCTGTGAAATGTAAAAGATAGATGTTTGTTTATCTCATGTGATAATCTCATTATCTATCCTCTTTGGCATTGCAGGTGACCTTTTTTTTTTAAATCACATTTTACTGTGGAATCAATCACATCAAATACAGACATTTTTAGAGAAATGGAGGGGGAAAAACAGCTACAACTCATGTCGAGACAATAACATTAAGACCTGATTAGAAAACATGGAAATATGTTATTTCACACCATATATCTGGGTTGGAGCTTGCACGTTATTATCCGTATGTTCATTTTATTAGTGGTTGTTGCACAGTTTGAGAAAATAGATTGTTTTCCCCGTTTTAGGGAGGCTTTCATCGTCTAATAGGTATTGATTTTGTGTCAGCTTTCAGGGCAATTAGAACCTTAAATCTGAAAGCATTTTGGTTTTCTGCAAGAGTTTTTAGTTGCAGTATTTAGCTCCGTTCTGTGGATAGATGCACCCTGTATGCGCTTAGCATCAGGCCTTTGAACAGCTTGTCACAGACCCTCCCTTGTCTCAGTCGCATCTCCTCAAAACTCAGGATGAAACAGAAATTTTAAGCAGCGTCTCTGCAGCAGTGTTAGGATGAAAACAAACAAGTAGCTTAGCTCATATACTGTCCCAGTTTGTTTGTTTGCTATCGTATGAGTTCAGGCTAGACTTAGTAGCTCTGCCTGGCTGTTTGTAGGCGTTGGGGATGTATGGGAGTGACCTTGGACGGCGTGGTGTTCACTGCAGCCTGGCTTTTGCAGATAACACTTCTGTCTCCTCTCTGGTCATAGTGCATCTTTTCTTTTTTTCAAATCATTTTTGAAATCTTTCTGTTGCATGGAAACATACTTCCTCAAGAAGACATACTTTATAGTGAGCTCTTTGCTTTATCTTTTTTTTTTTTTTTAAACATCTTTTTTGGCGTGTTGTGGACACATGTAGTGTTTATTTGTTCTGACATTCTGTTGAGCTCCTTACCAGGTTTTGTTTGTAATCGGTTCCCGGCCAGGGAGGCAGGTTTATTAGAGGATTTTAATGAAGTGAAAGGACAAACGTCACACGTTTTTCCAGATATTTACTTTCCATCCAGGGTTTGAGTGGTCCTGACTTCCATAAACTTCTCTAGATCTCAAACTCTGGGCCTATTTAGCCCCTCGATTCCAGCCTCCGACAGGATTGCTTGGTGTTAGCTTCCTGCTAAATCTAGTGTTTAGCTTGAACATGGCCAGACTAACTATAGCTAACTTGGGGCAGGCATTGTTGCTTTTTTGTGACATCATACAGGGTATTGTTACAAAGGAAATCTTTCTTGGAAGTAGAACGAGCAAAAAAGAGTAAAGGACAGATTTTCTTTATTCATGTGGCGTTTACTTACCAGCAAGAGTCATTATTGTTGGGGAAGTATTGACTTTGCACTATAGTTTTGGTAGAGCCTTCAGCAGAAAATGGCAATGACACCCAATATGCTAATCTACACAGCAAAAGCAGCTGACGAGTGGAAGCTCTAAGTTCTGCCTGGTTATGGGATGGCGGAGGAGGGAGGGGTGGGCGCCCATTGGAATCCAACCATACCAGCCTTCAAAGCGCCACTGAAGTATTTGGCAATTTATTAGATTAATGTTATTAGTTCTACTTAATATAAAGTGTTAGGAGGACATTTGAGAGTAACGTGTTATCCAATTTCACAGGCGGTCTAAAAATGCTTTTGGAATCTCTCGTGTCCCAAATCTGCTCCTCCCTCTTGTTCTAATCTCCTCTCCTCCAGCTGGAGCCCAGGGAAAAGTGGTGCTCCAGTGCCACTCTGAGGAGGACTAATCTGGGCACGGCCCGCCCAGGATCACTCCTCTTGGTCCCGGGCCAGTGCTCTTGGCGAGCTCCCCGTCCGAGCCATGAGGCACCATTCTTGCTGAGGGTTCCTTTCTCTCTGCTGGAAGGCCTGGTGGCTCAGCTGTGGTTGGAGGGGGATGAGGAGAGGGGCGTGGGCAAAGCGGACAGGTGGGAGGCGGCATGGAAATAATTAATGGACGGCGAGCAAAAGTGGACTAACGGTGGAGAATTGACTGTGTCAGTCCAAAGGAAGTGGGCCATGGCTGTAATCAGCGAGAGCTACATGGCAGACAGTGCAGAGTGAAAGCGGAAGAATGAATGATCAAGTGTTGAACCTCACCACATATAGGGTTTCCCATTGTTGGCATCTGATGTATAGACATGCATGCATATGTTCAAAGTCTATGTTTTTCTCTAGTCACTTCACCACCCAACACCCAAAAAAGGTGCTGTTAGCCAGAATCACTCATTTTTGATGAAAAAAAGTTTTTGTTCATCACTGCAGATTTTCGTCTTTCAGTCTACTAAAAGACGTTAAAGCTGGTTACATCAGAAAAAAAAGGATTTACTGTGAAGTTGATATAGAAATTGCTTTGAGTGAAATGGAAATAGGTCCCTGGCGCCGATGTTCAGAGTCTCAACTTGTTCATATTCTGGTGAATATTCAGTTTTGTTATGTAACACCCAGAGATCCTCAGATACGCAATCTCCTTACTTGTGTCAGCTGTTTTATTTTCTTTAGGCGAGGGGAGAAGCGCAGCAAAGAGCACAGAGAAAAATAATATCATGGAAAGGGTGCTTGAAAGATAAAATCTTTGTCTTTGATAGAAAGGCATGAAGAAGAACATTGGGTGTGGCTGAAACTGATGATGAATGATGTTAAAATCTTGTAATGATGAATTAGCAAATATGTAATAATATGTGTGTACACATCTATCTATGAATACTTATACGATTAATGATTATGTTATGTAACATAAACATATTAATATTGATAAAAAATAATTTTTAATGGTAATGATAATTCATTCATTCATTCTTCATTCATCTTCTATACCCGCTTATTCCAATTCAGGGTCACGGGGGTCTGCTGGAGCCTATCCCAGCTGTCTTAGGGCGAAGGCAGGGTACACCGTGGACAAGTCGCCAGTTCATCGCAGGGCCGGTAATGATAATAATAATCATTAATCTGAAACACATTCTATTTTCTTTCACAGAAGTTTTGTAGCCTCTAATTCCAGCCGCTTTAACTGACAAAATGAGGTTAAAGCTGTTTTTGAAGAAGTGATATCGCACTCAAAGGTCGGCGGCGCTGTAATATTCCTTTAAAAGAGTCACAAAGTCGAGCTTGAGAGGGCGTGAAACGTTTATGCAGGTTTAAGCTACAGCTCCTGATGGGAACTGGCAGTGTGTGAGAGGAGAGGAGGCTGGCCGGGAAGCTGGCAGGGCTTAAAGACTCTACAGGTGCCTTTGTGTGCGCAGAGCCCTGCCAGGGTGTGCGGCAGCATGCGTTTCAGACATTATGCCGAGATTGCAGCCGGCGACCTGGCAGCCCGCGGAAGGCGTGTGCACAGCGACAGAAGCGAGCGTTCGACGCAAGTGAATTCATCATGGCAATGATCGGAATGGAGTGCATGCTTTTTATTTTTCTTCCCAGGAGCTTTGCTGACTCCCTTGGAGGTGGAGGAGGTCGGGGAGATAGAGTGGGGTTGGGGGTTCCAACACACAGAAAAGTGACTTATCGTAAAATTATAGGAGACACAGGACGTGTGGCCAACCTTCTTTAGACAGGCTAGCTGGGATACCCCTTGACACACATCCTGTGCAAGTGTGATTTTTTGTCTTTTAAATTGCCTTTTAAAAGACAAAAAAGCATTAAAACAGACCTGCCACTCCTGGCCGCTAACAGGCAGCACGAATGAGCAGCTGGCCATTTGCATTAACACACTCGGTCAAAATATTCCACAGTGTCACAAGCAACCATGAAGGGAATGTGCTCGCTTGCAACTGGAGGCAAATGTAAAGGAGTTAATAGCAGCTGCTAATGGCCGAGTCGGAGTCACTTGGGTGTGTCTGAGCTTTGCGATTGGCTCATTACACATCATTATATCACTTGTTCGATTTTTTTTTACCCCCTTGTGATTAAGGCAACTTATCACTGCAGTTGGATTATACCGCAGTCGCCCCCAATGAGCTGTGGACAATCACTGGAAGGGGCACTGAAAAGTAAAGAGAAAACAACATTACTTTTTGTCAGGTTTTAATGGAATCTCAGTGACCCTTTTCCTGTCGCGTTTATGCCGGTCGCCTAATTAACTCTGGATTTCGACTATCAGGATTTGAATTGAGAATTGATTACATCATTATCAAGTCTCTTTTACACATGAAAGTCCAGTCAAAATGTTGGCCAGTTTCAGTGAGAAGCGTTGACGTCCACTGATAACATTGGCTGATGACTTGATCATGAGCATCAACAATTTTATTTCATGCTCTTTTACAGTCCCCTCTTTAATAAAGAAAACCCCAGTAAAATAATAATTTATTATTTCCACATTATAATAATAATAATAATAATAATAACTTCTGTGGTAGCGGTGCAACGGTTTTCAGAGCTCCTTCTCTTTCCTGCTCTGCTGTGCTTGTTGCTGTTCTTCTGGTGGGCAGCACAAGCTCGTACTGAGCCCGGTGAAAGGTGGCTCGGCGGAGAGTGTTTCTGCCAACTCGCAGTTTGACGGAGACTAAAGGGGACCATCGACCCGAGAGACCGTGGACGCTCGCGGCAAAGGAGATGGCAACGGCGTTGACGCGGCGAGAGCTGAGACGCGGCGTCTCACACGCTGTCACTGTCGGAGTTGGGAAATCATAGAGCGCCGGGGCCTCAGCAGCGTGGACAGAGCGAGCGTTATTGACAGGATGATGGCCAGTGATGGATTGTTGGCCCCAGTATCGAGAAGGTGCCGCCGCGCAACAGCGAGCGCGTCGTTACGTCAAGAGCCCCGGCAGCGAGTGCTTGAAATGGCAGCCAGACTTGTCAGTTAGGAGTCTTTAAAGGAAAGTGTTGGTCCCCGGGAGCGGCGCGAAGATGAAAACTGACTCTTCAGAAAAGCGAGATCACAGGAAGGACGAGGTCGGCAATACTTCACGCACCGTGTGGCACTCTTACAGCAGCGCTGGCTCACTTTCATCTAATGGATGGATTTAATTTGACCACTTTGATTGGCTTGGTTGATGTGCAGTTGCTCCAAATGTGGCCACTGTTGTTCAACTCAGCACCCTACAGTCTGGTGGAACCAGTTGTGGAGCAAGTGAGACCGTACGAAGCAACAAAGCAATAGCAATATGTGAAACCGCAGCTGACATTAGCTGCTGAATGAAGGTATGCATTTATACGTTTGGCCAGGACTTTCTCAGCCAGCGCTCTCTGATCTCTAAATGATGAAGTGCTCTCAGTCTTCTGGCTGCTTTAGCATTTGAAAGTCTAAAAGTCAAAGTCTAAGTAATTATTCTGCAAAGCAACCGGTAAACATGACCTTTTAAGGAAGAAAGAGAAAATCATAATTGTACGTGACTAGTGTAAAAATTGTCTTTGACCTGCTGGGGTATTCTTTGAAGAGACAACCTTGACTGCAGTGGAATGGCTTTTTTGAATTTTTCATTTCAGAATAGAAGAATGGCATTTGTGATTGTAAGCATGTGAATTAAGTAACCAAGCAATTTTTACTTCATTTTATTTCTTACCATATCCAGACACATTTTTAACTGTAAATTCTGGTCCATGTGTTGCTATTGGCCCCTTTCTCTGCCCATTATGGGTTCAAGAGGCCAGTAACTGCCACAGTGATCGAATTCATCATAGAATGCGGCCATCCATTGAGAGCGAGATTGGAGCCTCTTCCAGTTCTTAAAATACCACAGTGTTAAGCACCGGGTGCACTTCACTTTCTGCTCAATTGGCTGCCTGTCCACAAAAAAAAAAAGAACCATGCTACACTTTGCAGGGAAATCATATTTTTTCAGCCTTAAATTGAGTTTGTGAATTCTGTTCTTTTGTCTCACTTTGACTGCCGAGGAACCTTAATTATTTCCAATGTGTAACGTTCAGCTTCCATCATGCACTTTCCAACCTTTCCAATCCAGAAAAAAAAAAAAAAAAGATTGGATGGAGTAGGTACGCAAAATGAAATATATTCCTTATCTCTCTCCGACGTCTTGCCCTCTTTTCATGGACAGAATAATTCCCGGTGACCCAGAGCGATGGCCCCCTGCTCGAGACTCAGAGCCAGAATAATAATCACCAAAATGTTAAAGACCCTAACGACGGCGTTGGCGAATGAAGAATAATCCATACGGTAATGTCAGTAAGGGCTCACGTTTCTTTTTCTTTTTTTTGGGGGGGGTGTCAGCCGTCTCTTGGCAACAGTCAGCCTGTGAACTTTTGGTCGGCTGAAAGAATTATTCACCAGGGCTTAATTAGATGACGAGGTGTCTGGCGTAGGGCGCTGGCGTGTGTTAGCAAATTTTATTGGAGTGTCCGGGCGGACCAGGTTCAAACGTTTTGGTAGGGGCTAAAGGGGATGTACCGTGTGTCTGCACTATTTAGGTCAATTGGCACCTCACACCTGCCAAGTGGTGCACAATGTGACTTTCATGTTCTTCTCAGCGCCCTTTGAATGACTCCTTTCAAACGAACTCTTTCAAATTCAGGAGCTAGATTACTTTTTTCTTCTCTATTTTTCCAGTCTTCTCTAGTTTGTCGTGAATATCAAAACACGATGTCTTGACTCTGCAGGAGTGAGGAGCGGTCTTGATGTCTTGACTCTGCAGGAGTGAGGAGCGGTCTTGAAATTCTCAGAAGAAAAGCACGTACCATAAGGGCAAATGATTATTTCTCAATATTTTCTTTCTCAGATATCAGTTTTTATGGCTAAGAACAGGCCAGTAATGCAAACAGGACTGCACTTATATTCAAACTACTTGCCTTGCATGCCCTGCATCTAAATACTAAAATCATGTGGATATGTTGTCAGTGACTGTGTGACTTTTTCAACTGTCCACAATTAGGAACTAATGTGTTATTCAGTGTGTGACCTGATTGGAGCTGATTCTCCGCAACTGGAACTCATTTATTTATTTATTTATTTCAGTCCAACCTTCAACTAATCATGATTAATATACTGTGATGTATGGCCACTTTTCACTTAGCCCTTTTAAATTGTATGTCAGGGGCTGTTTCCTGATCTTAACCATGAAATCAAGGTAGATATCAGAGAGAGACTTAAAGTTGTTGGATTTATTTCAGCTTCTACTTGTCATTGGATTCTTGTGCTTTCTCCTGGTTTGGTTGGGGGTAAATCAGTTTTACACAGTGGCCCTTTCGATACAAAGAAAAGAACAAAGCAGTTCCTGGCATTTCAGCCATGTTTGACATACTTCACCGCAGCCTTTTCTTGTTAGACAAGAAAAAAAAAAAAGTGAACCTATTAGGTCATCACGTCTGAAACTCTATCGTCATCGCAGGTGGCCACTAAAATAATGTGCCATGACCGTCATCCCCTTCATACTCTAATTGCAGAGGCTGTGGGATATAGAGTTGACCTATAACTAGGCCTGATTAAAGCCCAAATATCACAAGGTGTGTGACCTGAACTATAGAGCTCTCCACTGGCACTTTTTTTTTTTTAACTAAGGTCTTCTTCTGTGAGGTTTTCAGTGGGCGTATTGATCAGAGTGGGAGGGGCAGTGGAAAGACAAAGGAGAAAAAGAAGGCCGATGGTCTTTGTGTCAGCATTACATTAAAGGTTATGGGATTCTGAAGCTGCTGCGGAAAAAGAAGCTTCAGTTGTGGGGACCGTCATGGTGGCCTCCACACCACCTACAACTCTGAAAACACAAGTAGGGCAACAACTAGTGGCCATTTTGGTTGAAAAATTAAAAAAATAAAAAAATAAAAAATAAAATAATATAATATATATATATATATATATATATATATATATATATATATATATATATATATATATATATTGTATTTAATTGAAAATAGGTTGTGTTCAAATGACTTAAAATTGCAGCCAGGATGTTCAAGACTTGTAATGAAATGTTTTGATGTCAATGTACACTTCACATCAAAATGTATACAAGTTGAAATACACCACAAAGACATTTTGAATAAAAAAAAAACTTTGCAGCATAATAAACTAGACTACAATTGCTGACAGGACATCCTTCAAAGGTAAAGAAAGATTGTGAATAAAAAAACCCCACTCACTCTGAAATCAACAATACATTAATATACACCCACAAGACATTACTTTAATGAAGAGCTCACGCTGTTCAAGCTGAAAGCAGCAGGCGAGCTACCGGAGAGAACAACGTTGGCTCTGGTTTCCTTTGAAAGTGCCGCCTCGCTTTCATCCGCGTTTGCTGCCTGCATGAGAAATAGCGAGTGAGCAGCTTGCGACCAAGCGGCTCGTGAAAGACACATTAATCACGGCGCGCAAACAACGACGAATAACAGCATTAGCTTACTTCTGCGATTTGACTGATTTGTTGTTGCAGCCCTTTAAAAATAAAAAACCTCCAGTGAATAAGTGATTCCCTGTTCTTGTTGTACGCTGAGCCTCACCTTGGAAGACTTCCCAAGACTGGAAACCCCCGCTTCAACTGGGTTACGTATCAACCAAAGCCCCTCACTGAAACAGAGAACTAAAAGCACCTTTAAGAAGTCTGTTTTTTGTGTGTATATATATGTATATATACATATATATATATGTATGTATACATATATATGTATATATGTATATATATATATGTATGTATATATATATATACACATGTATATATATATATATATACATATATATACATATATATATATATATATACATATATATATATATGTGTATATATATAAATAATATATATATATATATATATATGTATGTTATTATTCAAATCCCTAAACAGAAAAGGGGCGAAAAGCACATATTCTGATCAGACGCCGTCAAAGTTGCATAATGCACCGCAACAGCTAAAAACAGTGTATTTTTCTTGCCGCTTCTAGGTCAGAGAACAATTTACCGCAGTTTTTTTTTTTGACTCCCTCTCCTTTTAACGCAGCAGAAAGAGGGAGCTAGGCCGGTGTGAGTGTGTGTGTGTGTGTGTCTGTGGGGGGGTCGAGCTGCGAGAGCGAGGTGTGACACGAGGCGAGGCTCGACAAGGCCTCGGCAAGTCATTACCAGGTGCGCCTGCACTCGCGCGCACCTTCTCCCCCCCTGCCGGCGTTCTCGTCGAGTGTCTCATCTTCGTCGCAGTGCTTGTGAATCCCTTTCTTCGTAATGAAAGCCTTTCGGGCACCTGAGCTTCCGCGGATTCCAATTCGCCTTCTCTGATTGGCCCCCCAGATGTCTGTATGGAAATGATGTCCGACTCCCGAGTGCACAAGAGGCCCATTTCCCGCAATTTTCAACCCTCACTGCTTGCTTCAACAACTGCCTGGTAACACACGCACGCACGCAGGCAGGTGGGCAAAACGAGTCGAGTAAATGAAGAACTGCAGAACCGTCAGTGTGCAAAGGTCTCGCTGCGCACGCGGCCCACATTAGGGATAAACTGGACGGTCGCTGTGGTAGAATGCAAATACGTGATTGACACAAATCTTTGTTAGGAAAATCAGAAGCGTTGCAATACCCAGAAAGCGCACAGCAGCATGTGTCGTTTAAAATGAGGCTACAAAACAAAAGGTGCTTCTTCAATGTGCCATCAAGAGGCTCGGAGGTCAGAAAGTAGCTGTTCGCCGGGCGTCTTGAAGTGCACATCCGTCTTTCTGCAGTTTCCTGGAGCACATCTCAGTCGTTTGCATTCACTACGAAAGAGTTTGCGCTAATGGAGTCGATTTAAGGAGCCAAAGACGCCAAAAGCGCATCTGCAATGAAATTAAAGGTGATGTGTGGCTGAGTGACGGCAGGCAGAGCTGGAAGGCAGCAGATGTGGGAACGTTGAGCCTCCCCTTGAAAGGGATCAGGGTTGAGGACCATCAGAGGGACAGAGCGTGTTCTGGAGATAAAGCCAGAGAGGCCCAATGGAGATGGTCCGGACACGTTCAGAGGAGGGATGGTGAAAATATTGGGGGGGGGGGGATACTGGGGTTTGACCTGAAATGCAGCTGGTCAGGAGGAAGAACTCAGAGGGGACTCATGGATGTTGCGCAAGAGGACCTGAAGTCAGTTGATGTGAGAGATGGTGGTGAGGTCGAGGGAGGTGATTGGCCGGGGCAGCAGGAAAGAGACTCTGTCAGCCGTTCAGTTTGTGGTGTTTTTTTTTCTCTGTCTGGATGGAAGATCTTTGGTCTTTAATTTGTAAGGAAATGCTTGACAGATGTAGATTATCATCAGGAGAGCAAAATAACAGTGGCCGATAGAGGAAACATGCAACACCCATCATGCATTTCTTTATTATGCACCTTAAAAACATGCTGTCACAAACAGCTTAGAGGACGACTGTGATTAGGAACTGAAGATGTTAAAAAAAGAGAGAGAGAGAAGACAGAAAAGACTCAGAAGGTAATTGTCAAAGTTGGGTTACAGACAAAAGAGTGAATCAGGGCTGATTGATGATGAGCTCGTGCTTGATTGCACTCAAGGGCAGACTTTTTCTTTTTTCTTTGAGACAAAAATATCCATGAACAAAGTGCCTCAGATACCAGGCAGAGTGGAAACGAGGCCGTCCAGCACGTGGAAAGATGTTAACGTGATGTGAACATCCAGGCCCCCCTATGACTCGCTCCGCTCCCACTCTGAGTTCAGGCTGAACCTCCTCCTACTTTTTCGGGTTTGGCATGTAAATGTGCCGTTTGCTCGCTCGTCTGCCAACATTTGTCGTCCTCCACCTCTCATGCGGACGCGACGGCAGCAGCCACGGGAGAATGCGCCGCTGCTGCAACAATTTTTTCACGCTCGTGGTAACAAGAGTGCGGCTCATTACTTTTTCATGTTGCGTGAACACTGTGCTCGGATACTTTGGCTCATGCTTTCGCTAAAAATGCAAAAATGTAGTTTAAATTCGGTAAGGTACGAATGACTAGTAAACATTTTTTTTTTGCATAAAGTCCCCATTAGAATTAAAATCCCAAACTCTTTGTTGCTAAAGTTGAAGTGATGTTAAAATAAGAAAGTGTGACAAATTTAACACTATTAATTTGAGAAATTTGAGACTTTTTCAATTATTTTTCATGCTTCAACAGTGTCTTCATCAGTATCGTCTGATGTAAATAGCTCATTTTTGCATTTTACATAACTTTGTCTTCTTGGCGTTGAGCTGCTCATGTTTAATGCCCCTTTTGTGAGTCTCACATTTTTACTGTGAAAAATCCCTGAATTTGTGGACCTAATAAACGCTCAGACACTGAGGCAGCCGTGATCCTCTGATCCCGAACATCTACCACCTGCCACACCCGCTGCCTGTGCAGATGTCCAGTGACATCAGTCAGCTTTACGAGGGCAATAATCACTGCATTTGTTATTATTGTGAAATTTTTGAAGAGGAACAACTACCCAAACAGCAGCAGCAGTAGCAGCAGCAGTGGTTGCACTTATTTATGGTACACAGGTGTATGATTCCAAACTCCTGCATGGATAAAGAGACACATGTCTGCAGTGTATTGTTGTTGTTGTTGTTGTTGTTGTTGTTGTTGTTGTTGTTGTTGTTGTCCTTCCTTCTTCTTCTTCTTCTTCTTCTTCTTCTTCTTCTTCTTCTTCTTCTTCTCCTTCTCCTTCCTCTTCTTCTTCTTCTTCTTCTTCTTCTCCTTCTCCTTCCTCTTCTTCTTCTTCTTCTTCTTCTTCTTCTTCTTCTTCTTCTTCTCCTTCTCTTCTTCTTCTTCTTCTTCTTCTCCTTCTCCTGTTTTCTCTAAAGCTTCGATCACATTTTGGCAGATCATAAAAACTTCACATTTCTCATTTTAAATCCATCAGGTGTCGGAGAGCAAATCCCTGTTTTCAAAAATCCTGCCCATAGCCACACAGTCGGTGCAGGCGAGTCGGCAGCTTACAGTCCAAGCAGAAGTCATGCCATCGTACTTATCTGCAATTTCCACAGTGTTCGCCAGCGTCAAAGGCTTTGTGTTTGGGAAACGGGAGGGAATAGACGCCACTGAATCACTAAAACTGGACCTTTTTAAAGTCTGAACTATAAATGAAGGGCAACTCTCGCAATATTCCACCGTGCTCATCTCATATAGTGTGTCGTAATATTACACCTAATATCACACCTTTATAGGGCTTTATCCATTCACCATTTATATGTACAGTCACTGTTACATATACATCTTACAGTATATGACTGGACACAGTCAGTCATTTTTATTTATTTTCTGGCCAGTAGATTATGTGGCATTAGCAGGAAGTGTTGCTTAACACCACTAGAACTTCCAGAACAGGGCGTTTGAATGCCAATATCTGCATGTACCAGCGTTAAAGTTGGAGCTTTTTGTCCCTGGCGCGTCACGGCTTCACAGAGCATGTGTACGAAGTTTCTGATGCATCTCTGTGTGATCACACCGCAACCAGAGCCGTCCGTCAGGACAAGAGGAACAGAAGTGCAACAGAGTTGCGTGATAGCAACACACAGCAGTAGCAGCAACGGCGACGCCACTTCCTCGCCACAGCGTTGTCACCTCCTTTGGGCATGTTCTGAAGGTTGGGAATGATGAAAAGCAAAGCAACGCCCTCGGGCGAGCCTCTGAACACCGCCTAGAGGCAGGCAGAGTACTGCACTCTCAGCAAGTCGGCTGAAAGTGCGAAACAGAACCAGGACAGCCGCAGAGCTGCAGTCGGCGTCTTGACAAAGTCCCCTCAAAACACTGCGAGAAGTGAATTTGTCCGTGTTCCTCAAGAAGGAACTAGCACAGACTGCTCCTGTTAGTCGATATTAACATTAATGTTGGGAACTGAGTTTGAGGCACAGCAGGGCACCGGGGCAAAACGTTAGGAAGGAGTGTTTGAAGATTCTGCTAATTAGAAACACTCACCTGTGAGGGGCCTCGACTTTTCGACTTCAAGTGGCTCTTTGGCTGCGTTGCATCCAAGAGGTGGAATTTTTTGCTTGATCTCCCCGTCCTGTTTCCCACAGGAGAGAAGTGACTTGTGGTCAGTGCATGTGATAAACAGCTTAAGCGATTTTATGCGCTGCTGCCGTCTGTTCTCCTCAAACATCCAACTCCCCAGACTATTGATTTGTTTATTTTTCATCCTAGACTCCAGGGCAGCAGCCCACTCTTAATTGTCCCAAAAATCTCCATAAAACGTTATGTTTAGTATTCTGACCACAGTCGCTGCTTATTATTATTATTATTATTATTATTATTATTATTTTGCTTACTGCTAAAATATTTGTTTTATCTTCCACATGTGTGAAAGGAGACTGTGGGGTTGTGCGGCCGAATTAACAACTGACTGGGTGTGTTGTGTGTTGTCACTAACCTAGGATGATCCCTATGTTCCCGAAACTATGAAGAACTGTCTTTCCTACACACACACACACACGCACGCACACACACTTTGAAAAATGGCCTAAAGGTTTGGTCTTTCTCATTTCCAATGAGATGGAGACACTATTTCTTGGAATTTGCATAATATGAGCCATTAAATTTGAATTTGGTGATGTTCTAAAATTTGTCAACAAATATGCCCTTTGATTTAAGACCCGAAGCAGACAGACGGTCTGTTTATCATTAGCATTATGAGTTTTAGTCGCACTTAATAAATTCCTCAATCGTGAAGCTGTAATGTGCGGCCATCAGAACACTCCATGCAGATGCGTTCCACAGATTTACAGCAGTGACTTTAGATGTTCTTGGATTTAACAGCATACAAATGACATAAAAGCAGCCATCTGAGCCCTTTAGATCAAACGCTGAGTTGTAACCTGAGTGTCTGTACCAGCTGCACCTCCCTATTTCCGCCCCGCCCCTCCCCTCCTCTCTCCTCAGCAAAGCCTGCTGGGGCCGTGATGCTGGAAGAACTCCGCAGCAGTAACAACAGAGTAATTAGAGGGATTGATTGCGGCGGCAGACGTGTGAAAAAAAAAAATCCACCCAAACAATCACGCAGGTGCACTTTGCTTTCAGCAGACAAAATTATTTCGCTCCACCTGACAGAGGTTTGGAATTGCGGGTGAAAACGCACAGAGACGGCTCAGCACAAATCCAGCACTAGCAGAAAAAAAACAGCTTGGATTGAAAGCATGTGAGTCAAGTTCACAAGGTCGCGGAATTGTACACTGTGTTTCTGCCGTCTGCTGTTGAATAAGACGGGGGAAAAAAAGCATAAAGCAGCAGCATTTGTCTGCACAAAACACACAAAAAATGTTGATGCCTTTTGTTTCGGTGGTGAAACACATTAGGAGCACAGCGGCGCTATGAGCTCGGTCTAAATAGGAGCCATTATTCAAAACCCGACATGTATTGTGTGTGGCGATGCTCTTATCGCTGTTCTCTCTCAAACACCAAGTTTGCCTTTGCAAAGTTTTTGAATAAAATGACTCACTTGAAATGTTACAAGGGAAAAAAACAAAAAAAAACAAAACTAGAACCCAGATCTTTCTGATAAAGTCCAACTCCGGGAGGCCTGGGAGGTTTGAGTTGAACCAATAACAAGAAAAATGGAACCTTGCTGTAAATCACATGCAGGCTTCTCAATAAATGTAATGACACTGAAATTGGTGATTTACCGATATCATAAAGACAAAATAGAATTTAATAAGTGTGGGCCGTTTATCAAAGACAGGATGAAACTTCAAAGCATATGATATGTGGTAAAACGTTTGGTGGATGTGTATAACCTACAGGCGTTTGCACTTATTCCCTAAATCGGTTGACAGTTAGGGGAGGACTTGCGTGTTACGTGTTATCTGCATGCTTTTCAGTCATTTGAGGAGCTTTTGCTGTGAGGAGTTCTCAGGACGCCTGATGAGGGATCCTGGCGCATTGCTTTCCTTTGTGTCTGCCAGCTCTCCCCTTTCACATCTCTAGACACCAGATTGACTCTAAACATCACAGCTGGAAGTCGATCTCCTTCGCCACTTGTTGAAAGTAGTGTGTGAGATTGGGCGACAGCCGCTCAACAGTCGTTGTTCTCTGGTGTCTTCGAGTTTGGAGGCATCACCTCCATGATTGCACAAAGATCACCGAACTTTCGGATGCCGTCCATTGTTAAAATTAAAGGCTCAGGTGGACGGCCCACAGTAATGCGTGTCCGCACATCCCGCCAGTCAGCATCGCGTGTCCATGCAGCCACATTTACACAGTTACTTTTGGCCTGCAGCAGCTAGAGTTTTAAAATCGCGGCCGGCCCCAGCAACTGGTCAAGTAAACAAGTTGTTTGCAACCCCCGGAGTGTTGCTAGGTTTCTGCCTCGCACGGACGAAAAGCCTCGTTTTTTTCCCCTTCTTGGATTCCAAGTTGCCTCAGAGCCAGAATGTGTTTGACACATCTTAAGTAGTTCAACTCCCCGGAGTTGCTTTGAACCTGAAAAACACATTTAAATTTGAAGGGATTGACAAAAAAAAAAAAAAAAAAGTCGGCAGCAGTTTTTCTGTTCTCTCCAAAAAGCCCTTTTAATGACTTTCAATATCCCGCTCAGACATCCTCGCAAATGAAATGTCAGATGCAGAAGTCCGGTGCTGTGATGTCTTTGGGTGTTGAGCCAAAGATGTCGGTGGCTTTTAGAAAATAAAGCGTCGTCCATCTTTACTCTTTCAATCACGCTGAATGGGGTGTGTATGGGGCAGAACAAACTGCACTTCAAAAGGCTTTTGGGACGATGACCTCAGTGCTCTGAATTGACCTGTCTGGGAAAATGAGCCACTTTGCAAATGTATTCGTTTTCCATTTGCGTTCGCAGTGCGCTTGGGTCTCACAGTTTTTGGCTGTTTGCCGCACTGACATCACACTCGTTGTTCTTCCGTCCAGTTGCGATCGGAGGCAGTTTGTCCTCTGAAATGAAACGCCAACGCAAAGGCGGCCGGGGCTGAGTCCGAAGAATTAAGGCATCAAAGAGGCGCCGCCGAGTAGACGTTCAACGTTTCCAGGAGGCGGAAAGTGACGGTGAACAGGGAAAGGCTGAAGGCACTCGGCATGTGGGCAGACGGCAGGGGTAATATTATCAAAGACATGAGGGCCTTAGTGTCTGGAGGCCTCGTCGGTCTCGTCAACGCTCAGGCTGAACCATGGATGTATTATAAGAACTGGATACTGGAATGGCAATATGGCGGTGTGCCGATTTTTCGCAGTTGCCATTTGAGGTACACCTTTCAAACGGCTGACAGGATGACTGTGACCTGAAGCGCGATTCATATCAAATCTTTCTATTGTAGATTTTTCAGTTATGGCCTTTTAGTCGTGTTACGCGTTACTGTGTCTCAGCTCGTTCTGATTGGCTGCGTCCTGACCTGTCTGTAAGTGACGTTCTCCAGAATCGCTCTGATTGGCCAAATCATCATCCTGTGAGTTACAGAGGCATGATGGGAAGTGACTCTACTGTGCATGCTCTACGGGCCCGTTAACACGGAAGTCAAAAACTTTCATTGTGAACATCGTGTTGTTCCCTCCGAGAAGATGGAGCCCAGACAGCAGATACTCGCAAATCTGACGGCGCCGGGCGTCCTTCCACACTGACTGCCCTCTTACCTTTCATGGTTGGATGTGGAAGAAAAAAAACCCCCGCAAAAAAACGATTAATTCTGTCAGGCGCCCAAATCACTGATGTGTCAGAAGCGGCCGGTGCTGCTTCACATCTTAATATTTTCCTCCCGTTCCTGCGTGTTAGACAAGGCATGAACGGCGAGCACTTTTCTCAGGTGCCCTTTGATCCCGTGCTAATGAGGCCGTTTAATAAATCACTTAGATTTCCTTCACTCTCTCTTTGCGGGAACAGGCGCTCACAAAGACACACTCGGCTCTTATTTAAGACGGCGCGTGTCGGAAGGAGGGAGGGGCAGCGGCGGGGGAGAACAGAAGGCTCGCAGCCACCGTTCTTGATTGGGATTGCTGCTCGAGGCACATATTATGCATAATGCATTAGGCGCCTGATTTGTAAGACATGGCCATAATTACAGGCTTAAAACGCTGCGAGAAAAATATGAACAAACACCGTCAAATGAACGTGAAGAAGCGACGGCGAAGCCACTTCAGAGAAAGCAACGCTCCCGCTGTGCGTTGCAGGTAATCGCGGGTCACCGTGTCGACCCGCTTTTCACAGCAAAACAAATCTGTGTCCAACTTCCAGTTAGCGTTGTTTTGTTGGAGGCATATTTCAAACACTAGAATGCTATGAAGAAATAATAACTGCTTAATTTAGAATAGAAAGTAATTTAGGACAGGGTGGTTGTGCCAAAAGTCCTAATCATAGTTATTTTCAATGATATTGACATTATTTAATTTAATCTTTATTCACTGATTGGAAATTATATTAAAACGTAATTTCCACCAATCATTATTGAATTGGAAACTTTGTCTCGCATTGTAAAGACCAAATGATGATTGTTTCCGTGATTGTTCGGGGCCACCTTTTTATGAGCATTAAACATAAATTGGGCCTTTAATTTGAAATACTGCACTGGCCAATTGTTGAAGTGCATAAACCTCCCAAAACAAAAGACAACTCTGCAAGTGAATCTTTCCCATTCTTGTATATCTACAGTATTGGCTCTGATCAGTCAAACTAAACTGTCTTATGTCACATGATACTATGTTAGCACTCATCCATTTGCCGCCACGTGTGGCCGAGTAATTTTTGTACCTTGATCGTTTTTGTGATTGTTGAAAGGAAAATTCGTAATTGACTCTGAAGTGTGATTAATTGCCCAACGTCATCCTTTTGTCTTGTTAAAAACTGCACCTAATGGAGCCAACACATTTATAAAAGAGCTGTAATGAGCCAGGCCTTCCTGTCTTTGCAAAATTAACTTAGCTTTTCCAAGTTGAATCAAAAAAAAAAGTTCTTCCGTTTTCAGCTGTAAGGGTTCAAGGCCCCGCAATTTTTTTTTTTTTTCTGCCACAATTGTTGCCACTTTGCTTCTGTCAGATTTAGATTGTAGTTTGGTTCAACCAGTGAGTCAGGGCAGTGCATGGACAGAAACTACTTGAACATTTCCGTTTCCCTTAAGGAGAAATTAGATGGAAACAGCATAGTTCAAAACAACTTCCTCTAATTTGCAATAGTCAGTAACTCAACAAAGGTGGTTTTTAGTCATTTTTAATGAGAGCTAATGTGCTAAATGGTTGACTAAAATAGTACAAGTTTAGTTTTTGAACATTCCGCTAATGCGACTGTGCTTTTCCCCAAACAAACACTAGCATGTCTTTGTTAAATAAACACAACAAACAAGAAACTTGTGTCATAAGTTTCTTCCTCTTGTCTCTTTTTTTATTTCGGGAAGACCAGAGTGTCCTCAGCCTCATTCACCCAGTAACTATTGGTCTAGTTAATGCAAAGTGACCATCTAAAATCACAGTTGAGGTTGAAATTCTGTCTAAATACATAAAATTTTATGCCTGCTACAAATTCCTGAGCAGTCTTTTTTTTTTTTTTTTTTTTTTTTTTTTTAACAAGAACGGAGAAAATTTGCAATTAAACATAAACATTAACCTGCTGACTGTGTTTCCCCTGGAGCCTCAGAACTGACCTTTTTAATGAGCCGTCCAATGGGAAACTGGAGTGATATCCGTCAGAAACTTCAACTAAATGAATGAAATGTTTCTCCGGTTCGTGGTGCTGAATAAAAGTCGAGGGATTACCGAGGCTTTCGGACGGTCGGTATTCGATCACACCATCTATCAAATCAAACTAATAAGCTGAAAGTGTCTAAAAGCCGGATGAGTCACAGACGGGGAGGCCGCCTCTCGGTGAGGTCAGCAGCTCGGCTCCCGCTCGCATTACAGAGGCTAATGAGTCAGTGTTGGCCTCAATCGCTTAATGGAGCCTTTTTACGCGAAATGATTGACTTTTCTGGTTAAAATCTGCTCAAAGGCTTTTTCCACTCGCACAATTTTTGCTATATCTTCACTAAACAGTCAATTATCAGCCATGGCTCATTGCGGGCAGGCCAAAGATGGCACTGTTCCACAAATTTGGCACCGTTTCCTCAATCCAACGATACGCCGCTCCGACAGCCCAGCCCCGTTTGCTATTTTCAATCATTAATACGTTCGCCCGGTTCCAGTCATCTCATTTATTTCCCGCAAAGAAAAAACAAAGAGCTATTTTCATGCCTAATCGGAACGTTGATAATCTGCCAAAAGTGGCTGTTTGATTGTGTTTCCTCAATTGATGCGGACCCCGCGAGCGTTCGCGCCAGCTGCTAAAGCAGCGCGCACGACAGTTCTGCCGGCTATGCAAATGTTTGTCGCGCGGCTCCAATATTTGCAGGTCCGCTCGCTGCGTCAAATCACAAACGGCGGGGGCCTCTCGGACTCGGTCCTGTTGCGCTTCCAAGCTCAATGCTCTCAAAAAACATTTGTCACGGCGCCCCCTATGCAGCGGTGCAAAGCCGTCTGAGAGCTAACTAGCGTGAAACCCCCGGAGGCTCTCCTCCGGTGTGGCGGTGGCCCTCGCTACACAGCTTATCCCCCTGTTGGTTTGTGGCGGCTGAGGCCGGGGACGCCGAGTCCTCACCGTGGCTCTCGGCGGCCGATGGCATCGGATTTTGCCTGTACTGCTGCTGCTGCTGCTGCTGCTGCTCCGCTACTCCTCCGTCTGTGGTGTTTATGATTCTGTGAGAAAACCGCGTCTGAGGCTGATACATTTTTCATGCTGCTTGGGAGTTCTCAACTGTGAATGCAAGAGCTCGTTCAATATTTCTTTGTTTCTTATCCCAAATCAGTTCGCATGACTCACAAATCTCTTCACCTATCCCAGTGTCGTCTGTTGTGTTGCTAAGTGTGTGTAATTTTGAAAGACCAAAGGTCAATGTGGGTCTGAGCGCTGAAGGTCGGGCACCCTCGCAACGAGCGGCACATTAGAGAAATTAAAGTCAATGTGTCTGAATCCAAATCCTCAATAGGTTTTAAAATGTTGCCCGAGGCCAGAGACTTCAAAGATGGACTTTTGGAGGTGCGGAGGAAACCCAGACCCAAACCCTTCTTATTCTCTTTCGAACATGACAGACAGAACGAACAGAAGCACAAAGCATTAGAGCTATTCAAAAGGAAATACATACATCATGACATACATTACCTTCCATTCCTGCCCATCAGTGGAGAGGGCTAATGTCTGTGTAAGTCATTTTTATATTTGGCAGTATGTCTTCACTTCACTTTCATGAATATAACTAATAAACACCATTCTTTCAAAACTCTGCTCTACCGCAATAGATTGATACTTGATTGAATTATTTTTGATTTGCTTAAAAATCCATTTTTGAACCAACCTGCCTCCCTCCAAAGGGAAAGAAAAGATGTTGTATTGCAATTGTATTTTCCGGACCGCATCCTAAGGCTGCTATCATTTACAGTCTAAATACTAACCATGCGACACATTAGCCAGTCCAAAGGGTCGCTTCAGCTGTTTGCTGCAACGTTAATTCAGCCCTGTTCCTTCCCCCCAGCTGCTGACTCGCAACCGTGACCCCTCATTCTGCCTCCATAACTTTGATAAACCTTGTCGGCCAGGGTGCGAGGTTATTGATTTTACGACTGTGACTTCAGCTGCGATTGTGGTACTAACAGTAAACTAGGCCAAAGCGCAGTCACGCCGGCTAAGCACGGTGGTCGCGAGGCTACAAGGTCCTCTTTAAAACCAGTCTCGCTTCAATATCGCAGCGTCGTAAAATAGCTTTAAACCATCTATACGCTGAACTGTAGGACCAACAGCCAGAAAACGCAAATCAAAATTATGAACTTTTGACACTTAACAACAAAAGAGATATTTTTTCTTTATCACCAGCAGTAACGTTTCCTCCCGCAGTTGGAGAATCCAGGGTATACGAGAAATAAAATGTTTTCACACAGTCTTTAAATCAAACACAATCTCGCTTACCACTGTGGAAGTCATAGCACCTAAACACCTCGATGTTTATCATTGCTTTCCACTTCACTAAAGCTGTCAAATATATATCGTCCATTACATGAGGCGACTTCTTCAGGTTGGACTTTATCTTCGCGCTACCAATGGTTTTGTCTGATCTCTTCCTACATGTATTCACACAGACAGTCGCCTTCATTTTTTGAACTCTGTATGGGAGATTTGACCTACAAGCAACAGAGAATACAAAATGCAGCCGTCCTTGTGCACGACCGTCTGGATGTGTTGCGTTACCCCCACAGCTGAGGCTCCCTGGAATTGCACAACGCTGTGTCACCAATCCAGCAACAAAAGCCTGTGGCCGTGTTAGTCGTCCGCTCTCCTTTTGCGTTCGAGTTTATCCGGCAATTTCAACAGAGAGTTGAACAGTGACGGCTCGACACCATTAGCCCGTTAATCACGACCAGCAGTGATTACGCCAGATTGAGTGTAATTGATTCGACCTTGCGGTTCGGCCTCGCGTAATAACTTTTATTGGCTTGAAATCCAAACTTGTAACTTTGATTAAGTTTTGTGAACTCCTGGGCATGTGCGAGGCGTCATATCCTTTCATAGTCTTTCTGCTGTGGATTTTAAAGTGAGGGGCCCACAGAGTCCTAACAATGATCCGCCGCAGCCCAGGAAGTAAAGCGGAAAAGTGCAAATGATTTAGAGGACATTTTGTTTTTACCTCATTTCAAGGCACATTTTTATGAAAATACATTTCATGTTTTTTCTGTTTCTGAAAAAAAGCCTCTTCTGTGCACTTCTCTTTCTGCTATATCTGAAAAATTGCATCCCACACTTGCATTTCACCCCGTCTTGTTCAGACTTTTCTTGGGGTAAACAACAGCCTTGCGCCACCACCCACAGGTATTCATTCTTATCAGCGGCTGGCAGTCCGATCTGGCCGCTCGACCTTTCTTCCCCGCGCCGCATTTCCTTCACCCCCTGACCTCCTGCCGCCCAGCAGCCCGTCCCAGTCGGCCTTACGCCACGCTGATTTCATCTCAGGCTTTGGCCGATTCAGCCTCGCAGTGCCTCCTCTACCCCTCCATCACCTCATCTCTCCCGCAGACCGTTTGCCCCAGTCATAGCGCCTTCCCAGCGGTCACAAGACACCCTGTGGAATTGTTTTAGCTTAAACTGAGAAATCTGAGCGTATTCAAAGTTCATTTTCCCCCTTTGAGTGTTTTTCCTTCTGATTTTATTTCACCCATTTTTTTAAAAATAATTTTGAGGGGTAGCTACGTCTTCATCTTTGTCTTGTGCATGCTTTTGCATTTCAAGCACTTGCACATCAAACAGTTCCTGGATTGCTGAGCACCAACACTAAAAAGATAATTAATAGTGACCTTTAACAGGTTTTAGACCAAAGGTGGAAACACTTGTACATTAATTAGGAGTGTATTATTATTATGATGATGATGATGATGATGATGATGATTATTCATTCATTCATCTTCTATACCTGCTTATTCCAATTCAGGGTCACGGGGGTCTGCTGGAGCCTATCCCAGCTGTCTTAGGGCGAAGGCAGGGTGACACCCTGGACAAGTCGCCAGTTCATCACAGGGCATGATGATTATTATTATCATTATTATCATCGTCATCATCATCTAATAAATATATGTATTTTTAAACACTAGGAGGGCTGGTTTTGTCAGGTAAACCTTCTTCTCTTTGCAGTGCTTTTAAGAAAATAAGCATTTATCTCAGCTGTTCTCTTCTTTCCAGGTGCTTGCAGATAACTACAAAGAAAAAAGTGCATGCTCGTTATAGTTGTCAAATCAATGACAAGTAAGAAGCAAAACTGATTTTCTGAATTAAAAAAACCTTCCTTTTGGTTCTAACCTAAATGGTAAATTTAAGTGGGTTTATCTTTGGTGTATTTATACACTGGCGTGTCTGAAATACACCTTTTCCTTTGAGTGAGTAGTGGAAACTTTGCAGCACCGGGACAGGCGCCGGTGAAAGAAATTGAAGTCTGAGATCCGAGTTGCACTTCTTTATTCAACACCCTGTCCGACCCCCGTGAACACAGCTGTGTTTATTAGCAAAGAGCTGCTTCAATATGTTCCAAAGTAATCTTGCAGGCAGCATGAGGCAATCCATGGCGCCCTCTTCGGCTCCTCTGCGTCCCGATCCTGACCTCACCTTTTCACCTTCGCTCTGAACAAGCCTTCCCCACGACTAGCTCATTCCATTTCCCCTCCTTTTTTTTTGTTTGCTGCGGCTCTTTTCCACCAAGGGAACCTCCAGGAAGTGGAGGCACTCTGTTCGTGCTGCCAAACACCTGGCTGCGTTGGACAGAATGTATGCGCCTGTGCAAATTCACACACACACACACACACACACACACACACACACACACACACACACACACACACACACACACACACACACACACACACACACGTGTGCATAAGTTCGCTGACAGAATCAGCCGGTGGTATTCCAGTAATGACCCCGCAACCCTCATATGCTGGCCGGAGTGACAGCGGAGGTGGCCGCGCCGAGTGATTTTGGGATTCAGCGGCTGCGAGGTCACTGCTGTGAATTAATGAAATATACATCTCCTCTGCTCTGCGGTGGCCTCCGTCTGAGAGCGCGGACGGCGGATTGAGATGCATGCATGCGCTGTGTTCTGCCTTTCCAGGAGCCTCTGCCTCCTCCAGTCCTGGTAGCCTCTTCCCTCTATGTTTATTTATCTGCCACAGGTGTCTGAGGCGCACCTTCCTTTCTTTCTATTTTCAAAGCAACGGCTTCCCCCCAATGCCGTTATAATAGCGTCTTTTTGTCCTCAGAGCCGGGCTGCAAGTGTACACCAGGGATGGGCTGTGCCTCGGATTTCCACCTCCAGGGTGTTTAGCTGATTTGCCGTTCTCACGCGCTCGAAGTGGGGGGGGGGGCATCACTCGCAATGCGACTCGTTACCCTCGCCGGTGTCTCTACGCTCGCATTGTGCTCATGTGTATGCATGAGGGAGCTCCTCCTCTTCCTCCTCCTCCTCCTCCCACCGCCTCTCAGAGGGCTCTGGCCGGGAGTCGGGAGGTAAGATTCATTCAGCAGAAGAACAGGAATCAACGGCCGTGATGAGGTTTCGCTCTTCCTTTTAATCTCAGCCAAAAGTGGCGGAGAGTGCGCCACTAAAGCTGAGGGCCTGCCGCGAGATGATATTAATGTCTTAACGCCTGATAAAGTTTCCGAAGTGGGAAAAAAACAGGAGACACGGTTACGAGGGGAATGGATGGCGGCGGCGCCTAATTAGCTCCTCGCATTATTTTGCTGCCGGCGTCTCCCCTTCGCCGCCACGTTTTTCACTTTTTATTCGGTAACGAGCAATGAACCTGACCGTTGGCCTGCAGCTACCGCAGGGAGAGGAGGAGGAGGCGCTGGTGGTGGTGGTGGTGGGGAGGGCCTTGAACACCTCGCTTTTTTTCTGCCACGTACAAATCGGGTTATTGAATTTTTTTCTTCCCCGCACATCCAGGACAATGCAGGTGTTTATCCACAGCCCCCCACGTAGAGCAATAAGTCCAGAGAGATTCACTCTGATCGACATGAAGTAACCGGCATGGACCCCTTTTTGAACCTTCAAATTGAAGAGGATTAGTGCACGCATGTGATTATTTAAATTGGAGAAGTGGCTAATGATCGCCTTCCAAAGCGAATAAATCCTCATCACCCTCCTCGCTGTTAAATCAAGAGATGAATTTCAGTCTGCAAACAAAGAGGCACGAAGAGAACGAAGAGAGACACAAATATTGTGAAGAAATATTTGAATGAATATGCAAATAGTTGGAAGTCACAAGTGACTTAAACCGTGGTAGCTGACCACCATCACCGTCTGACCTCAGTGCAGCTGCTCTGCATGCGTGAGGAACCATGGATTTTTTTCTTTTTCTTCTCTCCTCTCATATGTTCAGTAAGTGAGCAGTGCAACATGTGTTTCAATGCAGACATAATGATGTGTGAAGGCACCATGCTGTAATTTTTTTTCCCCCATCCACACTGTTGGCCAGTTTTGTATTAGTACTGTGAAAGAACCTCTATAGAAGCCCATTCAAGTGATGGAAACAGATAAATCAAACATATTTGCTGAAGTCTTTCTTTAATGGGTGATCACTGCTTCCGACTCGTGGCAGCAGGTATTTATTCATTTATTTTGACAGATACAGCATTCGAAGTGCAGAATCTGCGTTATCAGGAGGTGTTTTCATTTGTAGTTTGTATCTGGCCGTCTTCCGCACTCGGCCGTGACCCTCTTGTGTGATCACAACAGCAACGCCATGTGCAGACTGCCAAGACGGCTTGGTAAACATGAAGCGTCTCAACTCAAAGGCTGCATTGTGTTCGTCAGCTGCTCAAACTACCGCTGGACCGTTAACTCACTCTGGCAGAGCGTCTCAAACAGCAGAGTGCAACACGGATGGCAGACAGGACAGTTCACTATTGTTTGTCAAGTTTAAGTACACAGCATAAAAGCTTAAATTTTTATTTTTTAACACAAATAACACTAATAAAGACGCCTGGTGAAAACATGCGCTCTCTCACCTCTGAAAAGTACAGGTACTACCAGAAAAATTAGAATGCCAAGTAAAAGTTGTTTTATTTAACATAAAAGATGAAACCAACAAATTGTATTGAATTACACGCAAATTGACATATCTCAAGCAGTTCCTTGTTGTAACTTTGCTGATTAAGATTTTCAGCTTATTAAAACCACAAACCCACAAACTCAGAAAATTATTATAAAATTTGAGGGTTTTTTTTAAGCTGCAAGACCTGATCAGCAAAATGCAAAGAAATAAAAACTTGAAATATATTGATTTGCATATTCGTTTATATAATATGTCAAATTCACCTTTTAAGTTGAATTGCAGAAACACAACAACCTTTTCAGGATATTCAAATTTTCTGGGTAGTACCTGTAGCTGTATTGAAGGTCACAGACACTCATCAAACTGTACAGACTCTCAACATTCTGGGACTGAACAGTCTGTCTGTCTGATTAAAAATGTAAAGAAATAGTAAGAGATGATTTTCACAGAAAATGTCCTCTTCACTGCCTGCATTCATTAAATTGCTTTAAAAAAAAGATTAATGGTCGAGTTGCCTTATCATGCCTTGTCATTTCCCACTTGTCATTTTGATTGCTCATTAAGGAACATAATGAGATATTATCTGTGAAAATGAAGTTTGGGTTTGTAGCCTTGAAGCCAGCGTGTGAGCATGAATGTCTATGAGACGGAGATCCAGAGAGTCGCTCTTACTTTCATCAGCTTGATATGAGAGATTCAATTCGTAAACACGCAATGGCACAGTTAGGAAAAGAATTTTGAAAAAAAATCCTAATTTTCCACAGGTGGCGATGTGCTAATGCGTGAGACCATCTGTATGTTATCTCACTGTTAGGTTTTATGATGGGGGGATAGTTATGTATTGCATTATATATAATATTATATATTGTAAAGATGATTGGAATTTGTATATTTGACTGAAAATTGTATTATTTAGACATTCACACTTTTTTGCAATATATTTTTACATTTGAATGTTGATGCACATTTACATATGATGAATATATTTGGTTATATGTAATAACTTTATTAATAAATGGATTTAAACATATCCAAGATATTCCAGTTATAGTAGAAATAACACAAAAGTAAATGTAAAGGCAAAAGATGTCTTAAATATAAGCTGTGGGGACGGAAAAGTAATGTAATTTAGTGGAGCCATGGAGAAAAAGAAATATTATCGGGGTGCCTTGGCCCAAAAAAGTTTGAAAACCACTGCCCTATAGTCCCAGCAGGCATGCAGAAGCAGGCGCTTGAAAGGCCAGCAAAGTTGGACGAAACAATTAAAATTGTGACTTGCTCTAAAATATGGAGCCAGGCAGTATTAAAACTACTGCTTTGTGCATTTATTGTCACAATCTGGCGATGACATTGTGAGATTTTACATTACATTGGAAACATATAGAAACTTGTGGTCTCTAGCGTGTAAAGCAGGGTTACAGAAAAAAAAAAAAAAATCCAGTAACTGTAAGTAACATGTAAAGCCTAAAAACGAATGGAATTTGGAGCAAGTTAAGTCGTAGTGCTCTTAACGTGCGCATGTACTGCACCGATGTCGGAGACGGCGGCACTTCTCACGCAGAACATCCGGCACCGTCGGACAGCCAATTAGCCTGCCCAGCCTGCGGGGGAGGAGAATAGGCGAGAACAGGAGGAGGTGGAGGCAGAGATGAAAAAAGACAAGACATACGTGGGCTGAAGGACCTCGACGCCCATCAGCTGCTGCTGATGTTAAACTCAGAGTCCCATCATTGGCTCTCAGCGGAGCAAAACTCTCTCGCTCTCTCGCTATTCTCCCTCCCTTCCTCCCTCCCTCCCCTCGTCTCCTCTCCCGCTCGCTGAGAGCCTGATGCCCCCCCGACTCCACGTGCGCTCTCCCCGTCGCTGTGCACTGCACACAGAGAGAAAGAGATGGAGGTCTTCTTCTCTCACCATTCCCTTTTTTCTCCCCCTCCCACACCTGTTGATTGTTCTCCACTTCACTCTCTGCCGCGTGAGCCCCTGGACGCCGCAGCCTATTCACTTTAGCCGTCCTTGTTCTGCCATTTCTCCTTTTATTTTTTCACCCTCTCGTACAGTGCCATAAAATATGCCTTCATGCCTCCTCAATCTCCTCACGCTGTTTGATATCCAAGAGGGGGAAAAAAAAACAATCAATGGAAAACAAAACATCCGCAGAGAGCAGGACTGACCTGCCATGTGCAGAATGCTCACTCTGTCTATTGAGTACGTTCAGGCGCTATCCTTCAATTTTTGTAGTCGGTGCTCCTGTGACCTTGAACGATTTCTCTCTAAACTTTGAAAAGACCTCCCCGAAAAACGGTGCGTTCCCTATTTTCACAGCTCTTTTACTGCTGATAAGTGCCGCTATGCATCGTTGCATTAACAGGGCCTCTGTGCTGACAAACCAGCGGTGTTCCTTTTGTTTCTGCATTAGTTTTAGGTTTTTTCTTTTGCAGCATTTTGGGGCACACTGAAAGCGAATAGCTTATATTAGCAATGATTTAGCGTTTAGCTTTGAGTTACTTTAACCAAAATAACCAAAATGGACAAATTATATGGCAAAGTAAAGCTTCACTGTACTCTATTGTAGTTAATGTTGTATTATACATTCTATTATACATCCACATCGTGGAGACAGTGTAAAACCAAACTAAACCAGAGCCAGAATCTGGAAAATCACTGCTGAGATAACGGCTCTGAGTAAAAACTTTTCATAAATGGAATGTGAAAAACAAGCTGTACGCTTTAGAGGCCACTGAAGTGCAACTGAATTGTGGAGTGCTGCTTCTCAGTGCCGTGTCCTTATGTGTTGCGCACAGATTTCTGCTCCACTGTGAACCTCTCTTGAACCTAAACATGTAGAATCCACCTCTGCAGCCATCAGGTCCCAGCAACAGGAAGCCCTTTTCGCCCGCAGAAATCTTTCTCTGGCGTCTCGCAGCGTTCGTGAATTCATACGTGAAGCCACCACTGCGCTGCTGAGACCGCAACGGCTACAGTATTACGCAAATAGTATCGACAATGTGTCGCAAATAAATAAATAAATAAGTAATACACTGCTGTCACTTTTCTATTCTGTGTGCGTCACCAAACAACTGATGTTGTGGGGCCGGGGGGCAGAAGATCAGCTGCACCTCGTCTGTCGTTCCGAAGCGACCCTGTAATTTTGCCTACAACCCCTAAAGCAAGGCTCACAGGAACAGTCAGTAGCCATTAACAGAGGCGTTACGCCACGTGTCAGGCACTATTGCACCCCGCCGGCCCGAGGCCGCAGTTAAGAGATGAAGTGTTTGTGTGTGTGTGTGTGTGGGGGGAGCAGAACGTGTCCTCGCGCTGCTTCAGAAGCGAGGGGCTTTCTGCAGAAAATGACGGGCAGGGGATGAAGGAGCAGGCGCGGGGATGCGAGCGCTTGTTGACTGGTTGGAGCAAACACTTTAGAGAAACCAGTTCCCTTTGGATATGCGGAGCCGCACTGTCAGCCTCAATTTTTACCAAGCACTTTTGTGCAATTATCCGTTTTCTTGCTTTTCTTCTTCCTTGTCAACGGCCTTTTCTGAAGAGACGCTAATGTCCCCTGCATTTCAACCAAATACTCTTAGTAGAAAGACATTTCATATTGGTCCCCCCCAAAAAAATTAATCTCTGACAGTGGAATGTACTTGCTTGTGTTGTTGATAGTATTAGTGGTTTTAGGGGTTAAATAAACCCTGTAGGGCAAGTTGGTAAAGCCAGAATGTCAGGAAAGCTGCTTTGAGCAATGACAGAAGCCACAGCTGCCTCGCTTAATACTGCATGGCCTTTTCCTGGCGCGTTATTGTATGTCACTTAATTTATTTAGCGATGCCTTTGGTTTGCGAGGATGATGGTGGTCATTAAAAAAATCCACAGCAACTCTCTAACCACTGAGGCGCCGTTGCCAGTGTGAGCGGGCAGCTCCTGGAGTCAGGTGAAGGGGAAAAGCTTGAAAAAGGGGCCTTGTAAAGCACGACAGAGGATTAAAGCGGCTGCCGCCAATCGATACGGCAATTACCCGAGTTTCTAAGACGGGGCGGATGCACATGAGCTAAGCCTGGATTGACCACAACGGAGCTAACAAGACCCCACACCTGGATGCTAGAGTGCCTGGAACTACAGCAGGCGTGCCCGGGGTTTTATTTATTTATTTTTAATTCATCAGTGACCCTGTAGGATTGTGGAAAAATCCCACTTGAAGCTATTTCTGTGATGGCTGAGACTATTAAAGAAATATAGTCATTAATCCCAGCATATAACATTATGCTGCGCTGTCCTTGCTGCTTCTACCATATCGATCCGAACCCTCCAAACTCCAAGAGTGGATATGCATAAAAGAAAAGCGGGGATGGAACGATTGACGCCCTCCTCCTCGTCAAAGATCTTGCTGAGAGGATAACGATATTGTCTCAGTGGTTTAATTCTGATACAGCCAGTCAGCTGGTTGTCACAGCTTTTTACACAAGGTGACAAGTAGAATATAGAGTTTCTGCAAGCACGCTAGTTAATGCTAGTTTTGTGTGCATTCGCTAGCCGATGCATTAGCTTACATGTTTGTTTCATCCCCAACAATGATTCTGCAGTTAGGATGCATGTTTTTTCGGACAGCTACTAACTTCACTAGCCTTAAATTAAATATGATTGTCAAGTCAGAGAGCGGGTTTGATCGGGCCCCCCAACTGGTTCAGATTGGGCTCCGGTTTCTGCCGAACGCCTGCAGAACGCCTCCGTCCGCAGACGCCGGATGTAACAAACCCACCATGTGACACAACTCACTGAATTTTGCTTGCACGCCTCTGTGCACCGAGTTGAATTCTTTTCGAAGTGACAGATAATTCTGCAGTGAGAAATGTTAAAAATAGCACAACAGTCTCCAGTTGTCCAGCCCTGTAATTTCTGCTTCATGCTCTTCACTTCTCCACTGCATATGCTCGCTCCCATGCTCGTCATAGGACTGCATGCCCAATAATACTCACAGAGCTCATTTCGCACACAGAATATGAGGTCCAGTCAACGCCGGTCGCCACCTCTTGCCCTTCCCCGAGATTCGTTTCCGGATGAAAACGTCTCTTTATGGAAGTGCAAATGACTCTTAAGATTTAGCCGCCCAGGGCTGGGACTGTGCTGCGTGTTCTTATGTCAAGCGATGATGTTCAGTCTATGAAAGAATCCTCTATATTTGAATTGAGTCACTGGGGGAAAACACACAGCCAGGAAGCTCACGTCTAATTCTTTTATACACATGTTTCTATGTGTGTGTGGGTGCGAGCACGCCTCCCTTGCTCCCGAGCTGATGCCAAATTGGGGTAAAAGCTGTGATGCTGTGAAGTTTCGACAGACCCTGTGACAGGGAACACGGGGAGACAGACATTGGAGCAGACAGCCGAACCAACAGGTAGGCACAAAGACAGAGCTCAAGGAGGTGCAAAGTGACAGCTTGGGAGAGAAATGAGTGACATTAGTGCATTGTGGCGTTCCTGTTCTCTACTGTCAGTAAAAAGCACCCCGCGAGGGCTCACGTTGCAAACGATACGGCAGAGAGGCGAAGAGGCAGCTCGGGACTTGCCAGGGTATGTGTCATTTTCATTAGCTGCACAACTTAAGCTCGACGCGCGGCGTTGTATCACTGATTTCCATGACGCTAGCAGCTCCCAGCATGTTTGAAAGTATTTTCCCCCTAAATTGGAATATTCATGACATCCCTGGCATGCTAATGTCAGTTTTTCATGTGCCCTACCTGCTCAAGGGGTGCTAAGCACTCTTTCCTCAGGGAACCGAACATTTAGCGTAGGAAATTCACATGGGACTCAAGGCAGATACACAACGCAACGGAATATAATGAGTGTCTTAGAATAGGAAATAGCCTAAAAATAGCTCAAACCTCCCCCAAAGACAGCGATAAAACATGATTACTTCAGGCTGTCGTAAAAGAATCTGTTTAGTTTTGAGATGAGACTATCATTTCACCCTCTGGAAGCCTGGCGCCAGTAAAGATGGAAAAACATGAATTGAGACAAATTTGTACTTGCGATCCACTGTGAGAGTACCAGGTTACAGGGAGGCTCACCTGTGTCAATGCTGCTTGAACAAAATACTGTTGGACGGGAAACACTTCCCAACAACCCTCATCCAGATCTCCGTGCTGCTGCACCACGGGCACCGGCTATATTTACACCCATGAGGTGTTCACGTCACATTCCGTTAACCAGGCAAACAAGCCCACGTTTAGCCTCCTGACTCTTTTACCCCATACAGTCTATTATAAAGTCTCATTTGGCTTGATGTGGCGCTGCACCCGCCTCATGCTGTGCACGCAATTTTCAATTAGATCAACGGCAGCAGAACCTGACTTGTCGGCTGTGGTCAACGGCGGCAGACGCTGGTACATGATCACAGGCAGAAAATAACAAATTTATTGTCCAACCACCAGGAAATTGTGATTATTATCAACAGTGGGTAGAAATACTGTGCAATCTTTTATGGAGGCCACATGGTGGCAGCTGGTGACTTTAACAGTGGACTCAACCTGTTCAATCTTCTTTGCCCAGAGATCTACATCTCCCCCTTTTGACTGGGGAGCTCAGGATAACTTTTTTCTGAAAACATCAATTGCAGACCTTGTGTTTTGTTTCAATGTAAAATTGTTTTGTTTTTTTTAAATACACATATTGATGGGTTTTTGTTTTGTGTTTTCTTCAAGGTTTAATGACATTTTTTTGTTTTTTGGTGGCCTTTTTGCAAAGAAAGAAAAAAAAAACAAAAAACACTGTTTCCACCGTGCTTCAGTCTGACCTTATCCACAGTTTGCCACAAAGCTCTCAATCCTTAGAATTATTTCAACTGGACCTTGGTTCCACCACATCCATGCAGTGGGCAAGCAGGGAGATGCTGAAAAGAGTGCGTGAGTGGATAATTTGTAAAGGGAAATCTGAAGAATGGGAAGCAATCAAATATATAGATTGCCTCTATTGACAGAAGAGGCTCTCTGTGAACGACTCCCTTCCTTTAGATCCACCCCTGGTCTGCAGCTCAGCTGCGGCAGAGAGCTCCGCCTTTGAAATATGTATGATTCTGGCAAAGAAGCGGGAGACCTAAGTGGGAGAGGGTCGAGGGTGGAAATGCAGCGGCGTGCCGCTGAAGTGACTTGCCTGACGTACTAGTTATTTCACGTTGGCTGACACCTGATCAGCGTGACACATTAGTAACTCACCCCGTTGCTTGCGACTCAGATCAAAGGGGTTATCTGCGTAGCGAGCGTGAAACACGGGTTTTTGACGGTCGGAGTGTAAGTGGAGGCTTCAAAGAGATCGACTCTCACAGTGTAGTGCGGCTGTCCTGCATTCATGATGCAAAAGACTAAGTGGCAGTTTAACGTGGAATGGGGACTTATCAGAGGATATCATGTTGATGAATTGTGCAGAGGGAATTTTACTCTTCTCACTGGGCTGATGGGTCTGTTTAAAAAGGCCCTTTCATGTCCCATTCATTTTTCTTTTGCAAGGACCTGAACATGAACGACAACAGGTTTGCCTTGTGTCCTAATGTTCTTTGAAAGATCCTTAGGCCCAATTCATTATCCTGGGTGACAAACCCTTGATTTCCAGAGATTGGCCTTTTTAGCCTTCATCCCTCCTGCTTTATTGGACTGCAGGAAAGGTGTTGGTGCCCTTTGTGATGCTTTTACCTAAAGCCACACTTTAAAAGTGGACCAAACAACGAGAAGCATTTGGGGAACTTGCACGACAGTTACACTAACTCATTATGTCAGAAAACACTGTGGGAGTGACTGTTGCATTATTATGGAGCTTTTTCGGCAACGTTACCGTTTTAATTTTCTCATTGCAAATGTCTTGAATGATTGTAGGGATAATTGAAACAGACTACTAAAATGTATTTCGTCCATCCATCTGCCCATCCCTCCATCCAGTATCCTTGGAAGTTGGTGTTTGGAGTGTTCGGAGCCCGGTGGCTGTTCTTGCATCAGTGATCAGAACAGGTGGATTAAAGCTTTGATTACTGAGATTGCTTGACTGCGGCCACACCTGCTGTGCAACCTCTCTCTCTCTTTCTCTCCCTCCCTCTCTCTTTTTCTTTTTCTCCCACAGCATGTTTCGCAGGTGGGGGAAGTGAATAGGATCTTCCTTGAATTCGAAGCAGATGAATTGCACAGGTAGAGGCAAAAATGCTTGACTTACTTTGAACAAAAAGCAAAGTTTGAATTTTCTGAGAAGCAGTAGCTGAAGACGAGCGGCTCTCCACTGTGAGGCTAATTCATATGACACATTAGATGGGAGTCTCTCTAATGTGTTTAATGTTTATGACAGAGCAGTGAACAGAAGAAGTAGAACTTGTATGTTTGTTCCATTCTTATGACTCTTTCTTAAGGCTGATTGTCAAAATTCAAAAACCTGTTCATACATGACAAGCTTGTGTCAATAAATTAAATCGGTGTTTTAGTTATTTTTGTTGATCAGATTGAAAAAAAAATATCATCCCTTTAACTGTTTGTTAGTTCCAGTGAAGAGATGACCCACTTGGTGAATCACTGCAGTCAACATGTACTGTATATAATTTTCTGCTCACAGTCAGTAATTAGTGTTGGTCCAAGCAAAGGCATGTTTCTTTCCGCATTAATTTGCTTTGTCAAGTCATTTATCCATCCATCTGCCTGTTTCATTTCATTTGGGTGGTCTCTAAAGGGCATTCAACCCTTTCCCCCTCACTGTGTCCACGTGATGGGAGCCATAACCAGGCCAAATGAGATTCACAGTATATCCCCACGGCGAGGCCTGAGTGTAATCCGCCTCCTACTTCTGGGAAACCACTAAAGGGATGAACACAGGAGGGACCCTCATCTGGTTCTTTTTGATAAAAGGAACCAGCTGCTCGATAGAGAACACGCACACCTCAACTTAAGCTCCCTTCTGGAGGCCCGAGATCCTTATGCAGCCATCCTACTGGCCGAATCCATTTCAGCCTCTTGCATCCTGATCTCATTCTTTCAGCCACCTGCCAGAGCCCGTGACCACAGGTGGGGGATTGTACGGTCAATTGGAAGATTTAGCTTCCAGCTCAGCACTCCTCCCGCCACAACTGTAGGAGCCCCACAAAGCTGCTGATGCTGCACAACGCTTCCGCCTTATTTTTCCATGATGACTGAGTGAGACTTGTATATTTTTTAAAATACCTTTGACTTATATTCATAAGGCTCTGGTGCTCCAGCCTGTAGGGGGCAGTCTGCTGTTTTTTTGGTAGAGTCATGGCATCAGGCACGACAAAGTCCCTGGTTCCTCACGCCAAGGATCCACGGTTCCACTGTGTATGACTTAATGCCATGGCATTTGTGTCCAAAGCAGGGTTTTTACATATTTGACTTAAATGATGAACACGAGTGGAGATGTCTGAGTTGTCATAAGCTATCCTTTTATGATTGGCATTCAATGTGAGCGCACGAGAAAACCTCAAATTTTACAGAGAAAGAGAAATAATAATAGCATTTCCAAGTTGTGAAAAGTTGTGAAAAGTTGGGAAAAACAAGTGTTTTTCCTTTTTGATGTGTATTTAAAGTCATTATTCACCACTTTTAAGGCACCAAGCCAATAAATAATCATTATTGGCTTAAGGCAGTATTTCTATGCAAGAGAACATTGTCCTTTATTTATCTTCAGATCTTGCAAAATTATTCTTTATTCCAATTCCATTTCATTCAAAACCCAAGTTTGGTTTCTCTTTCCAGTTTCCTTTTCATTTTTCCGCTTCTGACTTCTTGGATGACCTTATTGCTCCTGCGAAACGTTTCCACCCTGTGTAAAGTCACGCTTCTCGCCAGTCTGATGGACAGAAGTTTCTGAGCAGAGGAAGGCTGCTTAATAAAACAACAAAAGACCATCCAACTGCATAATTTGTCCAAAAAAAAATCTTTGCACAATTTGAGGAGAACTGACAAAACTCTCCTCCTACCTTTTGTTTCTTCTGTCTGTTGCTTGAACTAGATCTCTTGTCTCAACCCTGACAGGACCACATGGTTCCACTGACAGGTGTGTCGAAGGATAAAGAGAACACACACAGTGGCGTGACGTGCACACACACACACACATGCACACGCAGGCGCACACACAGACATGCGCCTCTTGTCAGGCCTCCCTATAGACCTGCTGTCTGCTGAGGGGCAGATGAAGGTATAGCAAAAGGAAAAAATAATCCTGTGTCTGTGTGCAAGAGAGTGTATGTGTGTGTGTGTGCGTGCGTGTGCGCGCCTACAGTATTTCCTCTGAGACAGTCATTACGTGGTGTCCCACTTTGGGAATACACTTTTCCCCCCTCTACCTGCCATTTCAGAGAAAGCGCCATGACTGCTTTCTCCTTTTTTTTTTTTTCTCCTTCAGTCCCCGGAACACACGCCCACGTCTTCCTTTGAGTGGCTGCATAAAGTTTGCACACGTTTGAGTGCACGGACACACAACAGCATGCATGCACCGTCCCGGTAACTTTTTTTTGTAGGTCAACGCCTCTAGGGTGGCCCCAACTTACACTCAGGTGGAAACACGATGCATATTTCCAGATACACGCAGCCTAATTAGGAAAAGAACAAAAAGATTCCCACATACCTAGAGTTTCTAATTACAGGAAATACCTCATTTCCACCCTCATACCTATTCATGACTAAAATAGACATTGCAAGCAGGGGAAAAAAGAGAAAAATCTTGAAGTACAAAGTAAGATTGCACTTTGCCTCAAGTGATTCCTCTCTGCCCCAGGGTGAAGGACCACCAACACATTAGGAGGTTCAGATTTAAAAAAAAAAAAAAAAAGAACATTTTTTTGCCAGTTCATATAGGATAGGAAGAAGGTTTCAGCCTTAAAAAATAATAAGTAGAACGCAAAGTCCAGTACTTTCTCAAACACTGGCATCTTATTTTGTTTCCCTTTTTTTTTTTTTTTTAAAGGTCACCTATTATACTAATTTTCGGGCTTTGGTATTTGATGTCTGGCCCCTCCAGAGCAGCAACACACGATTTTTCGCGCTGAAAGCTTTTTAGATTTGCGTATCTCGCGGCTCGTTTCCTTGTATTTACTGCATCCCGCGAAAACGCTCTGTTTCACTTCACTCCACCCCCGGCCTTGCCGGTGTACGCCCCCGCCCGGCCCACTCCGCCGTGATTGGTCACGCTCTTTGTCGCTGCTGAGCCTCACTTCCTCAGTGTGCCGGTGCGGGAGTGACGAGTAAACGGCAAACTTTATGAAACAGGCACAATTTAAACACTCACCGTCGTGAAGGCTTCACCCTTTAGCAGCTGTTTACCAGCTAATCCAGCTTCGTACGGACCCAGCGTGGGCTGAATTACGGCCGCAAGGCGAACTGAAGGTTCCTGGACGTTTTTTGTGCCTTCCGTGTCCCCAGAAATATATTTTACTTTGTGTACTGACCGTTTTTTTGTTTTGTATTTTTGCGAGACATTTTAACAGGGCTTAGAATGATTTAGTTTCATACTGTTGACTTGCATCAAAACACTGTCCTAGCAGAGAAAATATGGACGCTGAAACGATCACTTCAGTCATAGAGTCGTTTATTATTAGACACGAATATCTGCACAACTTCAGTCCACACAAAGCACAAAGCAGGAAGAGCTCTATACAACCAATGTTAACATGCTGGCAGCGTGAACATCGCTATAAGGAGCGTACCTTACGATCGCTGCCTCTTCACTTTCGCTGCCAGCGAACACAACACACATAACAAGCAGAGCACGGAGTTAGCGGTGGTGGCTAACAGTTCATCAACACGATTCAGCGGTTGTATGTTGCAAATAGTCTTAAAACTAATGTTGCTTGAGGTCACAATACACTCACAGTCATCATACATGTTTTCAAATATTGCCATGGCTGACTATTCTCTCGTCGTCCACCTCTAACCCTAACCCTAACCCGAGTCGAGCCCGTCTCCCTCCTGTTGCCGACCGGACCGGTGTTCCATCGCATCTGCATTAGGCTGAACAAATCTCCAACATTTTCTCTGTTCGTTCCACTCTGACTGTTGTGGTCCTTGGTGCTTCGATAGTCGCTCGGTATTTTTTATTTTATATTTTTTCCGGCACACAACTACGAAATTGTGTGCCCAGTGTTAAAAAAATCTCTGTGAACAGAGCATTTAGAACCATGCCCAACAATTTGCAGGGCTCACGTCCAAACGCATGAACGTCATTATTTGAGATCGTTTGACGATCGGGTTCAACATTGTAGCAGTTTTTAAAGCTCAGAAAAGTGGAAAAGCATCATAGGTTCCCTTTAAGTGCCTCGCATGTCAGCAGCTGAAAACAGGCCAGCACAGAACAGGGCTGGGGGGCTTCAAGAGGGGGATGCCAAGGGTCTGGCAACAACAGCTGCAAAAGCTCTTTTGGCTTGCGGTGACAGAGCAAATTGCCTGGCTTACTAGAGGCACTTTGAGGGTCTCACTCTCCAGCGGATCCACCAAAGTCCCGCTGGTCGAGTGCTCCTGGTGTTTGGTGTCACCAGCCGGCTTTCGGAAGCTGGGGGCCCTTGAGTGTTTATATGGCTTGGCTCTTGTATTTCAGTGTAGGTGCAGAGATGAAAGGACGGCGGAAAAGCTGACAGCGTGATCTGCAGAAATATTTCAATGTGGACTTGAAAAACTTTCCAGGACTGCAAAAAAAAAGAAGAAAAAAAATCCTGGTAAAATCCTTGGCATAAGAGAGCCTGAGGTGTGAGGAGATAGTGGCTCCCACGGAGAACTTCATGCAAAAACCTAACGAACAAAAACTCATTTGCACTTTCTTGAAGGTTTATTTATGTGCCTCTCTGCATGCTTCATCCCAATTCCTGCAGTAAGTGAGAAATCTGTAAGAAGCACAGTGCTGTTGAAAGGGCTATGGCGGTGGCTTGTTCTGATAAGAGAGGAACGGACCTGTGAAGTAGTGAAGAATGAATCAGCAGTTTTCTATCCCTTTCAAAATCTGGAGTCAGCTTCCCTAATTACAAGACCAAAGCGCTTTGAAGGAGAAAATGATGCTGGAGAATGCGGCGGATATCGATTTCCTCAAAGATCCGACCAAAGAGCATCAAAGTGAGAGACACTGGCTTACTTTTCGCCGAGCTGTTCTACTTTTCCCCATCCTACCTTCAGCGACACGGCTGACCATGTCACCAAAGAGCTGCAGAGGGGCAGGAGGGGCAGGTTTGACGTCACGCTAAGCCAAAGTTAAGGCTCACTGTCTCCAAGCTTAATTATTTATGACTTACCTGGCGCTGAGCTTCGGGTCAGAGCTCAGATTTGTCCTTGGCAAGATCAACTCTGCCGGTTTCATCAGAGCGCCTTCAAAGCTCACACTTGGGAGAAAAAAAAAAATCTTATGGGAGTTCTGATGCTTCACGCGTCCACCTGTCTCTAGCCGAGCCCATTAATTAGCAGCCAGATAGCGAGAACCGGACACGGGGCCGAACATAGTGACGCAATCCAACCACTCATTTTAATTTTCCCTGACTGACAAAAAGAAATTGTCGCAGGCGAGTCGATTGCAAATCCAGTCGGGGCGTACCGATCGCCGTCTTCTCTCGCGAACCCGTCAAGGACATGTGTCAAGATCAGGTACGTCAAAGGGTGCTTTGATTCTGGGGACATCAGGGTAGGAGCACATCAAATCCACCTGCAGTCTGGCTACAATAACTAACTAACCCCTTTATTATTCAAAGGTTCTCGGTTCTTTTTCCTAAGGTTAAAGGCTCAGAAACGTGAGTGCAGCACGCACGGCGTTCGTGAGGTGCACTGCCTCTCCAACTAATGAATTTCTCACCACACATGGCATAGCCCAGTCGTGAGCCTTGACGGTGAATCACTGATGGGTGACTCAGAACGTCAGCCGGGCTCGTTCCTAGGAACACCAAGAACCTGGCGATGATCTTTGAAGTATCAAATTGGCAAACAAAGTTTAAAGAGGCAGAAAATAACTGTTGGCAGCGGCTTTTTACTCTAAGAAAAAAGACCCAAACAACATATAACCTTTAATAGTTGTGGGATGTGATAACAAAGGGAAGGCATAAAACAAGGGTATACAAAGGAGTTGGTTGGAGCAGGGCGGAAGAAAAGAGTGAAATGAGAGAGATGGAAGCAAAAGTTTAATCAATAAGAAACACATAGTATTCCTTTTGGCTGTGAAAACGGAGGGAGCGCAACGACTGAAAAGCAAATAATGGATATAGAGCTTTAGTGGGAGCCTGGTAGGAGGTTGGAGGCTCTGCTGAAAAGTTGACGAGACGGCTCATCACAAGCAAGAGCATGAGGACGTCCTCTTGGGAAGCCGGTTGCCTCCGCAGGAAGTACACGAAGGAAATCTTTGTTTTCAAAGCAGTTTGTCGGGAAGTTCCCAGACCAATCAATTACAACCTGGTTCAATATTCACCAGCTTTTCTTCCAAATCCTGAAAGAGACTGTTTGTTTTCATTTAACGAGCTGAGTTCATATGGTCCTGAAGCTAAACGGCAAAGAAACGTTGTTTTTCCCCTGCATAATCTCAGATTTTCATCTTCCATCATCATTTTGTTTTTCCTGTCAGAAAGCAGCATTTGTCATCATTGAAGCGTGACTTGAATGGGGATGTATGGGGTTTCGTCAACAGGCCTCCAGAGCGGCACTGTGCCTTTTGCGAAAACTGGAAGAAGCCCCAATTCATTTCCTCCAGAAACCTCCACAAAGTGAATTTTCTCGCCGCCTAATGTATTTCTAATGACCCAGACGTGGATCTCCAAAGGCCTATGTGACTGTGAGCGGGAATGCGTGATGAGACTGGTGGTTTCAGCCCGCAGGACTGTATGTCTATTAGTCCACTGTTTTGCTCTTGATGGTAATATCTCTGCTGGATGATGAATAATTTATCATTTGCACAGATATCCATGGACGCTTGTGTGAAGAGCCCAACACTTGGTGAAACATAAACAACGTCAGAGCTGAGTCCCACAAGTGCAACTTTTAAGTGTCGATGCAGTCGAAAGTATTACCGAACCGCCTCACAAAGTTTACGACTAGATAGTTCTGTGCGCGGCTTGAAGGGGTGGAAGCGGCTGAAAAAGCGCAGAGGATGACAGGAGGTAGGAGAAGCTACTGTGAGTCGTAAAACAATGCTGCTGAAGGGACGGTGTGGATTTCACTGCAGGTTGGATTTCTCTGGAAGATTGAGGACTTTTCATTTTGATTGCACTCCTTACTGTCTTTGCGAAGATGTCTGTCCAGCCATATGGCTAGTGGCTAGTGGCTAGCCACGGGAGGATGAAGTTCGACTAATGTTGCAACTCTGTCCAGTTACCGTTCACTTCTTTACTTCCTCTTTCTAAACACTCACAATGGGCTCCTTTCCCAAAAAATCCCAAAGATTTCAGTACACCTTTAAGAACTTGTACCACAGACCCATGTGTCGTAGATGCCTTGAAGGTCCATACATTGAACACTTAATCCTTTTCTCTCAGATTAACAGGAGAGCAGAAGTCAGTCACAGGACTATCCAGAGCTGATTAAAATTACAGCTTTCTTTGTGATCAGGTCGCCCGTCAGACAATCGCATTGACCTCCTCTACCTGTTCCCAGACTGTCGGGGGCAACGGTGAGGAGGCAAAGACTCGGAGGGAAGTAGATGAGGGATAATGTGTAACAGTCCGCTTATGGGAAGCACAGCATGGGAATTTTTGAAGAGGGCCGACTCATGCCGGATGAGAGAGGAAGCTGATTATCCACCCTCTTTTTGTGTGTGGGATCAGGATCAGCGGGTAAATCCTCCACTCGATGAGGAGAGTCGAGCTAGAGGAGAGGATAGGCAGGTTGGAGTGAGGCGAGCAACGACAATTAGCCAAAAAAGAAAAAAAGAAGAGGAAGTGCAGTGAGAGCAGGAGGCTGTGTGAGTCTGCAACTGATTCACCTCCAGACCTGGCAGATACCATGCAATCAAGTTGTCACTTGTGTGTGTATGTCCCAACTGACGTGCACGATTATGTGCATGTGATTATATTGCCATTTAACCAGTCGGCTTCCTTGGCCTCTGTCCTAATTAGACGCATACTTCTTGAAAACAGCGTTGTTCCCTTTTTTCTTATTCTCCCCACACCACAGGAGGTCTCTGATGATTAAATGAACTCAGGAATATCTTGCACTAACAACCCACACCGTTCTCGTTCAGCACGGGAGCAAGAAATGCCTGGCCTAATTGTGTGCATTTCTGGATTTGCAAGATACTTATTTGCGGAAGAAATGGAAAGCGCGTGTGGGCATGTAGAGCGTGTGTCGCTCGCGTCCTCTTTGCTGATTGCCACCGTTCTGCTTCTGGGTGCCAGGTTTCCTTCCTGCTGCCTTCTACCTGCAGTAATACAGGAGCCATTAGACGATAACTGAGCGATGAGACAAAGCGGTTTTCATTAAAAAGACATTTGTTGAAAGCCGGAGGGCTTGAAATGATGTAAAGTGAGAGACAGAGGGGTGTGTCTGTCTTGCAATATGAGTGACTCATATTCTGGTAGAATTCCGGCTGTAAAATACTAAACATAAAATCTGGTGCTGAAACGGCGGCTGAGTTTGAGCCAAGGTTTGGTGTCAGCGGAACAAAGCCTGATGAGCATGCAAGTCCATGTGCATGCTGGAAAGGGTTGGAGATCAAGTGACTGAAGGACACTGTGAAGCTGTCAGGTGGATGTTGTGATGAAGACACTGTCAGTGAATTAGTCAGTTGACTTGCACACCTCTCCGGCCAATGGGTGGAGTATATAAATGATACATATACATGATATAGTGATATATATATATATATATATATATCAGTGATTATTTGAATTATTTTTGTATATGTGTATGTATGTATGCATACATATATATATATATATATATATATATATATATACTGTATGTGTGTTGCATGCGTATTTTTTCTTTCAACTTCTCTGTCTCCTTTTTACTGTGATATGGATTCCTTAGGTCTGAAATAAAGGAAATAATGATGATAATAATAATAATGATAATAATGATAATATGTATATATGTATATATATTTATATATATATATGTAAATATATCAGTGATTGATTACTTGTATTACAATGTTGTAAGTGCAAAAAGTGGATTAACTACGCCTCGTAGTTCGCTCAACGTTCACGTCCAGAAAGAGACTAACCTTGAATAACTGATGTTCCGCCTTCAGTTACTGCGTTGCACATTCCCACGTGCGCTGTCTTGTCACTGCAATGAACATCAAAGATTTTCGGCAGAACACTGCTCTGTGGCTCGACAAGACAGAGACAGACGTTCAGAAGTTAAAAGTTAAGCTTCCAAAACAGGAGTTGTTATTCAACTCAGCTTTATGAGAAAATGTATTAATATGTAAATCCTCACCGCCACTTTATGATTGGATTGAGGCAGAACCGATCAGCACAGTTCCAATCCCTCAGTTGGGGACTATTTGATGCTGAAGTCTTGCTTACATCCTTCACTCTGGATGCAGATTTTTTTTTTTTAAAGATGTCTGACCGTATTTTTTTCCCCAAAAAAAGATTTGAATAATTACAGTTGTTTTATAACCTATGCTACAATTGGATTTTCTGTAATATATCTCTCTCAACCAACAATATAGGAAGGACTGTGCATCATGGATGTACAAGTTATGTAAACATGTGAAGGAGATGAATTGCCCACAGCAGCGCTGCTGCTGAGTGCCGCAGTGATTGCCCTCCAGACCTGCTGTTTGACTCCCTTTAATGCAACTTTTCTCACTGCCGAATAGAACACTTTCATTATGTTCCTCTTCCCTGTGTTTTAGCATCAGCTTCCAGCTCATTAAAGTTTTGTTTCTTTGCCCTGTTACATACCTCCCACTTAGGTTGGGTGGATGTTAAACCGGAGGCGATGCAGGGAAACCCGTGCACAACAGGGGGCGTGTTTGTTCAATGGCAATTTGTTTAAAGCCTCCACATTTATCAGCATGCGGTCATTCATAAGGTGTGTTTCACACAGGAACCTTGACTGAAAGATGATATTTACACCCAAATCTGCAAAGGTTACTGTAGTGACGGCCAAATGGATCCAGTCCTGAAGTGCAGTGATATTTTGAGCACGGCTATGGAATGTGCATTTCATGGTGAGAAGAGTGATGTACCCTCTATGTTTTACATCTTGAAAGATTTGTTCTGATTATGTATTTGAGGCTGTGTTCACCAGAGAACTGGACCACGGTTCTGTGCCCCCCCTTTAATGTTTCAGGAGTTTTCTTGTCCTTTACATTGTTTAGCCGGTTCATTAAAGTTTTGGCAAAGAAAATCTAAAGTTTTTGTGAAGGCAAGGTAGCATATTTGTTTCCTTCTAACTGCGGTTCTGCCTTAAAACATGACTGAAAAACATGCAGTTGTTATGCAGACATAGCAGCAGTTTAGTTCTTGCAAGTCATCTGCATAGTTATTTTAGCTTTTTGCTTCAGAGGGCAGTCTTCTCCCTTCATCTGGAGACAGCTTTGTGTTTGGTATCCGGAGGCACTTTTTCCTGGCTGTGAGATTTGTTGAAAAAATAAGCTACTTGCAAGACTCTTTATTATAATAATTAATGTGCTCTATTGACCATTTCCCCAAAAAAATAGTTTGCCAGAAATTATGTTATGCAAGGTTATTTTCTATTGTCATAGTTGGTAAATACTATATGTAATCAACAAATGCTGCAATTTCACAAAGCTGCACATATGTATTTTTTAATGACATTTTAAATCACTGCTCTTGTTTGTTTTCTGGGCAGCACACCTGAGGTACTGGCACATCACGTGGTCTTCGAGTGACTCCCACTAATAGCTTCCAGTAGAAACAGAAAGCTCTTCACGCTCAGCTATGTTTTACCACCATCTCTGTTCTTGCTGCATTTTTCCCTTTCCAACAGCCTGGTTCATTGTGAGAAAATGTTGAAATACACTGTTCAAGGTCCGGATGAGTCACGCTGCCTGTTGGTGCTTCTTCTTTTTTTCCCCCCACCAAAGCCTGATGTAGTCTACATTAAATGTGTTTATTTTGACTTGGTATATGATCCATTGTGGGGAGAAACGTCTGATTGTTGGTGGAGTGCACATTTTAGACTGTGAAAAAAAATATTAAACTGTCATTTCACGATTTATGTCAACAAGTCAAAACTCCAACGTTGAAAACTCATACATAAAAAAAAAAACCAAACCACTGATGAGTTTTTACTGGCAACTATTGCACAAAGCTCTTTCCAGCTCAAGCACCCACACATTTGCACAAGCGTATGGCTGCAATCCTTATTGCAATTCCACATTAAGTTTGATTACCATTGAGAAATCAGGCAGGATGCCCTGATTGATCAACCGCCAATCATTTCATTTGTGCAGTGACCAGTGGTGTCAGCAAAGGGAGACTTGAATCTGCCCTCATCTCCGTCATCACCTCCTTCTCCCTCTTTCAGTCTTCTTGTCGTCTTCTTAAAATCATGAGGTTTGATACGTTGTTGGTTCCCAGCATTCAGGACACAAAAGTGTAATTGGGATCATGCGGATAACAGGTGCAAATGGCTGTTGAAGACACTTTTTTTTTTTTTTTTAAACTGAACACAACCCATTTGCTTGTACTGTAGAAATAGAACGTCCCGATACCACTCCAAATATCCCTATGTGACTTAGCAGTGGCCTGTTATTTACAGGTTCTACCGTGTTTAACCTTGAGACAAATTCGCACAGTTGGTTTTGTAAAATCAGCCATCGTCTTTTGGTTGTGGTGGCGAGGATCTTTATTCATTTTCGAACAGGTTTAAAGCGCAGGCAATCGCGTTCGACTGTCGGTGAGGATGTGATGCGTCACCTCTGGGTCCGATACGTTTAGTGAGTGAAGATGTGCTTAAAAGCCAAGCGACAATGACGCCTTTGTGGCTATTTTTTTTTTTTTTTTGCTGCGGCGGGTAAGTGAGCTGAAGGACCCTGGGGCTCCCCACCACGTCGCCAGGGACGTCCTCCAGCTGAAAGATGCGCTGGATGTGGAGCCGCAGCGACACGTCGTGACCGTCTTCGCTTCAAGCTGCAGGTGTCACTTTCAAACAAACTGTCATGATCCGCGATTTTTATCTGAGCCACAACGCCGACAGCACCGACATCCAAAAGAAATTCCTCCATCTGTCTTCTTCGCAAGCTGGGAAGACCACTTCTAGCGACGTGTTACAGAGTGTTTGCAATTTAAAAGTGCCTAGGGCGAACGTTTCTGCATTCATGCGGGCCAGTGTCGAGATGTGGCTCAGGCTGCGGGGGAAAGATATGGAGAAAGCCATAAGTATACAAAAATAAGTATACATTGTGTAATATAAAAGCCCCAGAGTCACGGTGGCGGACACGGTGGCTCCGCTGACTCAGAGAGACGCCTCAGAGAAGGAAGGTTATCCAGTCATGAAATTACTAAACAAATAGCGGCTTACAGCGACTCCCAGCGCAAACACTTGGAGGGGGTGTTGAGTGTGTGCGTCTGGGGAATTGTAATGATTGTGACGGGGCCTGTCGCTCTGATCAAGATCATGATAATGGCTGGAGGATGTGATGTCTTCATTTTTTGGTGTGACTAGCACCTCTTCTTGTCAGTCAAACTTGCACTTTGAAAAACTGACGGAAAGTCTTTTCAGCCAAGTCAAATTTCAGAATCACTGCTCGTGGGGTTGTTGCTGTTTTAAACCAGCCCACCTGCCGACCAGCATCCTGTCCTGATGATCTCAGGGTTGAACCACTTCCTGAATTTTAGACATTAATGTGATCACTTGTTGCTGTATCTGCCGAGAGTATTTGCCTTGTTGATAAGATCAAAAATGGCATGGCTTGGTGTCGAGAAACCATGAAGAGTGTTTGTAAAAGAAAAATCTATTTTCTTTTTTTTTTTATAAAAGTACATGGTGTTTGAAAAACATACTAATCAAATTTTGAACCAGCTCATACCAGTGATTATTTATTGATTATTTATTGAAGAAGGCCGACTGAAGAAACCATTTCACAAAACTCTCCTTCATTGTCAATCAACATATAATTTTTAAAAACATTTTCTCCAAAATAAGCCCTTCAGAGCCATTATTTTGTTCACCTTGTCATTCCTGAAACACCAGTGCGAGTTTATATTCCATTTTTTTTCAAGCAGCAGATGCTGCAACAGCCACTTCCTGTTCTCTTCTTTGCGCCCTCTGGCATGTAAGAGCACTGCACCGCACAGCACTGCAAACTGGATACTCAACTTGAAGAACGACCGATTGCGTCTTCATCCGGGAGTTTGGCAAGATGGACGTTCGAGATTTTGCGACGATTTTGAGACGCCAGCCAAAAAGCAAACAAACAAAAAATGCATCAAGCACGTTTCTTCACCTCTTTTCCACTCTTCCCGACTCTCTTCCCGTACCTGCCTCCCCGCTCCACTCGCTTCACCAAGTGTATCGTCTTGCTGCGGCGAACCCTCGCCTCTTCAACTTCCAGGGTCATTTCCCGCCTTCCTCCACCTCTTTAGAACTTCTACCACCTGCTCCCCGCTCTGTCGGTAGGTCGAGGTGTCATCTCCAAACATCGTCCGTGCGGATTCCTGTCCAACATCGTCCGTCAGCCTGTCCGTCACCGCGGTGGACAAAGACGGAGCTCAGAGCTGACGCACTCTGCCCTGCACCGCTCCGACACACTCGTCTGCCACTCCAGACTTCCTCCTACACCGCCGCGGCTCCTCTCCCGCCACCCTCTCATATGCCTTCTCCAGATCTGTAAAGGCGCAGTGTAACTCCCTCTCATCCCCTCTGCTCTCAAAGCAGCAGAGCCTTTCCTTCCACTCGGCCACGGTCACGTTTGATTCTCAGGCGCGGGCGGCGTCCTCGCTCGTGCAGACGGCCTTCTCTACTCTGAGAGATTTTAAAGAGGTGTTTTTGAGCTACGGAGCTGATTTAAGCCGAGCGCTCCCTGAAAACTGACACTTCAATGTCAACATCTGGGCTGCGGCAACATCGGCGCCAATGCGAGCTCAGCCAGAAGCACCAAAATAATTACATCCCCAGTTAACATGCTGCACTTTTTACAGGCAAGTGGAAGTGTGACAGAGCTTTCGTTTATTTCATTCTTTATTTATTTTCCTGAAACCCCCAGTTGTTTGTCTTATGCTTAATGGAGGACAGTTGGCCATCTGTGCGCAAGATGGATTAATTTGTCAAAACAGGCAATTTGTCAAAATACAGTTTTGGTCTCATTTTCCACTCTGTTAATGGGGGATGAGAGAATCTGTCTTCATGATCATTTTCACCATCATCTGCGTGAAAATCACCTCAGATTTGTGTTCATGTCGGAGACTCAGCGCAAATGCGGCTGCGGCTCGTTGGCATCACAGCCGAGTTTCTATTTTCTTCACCTGTAAATGATTGTAGTTGCAGTATAGAGTAGAGTTTTTTTTTAAAAAATAGCAAAAAAAAAAAACAGTATTTATGAATAATCAGCGACCAACAGCTCTGTTTGCTGAAGGATCTGTTAAATGATCTTGACCTATTTTTCCTTCCCGGCCTCCATATATTTATTCTCTGTCATCCTCCGTGTGCACTTGTTTATTTATATATTTATTCATACATCCTCCCCCACCTATCCACCCCAAATGGATTCCCCTCCGGAGGTGATTTCAGCCCTCGTCCTGCCGCCCTGTGACGGGTGGGACCCTGAACTCGGAGTCATAATTCCCTCCGTGGTCACCGGTAGGGGGAGGTGAGGGCGTGGATTTCAGCCCCGGGAGTTTAGGGCTGTGATGTAATGCAATTACTCACCGCAAATGACCCTTGTGACAGGTTGCCGGGGTGCGATGGCGAGGAAGCGCGAGACCACTGTCCTGCCTCGTAACTCAGACGGAAGATGAAGAGAATTTCATGGGAGCAAGATGGCGGCGCGCGATCGGATAGGGTGCGTTTGTGTGTCAGCACGTCTCGGGTTTTTCCTTTTTTTTCCCCAGAAAGGGATTTTTATTCTAGAACATTTTAAAAAAAAAAGGTAAACAGTTAAATCTATAAAGCTCTTGCTCTCAGGGTTCAGCTCCATTCACTGCAGACCCAATGCAAAGATGGAAGCAGACAGGCTTGTGTGGCGGTGTGCTTTTTTTCACCGTAATTAACTCGACCCGCCGTGCAACTTGAAGTTCTGTCGCTTACCGGGCTCGTGTTCATGTTGAGAGCTGAACGGTGGGATTGACAGCCACAGTGAGCTGGTCACGGGAATAGTTGTCACCGCCACCGTTAAAAAAAACTGCTTAAAAACTTAATCTGTGCAATTTAACTGCTAAACCTTACAAGCGATATTGGGACAGTGAAGTTGTTGTTGTTTTTTTTTTTTTTAATTACTGACAAACAGGGGGGAACCTGACTCTTGACTCACATGAGTTTGATCACAGAAACATCCAGCGAGTGGCAGCAGAGTGGAAGAAAATGCCTCATTGATGTCAGAGGTCAGAACTGGGCTGGAGACCATAGAATGGCAACAGGAATTCAAACGCTACACCATGTACTAGCAAGACGGAACTACGGTAAAAAGTGGCCTGTGTGCTTGAATGTGTTGTTTCCAAGGGGAGTGAACTTCCTCTGGGAACAACCTCATCCAGGCTTCGTCTTCCGGAGGGTAGAGGGCAGGATCGATGCCTGCTGCGGCCTCCTTCCGGTAGCCACCTGGTGGTGGCGCTGCTGAGGGGGGCAACGAAGGTCCGACAACTTGTGTCCTTGGAGGACGACGAAGCGGAGGTCCTAGTGCTTCGTGTGCGTGATCTGAAGGGCCTCTGTTCCACGTCCTGCCTTCGTGTGTGTCTTCCCAGCAGGAGGCATCTGACGCACGGGTAATAGACTGGCTTTCATCTTCACAGTCGACGACGACGGGGCCCTCTGTTCGCCGCCGCCGGCCTGGCAAGATCCCCACTAGAGGATGTAACTTAAAAAAAAGAAAAGGAAAAAACAAAACACAAATGGATTAATGAGTGATGGGGCAGACGAAAGGCTTTGTGCACAGCTCAAGTGCCCATTTACCCTTAAGTAATTATTTGGCTTCCGCTTTTAACGGACGCGTGAGCAAGTGAGATAAATCAGCGCTCACTTGAGAGATGCGAAGGGATTGGGTGGGTGAGGGGGGCTGTTGGGCGGAGGGGGAGTGAGGGACAAGTTGACAGAATGAACGCTTACGAGTCTCCCGAGACGAGTGCACTCGCACACACAATTAAGCGCACAAATGTAAATTATCCGAGGACGCCGGCAGTCGATGGCTGGGCGCCGCAGCTCAAACCAGCCGTAAAATCCAACATGACCGGGCACGTGTGCTTAGAAGGAGAAACAAACAACAACAACAAAAAAACAAAGCAAATGTTACGGTATCACTTACAGTGTGTCACGATCGACGGGTTCTGCCAATTAACGTATTTTCTCGGCATGCGAAAAACAATTAGAATGGCTGCGGAATAAGAATAGCTTTAAAATGAAGCGGAGGGAAAAATAAATGAATTGATCAGAAGGAGCAGGAGTAAATCCAGGTGTACACACACACACATGCAGACACACAAACAGGCACACACGTGGTCACAGATAGTTTGGAGCTTGGACTTTGATTCGGGCACTCCAGCTGCTGTCACTCAGCTCTCAGAGCTGTAATTTCTTCTGAAGGGAGGCCGTCTGAAAGGGGACACTTTGTCAGCCTTGAACTTCTGATGGAAATTCGCCGTTGGCGGGAATTGCTTCCTCTGTTTTTCAGGCTGCACTCTGTGCAAAATAGACACAACAATTTAAGTTACCTGAATAATTCAGAACCATATGAAAATACCTACAATAATGAATGGATGAAGTATCTCGTTGCTGCGCCCATGCACAATGATTAACAAATGCCATTCGCTAAATGAACACGTGCAGCCTCCCCCTTTAGTTTTAATTTGTCATTGAATCTGGCTTTGTGACATTGCTGCACTAAAACCCTAAAACCTTTGTCTGTCTGTGCTCTCGTGCCTCAGAACAAAAACAGCTGGCTGATATGGAGAGATATGTATCATTGACTTTACTTATCAAATGATATTTCCTGATGTTGAACTCCGGTGAACTGTCGTGAGCAGAATGTGTTGATCTTTTCACACAGAGCGTCACGTCATAAGCACCTCGGTGCCTCGAAAAGGCACGACAGAGGTTCCGAAAATCACAATTTTTCCTGGGAAAATTATATTTTCATGAGCCCGTTTCCTCCGAAATGTGCTGACGGTCCCGCCGTCTCGCGCAGGCAAACATGCCCTCTCATTAATTATACACAGCCGCTGTGTATACATACGCGTACTCGTGTTTTTTCGTCTTCCTCCGATTGCGTGCACGCTCATGTGCACTCACGCCTTCGACGCGGCCTCCCCGCTGAAGTGTCCGTGGTGCAGCAGCGGGGTGATGGAGGGCGAAACAAATGAGTTGTGGCGGCTCGGCTGAAGTTGCAGGATGCAGCAGATTCGCAATGTAAATATTACCGACGGAAAGACAGAGGGGAAAAAAGGCAAAATCCTGGTGATGCCTCGCCGATGAATTCTCTTTTTTCCCTGAGCGGACGGCACTCAAGCTTCAGTCGGCCGCAGACTCACTAAATCTCAAAAGTGCCACCTTTTGTCACTGTCAAGACTTTTTTGTAACCGTGGCCTTTTGACAAAGACAGAAACAACAAAAACTTTGCTGAGCCGAGAGCACGTCCACGATGTCGAGTTTTTGTGTTTTTTTTTTTTTTTCACGATGCCTCTCTGTCACATAAATGTAGCTCAGTACATTCTGAAAATCCAGCGATGGCTCCTGTTTCTGAGCATCAATTTTCCTCAGTTTAACCTTCGGACTGCGAGACTGTTCATTCTTTCGCCGGTCGCGGGCACAGACTGTGCTGTGCCGAGGCTTATTGAATGCAGCGACGATGACAAGGACGATGCACAACAGTGCCGGAGGGCAGGATGGCGGTGGGCGTGGATGCTGCGCGATGCCTCGGGCAGGAGGGATGGGAGATCTTCTCCAAAGCCTCCTGCTCCACCCGTCGTTTTGATCGGGAGACTAGGGCGGATCTTGAACACGGTATGTGGGTGTGCGCACGTGTGCGAGGGCGTCGGAAAGACCGAATCGGAGTGGAACACACCTCCAGTCCCAAGGCAAGAAGCCAACTCTGGTCTATCGCAAAAAACTTGATTCTCCTTCGGCTGATTGACGGACGAAAGGGAGGAAAACACTACAGTTTGCTGCGTACAGTTTCACACGCGCACACACTGTCACCACCTCCATGTGATTTCTTCTGAAGTGCCATCTCTGTCTGGACTGCTCTTATTTTACACCATCTGTGGCCTTTGATTTTTATTTGGTGATGGAAGTTTTTGGAAAATATTGCTGCGAGGACTCGGAGAGACGAGAAGTGAAGATCAGATGGTGCATTTTTTCCAGCATCTGTTTGAAATTTTGAAGCTTCTACGCTGCTCTTCCTAAAAAATAGGATAGGAAATACCAACAAAATCAAAACACTAGCATGGAGGCCAGAAAAAAATTATTTTGAAATAAATGATCTTTGACTTATCCATCAGAAGTCATCTGCAAAAGTGCCTGTGGAACGTCTTTGGAAAGGCAAGTCATGAACTAAACCTATTTCGCTTAAGTGTAAAAGACTATTTCTAACTGAAGAAACACTAAAAAGAAAGACATCTATATCTGATCTATATCTAGCAATTATAGTTGGTAACACACCATAGTTAGTGAAATAACTAATCAGATTTCCTCACTCCCAATGGAACCATTTATTATCGGTTGCCTTGCGCTGCCAGTGCTGCTGCCGTTTAATTAACCTTTTGTCTAAGCTGGTCATGTCTTTAATAAAGGCCGTAGGGCTGTTATTTGCTCCTGTTGCAATGAGGAGGCGTCTGGGTAAAGCCCACTCACAGGTACCATCCCTTTCCTCCCAAGGGATGATTAGTTACCTCAGAGTGGTTTGTTCAACATCTATTCAAAATAAAATTCAAAATCACAACACGAGTAAAAAATAAATGTATTGTACTGGCAGGTCTTGATTTTGACCTCTCTGGCTTTAAAGTTTTCTGGACAACCCACTACTAAGAAAAAGACGTGAATTCATATTTTCCCTCTTGTCATTGAATCGTGTCATTGCTCAGGTATAAAGCTCGGCACACATGTTCTACTTCTCGATCCTAAGAATGGGAGTTTGCTCTGACCAAAAGGGCCTTGCGCGTAATCATTATAATTGAACCCCTAAAGAAAGAAAATCCCATTAGCGATCCTGCACGGAATTTCACGTGGCTTTAATCACAGTGGGTGTAATTCGTTTAAGTTAAGGTAGCTCGAACAGTGGCACCATCTGAGCTGCTGCAGCGCCGTGTTATAAATTATACAGTATTATTGAAATCTAGATTGGAAAAAATGAAATTAACTTAGCGGTTGATTAATAAAAGAAGCGGCTAATTACATGCTTAAGACGCTCAATCATGTCATGGCTGATGGGGGACTGTTGATGCCCTGGATATTGGAGATCCATCTATTTATCACCCTCTGGCTGGGCTGGAGGGAGGAGGAGCTCTGGCCACTGCAGTGGGCTTGGTTTTGTAATGTGCTGCACTCCACAAAAAACCTTCCTGGGACCTTTTTTATTTTAAATATTCCTCATTTGCATAAATGATTTCACAGCATTTTTCTTTGACATCCTCCCCATCCCCCCATTGTTTGCTGATGGTACAAGTTTTGATTTTATCATTTACCCACTTACTTTATATGTGCAGTGGGGATGGCAGAGGTACATTAGAGATAAGGTTTGAGCATCAGGAGAGAGTAGAGAGATTTCCCCAGCCTCTATCGTCGACGTCTTAATGGATGAAGCATTTAAATAGTAAAAGAGAGAGAGAGAGAGAAAGGTCAGTGTTATTTACAGCAATAATAACGGCAAATCCATTTGGGGTCGTCTCCAATCTCCGAGGTTTCACAGTCTCCTGTTCATTAGCTCAAGTTACTCCGTGATCCATCATTTTTTGAACAGTGGTGTCCTCACTCATCTTTTAAGTTTATCTGACTTGCTTCAAAAACACAAAATTAGGTCAAACTTAAAAAAACCAAAACAAAAACAAAAAACAAAAAAACAAAACAAAAAAATCATTTGTTCTTTCATTTAGAAAACGGAAGTTGTCAATTGAGGAATTGCTGTACATAAAAATCTGCTCAACTATGCATTTAGTAACCAAAATATGAATTGATCACTTTTTTGTCACTAGATTTGACATTTTAAGTATGATCATATAATGCTTTTGAAGTTTGATTCAAGCCATATATCCTTTTCTCGTATCTTTTGTTTTACTCCTAGTTTGTAATCTTTTCCTGTATAGTATTTGTATGAGTTTGGATATCAATTTCATATTTGACTGCTGCCTGTTTGTATGAAAGATGTGTTTTATTTATCATTGTATTTTATCTTTTTTATTTGAACAGACTGTGGATCAGTTATTTATGCAAGTGGCAGTTTCACCTTTGCTGCTATGTCTGAACAGATTGATTCATTTCAGTGTGACAGATCATTTATAACTCAAAAAAGAGAAGCTGACATAAATTGGTTTTTGGAAAATGAATGAATGAGTGGGTCTGTGCTGAGGCACGCTGCACGTTGGAGCTGGAGATTCTCCGTCGTCCTCTTACAGTTCAAAGACATGCAAGGCTAGGCTAGGCTAGGCTAGGCTAATCAGCAATTCTAAACCGTTCGTAGGTCTGAATGTGGGTGCAAGTGTTTGTTTGCTCCTCTGTGTTGCCCTTCTGATGAACTTCTGACCCTCTCCTCCTCCCCCCAAGACAGCTGTGATTGGCTCAGCTAGCTTCTGACACTGATTGCAATGTAAACAGCACTACATTTTTCTTGTCCCCCAAAGTTCCCTAATAATGAGGACTTTCATCGCTTCAAAGTCCTACCGCAGGAAGTTATGGTCCTGCTGGCTACGTTAAATAATGGAGGACGTGCCTTCCTGTGCAAAGAACTGCTGGACTGCTTATTAATCTCATATTTGCTGTCTCTACACATTTTTTACCCCGGCGCAGCCGTGGAGGTCCGCTGAAGGTAGTCTTTCACACACCGAAGCGCCGATGCATTGCTTGGAAATAATTTCCAAGCAGAGTAATTTCTGCTCCGTCTGAATTGTTAGAGGTCACTAACCAGCTCATTAAGCAGACCCGATGTTGCGCCGCTTACTTTTAAATAACGGAGCGTGTTGTCAAGGCTCTGGCTCAAGGCAGAGGTACCATATTATAGCCCTTAACGTTCTGTGTTGTGCGTTCCTCGACTCCAGTGGAGCAGCCTTGCTCAGTCACTTACCGCAAAGGTCATCTGCAAAATTGTAAATAGATTCACTTGACTCTTTCTTGTAATTACTGTATAGTTTATTTTTTGTATTGTTTTTAATGCTGTAAGGTGCAGTTTCCCAATTTAGGAATCAATAAAGCTTAGCCATCTGTTTGCAGCCTGCTGCAAAAAACTTTGGTTTGGCTCTATATGTTATCGCTCCTGCATGAGCGTAAACAGACAAAAACAACAAGGCTGTGATGCCGTCTCACAGAGGTTGAACCAGCTCCCTGCAGTTGCCTCTTTGTGACATCACAAAGGGAGTTGTGCTTTAAGGCCCAGAATTGACCCTGGCGGCACAATCGTAGAATCGTGGATTTTACATAATCTGGGACTTTTTTAAACGCGCTGCAGTGAGTGTGTTTCTACATTTGCCCCTCAGCTCATGAGAGGTGAGTGGAAGGCATTTCAGCCGTCTAGGGAGGTTCTGAAACCAAAGGTTGGCTGGGTCAGTGAAACTCAAGCTCTGCTTCTCGCTGTCTGCCCTCATCAGCTCCTTCTTGACCCGCTCCGTCCTCTGTGTCAAGACCTCTCTGTAACTCCGCCCCCTTGTCCGTCCTGTCGAGTTAAAAGGTTCTGAATCCCTCCTATTGGACGCCACATTGTCCCTTCCCGATAGAACCACGTGGGCGCCCAGCACACTGAGGCCCTGTCCACACGGGAACGTTGCCGTTTTTTGTTTTTTTTCCCGGGGTCGAAAAAAGTTGCGTCCACATGCTGGCAGATGGAACCGGAACAGTGGGTGAAAACGATGTAATGCGTATGCCACACCGAAACGTGGCGCTGTTAACAGACGCTGACACAGCCACCGGACCCACGATTTAGAAAGAGGGCATTTCCGCCACACACTAAACACACAGAAAACAAAAATGGCGAGTAGCAGAAAAAAAGTGAGTCTGAGGTTTTGTGAGGTTTTGTAGTAATATTGCCAACAAATCTTGAAGCGCCTGCGATACAAAGACAACTCCGCTGGCCGCTATCGTTGTTGTTCGTTCCGCTGCATGCCTTGTTTTTTCTGGTCACATGACAGTGACGGTGCGATGACGTCATCGTTTTACAAGGAAATGCCGTTTTCACTGTCCACATGGCAACGATGTGACAACGGCGAAACGGCGTTGTCTCATTTTCCCACTGTGGGACCCGTTTTCAAAAAATACCGTTTCGGGGACCCAAAAAACGTTCTCGTGTGGACGGGCCCTGAGACCTGCTCTTCCGCCGCGCTCTTCTGTCTTTTTTTTGGGTCCTTGGCTGCCTGACCTGGCGTGTACCGGGTTGCTCGCCCGAACCGCCTCCCCCTGCCCTCTCTCGCCTCCTCATTTCAATCCCCGCCTCGACCGAGTTTGTTCTCGAGAAAGATGGATGGATTAGCGGCACCGCATTTCTGCATCCGGGTCACATCGTGCTGCCGGCAGCCATCACAAGTTTTTTTTTCCCCCCTTAGTTTTTTTCTTGCTTCCATTGCGGAGCCCCATGTGGACGCTCACTCTTCACGGATGACTGACAGGAAGCCATTAACCCTGCGCTCTCCCTCCTTCTCACACGCCTCCTCCGTCACCACCTTCGCACATTCTGAAAAGTCGCAGCGGAAATTACTGTCAAGCCCCCACTTTTGTGGTAATTAGTCATGAAATGTGACACGTGGCGCCTGTGCTCTGTCCTCCTTTTGTTTTTTTTGCACCACCGCCCCGGGTGAAACTGAGCTAGGAGGAGGAAGGTGTATTAGCGGCGTGATTGAGACGGGTGGGGAGGTAAATACACCTGAGGGAGGCAGCTAGCTCCTTTGTAGGTAGTTCCTCAGTGCTGTTGTGTAGTTTGGCTGAATGGGAGGGGCGGCCGGGCCGCTTCACTCCAAAGCTAAAAGCTGGAGAAATCTTAAAGTGCCACCCCCCACCCCCGCCCCCAGCTTTTATCCCGCTTGTTAAATCAGCTTAATCAACAGATAATCAATAAGCTCCATGGAGGTAATAAAAACAAATAGTGGCAGGCGCTTTTAAAGAGCACGAGCTCCGGCTGCAGATGAATGCCCGGCGTTTATTTACTGTGCTGTTTTCTCGGCGTCGCCGTTTCATAGTTAATAGAACTGCAATTATCCAAGGGAAAAAAATAAATCATTTCCTTTCGATCTGCATTTTAATGGTGACACTTCTGAGCGTCGTGGCTAAGGCACGCCGCCGTTTCCTTGGTGATGCAACGTGACTGCGGCTGCTGCTGAACTACTGAACAGAACTCGCACATTAAAACTGGGCTCTGTGCATTCATTAATAAGTAAATAAGAAAAACACATACCCACACAAATTGATGTAGTAGCATGTCATTTAAAGAGATAGTGAACAGTAAAATGTGTATAATTTCCATTCCATATCATGTTCCTTATGATTGTTCGACACTGGTCTCTAACCTGTATTAAGGTTTTATTTTTAAATGTCAAATATAGTTGCAAAAAGCTGCCAGTGAAATTTGACAGGGATTTAACAGCTGATACACACACAAAAAAAATCAAAACTCCACCGCATTGTTAATGAGTGTCCGATGTGAAACCTTTGCTCTCCTCCCATCTGATGATTTTTTTTTGCTCAGTCATTCAAGGCAACATGTGTTTGTTCTGCAGGTGGAGCAGTGCAGCGCTAATTCATTATCATTAGCTGGAGTTAATCGTCTGTGCAAACAGCCAATTCTACAGAGTGAGTCTTTTTTTATTTTTTATTTTTTGTATTTTTTTACACTGCCACGAATAGAGAGGAGAGACAACCAAGATTAGAGGTACCGTGGAAGATTAATGCGTTGGCGCCTGCTGATAGTGTGTCTGCGTCTCAAGGATACACGAGGAAAGTGCAGGCTGTGTATTGATGCACCTCCAACTTCAAGTTATACAAAGCTTTGACACATCAAACGTGTGAAATTGTTTATCTCCTAAAGGGGCAGTTCACCAAATGACAATAAATTTCACCTGCTTTTTACCCACTTAAGTGTCTTTGGAGGCTCAGGTGACATTTTGTCATCCATGTAACATGCATTTTCTCTTTCTGGCATGGCTGTCTGGAAACCCTGGAGGCGGTTGTGATGCTGTAAAAAAAAAAAAAAAAAATCCCTGAAGGTCAGCAGTAGCCCCCACTTACCTCCACGACCTCCTCCATGAATACACTCCCCACCGCCACCTTTATGCCCCTAATTCTTTTGTAAGGTGACTTTGGGTGACCTGAAAAGCGCCACCAAATAAATTGCATTATTATTATTATCATTATCTAAAACCTCTCTTCCCCATTCTGATGCTGGCTTTGAACTTCAGCAAGCCGTCTTCACCACCACGAGTTGCTGCCATGTGATCAGCTGATTGACTTCAATCACTTCAGTACTTCAGCCTTCCTCTGCGTAATGAGTACATTATGCTTTTGTTGTGTCGCTGTTTTCCATAGTCGTCCATTGGGTGGAATTCTCTCTGTCCCATATTGACAAAACAATGTCAAGAAAATAGGTGAACTTTTAAACTTGGCCTGAATTGTTCCTTCAACCATGTTTTCCGAGTGCGTAACTTCCCTTTCCCGGTCCCAGATATAGCAGCCAAACACTGAAACTGCTAGGACTTGGACCAAAAATGCTGGAAATAAAACTTTATATTTGTCTGTATCCAAGTCCCAGGTATTTGTTATGTGTGTAGTGGGCTTTTGACACTTGAGTGTGTGTGTGTGTGTGTGTGTGTGTGTGTGTGTGCGCACGCGTGCGTGCGCGTGCGTGTGGGCGCTCCAAGAGCCAAGTCGGGAGCTGTTATTGCGATGCACTATGCTGAGCAGAGGAGACAGGTCTGAGCCCGCGGTGCTGGGGGGGCCGAGATGGATGTCAGGAGTGCGGGTTAAAATGTGTTTCTGCCCGCTGTTCTCGGGTGATTTCCACAGTGCACTGAGCAGAGCACAGAGTCCTGGCCGAAGGGCACCATTACTGCCGCCGTGTGCAGGAGGGAGCCGCGGCAAATGTACCTGGGTATGATCCACAGTGGGCGGGTGGGTGGGCGGGGGGTCGCGGCGGCGGCTCGGAAAACACGGCTCCACCTCTTTTCTTTTTGCCTTTGTGAGCCCACCTGCATCTTCATCTCTAAACCGTGGAAATTTTCCTCTGACAAAATATCGACTCTGCATCGGTCACATGGCGCCTCCGCACCCTCCCTGCACGGAGCGCCTCACACGGAGCGCCGCTGCGCATCCTTATCGCATATTCAGAGGATGAAAAGCCCAGAAGGCAGGCGATGCTGTAATTGATGCGTATCATCGGGTGTTCTGAATCAGACGTTCTATCTCGGGTGCGTGCAGATGGAGGATATTTTAGGGCCGGACGCAGCACCTGTTTTTCATTACGGCAGCTACTGGTACAAACTTCATCCTGTATTTCCCAGCTGAGCAGTATTGCACACACACACACACACACACACACACACACACACACACACACACACACACACACACACACACACACACACACACATGTTGCAATCAGAAGAAATGGTAGCATTTGACTTGCATCGCTGAGGTCTGGCGCGTGTCAGCGCTACGGATTCATTAGCTGTTTTTTTTTTTTTCTCTGCAAAAGTTTCTCGAATTTTTATTTTTTAGCAAATAAAAAAAAAAACTGCAAACCACCGAATCAGAAAATCGGAACCATTTCAGAGTATTTTTCCACTTCCTGGCCCTAGGAGGATGGGTGAGAACCGACAGCAGAGTCATAATATTCCCTCCAATTCAACGGGAACCACCTGTTTGTCTGCACCGTTTGGAGCCTCAACCACTGTGTGCACACAAACAAACACGAGTGCTCCCTCCCTGCCGGTTGCAAAGCAAAATGGCAATAATTAACCTGTTAGCGGCGGTGTAATTTTCCAGTTGTTGCTGTTTTGTCAAAATGTCACAGACAACATTGAGTGAATCCAGAGGCCCAGAGGCCGTGGGTGGGTTGGCTGCAGAGTCGAGCGAGACGAGAGAACAGGTGGGAAAAGGAGAAGACGCAAGTAGAAAGGTTTGAGGCCGTGGTGTTATATTAAAAATACAACGACGACGCAGAAGTAGGACATAGTCTTTAGCACAATGTGCCATGTAAATTCAAGCTCCCTGAGGCATACCTTTTAAATAAATAAATAAATAAATAAATAAATAATAAAAACCGTGGATTGTCTGTTTTTAAATGCAGAACTAAATGCATATCATTAGCCAAGACAATGGCAGCATTCTTGCCAGTGGCCAGCGCTATCGTTTTAGACCTAGTAAGCTTTCATGTCTGACATTACTAAAAAAAAAAAAACAAAAAAAACAACATCGCCCTCGCACCAGAAACAAGTATCATTAGAAGTATTTTTCAGCTGCAGCAAACTTTGTTCCCACAGTAAATTACAGGTAAATGATGCTAATTTGAATCCGTAAATACTGGGGAAATAAAAACTGATGAGGCTGCCAGCGTTGCATTCACGGCAGAGTGGGTGGCGACGGCTGATTTTTATACAAGTGGAATGCTGGCCTCCGCAGACGGCTGTGTTTGCCACGGGATTGGTTTTTCTCTTGAATTTATTCGATGATTAACAACATCACCTCCTCTAAAGCCCACTGAAAATGAGGCAAAATTTACAATATTGTTAATCATCAAACCACGTGAACGCACGCGCCTGCATGGGCGGTGGGTGTTTTATTTCACCGCGTCATGCAATTCGCTGCGACGCTTGCACGGAATTCGGAAACCCGCGTCGGTTCCTGTTGAAAGAGATGAATAGCGTATCGTCACTGGCTGTGTTTCACATTTCACATCACAAGAACAATTTCGCAGTGGCCTCCAGATGTTTCTATTTTAAAGGTTACTCGTACGTCCCTCTTTATGTTGTGTTTTTACAAGAGTATTAAAAGAATTGAGCGTGAAACTCAGATTTCAGCACTGGAGGCTCTTGAAACTTGGTTAAGTTGTCGGCGGGGCAACAACACCGTGTTCTGTAACCGGCACCTAGGGAGGAAATGGGGAGGGCAGGGTCTGCAGCAAAGATTAATAACCTCGGCGAGACAAAGGATGGCTGTCGTGTCAAAGACGGACACCCTGGAGGCAGGAACAGATGGGGGAGATCAGGACTAAAGTGAACTCCTCCCAACTGTCGGCACGGCGAAGAGGTGGGAAGCTGAAGACACCCCTGGGGTGCTACACCGAGTGCTTAAGGCTTCACTTTGTGTCACCGTTGTTACGACGCTGAATACTTAATGTTCATTGGCCCTGTTTCTTTTTAGTCAGCTGGGAGGAACACTTGAATGCTGTTTTGCATTCGACATCCCCGCCAACTATTTCAGTCAACATGTCATTTGCATGCGGGCAAGCGTGGCTTTCTCTTTTTTTTTTTTTTTTTAACTCTGTTTTGGGGAAAGTCTACCCATACCATTTTAATACATATTACTCTTCAAGGTTAAGTCTATAATATTTGGACATTTTGAAGAACAAACAGCGACATGAAGTAGTTACATTTTAGATTGCAGTGCTCTGTCACTTATGGACCCTTAGGGACTCCGTACCCTCCCTCTCTTGAGCTTGCCAGTGAACTACGGTGGCCTGCGAGCACAAACCTGGATACCTCGTCTACCATTTCTTTGTTGTTGGTAATATACACACACACACACACACATATACTGTGTGTGTGTATATATATATATATATGCCCTGCGATGAACTGGCGACTTGTCCAGGGTGTCACCCTGCCTTCGCCCTAAGACAGCTGGGATAGGCTCCAGCAGACCCCCGTCACCCTGAATTGGAATAAGCGGGTATAGAAGATGAATGAATGAATGAATATATATATGTATATATACAGTATATGTGTGTATATTACATACTGGATCTTTGAAGGTTAAAGTTCCATTGATTGTCAAACATCTTTGGAATGACCCAGCGGGGATCGAAGACACAACTTCCCACTCTCCGGGTGGACACCACAAACTCTCTGACAGCTGAGCAGTTCCCTTAGATTTTCCTGATTATCTAACCTTACCTGAGTCATCTTATAGTCTAGACAGCTGAGGAATTTCTGCTGTGCTACCTTTCACAGGACCCAGTTTTTCTGATGATATTTTGCGAGCCTTCAGTTCTCTTTGAAAGTACCACCTTACCTTGTCGGGGGGGAGGAAGGTGGGGCGTCTCATCAATGCGTTCTTATCTGCTCTTGAGACGACCACTTGAGGGACAACATTGCCTAATGATAATAATCGGCAAGTTTAGTTGGTGCAACAGCATCGAGGCTTTCCTTTCATCAGTATAGCAATTCATCTCTCAAAAATGCCACATGGAGGCACTTTTCAGTGCAGCCTTTGGAAATCTAAAGATTAATTAAAGACTGATGAGGAGTCTCTTCTCAGGTGACATTGATCTTTATATCTTATGGCTTCTGAATAAATCATAGTGTTCCGCAGGGGTCAATACTAACACCGCTTTAATTATATGAACACTCTTCAACTTAACTTCTTGTACAAAGAGGCACTCTTTTCTTGCCAAAAGAATGCAGTGCATCTGTCCTCATATAAGTTCAGTGAAACCACTTAAATCACAATCTTTCACACACTGTCCCAAATAACAATGAATGCTCAAAGATATTTCAAATTAACATTTTTTCCCTCTCAGCACAAACAGTTCTGATGGGTGAGGCTAGAAAGGTCACTAGCAACATAAAAGAAAGTCAATATTTTTCATACCAGGTTAAACCACAAAAAATCCATACATTGCTGTTTCAAAAAATGTATTTCAGAAGGTGGACAACGTTTGGCAATAAAACACAATGAGTGCTAGGAGACCTCCAACAGAAGGGCAAGAGTGAGGGCAAGGAAGTGCAAGTAATCTAATGGGTAGGGGAGGCCAGAATACACGAAGGTGGTAAAAGGTTAACAAGGCGCAGGTGAAACTTATGATGGAAGGGCAGGTAATCAATAAACAGTGAGACCAAAGAGGAAAAGGGAAAAATCTAATCTGTGGTTTACCGTCTTTCCTAAAAATCCCCAAGGCATCAGAATACCTCTGATATCAAAATCTCACCTGAGTCAAATTGGCTTGGTTTAACTTTCTTTGTGGATATTTTTGAGCGTTGTATCACTGGAGGATTTTGGAAAAGAGGCGCTTGACCTCGGCAGGAGCACTGCAAGTCGCAAACCGAATGATGACGAGTTTGCACATTTGTCATGTCCGGTGTCGCCTCCCACTTTTCTTTTCATGTCTGGTATAGATGTTTAGATGTTGCTATCGAGAGTGAAAAGGACAGATGCATTCCTGGGAACAGATTTAATAAGGAGGCTGAGGCTGTTTTATGACTGTGTATAGGACCAATAAATGTCATGTCATTAAAAATATACATATTTCTGAGTTGACCTCACTTGAAAGGCAATCCAATCTCTTCTCGACAGTGCACTGAAAACCTGTCGAGAACTACAGCTTCTTCTACACTGAAAATGTTTCCAGTATCAATAAAGAATTCGATCAAGATGCAAAATCGATTGTGAACCATAACAGCAAACTATGTCCATCAGTAGCTGCGCTTCCATTACAGTTTTCGCAAAATAAAAGCGATATTTCTAAAATTTCGACAAAGTACAATTGTGATTTGCATTTTGTAAAATCATGCGGGACGAGATTTTATGAGAATTATGTTTGATTTTTTCTGTTTACATTTGTTTGCTGTCAAGAATGGTAGTTGTATTTTTCTCTTTGATCACTTGTAAAAAATATTCTGTCCCCTCCTCTGTCCAAACATAACGCGCCATTTTCACTTGAAGTGAACTGGTCACGTGACCACGTATGTCATGTCTGGTGACGTGCAAATGCAAAAAAAATGTTTCCATTACTCTTTTGCAGTATACCTCTATATCGATTCATCTGAAAAACTACCATGAGAGCGTATAAGCCTCTAAGCGATATTTAAGTGGTTTTTCGAAGTTTAGGTTTAGGTTAGGTTTCAGTTTTTTATTGCAATATTTAGGTTTTGCGCAATTCTAGGGGTCATGGAAACGCAGCTACTGAGTCTGTGAGTTAGAAGCAGATGCCGATGCCCAAACCTGTTTAACTTTATGTCTACTGTGGCATACTTGGTCAAACTAGCAACACAGCTGTAATGCCTCTGTACAGTGTGTGCACTTCACGGCCTTGTCATTTTAATTTGTAAAAACGCGATACCAAGTTCTGTAAATCTGTTGTGTGTTTTCCGCAATTGCGATCGTTTCTCGTGCTCGACGGTCAAATTGTGTATTAATGGCCCGACGGTCTCCTAAAGCACTGTTTTGATTTCCCGTGGCTGTGATGTACGAGCCGTGTACAACGTGTCTCCATTGAGCGTGGAAGAGCCAGAGAGAGAGAACAAGTGTTTGTGTGTTTGTTTATGTATGAGTGAGTCACGCTGACGGACTCGCTGTGTGCAACGCAGCTGCTCTGGCACGATGACAGAATGAGGTCGCCCGCCGCGCATCGACAACACACTTATTACGTCAGACGCTCTCCTGCACGCACGCACGCACGCACGCACGCACGCACACACACACACACACACACACACACACACACTTTTTACTGTGTCCCCGAATAAGTCGGCTTGGATCATGGTGAAGTCGCTGGCTGCAGAACACTGTCCTGCACTCACAACATAACACAAAGGTAAAGGAAGGAGTTTTTATGGGGGAGTTCAACGTACGTCCTCGGGCACTGACCGTGCCAGAGACAGCGGCCTTATGGGCACCTTTGCTACTCTCCTGCTGCAATGAGGTGACGCGAGCTGTTGGGAGTGTTTATCCTCAAAAGCACTGCGATTGCCTGGAAGTTGGTATTTGGAGTGTTCGAGGACCCCGCGGCTGTTCTTGCATGGGTGATCAGAACAGGTGGATCAAAGCCTTGATTACCGAGATTGCTGGGCTGCAGTTGCACCTGCTGCGCAACCGCTTTCCCTCGCATTGTATTTTGCAGGAGACATGGAGATGCAATTCCGAAGTGTATTGGAAGATGCAGAATGGATGCCGAAAAAAGGCCAAAATGCTTTATTATGAATAAAAGCAGCAACATTTATTGTGAGGCAGGAGCTTAACATGGGGGATTAAACTGGGGACGAGTTCCTCATGGTTTGCTGCCAGTGGTGAAGCAGTTCTTACCTCAGCTAAAGCCAACTGATCTCCATTATCTGGCTTATGGTAAAAAAAAAAAAAAAAAAAAAACACATCACATTTATTCTTCAAGTTTTCATGGCAGTACTTAGGAGCACTAAGAACAGAATTCTAGTTTTAACACCTGCTGGAGCTGCAACCATTGACCGTTTTCATTTTTTTACATTTTTACTTTTTTCACCCTTGTTATGACGTATATCTTAAAAGTGGGACTTGCGCCTGAAACTCGATCCCATGCAGTTATACCTCCACTGCCTTCCAAGCTTCTGTCGATTGTGCACATTGACTCACTAAACATATTACAACTCTGCTTCCACACATGATGTTGTTCACTCTTGAACCCGCTGCCCCATTTAGTCAGCTATACAGTAAAACGTGTTTTCCTTTGGTCTTCACTCACCACCTCCATGTATTCATTTCTAAGCAGGTCCACCCATCCACTTTGATCGGCTCTTTCCGTTTCAGGAAACCCACATGGCTGACTCTGCCGTTCGGCTTTTTTCAGCTCTCCTGGTTTCCAAACTTCCAACGAGCTTGCAGTCGAGTCACTTGATGTATCACTTTACTCAGAAGGGTTACGCTGACAGACGGTAATTCGAGACTTGTCACACATAGCGGCATGTTTACTTAGTAAATAACAGCTGCATTTAGCCAAAAGTAGTAAATGCAACCCTCGGAGTGGTTTCGCACTCACCTGCCATGTCTTGCTGGAAAGCATATCCATCCACCAGGCAAGGTTCCTCTTCATGCTGGCTCAAATCTCCAGGGTGTAAATGTACACTCAAATTCCTTTTAGGATATGAAAGAACTGAAGAAACTTTATTAATGCGTATTGATCTAAAAGATGATGTACGCAGATTTAAAAGGAAATTGAGGCCTGTGTTTTTCTTTTTCATCATTATTCAGCCAACTTGCTCACAGTTACATTTCTGTAACATAGCGCCATAATAAGCCTGCTTGCCCTGAGCATAGCCACTGGCGCTGGAACATGCAGCACAACCTGTGGGGGAAGTAAATGGAAATACACCCAAGATATAGTGATACATGTGGGAGGAAGAGTGTGACAGGAACAGGAACTCGTGCGTTTGGGAATTCTGGCATTTCTGTTCTTCTGTCCAGTCATGGAAACTTTGCAAGTGTAGTAATTATGGACAGAATATCTGTCGTTTTGGGTGCTGTGAGTCATTACATGTCTCCAGAAGTGAATTCTAATCTGACCAGCGTTTGATGGTTACGGCAGGATGGCAGCCAGCAGTTGCATTGCGTTAAACTCTACCCCTCTGGCGCTCTAGCAGATCTCGCTGCTTTATGTGCACTGTACAAAATCATGCAGAGTCAAATTTCCTTGCCCTCAAGTGCCTGGATTCTTTTCATCTCCTTTGTGCCGCACAATGCTTAAAGGCATTGTAGCACCGTGATCAGAATGCCTTGACTCAACTGTGTGTCTGCCGAGCGACAACACTTTGCGGCTGATCTTCAAGAAATTCCAAAAAAGATTTTAAAAGATGTTATCTTTTTCTTCTTCACCTTTCTCTTCTGTTTGTGTTTTTCAGCCCTACTGCTAACGTTCCCCTCGGGAGTTGCTGTGTTTTCTGTCTCCCAGGCCTGTGTGACCTAGCAGCAGTTTGGCAGAACAGAGTTGTTTGCAGATGATTTGTACCCGCAGCATCTCTGGACTGCTGTGCTGTATCGTCAGCAGATACCTCCCTGCATATGAACTCGGCTTTGGCCAGACTCCAAAAAGAGATCGCTGCAGATGATACATTCTAGCTGCAGGGGGGAGGGAGAGAAGGTCGGCTGGAGGAGGGCAGAGGGGATGGGAGAGTGGAAGGATTAGGTAACCTGAACATTTGATAAGGCCAAAATTGTCTGGATTCCCCCTTATATAATTTAATAACATTATTCTTGTCCCTTGTCTCTTGGGTTTTGAATTTCATTACTTAGATAGCACAAAGTATTGAATGGTAATGTGTGGGAGAGCGATGGAATGAATTTTAATGGAAAGGCCGGCAACAGTCTTTAGAAGTTCCCATATAGTTGTAAAAAAGGGGGCACAGGCAGCGTAGCAGGAAGTGACGCTAATGCAGTGGCCAACAGGCAATCACCATCAAGAAACAAGAGTCGGGCCGGTGTTTGTCTGCTCTGTGTATTTATACCCCGGAGAAAAATGAAGAGCAGCTTGAACAGGTTTGTTTTTCTCCACCGGTCGGCGGCCTCTTCCTCCTGCTTAATATTACCCATGTGCAGGACTTTGAAGATTTTCAACTCAGGGAGATGATTAAATTCAAACTTTTTTTTTTTCCCCCCTCTTTTTAAGCTGGTAGTAACCTGTTAAACTCACGCCCGCGCATTAAAAAACCTCTCCTCCACTCAAGATCATAAACTTTTATGTTCTCGCCGAGAGGCGCTGCATCGTAAAAGCCCCGGCGTCCTGTCATTAACTCTCATCTCCACGTGCACAGCATCGTCTCGCTTGCATCTCGTACGCCGACGCGCTCCTCGCGCTGCCAGGCCTAATAACGTTGCTGCGCGCTGCCTCCGGATATGGCTGACTCTCCGCTCAGATATGTTAGATAATTGGAGAAATTATGCAGGCCTTGTTGTCATGTTCCTGGGATAAGTTAGGCTCCTAGCATTTAAAACATGCCTTTATATCTAATATTAATTGTGAGGGATGTTGTTTTTCAATTCTGTTTGCTGTGCAGGCGTCATTAATTAGTCACATGGCGGTCTTGCCAAAGGCAACGCTCTCTATCAGTCAGGCAACCAAGCATTGGGAGGGGCAATAAAGCTACCGGGTAGAGTAAACTTGAGTGATTGTTTCTGTGTGTGTGTGTGTGTGTGTGTGTGTGTGAGTGCGGGCCTGTGTTGCCATCATACCTCATCTAGGAAAGTGACAACAGGATTGCAATACTTGCGGTCTGCTGGCAATTCATTTGAAATCATTAGCGGGGCCTTTAAAGTTGCAGCGAGCGAGGGGTCGCGCCTCGTTCTCGGCTTGTCAAATAGCAACGCAGCGAGTTCTCGCGGGCCTTTCGGCACGTTGTCGCATTTTGTTTGCAGGTTTGTTGACACGTGCGCTGTATGAAAAGAAAAGTGCACGGTGGCAATTCGAGACCCACAGCCACTCAGTGGGGCGGGGGCGGATAAAGTGGGAATCAGAATTTCATTATAGAGGAAAAAAGAAAAAACCTTCAGTTGATTGTTTGGCTCTGTCTCTAACTAGAACATATGGAGGCCAACTTAGTAAAAGAGAGGGAGGAAGAGTGGGAGGTTGCTAATTTTAACGTGAGCCGCTTACTGCGTGCTGTCCTTAGCTAACCGGAGCCTATTGTACTGACAAGATTCCACCACCAAAGAGGGTCTATTTACTGAGGCTGAACACACTGACTGATCCATATAGTGAACTGGCTGTGAAAAAATGCTTCTCACGAGCGTTCATCCTGATCCTGAAGCATACCCCTCCCCCGCAAAAAAATCTTGTTCATGGTTAACAAAAATGTGTTGTGGATGTGAGTCTCAGTTCATGCAGAAATTGTTTTTACATTCTGTACAAGTCACAGCAGCATGCTGGTCTGTCACATTAGAAGTTGACCTGGTTGACTCCATAATTGGAGAAGGACTGAAGCCCAGTGGACTAACTTGTTAATGGCTGAAGGTAAAATTATGTCTTATCTCAATTTTAAATCCTTATATCTGCTGGAGGTCTTTTCTCAGAATTTTCCTGTAAGCTAATGTGGTGGATTCTTCATGCTGCAGCAATGAAGTGTGGATGTTGAAGGAACTCTCACAAACTCCCAAAAACCAGGTCATCAGAACAATCAGTTCGAGGAGGTCAGATCAAACTCTCACAAACTCCCAACCTCATCAGAACAGTTCGAACATCACCTTCTTATACACACAAGTCTCATCATCATGCACATTTCCTTATAAGGAGGACAACGAGATAAACGTAAAACAGGAGACGAAGGGGTGGGAAAGTTACAGAACAGAGTTGGAATTGTTGTCTAAACGCTCTTCCTAGGGAGTTGAGATGAAACCATCCTGGGGAAGTAGCCTGATACAGAAACTGCACTAATGAGAGGTCTGTTTGCCATATCAGGCAAGAGGCCTGTAGGAGTAGAACCAAAGCTTCAGACACCACACTAACCTCAGTAGCTAGTCTGTGTTTATGCAGTATTTTTGCAGCCAGGCTAATGAGCATGATTGAAAGATCTAGGAGTCCACAAGTTGGGCCAGCATGAGATCCTGAAAACATTCATCAGACTTTAGTGAACAACACGGTCTGCGTCGGTAATGAAGTGGAGAACGATTGGGTTCCGCACCGTGCAAAAATATTTAACCATGAAACAGCATTGGGCGGCTTTGGATACGACCAGTGGGTAGGAAACATTTATTGAACTTTAAAAATTCATATGGAATCACAGGGGCCACCTCATAAAGTGTGCATTATTTAAGATGTCTCGGTAGCAGAGCAAAGGTCCGCTAAGCTGAGGACAAACGCGATGGGGATCCTGCTGCCACTTTGTCTGTTTGGATTAGGGAACATTTGACTCTCTAACCTGGAGTGCCAGTGATGTGGACAATTGAGAGAGTCCTTCAGAAGACACAGAGTTTGGCCTGATGGTAAATGAGGCCCAGTGGCTGGGAGCCTCCGATTTGTTAAACTGCCAATTTCCTCCTCGTCTGTCATGTTGCCAAAACTAAAAGGTACTCATGTGGGAAAATAATAATGTGTTTGGTGACTGATCTTTTTTTTCCTCTTTTTTGGGGGAAGCAGGGGCATTTCCACCAAGTCTCGCTGTGAAATTGAAATGCCACTTATGTACATCTTCCAGTGGGCACGAGTTGAAACGGACTTGATTGAAAGACGTCGCTTTGACCGGCTTTTTGTGCACGAGGTAATGAAAATAAGTATGAGACTTATTTTTTTTTTTGCCTTTCTGACAAGCTATAAAAACTGCTTGACATTTGCTTCTCGATGTCACGGATTTATGAATTAACCAACCTGTTGTGGTCCTGCAGAATACACAACTTGTACAACCCGCCCACGGCCCTTCCGTGTTATTTCCTTCACGTCAAGGCCGACCCACTCCATGAATACCATTTGCAAGATTCAGAGTTATCCGCCTCCGTTAACGTCTAATTCTCCAAGACAATTAGCTTCATGATGATTGAATAACCTTTGACACAGTTGATAGCAAATGGTGCAGTTTCTAAACGTTACCCGGACAATGATGGACAATAACAGGCCTTGTGCTAGCATTTTGAAACAAAATGTTGTGCAACACATTCTTCTATGCAAGAAAAAAAATGGTGAGACATCTCACGTGTATTGTATGAAAGCAGGAACATGGTGTCTGAGCGTTTGTACGAAAACGTGACTTTTTCCTATTGCAGACTGACGTCACAATGGCGCACATGGCCCAGCTTTCCACACATGTTTGCACATCCATCCCCTCAATCTGCAGCAGAAGCCAGGTATAAATAGCTTATGCTCAGGGCTGAAACGCGCGATTAAAAAAAAAAAAACACGCAGCGGCTTTACCCCACCCCAGACCCCCCGGGTGAAACTTTGAAGCAGTTCATGGTGAGATCCCCAAAACACACACCGCGCAACAGGTGTTTCCGTCAAGTCTCAAAGACAACCGCTGCAGACGGCTGTGATTGCGATTTCATTTAGACGCACTCGAAAGTTGAATGCTGGTGGAGTCGTTTCTAATGCGGAAAGTTTTATTTTATTTATTTATATATTTTTTTAAATGACCTGTTTTGATTTTCCCCGGAAAGTCTCTGTGAACAAGCGCTGTAGGTTGAGTGAACAAAACAATGCGCGCAAGCCCGTGGGAAGCAAAGGAAAATGGCACGGATACAGCACTTTTCAATTTGCTCGCTTGCGACTCCACCGCTGGCAATCACCGCTCCGCAGGTGCCGATAACAGTGGCAACAAGAAAAGCTGTCAAACTGTGAAAATAGCTTCTCCCCAGGCGTGGTGTTAAATGCTGCAGACCTTAAAAACCCTAAAACGCTTTATGCAAAAACCCCGCTGGGAGGTGCGTCGAGTCTCTCAATCATCACTTAAAGGCCCGACGTGTTGGATCTAACAGCATCTTCAAGGCAAGAAAAAATTGTCGGGGCTCTTCGTCGTCTTACTTTAGCTAACATGTCAGGGTGTAATCACTGAAACTCCGGGCACAATGTAGGTACGGTGACATGTTCAACTGTAAAGGCAAATTGAAATCCATGAAATATATCTATCACTAACAATACAATATGAATGGCCATAAGTGGTATAATTACTGACTATTTGAGGGAAAAAAATCATCCAGTTTATTTCACTTTCCTCCTGCTATTCTATGCCAATAGATTCCTTTAAATCTTAAGTGTTCGTCCTTTACGATGAGCTGTGTGGATGCCGGTAGTTCCGGTTTTCAATTCTAAACCGGATTTCACAGCAGTTCAGTCAGAGGTGCTCCTCATGCTGACAGCACCTGTTGCTGCTGCTTATCAAAATATGAAATAGTAGTTTTAATCATTATCTAGGTACATTATGCACGAGCAAAGGGAACGATTACCGGACATAAAAAGTATTTGCATTCCGAGTGCAGTTGGAGAGTCTTTGTATGAGATCTTGGCAACAAATCGACCTTAATTTCAAATCGGTGTCATCGGAACTTAAGTGCTTTTGACCTTTGGATTGCTGTGCCTCTGGATGTGTTGTCAATCATCTTTCCAAGGCTGAGAGCTTTTTTCAATTCATCTGCGGATCATTTCTTTCCTCTACGGCGCATGCTCGCAAGATATGAATCTCTCTCACCCCCTCTCTCCCCCACCTCCTCTATTTTCCTGAAGACAGGGCGAGCGAGCCAGTGAGTGATCCCAGAGGCAAATCAGGTGCGGCTGGAGGGCTGATTGTGCTTTTCAATGGAAGCATTATTCCGTGGTCAGCACTGGAGACAAATTACTGTTGGGGAGACTCGAAAAGAAGGGACAAAGAAAGGAAGCCGGCATAGATGCCGCGCTAGCCCATCAAAATTCTGCATTCCCTTTAGAGAACTTTTAATTTGCTTCCGCTGTCACAGCCGACTATGTTTCCCAAACCTTTGTTTATGAGAGGGAGGGGGAAAAAAAAGTCAGAAAGTGTTGTGATTTCTTATAAGACGCGAGGGAGAGGGATTCTTTTCTTTCCCCCCAGTGTGTTATTGACTCAATGTCAATCGCATGAGGAGGCAGCTCCGGGGAGAAATTAGACTGTCTGGCAGTATAATAGCAGCTATCAAGCTCCGCCGCTGCAGCATTGCCCGTAATAAGTGCCGGGGAAGGCAAATTAACTGCCGAATAGATTTTGAGTTTTGGCTCTCGTCGAAGATGTCCTGTCAAAACATAGAATTGAATTTGAGCTGGAGGCATTTCCGCCCCCCCTTCTCTCCCCCTTCCCCTTCACCTCACATGCAAACCATTCATTTGTTTTTTTCATTTATCATTTTGGTGTCTAACCTCTGACATTGAGGCGTGGTGTTGCCCATTTACGGTAATGGCTTGTCCTTCGCTGGAAATGTGTACTCGTCGCCGGAAATAGGAGAAATGGAGTGAATTCACCGCCGTGGTTGTTATGAATCATTTCTTGGAGGAGGGATATTCAATTTAATCCAAATTTATTTTGATTCATGGTAGCGGCGCTGAAACCAGCGTGTCCGACAGCGTGCAGCGATCAGAGGCACCCCGGGGTTGCTCTTCTTCCGCTGAATTAATTTGCCTCGTGCCAATGAAAGTAGACTCGTATGTTTATGCTAATTTGCGCAACATATAGCCAAGGAGCCACTAATCAGGCTGGACACAGCCTAGCACAAGTGGGATGAGTTCAAGCTCTTGGAACGTTGCCTCCCGTGTAGGGTCGGCTTAATCTAAATCAAAGAGCGCGCTCCTCAAATGCGGAGTCGTCCGAATCCCGTCAGGTGGATTAATACTGCAACTCTTTCCCCCGGCTGGCCTGGTCCTCAAACACCTGACTGAGCCGGTTAAGCGACCTGTCTTTGGATATTGGAGGTAAGAGGAGAGAGAGAGAGAGAGAGAGAGAGAGAGAGAGAGAGAGAGAGAGAGAGAGAGAGAGAGAGAGAGGAAAAAAATAAACATAATCAAAATTAGGACGTGGTCCCAGTTTTTTCTATCAAATGCTCTGTGGCTAAAGCTGTTGGCTATCTGGAATTAGGGAGACAGGGGGGTTAGTGCTGTTCAGATGAGGCGGACCACAGTCAACAGGGACGTTGTGGAAAAATAACACATTGGGGAAAGCCATCAGTGCTTGCCTTGAGAGCATATTTTAGAAGCTCTAATAGCCACAATCAAAAAAACAAACCAAAAAACTATGCATTTCAGAGAAAAGTGAATCAAATTCTGCAACCAAGGTTGGGCCTGCTGGCAAAAAAGGCTGTATTAAACATTGTGCAAAACCTTTTTCAAACCACGGGCAATTGTCGATCTCGCTGACTGCAATGAGCCGCCCCGTCACTTTCATTAAAGTGCCCAAGTAGAATGTTGCGTTTCTCGCCAAGTTTGTACTTACAGGTCCAGGGTCACATATCCGCAGATCCAACAGCTCAGTTGGATTTAGGAAACATCTTCTTGCAAAACGTCAAAATGCAATTTCTGACTAAAAAGCAGTTGGAATTGTTCAACACGAATTCTACCCTCATGTCCACTTTTTCTTCTCCAAAAAAAAAAAAAAAAAGTCTGAAAAAAACCTGGCGGAACAAAAAGCTTGTTTCTTTGGGTTTTTGATTTGTGGATCGCAAAGCAGAATTCCTCCCACACGCCCCACAGATGATTTTGATGCTTCAGGCAGTTTCCATCCTGGTAAACTTTGTCTCCTAACACATCTGCTTCCTCTCCTTCCACTGCAGTGCCGTCCATATTTTCCCCACATTAGATCATGTCTGCAGTTACTGAGCATGTTCATATTTGTTGAGCATGAATATGCTAATACTATGATAATATTGGAGTCACGCAAACGTGTCTGCGACAAATTCTGCTCCTTGGACAATCTGGACGTGGTTTTATGCTTTGAAGATTGATGTCGTAAGATTGTTTTGCTTCTGTAATTTTGTTCTATTACATCTACAGTTGGTGGATATCAAAATTTTAGTACCAAATCTTAACAAAAGAAAGCCGACACAGCTGTGGGAAAAGGAACACAACCTCTGTGGAAAATAGAGTCATTGGTTTGTCGGACTCCTGAGCACATGATCCGGGGAGATCCGCCATTACATGGTGCAATAAGAGCAAACATTTTGAGGAATGTTTTGTGAAATAGGAAAGACCTAGAACAAACATTAGAAAGAAAAAAAATGGTAAGGCCAGATTGAAGTGTGAAAGGGGATGAGCACTATTGACACAAGATAAAGGGGACTAAAAGGTAAATATTGGAGACCGTCTGGAGAGAGCTAGACAGCCGAGTACCGGGCATTACGACGGGGAGTAAGATGGCGAGAGGAGATGCTCAGTGCAAACACAGAGTACACAGGCAGGCGGTCTGTCGAGCGGCTGAACGGGGAGAAAACATACGGTCGCGTCGGGACAAATGACCTCCGCCGGCGTGGAAGGAGGAAGGTGTGACATTGTGTTCTGTAATTACTGTGAGGAATATGTGTTTTTAAATGATTTTGTCGTCGTTCTTGTGGCAACAAACAGCCCACTCCATCACGCGTGACAACGTGCGAACATTACGCTAATGTCAACTCCTTAATTACGGAGCGTGCTTATTAGCGCACCGGTCCTGCCGCAGTCCACAGAGTGGCCAGATGTGGGGTTAATGAAACATTCCTGGGAAAGGTAAGAAAAAAAAGAAAAGGAATCTCAATCAGTCGGGTAATTTGACCTATTTAAAGTAAATGACGGCCTAATTAATCTTGAGTGGCTCTGATCAAAAGGGGAACGTGGGTGGGTTCTGCATGCTGAAGAGTTCTCGGGCACACAGTGCGGTGGCGGCGGAGCGATGTTGAAGCGGCCGGCACTTGACGAGATGAAGGCTGAGAAATGAGGAAGTGCTGATGAAACATATTAGTCATCAAAGGGATCTCATCAGAGGGCTCTCCGCCGCCTTTTGGGATCACTGCATATTTGTTAGCTCTGCTAATCGCGGAGGCAAACTGACGGCTTTTAGTAAACATGCTGACGCCGGAAAGGGGGAACGCGGTGGGCGATCGCAGCGATGCTTTTAAAATGCAAAATGTGTGACTTGCAAGTTCTGGATCAGCAGCATCACGAAGCCATGCGGTGATCAAGCGTTTCAACATGTGAGTGATACATCCATATGTTTTCATCAAAACACTTTTTGAAGCTAAAATGTTTTGCTTTTCCTGTTTGTATTGAGGTGAGGCCCTTATTGACGTGCATATCATGTATTAGGAGTCCTGCTTAATGCAGCATTCTGCAAAATCCAATTCATCCTAGCAGATTTTGTCTCTTGTGTGTCAGTGAACTAACCTGTGCTTCTTTTGCATGGTCAGCTTTTTTTGGTGTGTTTACGAAAACAAACCGTTGAGGAAATTGGGAACTTGTGATGTCACTGAGGGCACCAGTACCTCCCTGATATTCTTAGGCCCCTTTTTCTGAAACGCACAAATATTTCTGTGGTTCGGCCTTGCGTTTACACCAAAACGGCATTTTCACTGAAGCCTGCAGTCTTCGCATTTACCTCCACTACAACAAACCGCAAACAATAGTGAACAATAACACATGGTGCTCGTGGATCCACTGTGGATTGTGTGCAAAGTGAAACCTTTGCAAACCTCCTGTTTTACTTTTTATTGATTTTCTTTTGGGTAGTTGGACTGGGATATTGAGGCAGGAAACCTAAATGACAAAAAAGTTAGCAAACTTTTACAGGCACGACTCCCAGTCAACCTTAACAATGCAACTCAAAGCAGAAGTTTGACTCTGCCGTTTATCCACAGTGTCTTTTTACGAGCGACCTTTATTTCTGTGATCATTGGTGCTGATGTTTTTTAGCGAGCTCCTGCTTCTTTAATCACAGCGTGCTTCTTCTTCTTCCACATTCAGGGAGTAAACTCACGTGACCGCGCCACACCAGGCCTGGCACAGGTACTACATTGTTTTCAGTCGTTTCCAGCGTATTCATTGTATGCCATTGAATTGTATATATATATATATATATATATATATATATATATATATATATATATATATATATATATATATATATATATATATATATATATATATATATATATATATATATATATATATATATATATATATATATATATATATATATGCATATAAAATGAATATTCCCTCAGTTGTTTATTTCATACACCAACAACTGACCTCACATTCCTTTGTCCATCCTCCAAAGAAAACGATTCAAAGCCTTCTGATTACACAAGCGTGTGGAAACTCTTGAAGCAACTCTAAACAACACCGCGTCTCAGACTTCACACCTCTGTGTTGAAAGACCAAAGTCTGAGACGGATTTTGCCTCGCCGTAGGCCCAATTAAACAGGCGTTGGTGTGTATCTCATCAGTCGACAGCCTCGTTTGGTTCTGTCCTTCAGGCCCTGTTTGCGCTCGGTCATTTCAAGCGGTTTTCGTGTTCCGATCGGCAAAAATCACACAAAGTAAGCAAGTGGAAACAGTCCAAATCCGTATTTTCATCCGATCACTCAAACCACCTCAGGGAGGTGGTTTCGACGCTTCGCATAGCATTCCTCACGGACGTGTGAACAGAATGCGATCTCAGTCCACATTAACGACCGCCTACTCTGCTCACCTCTCCGTATACGTACTTGGTCGGCGCCCCACCTCCTGGCGTCGTCATTATAAAGTTACAAACAAGAAGCGAAAACAAATCATTTTTGTTGGACTCTTCTATTAGGATGCTAATACATTTTATTCCGCATTAGCGCATTTTATCAGTGGAGCAGCGGTCGCAGTTTCCCACATATGAGATTAAATGTGCGACGTTGCATCCGAACATTTGCCAGCCACTGTTGGTCCAAAAATGAAGTCATCACCACTCAGTCCCACCAGCCGTTACTCCTCGTTCGGATCCATACGCATCTTTCTGCTTCCGCGGCTATCAGAGCAGAGACAAATGCTGCAGCCCTCTTTCTTCTCCATGCTGCTCTTCTCTTTAGTCGGCGCTCTAAGACCATTAACCGGCTTTGTCCACGACTTCCGATAATACGGACGAGCTGCAGTAGAATTAAAACGAGTGACTCATAAATGTTGCTCCACTTTTGGGTTGCCCGAAGCAGTGAGACAGGAAGTTGATTCTTATTAGTTTTCAGGGAAAACTAGCCATGGTTTTGCGCTTTACTGCCCCCTGTGGTTAAAAACCACTCGTCTCGAGTATGTTAATGCTAAGTGCAAACAGATGCTTCGAGATGCGTTTTCATGATCCGATCCCCAAAAACAATTGCAAGTGACCAGGTGCAAACAGGGCCTCAGTCACAAATAAATATAACAACATTTCTTAACAGACAGAAAGATCGGTTTGTTTTTGTTGGTTGCTGGAAGTTGGAGCGTCTGTTTCCCTTCTGGTCTCTGTCTGCTGAGTTTGCCAGCCTTTTACTTTTATGTACTGTAATGCTTAAACTCTTTCTTCCCTCCTGATTACGTTTTTCTTTTTAAACGTGTGAACGTTGAAAACTAAACCTTCACAAAGCCTTTGTGAAGTGGTTCTTCAGAGCGACGTGCTGAACATAGTCGAAATAGGACAATTTTTGTGTCTGTCAAAAGTGTGGACTTTTGAACTGTCCCTTTATTCGCGGGTGGCGGTCCGCGTGTGAAACACAGCGTGAACAGGTTGACCTCTTTCTGAATAGCGCCGAATTTGCATGTGAAAGGGGGGGTTCGTGCAGTTCAAGCGGCGATGACAAGAGAGAGCGGGAAGATGTTCCACTTCCACTGGCTCCGCCCAACAACGTACCTTGAAGCGTCTGACCTCTATGCTCCCGCCACTTTGGGCTGTGCAGCGTCTCTTTCCCTCCCTTTAACACACACACACACACACACACACACACACACACACACACACACACACAAGGGAGGCTTGACATGTTCCTTTTGTCTGATGTACCGTGAATAAACACACTCGCATGCATGGCCACACGCACACACACACACAATCCAGCCCTACTTAATTCCCTCTTGAACTTTGTATTAGGCACTTTAGCAATCAACGTAGATTTAAACTCAACTGTGCAGTGGCAGTCTGGGAGGGAAACAGGACGGAGGAGATGAACATCAAAGTCAACTTGAACACAGGACATTTTTTTCATGTGTGTGCAGACTGACAGAAAGCACAGTCACCTCTGCAGGTCACACACAGACCCTGTGTTGGTTGACATGAAATGGAGAAGCTGGTCACCAACTATCATAACAGTTGTGCAGAACGGACCCAATTTAATTAACTTAACCTATTAAGTTGACTTATTTATTTATTTATTTTTTTAATTTAAACCCGGTTTGGAAACTTCCTGGATCCTTATCTAACTCTGAGCTTGACCGTCAGGTGGATCACTGATGTATCGTGCTGACCTCCAGGAGACAGCACTTTTCTTTCCCCAGTTTCTCGTAGCCTCCTCTATCGACATGGGTTTGGATTGCAAGGCACAGTGAGTTATGACAGAAGCAAGATGTTGCTGGTCTGAAACACCCACGCAGAAGCTGCAGCCGCAAAGAGAACAAAAAAATAAATAAATCAAAGTGTAGATTTAAAAAGTATGGAATAATATAATAATTTAGAGGCATGTTTACATCTTTTACAGTAAACATGGAAACACAACGCTACAGCATGATGACTTGTTAGCTATGTTCGTATAGCTGCAGGAGTAGTATATGTGTGTGTGAGTGTGTGTCTTTTCATTGCTCTCCCATTTTCCCTATGGAACACAAACATGTCTAGTTAAGGTGCTGTTTTTGTTTTTGTTTTTTTTTACTTTCCAAAACTAAAAGTTATGGCGTGTGACTCAGTTTCTACCTCTTTAGGGATTTGCAAGTTTGCACAGGTGGTAGATATAAAACAGGAGGCAGTTTACTTTCTAGCATTTTCCTCCATTATTATTGCAGTTTGTATGTGTGTGTGTATCTGGTGGTCTGTATGTCTATCTGTCCGTCCCTGTCTGTTTGTGTGTCTGTATGCTCATGTGTGCGCATTTCATTGCAACACAGTGACATGAGTGACACCCTCCCCGCCATGTTTACTGAACCTATCTGGGAAAGAGATAAACACAATCATTTTCTTGCCTTGTTCAAAGTCCAAACCTGCTATCATGCTTGATGACATGTCATTTCCATTCCGTCTATCAGTAAAAGAGAATTGGCAGTTTGTATTGTTACAGGTGACATTGTCATTTGTCTTCCTGTCTTTTTTTTCAATGTCAACCCATTTCTTTGAGGTTTTGGATGAGGTTTAGGATTCCCCTGACCCATTTCCTTGATGACCTCAGACCTCTTCGCAAACCACCAGTGTAGTGATTTACCCGTGTCAATCAACTAACCTCTGTCTTTTTTTTTTTTATGAGCCACTTGCCACTTATTGCAACATGACCACAGCTTGGCTCTTATTTTTTCCAGAATTCCTAAACGCCACATGGCGAGGAATTTACGGCGCAACCGGATTTACGACGCTGCATCAACAGAGTCCCGTTCGCTCACTCAAACCCTCATTACTCAGGAGCCGTCAGGCGGTCTGGCACACTCGTGCAGCAATCTGACATTGTTCATAAAACGCGTAACTGTGAATCGCAGGGTGTTAAGTGAGTGACAGTTTAATTTTCGGCATCTGAATTATCCCCTCGTATTTAAGAGGGGCGCCAACACCGGCGAGGGGCGACAGCTCCGGTGTTATTTCCACTCACAACGATGCATCAGCGGCCTTCGTCCACGTTATATTCTTACAACAAAAACCAAAGGAAATGTGTGTTTGGTGGATTATTTCGTAACCTGTTGGTGGTTTGTTTATTTCCCTTTTGGATGGTGCCACATTTCTAACATGCATTTGCGAGAAGAGCCTGAAAATTTGCCACATCTTCTCTTTGCTATTGCCAGACAACCTATTTCTGTTGCCAACTCACCTCGTTTGTTTGGTGGATTGGACTCTCAGTTTTTTTTTGTAGTAGACGCCTGACTGTTACCAACCACATCCTGGTATCTCAGTCAGCCAGCCGACAAGGCTGTGTCACCATAGCGCAAACAGCACGTCCAAGTGTTGAGTAGAGTTTAGGTTAAGACTCTCGGCGGGCCAAACCATCCTCTCCGTTCCACAGTTCTGGAGTCTCCTGTCCAGCTGTGAGTGCTGTCGTCTTGGAAGGACGGAGTTTGGTCCCAGGCTGTGGATAGACGCGATTGCCAGCGGTTGCAGGATCTTATCTCTGTGTCTCTTTGCATGGAGATTGCCTCTGGTGAAAACATCCCCCACAGTTTTCTGTCACACTTTCTCCACCAAAAAACAACAACAAAAAAAAACACACCTATCAGTTGGTGCAGCACTGGGCACAACATTCTCTGCCTCTTCTGCACACTTTGAGCGGACTGACCAACTGGCCCTGTGATGAATCTGGACTCCTCCATCGCCACCATTCGGGGTCCTGCCATTGGGTTACCTGATAACTCAGCACACAGGGGCACCAGACGCTCAAAACAAGTGTCAGTAGCGATGGTGTTGACAGAGAAGACTTGGCAAACTTTTCATGGTAATGATTTTAAAAGGGAAATAAACCGGCAGTTCCAGACATGTAAGCTTTACTGCCAAGATGCAGAGCAGTGGTGACTCTGTTGTTGGCTATGAGCGGAAGGTTGCTGTATAAACCTACAGGTTGCCTACAAGTTTTAACAAGTCGGTGTGCACTTTAGGGACCTATTGCCTGACAGGTGAGAGCTTTGTCGCCTTGTCAAGTGATTCTTTTTTTTTTTTTTTTTAATCTTGACAACTGGCTTTCAGTCCTGCCCCTCTTCCTTTTCCCTTCCATCCGTTACCTACACACATCACTGCAGCCACAGGGACAATCCACTCACGTTGGTTAATTCTTCTCCTCTAATTTCTCCTCCTCCTCCTTCCTCCAACTCGTCCCCCCGCCAAGGTCAAACGGCTTCTGAGTCCGTGACAACGCGAAGGATCGTGGCGTGGGGCTCGACGTAACGGAAGCCTCCTGATTTCCATCGGAGGTTAATATTTTGACCTTGCTGTGATTGCGGGTGCCAAGGGAAAGAAAGAAACAGGTGTCGGAAAATCTCCTCTGATGCCTCGCGGTGTCCCGCCCCAATTAGGATGCCTTTATTGGCCGCACCTGTGCAGCATTTCTCTGTTGTTTTCCGTCAAATCATCTTGTTTGCACGAGCAATCATTCGGCATCGAGACTCTCGCACGTTTAATTGCTCGTCCCGCTGGATAAAATGGAGGACATGAAGGTGAAAGTGTTTAATTTGCTGGTAATCTTGAATACTCCCTCCAAAAATACATGTGTACATTTTTCTCAAACTTGCCATCAGTCGGAGGTAATGAAGGCATAATTATAGTTTATGTCAAGCAAAATAAGCTGCAATGAGAAAGTTTGTGTTGGTACCACAGTGGCGGCGGACGCTATGGGGCTTATTTCTCCGCTCACAGCACTGAACAAATTAAAGTCAAAGTAAATGTGTGTTTATGTGTGTATTACTTTTTGCTAGTCCGCCAACAACATTTGCATTAGTGTTATTATTGCTTGTCTGCAAACATGCACTATTATGATCACTATTAAATGCTATTCATCATCATTTAACCACAAAACAAACAGATTATTTTCTGGCTAACGCAGTGACGCAAAATTATATTTACGCCATCATATTTCTGAAGTGAAAGACGGGACAATCTTTTTTTCAGAAGGAACTGGAAGTGATTAATGAAGGGGAGATGGACCTGGATAACGAGCCTGACACAATAAATGACGTGCCAAACAATTCTATTATTTCAAGAAATCCGTTTATTACTTCTGATGAAAATGTGTGCAGGGTCGCACACTGGTTGGCGCCGCCCGCGATGTCACTAGCCAAACTGCACAAGAGAAGACGGCTCAGCATTTTTTTATTCTAACAGAGAGGGAAACGTAAATAGCTAAACGCTTGACCTAAGGGTCGCCACCGATGGGCTAAAAGCGCCAAACGACACCTGTGATGTCTGCTGGCAAGTTGCCAGTGTCTCTCTGCAGGCTTTGACTCTTCAATTCTTCCGTGTTGGTCTGAGGTGCAGCAGATGAAGGACCTGGAGAGGCAGGAAGCACAAAAGCACAAATTAGTCACCCACTGTTGGTCTGTTGTTTGTCCTAGAGTAGAGTTCATACATATGAAAAGAGAATCTCGATTATCTAAATGTTTTTTTTTTTTTTTCAAATCAACCACGGCTTGATGAGTCTCTGCTTTTACTTTCCAAAACAGAAAAATGAAACAGCGTGTTCACATCACACCTGCTGAACATGCCTGCCAGTTTATTTATTCATTTTTTTTTTACATATCTAATTTTCTCTTATTCAAGTTGAGTCAGATTAATGGAAATACTTTTCTTTATTGTTCCAAACCGAAGGCTTTTTCTCTTCAACTCTTCAACTCCACCATTCTTTTTTTGTAGGTTCACAAAAGGAATCTAGCAATTCCAGCTCTCACAAAAAGCTGGCGACTCACCACTTTTGAGACATAGAGACATTGCAGGAGGAAAAAAAGGTTATAGTCCAATCATTGTAGTCGACTGAAATATAGTGTACCGTCAGGATTCACGGTGAGAAATGTGTCCTGGGAGGAGAAAGTGAAGAAATATGGCACCTTAACCCTGCCTTGAGAGATTACCTTTTATTTCCTCTTCTTATATCTCTCTGGTGCTTTCTGCTGTTGTGTTGAGAGCGGCCGAACATCCTTGAAATGGCAAAGTGAAGCACAGCTTGATTTGCTGCACATATCTTTCTTTTCCTGTCAAGTCGTTAAAGGAGCTTGGTTTCCATTTTTTTTTCCCAGGTATTTTGGAGTATCGCACAGGAAAAGTCCGTGATGTGATCATCAGGGGATTTGCATCAGTCAATGTAGAGGTCAATAATCCTAAAGCCAAATCCAACTATACACATGCCAAGTTGTATGTTACCATGGCGACTGTGTATTTTGTGGCCTGTTCAAAAATCGAAACAATTACGAGAATAAATTCTATTCCAGCCATTCTGTTGAAAGAAGAATAGGTGGAAAACAAGCTTTGAGCGATGGATTCATTTCGCTCCATTTTGGCCAACCTGTCGACCATGTAGAATTGAGGCCACCTGGAGTAAAGCTAGATCATGACACCAAAAGCCTACAGAACAAAATGTGTTTGTGTGTGTGTATGTGTCTCTGTGTGTGTATGGCTCCTGACGGTACTAATTGTCATTCACTGCCACCTGCTCGAACCTGAGTCTCTGCCAGATTTTTTCCTCTTGAATAATATGATTATTAATGCAACTTCTGCCCAAAAGAATTAAGATGAAGTGAATGTAAGTGAAAGTGCTTGATGTCGACAGTAGAAATGGCTGTTAATATATTCTCTGCTGTCTCTCTCCTTCTTTTTTATGACAATGATGAGCACACGCCCATACCGACGCAGCACAAATTCTGAGTGTTCGTTTTAATGCATGTCTTTAACACACATGGTTCCCAAACCGGGATGAGGCGTGAAGTTATGTAATCAACTATTTCAATTAGATTGATTAAGATGAGAGTCCCTAGAGAGCATTAACAGGAGGGATTCACAACCAAAGTGGTGATTACTGTTTTTTTTCTTCCTTTTTATTGTGTGTGTGTGTGTGTGAGAGAGAGAGAGAGATGGTGAGAGCCTGGGGGATGCAGCTGGGAAATGGGCTTAATGGAACAGCTTTACATTCAAAGTTGACCAATCCTCACAATAAGAACACCAACGACCTCCATCAGATGCACACTTGATGAAGGAGACACTCTAGAAGTAGATATATGTTTTTTTTCTTCCCTGTTTACACTCTCCCAACCCCCACTCATCAACCTCGCTGATTGCGCGAGACCATGCGCATGGGTGACGTTTCTCTGATTTCGTGCATTAATATTCAGGGACCTGTCAGTCATGGCTGTATTTTCCATGCGCGATCTGAGTCGTCGGCTTGATTTGGGTTCGGGAGAGGCGACTGAGCTGATCGCTGTGTGACCGAGATGAAAGTGCAAACACAGAGTGAGAGATGAGGTCGAAAGTTTGTGAATCCAGCCAGTGTGACAACTCTTGAGATTTATTTTTTTTGTAATATATTTCGAGTACCTTTTTGGATGAACTTCTGTGTATGTGAGCGTGCTTGTGTGTGTATTTACCACAGGACACAAAGGGAAAGCTGCAGGCGGCCTGCTGCTGTGTGTATATTGGGCTATAGGGATGCGTCCACCACTACGCAGCTGGATGTTTTTTCAGCGGGGACGATCAAGATGTCGTAGGAAATGCCTTGTCATCCCTGGACACTGTTGGCAGGCAGCAACAGAGCAAAAGTGATAGGAGACCTGCATCCTCCCCGGAGACCCCAGCTTTCCGTCCGCAATACTCTCAAACTCCCTCTGGTTGCTGTTGGTTCGGTTCCCTTACCTAATATCATGCTACCAAACCGCGTGTTCGTTTAATGAGGAAAAGAGACAAATAGAATCTGAACAAGTTTTAGTGCAAAGAAGAACAAGACATTTGTTACAGAGATCTGATGGCGAGATCTCTGGAGTCGAGTCCTGGCCGTCGCCGGAGTCAGACTGACAACTTTCTCCCAAGAAAGTCCTTAAATGCAAAGACAAACAATCTGACTCCTGATCTGAATGTCTTCTCCAGTGTCGTCCTCTGATTGGTTGTCCATTCTTCAACCTTCGGTTGCTGGGTGTTACTGTCATTGTTTATGAATCAGGAAGCAGGTCCTTATTTGGCCGTGAGCCAAATGGTCCATCCTTCCTTCCGGTGTGACCTGTTGAAACCATTCTGCAGCAAGACAAGCTCAGGTCACAAGTTCCCATCCCTGTGACTGGATGGGTCGCAAACTTTATGACGGTCGCAAAGGCTCTTCCTTCAGCTGACCACTATCTGGTCAACCCAGGTCACTGTTTATGAGACTTAATGAGTTACACAGTCTTCGCTCACAAGGTTTTCAACACCCCCAGGGCACTGATCATGATCATCAAATATACACCAAAGCACTACATATAGTAACATTCAATACATTTATACATTCAACTCAATGTAATAACTCCAACATATAAATGTAATGTTACAAATATAATAGCACAATATGCAATGATGCATGATGTTAAATATCAGATTACAACATTGCCTTCACCTCGTCCTTCCTTGGTTCCTTCCTTTGCGCCGCCGCTTGTCCAACTCGCTAACCTCTGAGGCGCAGCGCTGTCAGTTGCTCCTAAACCATCAGCGTCTTCCGCCACCAGTCAGATTTCTTGTCATACAGAGAGGCAGCACGATGGCGACATCGCAACAAGTTGTGATGCACAGCTGCTATGACATTTTTTTTTTTTTTTTTACCTTGAAAGAAAGAGCAAAACGTAGCATAACATGCGTGGCTAACGTTGCCCTCCACACGTAAAAAGCGTTAGCTAAACTAGCAGAAATAAATCTGATGGATGGAAGCTAATGGATCTAACTTTAAGCTAACTTTTGTCTTCATTTCATGAGTTTTTCATTTTTTTTCCTCTAGTCTCAGGTGATGTTTTGCAGTCACTCTTCGTTTTTGTTATTATTTATTTATTTATTATTATTATTATTTTTTTTTTTAGCTAAGCCAGGTTTTACAAGGATACATCATGCACACACTGTTTCTAGTCAACAAATTTCATTTACTTTTGATGCAGTGGTCGCTAATTGCTATTGAATTATTCCAGAGCACCGACGGAGAGCAACATTGAAGGTTGATTTGCCATTGAACAACAAACAAAAATACTATCTTAGAGATCCTTATGGTAAATAAATAATTTAGTTGCCGGAATTCACAGGAGTGTAGGAGGATTTTTTTCCCCTTTAATTCAAGCAAAGGCAGTAGAAAATAAAATAAAATGAACGATGTGGGGATGAAGCAAAATGACACACGGAAATGACATATCATGGACCACATATATATGTATATATGTATATACAGTATATATATGTGTGTGTGTGTGTATGTATATGTGTATATATATATATATGTATATTGTGGCCCTGCGATGAACTGGCGACTTGTCCAGGGTGTCACCCTGCCTTCGCCCTAAGACAGCTGGGATAGGCTCCAGCAGACCCCCGTGACCCTGAATTGGAATAAGCGGGCATAGAAGATGAATGAATGAATGAATGAATGAATATATATTGTGTGTGTGTATATATATGTATATACATATATATATATACACACACACACACAGTGGGCTTTACTTTGGTTTGTGTCACTAGTTTTCGTGCATTCGTTCACTAACCCTGGTAGCCAGCACTACTCAGATGTAGCTAAGAAAGCAATACATTTGTTTGTATTTATATCTGTTTGTTTTTTTTTTTTTTCAAATTCCACTCCCCTCTTTTCATCGCCACTGCAATCCAGACAGAAAATTCCTGGTTTAGAAAAAAAACATTCAGAAACTCCGAGTCAACAGGTTAACCTCGCTTCAACAGGGCGCGCGCCACTCATTGGCATGCTAGAGGGAGGAGGGGCACCTTCATCACAAGTGATGAAATAAAGTGTGCGATCAATGTGCACTTTAAAAAATGACCGATAAAGAGGAGAAGGTTTTCTAACATCCAAGTCGTCGAGAGCGAGAAGCTGAGACACCGAGTGGATGGCGATCGGCAGAGTGCCTTTTTCTTTGTGTTCTTTATGAAACAACGGAGCGCAGGCCAGCAAACGCGTCTAGTTTGCGCTTTCATGCGCATGTTGAGCAAATGAGGCCACATGGGAGACCTTCCGCAAGTTCATCGCAGGGGCCAAGCGCACACAGAAGAATAGTACGACTGCAGCAGCTGCCGAAGCTGTTTGGCGGCCTCTGCTTTTGAACAAGTGTGTCATGCGGCGAGGCCCATTAGGAGCCGGGAATCATTAAAGTGCAGCTGAACTGCCTTTTTAATTTCGCCTTGTTAACGTTAAACCCGCACAGGCAGCGAGAATTCGCACTTTTTATCCAACACTGCTCTCTCTCAAAAAAAAAAAAAAAAGCCTATCATTCTTTCGCTCTTCCCCTGTTTTGACGTACCATAGAATATCGTGTCGTCCCGCGTGACCGTCGCTTCCGCGTTATTGTTTTTATTGCAGCTGAGAATGTGACAGCCTTGGCGATTTACATATAAAGTGAGTGACTGCGCTGACACGGACGCAGCAATGGCCCCCGCAGATATTGCATTTCGCCCGGAAATGTATGTAATCTCTAAGGTTGACGGCTCCGCTTTGTTTCCAGGACACATGATGCTCCTCAGACCCGATGCTCTCTTTACTGATCCCTGTGTGCCACCGGCGGTGAGATTGTGCATCCCCCACAGCCCCGAGCTGGATAAATACACCCATCAGGGACGCCTTATCGCGGCCGTTATAGACTCGCGTTCGTTCTGCCTGGCCGACAGCTACCTTTACACAGCTAACTAATAGCCCCCGCCAGCCACCTTTAATTGGAAATCTATGGCCAAATTTATTCCGGAGCGTCGGTTGACAAGCGCGGGTTGACAAGCGCGAGCCGGAGCGCTCATGCGTTATCCAGCTGAGGACGATCAGTCACCAGTTGACAAGCGGCTGATATTTCACGGGCAATACCTTTGTCAATACACGAGTGGTCTGTTGGCGGTTGTGAAGTGGGGAGAGGGGGCGGGTGGGGTGGGGATGGGGGGTGCGGGTGCTGCGGAGCTGGCAATTGCGCTTTAGCTAGGCAGCAGGAGCAGCGTCTTCGGGTTCCTGCAACCATGGTAGGGCAGAGTGATGGGCGCTGCTCTGTTCACCAAGCAGGCATCAGATGGAGCAGATTGCCAAAGACGCCTGAACAACCACACCAAGATACTCTGATAGCGCAAAGGAAGAAAGATAAAACACAGTCGGTTTTCAGAAGATGATCAATGTGGAGAGCTGGCATCAGCTTGGACTCCATTTTGACTTGGACTCATTTTACCATTTTAAAAAGACAAAAAAAAAAAAAAAAAAAAAACGTTCAAAATGAACCATCAGACACTGGCAAAACATTATATGTTTTTTTAATTACAAAAAATGTTTTTCAATAGTAGAAACTTTTATTCTGTTCCAGACGGCAACAGAACTTAATAGATTGTTCGTTTTGCCACCACTCATTGAAGCCATTACTGTGATTAGTTGGTGACTTTTTTATTTAAGATTTTAAAATTTGGACTGCAAGGATTTTTTCTCTTGGGAAAATAATTCTATCTAAATGTGGTAAAGTGATTTGTTCTATTAACCCTTTAGGCGCCATGGTCGCAAAATTGCGACAAGCGTCATTGCTGAATTAAACAGGCCACAGCGGCAAATATGGTGCTAAAAGTAGTTTCCACTTCACACCAGGAGATGGCAGACACCTGTGGCTTCAATCTGAGCAGCATTTGTGGGGGTGTTTATATTCAGATTTCGGAGTATAAATAGAGAGAAAGCCTCTGTCGAGGAGACGAGGAAGCGGGTGTAGTGGGAGCTGAGAGAGAAAGAGAGCGAATTTTACCGAGAATACATCGCCGAGAGGTTTGTTCGTTGACGAAGTACTTCGTCAAGTAATGTCTGACTCAGATAACGAAGAGGAATATTCACACTCTGACGATGACGTTCAGTCGTCCCGTGAGAGCGAGTCTGCCGGTGCGTCTTTACGCAGCGGCAGAGAGTCCACGCGCCACGACAGTCACCAAGCAGCACATGCTTCGCCTCAGCGTGGCCGGGGTGTAGTGGGACTAATGGGCGAATGAGGATGAGGGGACGTGGTGGGGGAAGCAGGGGTGCTCAAAACACCGCTAATGCTGACGCAGGGCGCAGTGAGTTAGTGATCAACGTGGTAGAAGCTGTGGGAGGAAACGCCCAGCCAGTGCCGGTGGAGGCAGCAGGGATGTTCATGGTCACCCTGTAAATTACAGAGATGATGGCTGAGTCTGTTTGAGATGTGGAAGTGGATAAAAACATTTTGATGAGCCTGTGGGTCTGACATACAGATCCCTGACATCTGACGTAATACAAAAACAAACAAAAAGTTTGGGTTTACTGAAGATTTTTCTCAATTACAGTGTGGCTTTATCTCTAACCAGTTTCAAGTCACAGCCATTTGAAATCTTGATATCAAAATTGAATATTTTCTTGAAAAAATTATGGCGCTTAAAGGGTTGAATCCAGAGGCGGTGCTAGGGTCTCTTGGTGCTCCAAGCAAGAAGTTACTTTGGGGCCCCACCTTACCAGTGCACGCTGAAAAAAACTAGATTTTTACACAACCAAACACACAATTTTCGGGAAATTTGAGTCCCACAGTCCCAAAAAACATGCATGTGAGGTCAATTGAACACTCTAAATTGTCCACAGGTGTGCATGTGAGTGTGAATGGTTGTTTGTCTGTATGTGGCCCTGCGATGAAATGGCGACTTGTCACCCTGCCTTCGCCCTAAGACAGCTGGGATAGGCTCCAGCAGACCCCCGTGACCCTGAGCTCGGGAAGAAGCGGGTATAGAAAATGAATGAATGAATGAATACATTAGTGGTTCTCAAAGTGAGGTCCAAGGACCACCAGAGGTCACAGAAAGCCCAAAACCCTATGCCTATGGTTGTTGTAATATATCTAAATATATAAAATATAAACTGTTCTTTATTACAAAAGTGCAATGCAAATTATTCATTCATTCATTCATTTTCTATACCCGCTTATTCCTGTTCAGGGTCACGGGGGTCTGCTGGAGCCTATCCCAGCTGTCTTAGGGGGAAGGCAGGGTGACACCCTGGACAAGTCGCCAGTTCATCGCAGGGCCACATAGAGACAAACAACCATTCACACTCACATGCACACCTACGGACAATTTACAGTGTTCAATTGACCTGCATGTTTTTGGACTGTGGGAGGAAGCCGGAGAACCCGGAGAGAACCCACGCAGACACAGGGAGAACATGCAAACTCCACACAGAAAGGTCACAGGTCCGGGCCCCGGGATCGAACCCACGACCTTCTTGCTGTGAGGCGGCAGCGCTAACCACTGCGCCACCGTGTCGCCGCAATGCAAATTATCTGAAATTTAAATATAAAAAAAATTGCAAACGTGAGTAAATAGAATAGTTAAGGCCAAATCAAAAGAAAAAAAAATGCCACAATATATAATATAAAACATTTAATGGTGGAAATAAAATAGTGGAAATAAATATTGTCAGATGAAATAAAAAATGTATAGCTTTTCATACAAGCAATTTATTAGTATTATTATTATCATTAGGCTATTATTATTATTCTTTGACTGTCAGTCCGCCTGCCTTCATAGGATTCATCATGGCCTAATTGTTACCTTAGTTAGCTGTGTTAGCCCCTACAGCAGACCTGGGTGAAGTAGGGCCCGCTGGCCACATCTGGCCCGCTGTGTGTCCCCGTCCGGCCGCGTGAGGCAGTCATAAATTACGCGATCTACCGGTCGATCGCGAAGGTAGTTTGCCTGGATGGCATGGAGAGAGCGAAGATACTTCCGCAGGTCCGCGGGACTTCAACGCTATTTCCCACAATAACTCTTGTTCATGTTGTCTGCACAAGCAAGTTTTGGCAAGTTTGCAAACTGTGACCAAAAGTGTGACGGGACCAGTATTGCTTGTCGCGCGGTACGTTGTCAGGTGCAGGCTGAAGGCAGATGGGGCGGGGTCCTACAAGGGGGGTCTGCTGCTGAGGTGTCACGTCATTGCAAATTGCGCATTGTTGTTGTTGTTGCTGTGATGTACATTCTGGCAGCCTTAGGGGGCCTCCCTAGTGACCGGGACCCCAAGCAACTGCCTGGCTTGCCTGTCCGCAAGCGCCGCCCCTGGTTGAATCTTGTTGGATTCAAAATTTCAAATAAATATGTACTTATGTATTTTTTTTGGCAGGGGTGGAGTTGCACTGTTGCAACATAGGGATTAATGAGGAACAGAACTAAACTTTAACTTCATGGGTATTTCATTGCTCTTTTATTTTGTGAGGAATCCACTGCATCACGTTTCATTTGTGCCTGTACTAATTTAACAAACAACAACAAAAAATCAGTACCATTCACTCATGACCTTTTCTGTTCCCCGGCTAACCGTCAAACGGTCTTATAGACAAACAAACATAACCTCCAGTCAGCAGAGGTAATTACTGTCAACACAGGAAAAAGCTTTGACTCTCTTTTTTTTTTAAGGCTGGAAACCCTAACGCAGAGATGCTCGAACCCCGCAAGGAATAATTAAAGTGCAGCTAATTAATAGTTAAAATTTGAGGAACAAAAGGGGAAAAAAACATAACAAAACTAGCACCTCAGTGCACCTTCTACCGCTGAACAAAAACCTATCACATGGTAATGATGACTTTTGATGCTTATTACATTGGTACTTCTGTTGCCAGACCTTTATCGAGCATGACTGTAATTGCCTTGTAATGACCAGAAAGTATTTGCAATTTCTAAAAGGTCATGAAAGACTTCTTCGGCCATGCGTCCCCTATACATCAAGATTCAGAGATAAATATATGGATTTCATTCCAATCAAACTCGCTCAGATCTAAAATAATTTGTTTAATCACAATGTATATGTATATGTATATATATATACATATACATATACATATATACATTTTTTATTACATGTGATCTTAAATGACTTTAACAAATATCACCTGTTGATCCTGGTACAGAAGAAAAGCAGATCTGTTTGCACCACTCCTTTCAGAAGACAATTTCAAATTCCCTGACAGAGACATAGATAAATCAAAACAAAACAAAAATCTCACTGACATAATGACAACAGGTAAATCCAAGAAGTAACAAAGCGGTTAGAGAACAGCCTCAAAATGTGATGCTGCTAGAAAACAGGAGGAGAAACAGAGACTCACATCATATTAGATAGCCATAGATAGCCAGTGCATGTGACAACCTGTTTGCAGGGTTTGCAGGTTCAAGCCTTGAGATGAAACAAAAGCAAAACTTTTCAACTTAATCTCAAGTATCATCGGTCTATTGCTGGATTTAAACAGGCAAAAGTCAGAAATTGGTTCATAAATCAAAGTCAAAAGTCACTCCGTGATGTTCACCTTTCTTTTCGTAATTAGGTCTGCGATTCATCAGTGGCACTGCATGAGTTTGTCACGTTGAATGAGCCTTTTATGAGGGGATTGATACGTGTGATAAATTAGCATAGCCTAATTGATAATTATTGAAAAATCACTGGGGCCATTGTTTCTCTGAAGGCTCAACATGTCTCTGTCAGGCTCAGGTCAGCTCCAAAGCAGATGTATAATTGAGTGCGTTGTGGTTTAATTAAAAAGCTGGCGCTAATTACACTGGGAAATGGACGAGGAAGGGGGCCAGCGCTCTCCATACACTCACCGTTTTCATTAGTTTTCCCCAAAAGTCGCCTTTTGTGCGCGACCAATTACTGCATACCAAATGGAATATACTCCGATTCTTTCACCAAATCCACTATTTTCCATTATTGTTTTTTCGCTGACATTTGCTAAGAAACTGATAATTCCGCACTTGTTTGGATCCAACACTTAGCATGTGGTTTGGCCCTTTGGTTTGCAGGAAATCCTCCACTGTGCCATAGAGTTCATGTTTTAAACAGCATTTGATCGTTTGCGAGCTTGTCTAGTACGGAAAAGACGGAATCAGTTCTCGTTTGAATAAACAAAAAAAAAATAATAATGACGATGATGCGATACTAATCTAGATGTTGTGTATTTCTGTGACAAAAGCGATCCATCATGTGATGGAGGTGTTCCGGAATGCAATCCTGATAAAAAGCCTCCATATGGGAATATCGCTTTCCCTTAATTATTCATGAACTAATAATGAGTTCAATGTTCTCGTAAGTGTCGGGGTGGGGGCTGTTGCCATGGTTTCATAATATGAAGGTCTCGCTATCGGTGAATCATTGCCCATTTTGTAATGCCATCAACAGAGTAAAAACCCAATATAGGAGACAGTGTGAGAAAACTGTGACGCCTCAGCCAAGGTCGATTTTCCCAGGAGTTTTTTTTGTTACGTTCTCTAATATTTAGAAATTAAGGTTGTTGTTTTTTTTTTAGTTTTTTCTTTTTTAGGCACTATAAACAACTAAAATTGGCTGTTTCCAATTATAAGTTCATGGTCCCAGATTATGAGCTTTGGCTTTTTTTTTTTTAACAACTGACTTGCAGAGTCAGTGAGTTGGAATTAGAAAAAAAAACAAAACACGTCCTGAAGCTCCTGTTGGATGATTCTAGACAACTGGAGTCTCTATTGCAGTTTTTTGGTCATTGATGATGATGAAAATGATGATACTTATATATTGCCAATATATATTGGCAAAGTGGAGAATTCACAAATGACTGTGTGATACAACAAGGTTTAGTTCGCAGAGCTAGAATGGCATCATTTTGTCCGACCAGAGTTGCTGAAGAAGAATTGTGTGACTTGAATCGTGAAGAAGATACACTGCAGTTTGTGATTTGCTTGCGTCGCTCACTTCAAAGGTAATTTAGGCATTATGTGGACTCGTGTTGTTTTTGTGTGCATCAACGGGCAGTATTATTTTATGCTTTCGCCAGTTGGTGTCAGGTAACGGTGCTAACGAAAACTCAAGTTAGAAGGTCAAGATAATTCAATTTCATTATGTTTCCTATATCGCGCCAGATTTCGACTGATGTCAGTGAACGTCAACTTTCATCCAGAACATGTTCAGACCTTGCCCTTTTATCAGAAAAAAAAACTAAAAACTAAATAGTCTTATGTCATTTATCTTATTACAAATTAATTTCAGTATCCGACCCGATGGACACGCAACACACTCATTCCGTTCCCCTTTTAGCCGGCGCGCTGTGCCTTCAGAATGCTACCGTGGCGGGTCGGGGGATCTGACAAGGCGATAAGGCAATTAGCCGGCGACAGAGAGCTCAGAATCAGAGACGAGTCGTCGTCTCTCACACCTCGCCCGGTTGAAAGGTGCGATATTTTGATGAGCGACCTGCCACCCCAGGAGGATGTAAAAAAAGAAAAAAAAAAACAACGAAGAGGAAGAGCGGCGGGTGAAAATAGAGAAATGGCCGTGGACCCGGAAAGGACGTGAACGCCTCGCAGCGGCGCCTCGACATCAGGCCGCCGGTGCATCTTGTGTGTCCTCTGTCATCTTACCTGGCAGGAGTGTTATCAAGCTTAATGACACAATCTCACCCTCCCTCTAATGCCTGGCAAATAGCACCATCACATCAAAAAAAAAAGGAAAAAAATAAAGGCCAGGATGAAAGGGAAGCGGCGGTTTGGATGAAAGAAGACGGTGGAAGGGATGCAGCTGTTTTAGGATGAGGGGTCTCTGTCTCTCGCTCTTTCTTTCTTTCTTGTCTTTTTTTCATCTCTGCCTCTCGACGCTGCGTGTTTGTTCTCTGCCTCTGCCTCCTCTGCCTCTGCTGTCAGATGGAATAAAACCCGGGTGTTCGTCATCGCGATACCAGGAGAGCGTCGGAGCGCTCGCTAGGGGCCCTCCTGCGCCACGCGATTTCCATTTCAAAGCCTCCTCCTTTTACCTCTTTAATTCCATCTAAGGCAACTGTTAAATGAACATTCCTAACTGCTGACTAGGACAAAGATATTTTGAAGGGGCTGGAGGTGGGTAGGTGGGGGGGGGTAATAAAAGGAGAGAAGATGTGTGTGCGATGGTAATGAATGGAGGAGAAGGTAGGTAGGGGGAGAGCGCCATCAAAGGTATGGTAATGCCCCCGTGGTGAAAAAAAGAAGGATGGGGAACTTGCAGGGGCTTCTGGAATGAGGTAGTGCGGGCTGAAAAAGGGACGTCTTCTGGGTAACAATGTGAGGGAGGTGGGCGGGGCGGGATGGGGGGGGCGGGGGGTGATATTTATGCTATCCAGCTCTATAGATAGGCCGTGGCAGAATTCGCCTGAGATGTGATGCGGCGCCGGGGACACGCGGGAGCTTTTCAGCTGTTTTACAGCTGAAAAGCTGTACAACCCCCCCAACCCTTCACCCCCCCGTCATCTCCGCCGCCGCTTTTTTTTTTGTGCGCGCCGGCTCAGTTTGCCTTGTCTCGGATAAATCATTGATACTCTGCCGGGCGGAAATCTGATAAAAGTGAAGCAATGTTGTTAAGGAAGAGTTCTGACACCGTCAAAGCCGGGACTGAACTTTTTTTTTTCCCGAAAGGAGCCTAATGAGAAATCCAGGTGCTCACAAGATTTGAGGAGGAAACTCTCGGGAGTCTGGAAGAGACGGTTAACATTTTAAGGTTCCAACCTGCCGTGTCTCCGTGCTAGGAAGGTTTAGACGCCATTCTTACTTTTTCCTCCTTGAACTCTTGATGGTGTTTTTATAACTTTGTGTATTGTTGTGTTTTTTTTTTTGGGGTTTTTTTGCTCATGTTATTATTTTCTGAGCTGGATTCCTTTATTTATCAAGGGGAAGAGAAGGAGGATGCTGTTTATGAAACATTGACAACTGCTTGACAACTGACTCTCCTGGAAAAAAAAGTTCAGCCAAGTTGCCAATCTAGCGGTTTATTCATCAAGGGGCAATAGGAAAAAGAAAAAAGACAAAAAAGTTAAAACGTGTTGTACTTGGTTGATGCAAGGATGAAGCCAAAGAGGTTTCCATCCGTGCAATTGCAGTTCCGATTCAGTCGAGGAAAGTGGGATGCGGGGTGCGTAAGAAACGTGAACAAAATATTCATTGGCAATTAATCCGAATCCAAACCAATCCGAAGGTGACACCCGCCGACTCCGTCTATACGCCTCCTACGACCCTCCGACGCGACACTGGCAGGGGCCTTTCATCTCGCTAGGCTGGAGTCGTGCGTCAACAAACACAATCTGTCTCCCTTCGCCTTATTCCCCCCGCCGCTCTTTCATTTGCACTCACGTCTACAATCGACGCATTTATTTCCAGGCATCCCCTTGTTCTTCAAAGACTCTCGCCAAGGACACAGCTGTCGCATCAGCCATCAAAGTCCTCCGTACCACCACCGCCGCCACCACCACCTCATCCTGCCCCTCTGCTTCAATCTTGTCCCTCATCTCCACCAGATGCGCTGCGACCGTTGCCGCAGTGGATCCGCTATGGGCCCGTCCACACGGGAACGTTTTTTGGTGGAAACGGTAAAGTATTTAACCGTTACGACGTTTCGTCCACACGGCAACGGCGTTTTGGGTCCCCGAAACGGTATTTTTTGAAAACGGGTCCCAGAGTGGGAAAATCTGACAACGCTGTTTCGCCGTTGTCACATCGTTGCCGTGTGGACAGTGAAAACGGCTTTTCCTTCTAAAACAATGACGTCATCGCACCGTCACTGTCATGTGACCGGAAAAAACACGGCATGCAGCGGCACGAACAACAACGATAGCGGCCAGCGGAGTTGTCTTTGCATCGCAGGCGCTTCAAGATTTGTTGGCAATATTACTACAAAACTTCACAAAACCTCAGACTCACTTTTTTCCGCTACTCGCCGTTTTTGTTTTCTGTGTGTTTCGTGTGTGGCGGAAATGCCCTCTTTCTAAATCGTGGGTCCGGTGGCTGTGTCAGCGTCTGTACACAGCGCCACAAAAAAACGTCAACGTTCCCGTGTGGACAGGGCCTATGTTTCCGCTGTGTTGGTTTGTGTAGCATCGCCGGTCCATAAAATAAATACATGGTTTAATTTTAAAATGAAATACTTTGTGATCAATTGGTAGGGTGTTCGCCCAGAGACTGGGAGGTTGTGGGTTCGATCCCCGGCCGGATCATACCAAATACGGTACAAATGGTACCCATGGCCTCCCTGCTTGGCAATCAGCATTCGGGGTTGGACTTTGGGGTTAGGGTTACACAAGGATTCTCCCACTGGATTGGACATTAACTTTAACTTAATTTTTACCAATTCATCAGAAATCATGTGGCAGAAGCAAAAGAGCAAAGAGACCAGCGGCTCAGTCCACCGACTCTCTAGGAACAGTAATTTTTTTTTTTCAGTGACAGTTGTGGATGTCTTTATGTGAACTAGATTGTCTCATATGGGCTGTCCTGCACTCCTAACGCATCGGGCAGGATGAGTTTGTGTTTATCCAGTCGACATGCTGTATTTCTCATGAATTCAATAAAAGAACAGCAGATTTTTACCATTTGTGGCCTCTTCCCTGAGAGATGCGCGCGCAACCCGGCCAGCACTTCTTCCACGTCAAAGATATGACTCCGGCTGTGACACCACACTGTCCGCTGGTGCCTCTCTCCAGAGCGCAGCACTCTGGGATGTGACTAACGTCTCCTCCGAGCGCTGTCTGATCTGCCGCTTCCTTCTGGCGCCCGTGGAAGAACTTTTCCGAAACGTTTTTTCCCGATCCCCGCCCGCAGCTGCTTTCCATCTGGTTGGCTACCTGATATCACTCCGCCTGCTGTACGTACAAGATGATCAATTTCCTCCCTTTTTGTGCTCATTTGCTGTTACTCCACTTGCTCCACAGGTGAAGGAGGCACCCATCTGCAGACAAGGAAAAGACAGTGGAGGAGGAAAAAAAATGTAGCAAAACTAAATGCGTGGCACCTGTTTGGTGCAGCAAGTCATGATCACCAACAACTCGGGGCTGTTGTTCACTCTGCTTGTTTATGATGCAGCCTCTTTAATTCCTTCCTCCCCCCTCCCCATTTGCTTGTTAACTCAATTTAAAGACTACATTAAACCTCCAGGAGCAATCGTACGTCTCAGAGGAAGGCTTACTTTTAATTCATCCTAATATAGCTGCTTTAAATCTTTTGCCTTCAGGCTTATTTGGCTAATCAGGGACTGGAGGAACTGTTGTTTAGAGGGATATTTCCAATGTACTCAACTTTTTGGAAAGTTTAAAAAGTTGGGTTCGCTGCACAAAGTTGAAATGAAAAGGCAAATTTGGGTCAGAAAACAGACTCACTGGCAAAAAGTAGTGCTTATGATGAACATGATACTTTCACGGCTTCCATTGGTTTATTGGGGAGCTGTTGTGTTTCTATTTTAATTTTGTTCTCATTAAAAGACAGATGTTTTTATTGCCACTGAATTGAATTGCAGTTGTGACCCTTAGTCAAGAGTCAATGACTCAATTTCACTCAATTTCACACCGAGAACATGTATTTGGTTTTCGCCATAAATGAACAATATTAGTCCCAATCTGGATCAAATTCAACACTACTTTGGTTTGGTCTCGTATGGAGCATTTACACAAATTATGTATATTATATAATTCATAGATTCAATCCAATTCATTGAATTTCTAATTTCTGCGTTGATTGATTCCGCTTAGGATGTGCTATACACACTCCACAAAGTTAAATGATTCCCTCTTTTCATTTCGGTTTGCTTCGGCCTGTACTGTATGCCGGAGCGGCGGGGAGCGAATCTGAGGCTGTTGGCCGTATCATCTGCTCCATCTGTTTGCAGCTGTTTGTTTGCACATCCAGGAAAGGTCAGAGAAAATGACCCATGACAACCCCGCAGGGAACAGGATCGGTCGACATATGCACCGCAAACACTGTGAAAAATCACAACCTTCCGAAGACATCCTGGCCTGCCGTGCAACAACATCCACAAACGCCCTGACCTTGGAATAGATCAGCAGGTCTGATTGCATGTCAGCTTGTCCAACTCGGGATACAACTTTTTCCACTACGGCTCACTCGTACGAATCCAGCGTGGAAGCTTCGGATTGTCTTGTGGCTAAAAAGGAAAGGGGGATTAAAAAAAAAAAAAATCAGCATGCAGGATCACATAGATATAAGGCACCACTGGGACTTGGAGAGATATTCATTCCTGGGACTCTTTGAAGCCATGAAATATTGAGTGTGATAGTATCAAACAGCAAAGAAATATGGGTCGCCGGACGGAACAAGAACAACCTATAAAGAGTTTCAGCTGCGGCGATATCTCAGAGCGAGTAGGGTATAGGCAATAAGGTTCAGCCCCGGTGACAGAAAGAGATGATATCTGTGTCTTGTATCAAGCAGACTCCTGCAGCTAGTATTTAATGATGTTTTTTTTTTTACTTTTATTTATTTTTCTTCATTCAATCTTTCCTCAGCCAAATGACAGAGCTGTGCTACCAATGTAAATGTTAGTGTCAACCCTACATCAGGTTTTCCCTGCAAGGGTTACATTTTAAGCTTTATGCATGTTTTTTTTGCGTGGTTGTTGTTCTTTTGAGTGACCACTCACTCACAATAGCTTCCAGGTGTTCGGCACCACGTCATCCATCAGTTTCCTTTCCCCTCCTCCTTGCTGTTTCCCACCCCTCTAATCCCCATTATTGCTTTGGGAGTTTGAGCTGTGAAAGCATTGATTTGAATAATAACCCCGTGCATATTTTCTTTGGGCAATAGTGAGAGCTCACAACTGCAGGATGGCATTCAATGTGATTTTTTTTTTTTTTCCTAGGCTGGAATGGGGATAGCTAAGTCGGGATTCTGACTTATTTTTCTCGGGATCCCGACATAGTTAACTCAGGATCCTGAGATAAGTGGTCTCTTTTTTACCCCACCTCTTTTAAAAAAAGTTTTTGCCCCATGTCCCCTCTGGGGCTCCGTAGTTTTCAATGTTCAAGTGGCGAAGGTAAATGTTGGCAGGCTTTTGTGTGTTCGACTTTATCAGGTTCTTTTCAGTGCAGTCCCTGTAAAGGGGTGTTATTATTTTTATGAATGTTGGGAATGAAGAAAAATCCTTTCTCCCTTTAAGAGAGAGCTGCTGTACCCCCCCAGTTCATTTCATGTTGGCATTTGGAAGGATTTCATTTCAATATGAATCATTCCTTTGATAAGTAGTCTTAAAAAAAAGGATGAAGAGGAAGACAATTTTATAACCAGTCAGTTAAAAAAAAAAAAGGCCTGCTAGTTACTATAATTGAAATCATTTCTGCGTCACTTTAAAAAATTCCAGTTGGCTGTGCAGCGAAACGTCTCGGTCGCTCTCCCCTCACCCTGGAGACTGACTCTAACCTCACACCTGATATACTGTGCAGACAGCATTCCTTCCTTCTCAACGCCTGCAAAGTCACTCCTTCCCCAAGGCTCATTGCACCCGACGAGCACGGTGCACACGCAGCAACCCTGTCGATAACTCCTGCACGTCGGGAGGGAGGACGGGGCCTCGCAGGGGCGAATGCCAAAATATCCCCGGCGACTTCCTCCTGCATGTGTGGAGGTCGACTTGCATTTGATATTTTGCTTCCAGCGCACCATAATTCTTTCTTTATCCCAAAAGTAACTTGAGACGCCAGGCTCTTTCGACACACTAACTGTGTCGTGTGTCGTTGAGGAACGACATGGAAACGAGTCACACACACTCTGTTCCTTGGCTCCCGGCGAGATATAAAAAACAACATGCTTACTGTCACATTACAGGGTCTCTGCTAATTGCTTCCACACTGCCGCCGTTAACGTACACGCGGGCTCGGTTGGAAAGTGCGTTTAGTGTCTGTGTTGTCGGATTATTGCTTCATTATGCGTTGGCAGTCAGAAGTGAATTCTAGATAATGAGAGTTAAATGCCACTGCCATTGTTTAAAACCTTCCACGGTAACCTCCACACATTGGAGTCACACAATCTCTTTTGAAGGGATGCAAACCTGACAGGGAGAGGGCAAAAGGTGTCTGAACCCCAAAGTGTATTGAGGTGCTTTCTGCGTTGCGGATGAAATTAGATCTGTGCACATGTTCAGCAGCGATAAGCCGAGAGTTTTTTTTAAATCCAGCCGTGAGAATCCGGGTGCGTATTTCTGTCCATGTGGGTGGTGACGGGCTCCATCTAGGAGGATCTACACCAGTTACCGACGCTAAACGTGGCAGGCGGCACCGCCGTGACATTTCCTCTCAGACAAAGGCTTGAGCCCTGTTCGCCATCAAAGAGTCTGAATATTCAGGTTTGCAGCAGTGGACCTGGAGAAGCTGGAGGAAAGGGACGGATACATGCAGGTTGTTTGTCAAGTTAGCACCGGAAAAATGGAGCGAACATGAACCTGTCTCAAAAGTGGGGCAATAGAAAGACACTCTTTGACAAAGGAAACAAGCTGTGACCTTAAAATGTAACCAAAAACCTTTTTCCTCACAGAGATGCTGAAGATAGACATTTGAACATGGTGAATGGGTATGCAGAGCGCCCTGGTGGTTTGTATTGATATATCCCCATCTGCCAATTCGGATCACATTTTTACCAGATTCATTTAGCATAAACTCAACCAGTGAAAGCCCATCACAGCCTGGTATGTAGTGCAGCTTGTTAATGTGGTACAAAAAAGTACTACAAGACAAGATTGTTAACGTCAGCCTGCCGCCCTGCTCACCTGTTGCATTAAAGTGTCTCACGCAACCTTGATGGCCAGGAATGTTTAATGAAAGAGAATGTTTTAGTCCAAGTTTGCATGCAAATGATACAGAAGGAAGCTCCAACAAAAATAAATAAATAAATGAATACAAAATTGGAAGGGCTCCAGCCCTTTGCAGCCTACAAGGACACAAACATTTTCCGTTAGTGCTAGCATAAGAGAGAAATTATTTTTTTAAAAAAAGCATCTCCTTAAGCATTAGTTGTTGTTTTTTTTTAAAACATTTTTTTTTTTTGCTTCACCTAGTTTTCAATTGACCATCATAAAATTTTCTTTTCACTTGCAGCCTATAATGTACTATTCAAAGACTGTTTTGGCCTCTTTGAAAAAAAAAACAAAGCGAGATACAGACTCAAAATAATAATATTAATAGGGAGAACAAATTAACAGCTTGTGTAAAAAAAACAAAAACAACACCTCACCTGCCTCATGAACCCTCCCGAGTCGCAGCCATCGGGCCCATTGTGTCTTTAAAACAGGTCAGCTGCTCCAAGAGAAGCGATTTATGCGTTTGGCGGCTCGGCGAGGTACTTAGAATTCCACTCTGTAGCCTTTCTGTATGCTCAATATTGAAATATGGCCTCTCGCCGAGCGAGTCTGCTCGGCATTATTTACATTAGACCAGGTTGTTTATTCCTTCCCATTCCTCCCGTCCCCTCCCCTTCCCCTTTTCTCCCTCGTCCTTATTTCATTTGCTCTCTCCATGGTGATTTACCTCTCAGACCTCTATTTATCCAGCACTAACAAATTGGGTTACCATGGTCCGCCAGCCCTCACCCCCCTCCCTCCTCTCCATACCTTCCTCTCCCTTCGACCTCTCTCTCTCTCTCTCTCTCTCTCTCTCTGCGCATCATTCTACTCGGGTTTGGCACCTGACTTATGAGATGCTGTGTCAAAGTGAGGGATGGTGTCCGCCTCGGTGGAGACGGCCGCGGTTTTAGGCCGAGGTGCGCTTGCGTATTTGTTTTTTTCCCCCCTCTCCCCCCGCCCAGTATGTGTTGAGGAATTGTGCCTCTGCCATGTCGTTCCGCATTGCTGTCTCCCCTGCATGCGGATGTGACAGGTGGCTGGTCCGTGACAGGCTGAGGCCGCGTGTGTTTGTGTGATTCGTGAACCTCGCACGCGCATCCGGCGCGGATTTGAAGGCACGATGTTTGGAATGCTGCTGTAGTAGCGAGCGCACAGCGACACCGGGTGACTTGTCTCAAGGTATGGTGGGATGTATGTAGCTCCAAGTGTACGTGCGTAAGACAGAGAGGTGAGGATGGAGGGATGGAGGGATGGAGGGGGGAGCGAGAGTGGCTGAACTGTCTGCAAAACAACCAAATGTGTCCGCACGGACCTTCGCAAGCGAACGTGGGCTTGACATTTAAACTCGGGTGACAGAGTGGGTGTAAAAGGCCAGGAGGAGCCGGCGTACAGCAAGCACTCGGCAAAATGTAGTGAGCCCTAACTGAAGATAAAGGCTTCCTCAAGAAGACATAATGTCAAGAGGCACTCAAGAGCACAATGTGGAAAATAAAGAAAAAAGCACAGAGCACAAAGCTCTCTCTCTCTCTCTCTCTCTCTCTCTCTCTCTCTCTCCGTCTGCATCCTCCCCAGCGAGGAGCCACTGTGACATCTTATATATTTATTCCGCTGCGGTAGGTCGGCCGTCGTGGGGGTAAAGAGGTGTTTTCTTCTCGAGGCAAATGGCGATGCAGATGAGGAGGAGAAGCAAGGAGTTGTGGGGAAAAACATTTTGTTTGTGTAATATTCTGCTGAGTTGAACAAAAGTACAGAGCACAAATGCACCACTCTTTTGTCAGTGAGGACTTGCAAAAACCTTGTGATAATCGAACCTCTGACCTGCCGATGAGAGGACGACCCGCCGATTCACCTGAGCCACTGCAGCACTTTAACTCATTACATAATTATTTTTGGCTAATCACATAACAGGGATCACCATGTCTGGTTCTGCCTTTCACACAACGGCGTTGAGTGAGTCTATTGTTGCACGTTTTAGCGCACGGTTTACGATTGCGGGAACAAGGAAATCAATAAAGGACAGACTTTTCTTATTCCCAGTGGAATTTACTGGCAGTTTTTTTGCAACACGTGGGACCTTTTATCACCTGGACGTCGGCAGAAGGCTGAGAAGCTGGCAGCCGCAGCAGGCTTCGAGATCGAAATGAGGGTGACCTGCCACATGAGAACGGCGAAACAGCTGGAAAAGCGTCTTCGATGCCGATGCTGTAGTGATTCCTGAAGGCGGGCAGAGAATAAAGTCGTGACTCCCTGGCGGCAGACAGGCGGTATTCACAGGTGGCAAGACGGCGAGGAATCCCACTTTTGTCAGCAACTCTGGTGTGACTGCTGCGGAGCGCGGTAGTAACTCAGGGCCATTGCGTAGATAAATGGAGCGAGGTTGGGGGTGGGGGGTTGAGAAGAGCCTGTGCTCATCATTTTTAAAAATGAGGAGGGAAAAAAAGCACATTTACCTCTAACCCCCCCCCCCAGACAAAAAAAAAGGAAAATATACGGCCAGTGCCGGTTTGTATGACAGCTCTATGATGAAAAAAGTGAAAAATTAGCATACCACTGTGTTTCCCAGTCGCCTCTAAAGTTTAATCAAACACCTTCAAAGCTCTTCTCCCCCAGCTGTATCTCTCGTCTGTCAGCCCCCCACCCCAACCCTGCAGACGGAGCGAAAGGTTTTTAGTCTTCAGGGTCGGGCCAAGAAGAGTCCAAAAAATAAAGGTGATTTGACTTACTCCATCAAAGCCTTTCGGAAGAGCCCGCCGCAGGATGAATGACGTGCTGAATCAATAAAGTCTTTTAAGTTAGCTGGGGAGAGGAATACTTCTGTTGCTGGTCTTTTTTTTTTATTTTATTTTACTCCCATTCAGTCGCTTGAATTCAAACCTGTACAAGGCAATAATTTTATGACTTGCGTCTTTCAAGGAAATTGTTTATTTGGTTATGCTCACATGACCAATGTCATGAGAAAAGCGGTGGCGCACAATCGGTTGCTGTTGCGCTGATTTTTATTTCTTTCTTCTCTTTCTTTATTAGATTTGCACTCAACAGGATTGGCTGCTTTCAGTCGCTGTGTTTTGTCTCGTTGGCCAAGCAGCAGTCGCACTGCCAGGATGAACAGATGCGTTTTACAGACCCATAAAATAAACCCGAAACAGGCAAATCCGACCTGCTGGATTCTAATTGGAACTTAATCCCATTATATTTTACAAGAAGAGAATGTTTCGACCCCGACGTCAGTGGATTTTATGGAGACAAACAATTAACCCCTCAGTCTGATTTTTAACACAATGACATGGAAAAACAGTAAAAACAAAAAAAAAAAAAACATAAAAATGTGGGTTGGTCCAGCTGGATCTTGATGGTTTTGAGGCCGCTGTGTCTCGTGCAGCCGTGAAAGCAGAGCGTGTGTAGTGGTGGGAAAACCTCTTGCCATCCCCTCGTCTGTGGAACTTTTCTTCACACAACAATAGCTACACAACCCCGCCACCTTCGATTTCTCTCCAGCTAATTGCGCCACATTCTGCCGGCCACACTGCACATTGAAGTTTCTAAAAACCCTTTTCATTTCTAATGAATGACAGTAGACAGTGCGACATGAGACTTGGACTTCAGCTATTGAATTTGAATTAATTGAATGAACCAGAGCCGAGAGGTATGTTAATGGTGATTGATTGCAAAGACTTCAAAAAGTGAAATGTGTTCAGAAAAAAAGAATAAAAAAAAAAAAAAAAACGGCTCTCTTGACTGGCTGGGAGATCAGACTTCAATACTCTGAAAAGTGACTTCAAACTTGGGGACAGTTCAGGGGTGACTGGTTCATTTTCATAACTGCTGCTCTGCAGAAAGTGCCTTGGACCGGTGCTCCCTCTGGTGCGTTTAGCCACCGAGGCTGCTGGAGGGAGTCAAGTACAGTATATTAGCCTGGGAAGCATCAGATATCTGTGAATGTCATCTGTCAGCACCTGTTTCTGAATGTGCTGCTGCTAAAGTCGAGTTGCGGCTACCAGCAAGACAAATCTCTCACATTTGGCTCTTCAGTGTTAACAAGGCGTGTTGTTCACATGTCGCTGTGGGTTGGACTCCCTCTGCTTGTGAACCCACTTCATGTAAACACACACACAATTTCAAGGATTCCACAAGCGGCCTCACACACACACACACACACACACACACACACACACACACACAAAACAAAAAAAAACCAGGACTAACACTCCCAGTGTGTCTGCCGTCTGCACGTGATTTACATAATCACTGTGTGTATGCATGTTCTGTTCTCGGAGTCCAACAACAACAACAACAACAACAAAACAACAAAAACAACAAGCAGAGAGTCTGTGTGCTGTGTTGGCGCGCAGCAACATTTTCTACCTCTTCCTTCTGTTGCAGGCGTCTGCCAAGTAGGTCTCAGCCGAGGGAACCAACAGTCGGAGAGACAGAAAAGATCAGAGCCGGAGACTCTGACTGCACCTCCCTCCTCAGCCTACATTTTAAAGGTAATCCTAAAATTCTTCTGCACATGGCGTGGACGAGGGAGACGGTTCAAACATGCGGCTGGCAGAAGCAGCTTCTACACATTCACATACAAATATGAAAATATCCTTTTATATTATTTCATTCACTTATTTACCAAATTATTATTATTATTATTATTATTATTATTATTATTATTATCATCATTATTATTATTATTATCATCATTATTATTATTATTATGATTATTACATGCACATGCACCCAGGACATGTCCACCTACCTATCCATCTACCTGTATACCTGCCTGCCTACCTGCCGATATGCAATAACAATATATTCATCTGAATTTCTACAGAAATACTCTTGTTGTTTTTCCTATAATTGAAACTTAATTTTACCAGGTATTTACTAAACCTTTAATGAACCAGGTTTGATCTGTTGAGGTTCAAGGGAGTCAAGAATGGCAACAACACAGTTTAAATGACAATAAATGGTTTATCTGTGAAGCTACAGCTACTTTCAGACAGTTGAACTCCAAGTCACTTCGCCAGTAAATTAAACATGTGATTGGGGACGAAGCATTGCAGCTTGAGGCTACACAGGTCAGTCAGAAGTGTGTGTTTTGATGGTGGTTTAGGGGAAAGTGATGGATTAATTTGTCCGACCCATATTGTCTGAAACAAGCACTATCCGCCACCTCCCCAAACAAAAGGACAACATTACAGTTTCTTTTTGTTTTGTTTTTTCGTGATGAATTGAAGGTTACTCTGCTCACTGATCGGCAGTTGATCACATGACACAAAGTCGATAAATCAATCGGAACGAGGAAACCACAGCGCTTGTTGAAATTCATGACCTCCTCGCGGCCGCTCGTCCTTCGCAGGGTCATATTTTATGTGGCTCTGATTTCGTGTTTGATTAAACACATCCATCCCTCCGCCACAACAGACCTGTAATTGTCCACTATCTCCTTTAACTTGCACATGTGTGCGAGCCATGCGTGACATGTCCTGTCACCCCAGTGCACACGGGCAGATCACCAATCAAAGGACTCGCGCCAAATATCTGTTGGTTTTATTTGTTCAATCACACAATGGTTTCAATTTGATTGTCAGACTTCTGCAGTGGAGACGACTGCAGATAGAACCCAGGTTGGTCGGGGGGCAACACGTGGTTGCCATTCAGCTGATGAACAGCGCATTGCTACCTCCTGTGTGTTTAAGGACGTTGGCAACTGTGAAAAGTGAATGAATGAATAATTAGCCGGGTTTTAACTCTGTTTGTGCAGCTTTGTAGGTTGTAACACTTTTGTAGAATGGGTTGTGATTTGATGCCTCAAAACGCTCACATGAGCTCAGGCTGAGCAGATTAGCATTGCAAATTCAACACCAGTCATTGTTTCTATGCAAACCGTCGTTATTATGTCCTTTCATTTGGCTGAAGCTCGTGACTCCCCGCAGTTACTCAGTTAATGTTGTAACTTAAGACGAAATGTGCTGTTTGTATATTTTATTTCAGCCTGAAGCTGAAGTTAGTTTGACTGCTGACTTCCTCCACCTGAAGCAACACCTCGCAGCTACACTCACTCCTCTCATGTTGCTTTGGTGAAAGAACACCAATGACTCACGCCACTAAACAGCACTTACTATCTCTGGTATTCACCACATCAGTGTTTTAGCCTGTCTTTTTTTTAATTTTTTTTATTACAGATATTTCAACGGACAAGAAATTTCTACATTAATGAAAAGCAAAAAGAAAAGCTTCCAAACTCTTAAATAACTGTTGAAAAAGTGAGTGCCAGTCCTTTGATTTGCATGCTGTGAGTCTGCTGGTTTGATTACCAGCTCAAAAGTGCAGAATTTGAAATGAAGACATGAAAGAGCACGGAATTGGCAGCAGGCTGCCAGCCGGTGACTGCGGTGCCAGTCAGCCTTCATTTTCTTGGCACATTTAGTGCCTCGTGGTGGGGGGAGAAAAAAAAAATACATAGTGAAAAGTGTCAGATTTATTGAGAGCCAGTCCTGGCGCAGATGGTCAGCATTCTATAGCCGGTTGACTGTGCATATAACATTTACTGCATACTCATTTTCCCAAAGGATGAATATTTATTTTTTTTTTTTCCTGAGTTGTGACTTTAAAAAAAAAAAAAGTATTTTAAAACTGGAGCAGCGGAGTGTGTCCGACAGGATGGGACTGGACATGGAGATGTAAAAATGGAATGAACAAATTAAAACATTCCAGTCAGAGAAGCTGGGAAGTCTGAATGCCTTTTCTGATGGAAGGACCTTCATTGAGCATCAGCTGTGTGCACAGTAAGAGCGGTTGAAAGGCGCAGTAGACGGTGAAATTAAAGAAAGGGCAAACTGAAATGACGTTAATTAACAGGAGAAGAGTCCTGGAGGAAAGGCTGCAAAATAAAATAAAACTTCAGGAAAAGCCATTAGGAAAGTAAATAATAATAAAAAATGAACAGTTACCCTTGGCGAAGCTCTGTGGCGCAACGCTGCAAGACAAACATCTGTTTCTGGAACAGCTGGAAGAACCTGAAACTAGAAGTTGGCCCAAAGTTTTCAGTGTCATTCGTATAAAGAAAAAAAGAAAAAAGAAAGTTCACTTGTTGAGTGAGCATTACTATCTTATGGTTCAGAGATCAGAGCCCAATCTAATCCAATTTGAGCCCTCCTGCCATCCTGCAGGTTTGAACTTTGCTGATGGATCGTGATCAGCAGTGAGTGTTTTGGCACATGGCACGATGTCGCAGGTGTTTCCTTCAGCAGCGTTTTGGCTCTGTAATTTTCCATTGAATATATTTCAACATATCAAATGTTGTCGCTTGATTTAATCTTTTTGTGTAGCAGCAACTTGTCTCATTGCTGATTTGTGCTTTGACTTAGCAGTCTGTGTGGGTGGCTGGGTGGCTACCTGTCAGTATCAGAGTGGGAGTGGCTGGCAACAGAGAAAAATGAGATGTATAAATACAAAGGGGGAAAAAAAAAAAGAGACCTATGGGGTTCTGATGGTGAAACTAATTCTGGAATCATATGGCCAAGGGCCCAGCAGCACAAAGAAGCTCTGTACTGTCTTCCTCGAGGTCAGACACGTTTGTTTACCTGCTCGGCATGTTTTCGACGACTTCCTGCTGTTGTTGCTGACAAGATGATGGTACTTTAGAAAAAAACAAAAAAAACAAAAACACGCTCGCTGGCCCTGCACCGCTGTGGAGAGCAGCGCTGCCGCTGCAGGCTGTCGCACCGCGGCAGTAACGAGATTATTTTGATGTAATGCGTCGCGAGCCAAAGTGAAAGACTGTTGCGTAGCAGCAGAACACAGGGTCTGGAAACGAACTCCGCCAACGCCCTTTTATGTTCTTTCCTGCAAAAGCGAAATAAAAAAAAAATAAAAAAATGAAATCCAGCACGCTTTGGATTAAGTCGGTTCGTCTTGAGAACTTTGGGGCCTTTCATGTTGGGATTTTGTCCCGGCGCTTTCCCATTCCTGCGTGTGCCCACCATTTGGCTTTTGTTGATCCAAATTGACATTGTTATCTACGCAGATAACAATGTCAATTTATGTTGACGTTGTTATGTTAAGAAAAATAGCTGCTGTTCTTTCACCCATCCGGCTTGTTCCCTCTCCTGCACCGCTAAGCTTCAGCAACTCTCATTATGTGTTGTACATTCCAGAGCTCATGCTAACGATGCCATTCCTGCAAAACTGCAAGGAAGTTTTTCTTATTTTTTCTATTTTGATTCTCCTCCACCTGCCGTCATGGCAGATAATATTTGAGTGCGTTTCTACCTACCCCTCGACCAATTAAGGCTGTGCTTCAAAGAGTTGCTCAGCTGTCTGCTCTTGCGTTCACCTCCGCTCATGTTCACCCCCATGTAAAGCGCGCAAGACGTTCAATCATTATTTGAGATCCGCAGCCAAGTTAAGCAAAGACGCCCTCGCACGCACACCCCTGTCGACGGTCCGGCCGGCCCTCCTGCGCCGTGAGTGGGCTCGACCTGAGTGACACTCAGTGCGTTTACATGCAGAGCTTAATCGGACTTAGCAATAATTAGTTTTTCTCGTCCAATCGGAGTTCTCACCTTGTCCCCGTATACATGCAGCTGAGAAATTCGAATTATTGACGGGAACGTGTCCTCCTCCCAACACTAGGGGGTGGAGTGAGTCTTTTCAGCTGGTCAGCTGCTTTCGGTTGACATATTAAATCATTATATGTACGATAGTTCATAATGTACGTGTTACTTATTTTGCAGATAAGGTGTACCCTATTTCTTGTGCTCATGGTGATTTTAAAAGGCAGACAAGAACGTTGTTTGCTGTTGGAGGGCTACAACAACACAATGTCTTCGATGCTATGCTTTGTGCCGTCGCTACGGACCCGAAAGTCTCGTTCTTGTTGGATGCGGGTTCGGAGCACAGACTGGTGGGAGAGTTTGTGTACAGGTTTTGCAAAAGAATGGTGTCTTCAGTTATACACACGCTCATTAAAGTGCCGACCGTGGAGGAAGCTGGTGCCACTGCACGCCTTTTCCAGCAGAATAACAGCGAAATTACCAAAATAAAAACAAATCAGATCTTCTTGGTGTGCTTTTATTTACAAAGTTAAAATTCTTCTAACTAACAAAAAAATGTGAACGAAAAGGTAAAAATATAAATACGAACGAATACATATTTGTTCACGGGTGCGCAAAGCCAGAGCACTACATTTGCTGCGCTAACTTTTTAAAAAGGTCTCCGTTGCGCGTTATTTTAACATGTCCATCTATTTTAGAAGAGGAAGCATCACCCCGGTCTCATCCTCTCTCCAAATGTGAACATTATTATTCACGTTTGCCAGGTTGTTTCGCGCCGTCTGTTTTGTTAAGATGACGTAGTTCTGCGGTCATGAGTTGCGAGAGGGAGGCGTGACGCGCGCGCACTCGCATTGTCCGGTTAATAGTCCGACTAAGGCGTATACATGGCAAAGAAATTTGAATTCCAATCGCATTATCTGGGTGTCTCAATCGGAGTTTGAGAACTCCGATTGGAATCGGACTAAGGTGTTTACATGCACGTGAGTTCTCCGATCATAATCGGACTAAGGCAATAATTCGAATTTCTCTAGTGCCATGTAAACGCACTGACTAACAAGACGGCAGCAGGCCGGAGCCGCACCTCATGTCAGTGTGAGGTGAGTTCCGGGGGGAGAGAGGTGAGAGAGACCTCTAGTGGGTGAGCCGCCTGTGGACAGGGTGGGAGGTACACGCTGTGGCATCAATCTTTGCGTGTGTGAGTGTGTTTGTGTGTGTACGAGCCCACGGATTATCACAGCAGTGACTTCAAGTGTCAATAAGTGTTTTCTTCATGAGCTGCGGAGTTCCTCCATGAATCACTAGCTATGTTTACATGCGCACATTTCTCCAATCCGACCTAAACATTGGTTGATCGGACAATTCCAAATCCACTGTTTCCATGAACACTGAATAAAATGATCCGATCGTGACGTGCGTATCCATGCACCAAGCGTTTAAACAGAATGAATCCTTTGGGCATGCCTGGAGTTGTCGAATTTTCCGGAAATAGTAGCAGAAGAAGAAGCTGTACCTCCGCCTGTGTTGTAAACAAACGCTGCGTTGTCCGCACGTCCTCGGCTCGTTCACGCTTTGTGCCCCATACAATTTATTTTCTGAAAGCTGGTAGGGTCAGAACCACTTTTACCGTTTTGACTTTTGTCTTTGTAGTAGGAAGCCTTCAAACTTTTCCAGGATTTTTTTATTTGGTCTATTCTTCGGTGAATTCCGGCTTCCTGCAGCTTTTCGTGTACCTCTTTGTACAACTCGGTGTTTCTAGTCTTTCGACCATCGAGATGTTCAACAATCCTGGCATTTTTTAATATTTCCTCCAAGAAATTTGTGTCCGCGACAGACCAGTTCTGCTTCCCTCCCGCCATGTTTTCTGCGAAAAAATGACCGGCTGCCGCTAAGGAAAAAATGTGTCATGTAGACATAGCACACATGCGCAGTGGAGATAGTCCGAGACAGGATCCGAATGGATGTGTGTGGATGGATGCCATTCGGAAGAATGATCGGCATAAACCACCTCTTTCGTTCGGACCGGATCGGATCAGAATCTTCCGATTGACGTGTTTACATGAAGCATTTTTAATCTGATTGGGCCTTTATTCTCATTATTTGTGTCCTTGTAAACACAGCTGGTGACTGCTGACGATGCCTCAATCACTGCCGGACTTTACGGGCTGCCGGGTTTCTTTCCCTTGAAAGAGAGGGATGACGCGTGCTTTCGGTTCACCACCAGATGGCGTGGTTTTTCACTGGCAAGAACACCAAAACAAACCGACAAACCAGGACATGTTGCCACCATTAGAGCTTTGTGGACAGGTGAAGACTAACTCAGGTACAATGTTGCAAGTGAGCGGACGTCCCTCTTGTGTGTTTCTTCTCTACTGGTTTGTCTTCCTGTCAGTGACGGCTTATCAGGCTGCGTTATAGCTGCTATTTTTTTCCTTATTAACACGGTGTTCCATATGGGAACAGCGGTATTAGTTTTGCCCTTTGACTAAAGAAGTTACCAGATTTACATCAGTAGTCGTGGGGCTGCTTGATCACCGGCGTCACTCATATTCAGACAAAATGAAGAGGATTTGGTCTCACTCCTCTACTCGTGTTTCTCCCTCCGCTCGCAGTGTTTTCCACTCTCACTGCACGCATGCATCGCATTAAGCGCATTTGACAGTGTGTTCTCATTTGCGGCGGGGGATCCGGCTCCTTTTCTGACATTTCCCCACGGGAGTCGACCGCTTTGATGTGTGTGGGTTTTTTTTTCGCCTCCTTTTTCGCCTCCCTAATGGCCTTTTTTCTCCTCCGTCCAGTTCATTGTGCAGAAAAAAAGACCGCGCGACGAGTGAGTCATTGTCTTCCCTGACATCTTCAATCCAATTTATTGCCGACCGCGTGTCGCACACTCCCGCACAAGTCGCATCAGTCACACGGGAGCCGCCTCCTCCGACTGTGCGCGTCCATAATGGCCAGGTTTTTAAAAAGCTGGACCCGCGCCTGGCAACCTCGGAGAAATGGGTGACTTCTCCGGCACCCCTTACTCTGTGGAGATGGAGGCCCGGGGGGGAATGAGAGCGAGTGAGACGTGGGACTTGTTCAAGAGGGAACATGGACCCGGCAAGAGCAGAACAGCCACACTGCCGAGTCCAACGACGTGGCTGTTGCTCCCCTCTATCAGAGTCTGAAACTTCTCCTAATTCCTTTTCATTTTAATGAAAAGACAAAAATATGTGAGTAAATTAAAAGAAAAAAAAAATGTTTTGCTTGCAGTACAAGCCTCTAAACGTTGCTTTTATCTTCCTGCTATTCTCCAATATTACACACACTCACGCCCGCGCAGACACACATTTTTCATTCCATTTTTCGGCAGCCACAAAATCGTTGCGCGACCGATCGGGTGGCCGCTGGGACAGAATTTAAAGCAGTCGCGTCTGCGATTTACTGCTTCATAATCCAGTGGATGCTTTCGAGCTTCAAAAAAATGTACTTACCGAACACGATTGAAATCAAAGCATTAAGGAGCTGTACTGCATTTTGCGGAGTTAAACCAGGAATAACGCATTTCGTGATTGTCGAAATGATGATTAGATTTGGATTAAGTCCAACTCAGCCACGCCATAAAGATTTGGCTTGTACTGCTTATATCGACTGTGAAGTACGTTCAGTGTGACCTCAGGACCCTCTGTAGCTCTTTTCAACTAGAATCTCTCATTACAGTATGTGATCTCACTAATAGTAGTAATAATATTCTTATTTGTTTGACCAAGATAATTTATGCTAATGCTCATGCACTATGACTAAGGGAAAAGTTTGAAAGATTCGCCTTCCGATTCAAAATAATTGCTTCTGCTTTTATCAAGCTCCCCTCCTCGTGCCACTTTTACTGTTGTGTGCAGCAGAGTTTTGATTAATTAGGCGCTTTATCTGTCATAATGGATGAGAAGAGGCGCGCTTGTCTTCGCAAAAAGCCAAGTTGTGGCAATTAAGGGCCCTGTGTGTGCAGTGTTAATGAGTGTGCAGGCAGTCAGACGTGATCTTCTAACAGCGGGCGAGAAGCGCGCTAATTTGGGCTGCAGGTGCAAATGGCAGAAATCGGCGGGAGACAAGCGGAACCGGGAAAGAGGAGCAGAGACTGATGGACGGGCGAGCGACGGAAAGTGTGTAGCGCGTGTGGTGATGACAATTGTTTGCAGAGGTAATCCGGCAGCAAGCTAGCTTCTAATCCCAGCCGAGGAGGAAGTCATCTAGCCTACACCCGACCCATTCTAGCAGAATGAGGAAAGTCATTTACAGCCTTTTTCTACCACAAAATACTTGTTTTCAAAACAGTTTTACCCTGAATCAACATGCAACAGGGAGATTCTCACCCTCTCTCCATTAACACAGTGCCCCCTACTGGCCCGGTAGACATATGAATGAATGAATAAATAGTTTATTTTTGTTGAAATATAAATGACATATATTTGACATTGGTTGTCTCACTCTTTCTAGGGCACTTGTCCGCTCCAGGCAGGCAGCTGGCAGAATTGCTACAGTCCCCACTGCTTCTATATGAATTGTGAAAATCAATTTTAAATAAATTAAAAACGTCAAATAAACTCCCAGCCAGCTTTTAGATCCGCCCCCCTGTGACCACCTCGGTTTGGTCCCGGTCCAAACGTGTCCAACACAGCAAAACGTTTCAGCATTAAATTTAAAGTGAGGGTGTTTGTCTAGTCTTTCTAGGAGGCTGTGAACAGAGGGTTACATATGTGGTTATCTGGACGTTGATGCTGTTTTGTTTTTTTTAATTGTTGTTATTGTTATTGTCTGTTTTTACAATGAGTAATGCTGTGTGGCTGCTCAACTGGTCAGAGACACGATAATGGACCACATATAAACTTCATTTTGTACAAAGACAAATTATCTCTAACTTTGAAACAACTCTTGATGTCACTGTTGTCCACCGCAGCGGAAGGTGCTTTAACTTGAAACCGTTGAACATGGAGCGGGGACATTCTGAAGTGCAGCCGCGCCTCTTTCTTGGTGTCTTCTTTTTTTTTTTTTTTTTTCTTTGTGCTGTTTATCTCCGTGTCAGGCAAAAGGTCAGGGCATAATCACAGGCCCCGAACATCAGTCCAGCACATGGACAAAGCAGCTGATGAGCCGCAGGAAAATGTCAGCCAGATATAGAGTACTGATTATCCATGAGGACGTGGCAGGGTCAAGCCTGAATGAGATTAGTGCGGAGCCTTCCAGTCCTTCAGCTCCTTCGCCACAAGGTCACACACTCACTCACACAAACAAAACAAACAAGAAAAAGCCAGGTTAAAAATCACTTAATGCATTTGTGAGTTTGTGTGTGTGTGTGTGTGTGTCTGTGCGCTGCCGCTCACCCAATTACGTTGCAGAATTTGCTGCGCTTTAGAACCTCTTTAAAATACAAATCACATTTGATGCAGCGGTAATTTTTATTGTCACACCTTCCCGTTGACATTTTTCAGACGCTATAGGATTCTTTCCCTGCCACCGAATGGCCGCGTTAATCTACATTTCTTTATTTTTAACCACCTCCATTTCCAGCGGGCAGGCGTGAAATTGTGCTTCTGGGGTGACCTCACTTTCAATGTGTTGGGTGGGAAGGAGGGTGGGAGAGTGCGGCTACGGAAACATTTCTGGAAAGACGGCAAATAAATCTGAGCTGCTTAGCGGTTCACCTGGCCAGGTGCTGGAGAAAAGCCACATATACTATTTTAAAACTCGGCAAAAGGGTTATATAACGCTTTGTTTCCTGCTCAACTGTTCACCTGTGCGGAGGCATATGTCTATTTTGCTTTAAACAAATAGTTACTCTGCTGTGGATTTCTAAACATCCAGCAAAGCGAAGCATTGTTTAAAGGCTCAAAGGGAGTTTCTTTGCTCTATGGCAAAAAAAAGAAAAAAAACGGGGTACGTTCAGCCACAAAATAACCAGGCCAGGACGAGAATAAACGCTTGGAAAAAAAGGCTTTGTGACGTTCCTCAGCACGCTTGTCGACAGTTTTGCAGCACCATGAAGCTTTGAAGGTATTTTGGTGGAGCGCGCCGCATGCCAAGCACGTTCCGCCTCAGATGATGTTAAATTATACAGGTTGATTTTTTTCAAACATTTATCTGCTGCAACACTCTTTTGCACGAGCCTGTGTTTGAGCGTCATGGCGTCTTTTGAAGGAGCTACAGTGGATACACACACGATGGATGTCAATTATTGATGATTGCATTGATGGATATGGATCGATCATCCATTCGCTGACGTGTGGTGTTTTCACTGATTTCTTCTCTTTTTTTAACACACATCTGACAAACATGCCACACAGGCACAGAGTCACAGAACGTTACAATGTTTAGCTTTAGAACAAGAACATGCACCTAAGATCCATGAAAACCTTTACAGTTGAACCCAACTTGAGCCTCTATAAACTGTTGTATACACTTGTTGTATAACATGTTGTTCATCATCAGACTGTTTACATTTTTAATGTTAAAATACCAAGACAAAAGCTGACAAAAGGTCACATGACAGGTCATTTGGACACCATTTGCTGTGGTCTACCTACCACTGTTGTTGTCAATGACCTCTGAATGCTTCTACTTAAAAGTTCTACTTTCATGACATAGTGTCTCTGTTGCATTTTTACATTTTCCGCGAATGTCACCTGATAATCTAATATTGCAAACCTTTTTTTGAGATGTCTATTTCAATGCATGGTTGCCATATATTTCTACTTCACTACACCTGACTGCACCTCATTTCTGATCACTCTGTACATGGGTTTCTTTTCAGTTGTGATATTGTTTTGACGTGCAAAATCCGCAAATGTGCTCTGAACATAAACTTTGCATTACTTGCCGCAGCTAATCCATCAGCGGGTGTTTTGTCAGGCCTCCCCTCTGAGGCGCATTTTGCCAAGCAGTGACTTGTTTTTGAAATCCCTGTTGGTTGCACTGATGAGCTCCAGCGTCTGAGATTATAAAAGTCTGCTGCCAAAACAAAAAAAAAGAAAAGAAAAACCCTCTCAGTGCCAGAAATAATCAAATCCTCAAGCCTCAATTTTTTTCCCCTTGACTATAAAACATTTGTCTACTTGTTGTTGGCTTTAGGCTGTCACTTCTAAACAGCAGAGCTTAAGAATTATACACTATTACGACAGCTTACTTAAAACAAAATACAATACAGTTAATGTTCTGCCGTTCTCTTTGCCTGCATTCCATTGCTAGAACCAAACTCTTTTGTGTAAAAGCTAAAGTTGTTGATATTCTGAGGTCAGAGGTGTGGCCAACAACACCAAAACGCTCTAAACATGCTCACACGTTTATTTGCATAATAACGCCAGATCAAAGAGTCATCGAGAATTGAAAATCCTACAGAATCCACACAGTCGAATAAGCACGCTTTTCTAGCCCTTTCAAAATGTTATAGTACAGCCACAAAGTGGAGTGTTTTTCAGGGATGTTTTAGAATAAATTCACCAAGGTGTTTTTTTTTTTTTTTTCATGATAACTGTGTGCCAGGGGCCACCTTGTTATATAACGCTGCTTGAAGTCAATTGCCAAATCAAACACAGTGTAAAGGAAGAGACGACGGAGCAGAAAAAGTTGTAACAGTAGAGACTGTGCGAAAAATATTTAACTTTGTCACTAGAACATTCATTCATTCATATTCTATACCCGCTTCTTCCCGAGCTCAGGGTCAGGGGGGTCTGCTGGAGCCCATCTCAGCTGTCTTAGGGCGAAGGCAGGGTGACACCCTGGACAAGTCGCCAGTTCATCCACATAGAAACAAACAACCATTCACACTCACATGCACACCTACGGACAATTTACAGTGTTCAATTGACCTCACATGCATGTTTTTGGAGTGTGGGAGGAAGCCGGAGAACTCAGAGAGAACCCACACAGACACAGGAAACTCCATGCAAACTCCACACAGAAAGGTCCCAGGCCCGGAATCGAACCCACGACCTTCTTGCTGTGAGGCGGCAGCGCTAACCACTGATTTTTTGTGAATATGTGTATTATCTCTTGCTAAGTAAGACACAGAAACACAGTTCCAAAGAAGCAAAGCAAAACTTCAAATATATATTTGATGAGTTTCAATAAAGTTCCCTGTGATGGAAACTTTTATTTTATTTTCTGTTTTGTATCAATGGTCATATGACTTTTGACAACATACATAGTCTAACAGATCAGGTTGTCCTGAAAAAATGGATGATTGCGACTTGACTGTCCTCTTTTGGGATTATACAAGCATTTTTTTTTTCAAAAGAAGACAAGGCAAGCAAACAAATAAAAGAAATAATTGCAAAGACCCCAAATGTTAATATTGCCTGGCAGATTCATTGGTTCATTGGATTATTGGTTAATGCTAAAACATTTCCAGTCTGGTGGTCTGAATATTTCAGTGAATTCCTTCCTGGAACAGCAGAATCAGCTGCTCCAAGCGTTGCGAAACACGGCAGGCCGGGGTGTAGCTAACAGTGGCTGTGGCCAAAGACATTCACTTAAATGCTGCCACAATGGCAGGTTTGTCAGAACCAAGTGCTGAGATTTTCCTCCCTTTCCCAAAGTCATTGTCGACAGTGACATGGTTCCTGGTTGAGGAAATGTTTCACAGTAAGGCCAAAACTGTGTGTTCTGCACAAAACTACTAAGAGAGGAGTTTAAAAATGTTATTTTGAATATACTCACTTTATAAGACTCTAAGTAGTTGAAGTTGTATTAATAGTTAAAGGAACAAAATGACTCATTTGGGAAATGTCAGTAGACCAATGCTTCCTCTTCGCTTAAATGGCTGTTAAATATGAATGTCTCCCTTCTGGCGTCTGAAGAGTCATATATATACAAGAGAGGATAAAAATCATGTTAAATTTTAACTTGACTGAAATACTGGAGTGTGAGAGGTGCAGAGGAGATAAAGCCCAAAAGGCTTTTTGTCAAAAAATGCCGCTCACCTCTCTGGCAGATAACTTTCTCCCGTGCTTCACATACCGACCTTTAATTGCCTTCACTTTCAATTTGGAGGAGGACTAAGGGAAGTGTAACATTCTCAGCAACAAAATTAAGACTTTGGTGCACAGACACACGACAGGCACCATATTAAGTGATCTGACAGCTTTAAGTGCTTCTAATAGAAGGGAAACTTACTCTGGAGACGAGTGCTGGAAGACGGGGAGATCAATGTCGGAGTGATGATGGGAAGCTTCTGATGAGACGTTTTGATAAGAGGCAGCTGCGGAATCTGTTAGAGAATGGGTGAAGGTGGGTTGAATTTTTTTATTTTTTTTTTAACAGTACCGCAATGACAGATGAATGACAGCGGGGTGAGAGAACAATTTTTAAAGTTTGACAGTTTACACAAGATTGGCTAAAGGAGAGTGTGGCAGGTTTTGATTGGACGAACACCGCAGTGACTTTGTGGAGCCGCGAGATAGCGGTAAGTCAGACCTTTGTGGTCAAACTTTCACCAAGTTTTTTTCCCGTGACGATTTTTTTTAAAGGCTAACTGACTGATAGGTTCTTTTATCAGGATGTCCCATGTATCCGGCAAGTAAAGTCACCTAAGTCACATTTGAAAGGGAAGGCAAAACCTGGAAGGTGATTGGACGAACCGTCTGGCACATTCAGGTTTAGCCCTGTTGCTTCAAGGTAGGGGCTTCCTGTTACTGTGAGAGGCAGCTGGAAGCACGGGTCCCTACTAGATGCTGTACTTTCTGTACTGCACGTGCACCATAACAAACAGACTCCCTGCGCATCCTCTCTGGCCTCCAGTGTAGCAAACATGGCTATAACAGATCAATTCAACCTTCACTGACCAAGCCAAGTGACGTCGCAATGACAGAATGTTTCAACCAAAAGGATGTTTCACTTGGTATTCTATCTGCATGATTTTGCTCCCCCATAAAATACAATGTCGGCCACCACTTTAGTGATCTGTGTTATTGTTAGCATCGCTTGGTTCGCCTATGTGTGAGAGCGACTATGGCCTCAAGGGAAGAGGTAAAGGAGCGGCGTCATGACGCCACTTTTTACCGGTTGTCGTGACACCACTTGTCCTGCACGTTGCAAAATATTTGTTTTCCTAAATCTGATAAGCGCAACTTTGCATTGCTCCTTTGAATGGCGGCTCAGCTGTTGCTACCTCATTTTTTTTACCACGACTACGAGGAAGCAGTGAGGTTATGGAATCCATTGAAAGTTTAAGAGCTATTTCTGGTTGGGTATTCAAGATGGATGGCCTAAGTGTTGTTGTCTAACTTTCGGTGATCAGAGCTCCTTGTGAGGTTAAAAAAAAATGGGACTACGCAATAGGGATTACGCACAGCACATGATTGAGTCTTCAAGCTCAACACTACGAAACGGCAAACCGAGTAATGGGAGTTTTTTCTTCTATTGAATTGGTCTGATGTTCTTGCAAGTCTGTGTGTGTGTACATATATATTGCATGCTTGCCAGGCCATGTGTGTATTCATGGAGTCTGGCGCCATTGATTTGTGTTTGAACTCGCTCAGCGCCGTGCGCCTGCTGTCTTCAAACACCGCCATTCTCATTTGGGCAGAAATCCACACCGTGTAAAATCAATTCCTCAACGATTCCACGCCGCGTCGCCTAGCATGCTGCCGAGCAGCCAGTTACGCGAGCCCACTCAGACACTTGTGTTTCATCGTCGTCCTTGGAGCCGCAAATCGCCGCGATGATGCAGCCAGAACCGCGGGGCCGACTAATGAGACGTCCGTGTGCTCAGGCGACCGCAGGTGTTATTGAAAACACGTCATCCGCGACGACGATGCCCATCGCGCAAATGACGGCGGCAGAAAAACGCGCCACGCTGACTGACAATCCGCCGGCCTGCTCGGCGACTCAAAGCCATTGATCAGACGAGTCTTTGTATTGTCGTTTGTCTCCTGCTCCGCGCGCCACTGGAACCCCGCCCCCTCCCCGCGGCCGCCGAGCCGAGACGCCGGCAGAGCGGCGGCTCAGTGTTTACCCCTTGCGCGGGAAAATCCATCACCTTTCGCCGTGTGATGCTGGATCAGAGCGGCGCCGAGACAAAGAGCGTGTCAGACTGTGGAGTGGATTAATGCTGGGAGGTTTGCGGGACTGTTGTGACTGTTGTGTTGTGTTGCTCGCAGCTTTGCTGCAGTTTTCCCTCGCGGGGAATTGAATTCCCCTAATGACGACGCTCGCCGGCTTTGGGCTCCTTTTCTTCTTCTTCTTCTTCAGTTTTTTATTTTTTGCCGAGACGGTGTTCGTGCCGCTGTCACTCTCATTTCCCCGCCTCTGGTGGTGCACCTGAAGTTCACGTTCCCAACATAGTGTGAAATCCGAGCTGCGACTCTGCGAGCAAACAATCAATTTGGGCCGATGTGGAAGTTTGTGGGAGTGCAGTTAAAATTACTGTCGGTTTTTGACAGACAGGAAACTGAGAGGAGCTGAAGGAGGAGGCGAGGACGAAGGCTGTTGTTGGAGGTGTGGTGGGGGTTGGGTGTGGATTACACAGTCGCGCACACCTTGCGGATGTGCAGGACTGTGTTCAAGCCAGTCGCAAAGGCGGACACGTTGAAAACACATGCACACGCGTGCTCACTGCAAAACACATCTGCAACAATTCTCTGTCTCGCCTCGACTTGCACAAATACAATATTCCGCCCTTGGTGACTGGTACATCAGTTACATTTGTTTTTGTTTTTTTGTATTTAAATTGTGTTACTATTTCACCAGAATGGAGGTCGTAATCAAGCTTGTAAAGCTATAACTATTTCAAGGCAGGGCTCAGGAATTATAATGAAGGTGGTTGGTGCCAATGGCTAATGTAGCCTTGTGGTGTAGCTCATTATCTCAGCCGATGTTGTTGGGTAGCACTAAGGAAAATGGATCTGAATTTAATGGGACTTGCTGCTAGATTTGTGATTATTCAAAATGTAGTTCATGCTGCTGTTTTCACCAGAACCGAAACCCGCACAAGGTTCAAGCCAACCTGGGAAGCTGGGATGCTTCTATTTCTCTATGGTAATGACAGAGGTGGTCTACAGGGATTTGGAACCGTCTCAAAACACTTCCTCCTCCTCCTGCTGTTAAATATGCTTATATTTCCCGCTACTTTTGTTCTCCCAATGATGCCTGAGAGCATGAAATTGCTCCCAGATATAATCTGTGACAGGATGTGACATTTAATCCTGCATATGTGTCTCTGTGTGTGTGTGTGCTGCAGATGTGAGCACAAGCTATGTATATTTAGACAAAGTGTTCCGCTTGGGCGTTTGGAATGGGAGTAATTTGCCAAAGACGGATCTCCATCTAGTCCAGTTCCTGGACACATGCATCTTCAATCTCCTCCAATTTGGCCACAGACCACTGCTGCATTCCAGAGCCACTGCATGGAGCTTTTATTATGTTTGGCCATCCAGCGTGTTTAAAAAAAAAAAAAAAAGAATATAACAAATGTGCAAACAAAAAACAAAATAGAAGCAGAATGCATTTGGTTACCTGGTGGACTGTGACTGTCTCAGAGCTGCACGGCGGTAAAGAACGATGAGCAAGGGGGGAAGAAAAAAATTCTGTCGTTACAGTTTGATGTATTTTTTTTACTCCAACAAAGTAATGGAAACTTTCTTGTGACGTGCACTACTCAAAGGAAACAACTCCCATCCTTCGGCGGCACTCATCTCAAAGTGCTCAAAGCGCGTTTTTATTTTCCGAAGCGATTCCGTTTGCTGTTAATTAAACATATCGCGACAATACATGTTAGATCCAGCGACAGCGTTCCTCATTTCACTGGCTTAAGGCTTAATGAGCTCATATGCTGGGAGGAATGTCTGTGCACTCTATTTCCAAACAGAGTGATACGGCAAAGTAGTGGTCAAAAAACAATGTCCATGGATAATGTCTCACACCTCAAAGATGATTGACTATAGCTCAGCATCAAATATTATAACATATGTATATATATATACATATATAAAAATTTCCATCATCTCGCAGTGCATGACCTCTGATGCAGTTGTATCAGGGATGGAATTCCCGCTGTGAAATGCACACGGACGGCACACTATTATAACAACAGGAAGTCACTTTATTAGCTACCCAGTGCTAGTAAGGCGTCTTACCAGTTCATGTGTCACTGTGTGTCTCCGCTGCTCTGCATAGTCGGTTAACGGCTCTGCGGCAACACAACATTGTCGTGCCGGTTTTTTGACAGCGGTGGCCGCTGTTCCGCTGGTTCCGCTGCACATGTCACTGATGTATGTGGAGAGCGGGCCTTCCCAAATGGATTAATACCATAACCGCTCTGAGACGGCCGTGACACTCCGTTCCTCCTTCTGCCGCGATTGTTTTTAATGCCTTATTGATTGCTTTTGTCCGGGGAACCCGACCTGCGCTGCCACGCGGCTTATTCCCGTCACACACCTTCAACGCTTTTCCAGTGCTTCTTCCCCCACCACCACCTTCCTCTATCCATAAACCCACAATCCATTTTCACAGTGCTTTGGAGTGATTATTCCGCGAGCTGATTGGACACGCCTCTCAGCGGCCCGCGCTGGAAATGTGGCGAGGCGCGCTCGGGATGGCGACTCGGAAGTGGACGCGGTACAAACACTTTAAGCCTAATTTTGAACGCACAAAGCACAACAAGGCGTGTAAAAAAAATTAAAGGGAAAACTTCTCTTTGGGCTTTTTAAACGAGTGGGTCTGCGTTTATGGCTTTTATCAGGAGCATATTTCAAAGCCAAACTCAAGTCTGACATACCAGCCACAGTTTAATAACATATAATGTGAGAATATTGCATGACTTGAACGAAAAACTGAATGGCAGCCAGTGGTCTTTGTCAACTGACATCAAGAATGGAAGGATTTTGAACTGTCAATGGTGAATTCTGATGTCTGTTTGCTGTATGTGTTGCGTTATTCCCCTAATGCATTCCACATAATCTGCAGCACTAACGAAACAGTTCCACTTCCCATCCTTTTCAATCAAAACTAAAAGTCATGGCAGACCAGGGACAAAGAAATAGTGACCACTTCACTGGCTCACAGTTTGTCTTCCCAGAACTCCTTCACATTTACTGTTTTTGTATATTAATAATAAGAGTTCATATCTACATGCAAAGAAGCACCCACCGCATCTACAACAGCCCAAAAGGTGGATCTGCTCAGGGTTTCATGATTTGCTTTTTTTTTTACCCCCGGCATCAGAGTTGGTCTAAGAAAAGATGTGACACTGCTGCATTGCATCAGCTGTTTTCTCATCAGAAGACGCTCTGAAATCTCTGCCTCTTTAAGATTTTCTCAATGTAGAAAAACAAAGTTCAAAGAAGCGATCGTCCATGTGACACCAAGTCCCAGCGGTTCCTTTTCCTCTCTGCCATTCTCACCTCCCTCCACATATGTCACCACCAACACCACCACCACCCCTCGAGTGTTTGGAGAGTGCAATCGACTGCACTCATCCCGCGTCTTTATGCTATCCCCATGTGGAGCCCCACTAAAACAAATCGATGGAAGGTGTAAAAAAGTAATGATGTGACGCTGGACTCTAACACCCAAAGCCTCGGCCTTCTAAATCAGCCCCTGGTATACGTTGGGGGAAGGGCAATTCCCACTGAGTGCATGATTAAGCAGCTCCGACTGAATGGGGCTTACATGTTGTTTGCCTCATAACTCAGCGCTGTCAAGGTAGCATGGAAGCGTTAAATGAAGTGGTGAGGCCTCCGAGCTGCCAATAAACAGCCCTGGTGACAAATAGGCAAAATCAATCCCTAAGTAGTGTTTTGTATTAAAGCAGAATAGGCTAATGCTATTTTTTGTTTACCTTTAATTCCAGTTGATATGGGTGGGTTTGACCCAGGTGACAGGTGATGCATGCTCTCCTTCTCTCTCAATACATTTGCGTGTGCGTGTCTGTGTGTGTCTGTGTGTTTAAGTCATATTTATTTATTTTTGGCTGTTCCTTAGTCACACAATTCCATTGAGACTCAGGTAAAACCAAAAATCTGATTAGCCTTTAATACTTTTTGATTTTAATTGAATTTCTGTTAAGCAAAAAATTAAATTGCAAATGGTTAATCACAATATAATTTTTAAGCATGGGATTTGGACTTTTGGAGGTTTCCACATTTGTGTTTGTTTTGCCACCAGAGGTAACATTTTCATTAAAAGTCGTCGAAGCAAGCTTGTAATTTCCAGTAAGAGAAAAAAAAAACAACAAAAAAAAAACAAGCAACCGCTCCAATAATAATACTTTTTCGTTCATTGATCTAATTTATTCTTTTAGGCGAGAGAGCTGCAGGTGTCAGGTGACTGACAGCAGGAGAGCACAATGCCTTGTGCACGGTCTAATGAATTCACTCAACAGAGACGCAAAAGCATAATCATAAAACACCCCAAAAGCGCACAAAAAACAAATTATATTTTTGTACAGCGTGATGGATTGTATTGTCTAGACAATTCTCAAGTATTTTTTTTATTTATTTATTTTTTGTCGTGAATGGATGACAGCAGGTAGTTCAGTGCTGGAGAAGAGGAAATATTCATGTACTACAGTGAAAAGGGGAAAGAACATTGTGTAAATGATGAGTTTGGATGGATACACAATGCTGTTTGTAAAGCGCCCTACATCTGCGTCCATTGTCGACCACTGTGTTTGAATGTGTTGCTAAGTCTACCAGTATAATTATTTCTAACATCCTTCATCCTGCACCATAAAGTTGCCATATTGGAGCTACTTGGAAGGTTTTGCGTGTCTCCTGCTTTTTTCGCCTTTCTAACCCAAACATAGTCGCGTTTCATGCCTTAACCCTGTCGCTTGCAAATGCAGGTTATGTGCCAAAGGTTGGCTGAAAGTCACTTACACGTATCAGTTCCCCTTGATCTCCTCATCAATCAAACCTGCACTGAGGTTGGATAATAGTCCTTATCACCTTATCACCCACCTTATCTCGTGCTGATCCAGTGGATAATGAAAAAGGTAGAAGTGTCACTTTGAGTCTTTAAATATCATCTCAAATATTCATTTTGCCTTTACAATGATGTTCTTTTTTTTCTCAAAGGCAGAACCGTGAAATCATTTCATGTGACGCCGCCTAAGGCTGTTTTTCAGATTTGCCACATTGTGAGATTTGTGCAGCTGTATTCATCGGCCCGTTTGGAAGACATTTCTGGAACTTTTATCGGGGGCTGTGATTCTTTCATCGCCGCAGCCTTGCGTGAGGTGATTGAGACTACTGGAGTGTCTTCCACCTCTTGCCGCATTACACTTGGCTGTTTTTCTGACGAAATACAAAAAATAAAGAGCGCGCCCGCCTCTCACTGTGATAATGTAACCCACGCTTGTTTGAGCGCACTCTCGCCGATGTTGCTGTGCAACATGTGTCCCGGCTTGATGTAATCTCTGATGACACCTGTTGCTAATTATGTCTGTGCCGGCAAACTTGTAGAGCCGAGTGCCCAGAGGTACGGGAACAAAATAAAGGATCCAAACATAATCAGGGGCAGAGCGGTGTTCCGAAGGAGGCAGGCCCGGGTGAGCGTTAGCGAGGAGACACACTGTGCGTTTGTGCTGACAGCCGGGATCTTCCGATAAGTGACTTCCTCTATGCAGAGAGGCTTGCGGAGCCGGTGGCAGCAAGGATAATGGCTTTTCCCCTCTGTAACCTTCACTCCCGGCCCGTGCCAACGCTCCGTGGCTCGCTCGGAGATTTTCATGCTGACTGCGTTTCAAAGTACTTGCCTGTCTTGCTCAAATCGGACGGACCCAATCTGGAGCGTGACCTCACGTCGGCAAACAAAACCATCCGAGTGAAGCTTTTAACTGCCGTTTGCAGAGTAAAGTGACCTGAATCCGTCACTTAAAGTCGATTAAGTACGCGCACTCCGTTGCAGGTTGTCAGACGCTGACATGCCGAGACGGGGTGTTTGACTGGCCGCCAAATTAACGGACATTTTTACAGCAAACCGTAAAATCGGAAACATTAATGCCACGCTTGAGACCCCGGTGGAGAGTGACTCTCAAAATTGATTTGTTTTATCCTGCGGCGCCACAAAACAGCATCTGCTTTATTTCTTTTTTTCTTTTTTTTTGAAAAGCCAACGAAATTAGCGTGATTCTAAAAAGTGGCCTTTATCACACTGTTGCTACCTCCATAACATTCTGACATTGGTGGTTGGAATTTACTGTTACTAGGAGTTAAGACTTTTTGTTTGGTTTGCTTCCATTTTCAACCCTTGATGCAAAGTTTTGTTCCGAAATTTGAAGACATTTTGTATTTTGTATGAGCCAAAGCTTTAAATCACCTATGACTACATTACATAGAATATCCATGTGCATAAAGAAATTGTAAACATTTGCAATTACCTCATACAAAATGGCCAAAAGCAGTCTTGGCTTATGCCTTTGCGAAAGCAACACAACTTTTTGGATACTTATTAAATGTAAGTGCTTGAAGAAGGTCAAGTCCAAGCAAAAAAGTAAAGTGAGGGGAAAAATGAAATCCCTGTGTCAAACACCTTGATAGATATTCATCGACCAGACGAAAGACAACAACTTCCATTATTCAGTTTGATGTCTGCTTGGTTTGCTTTTATCTTGAGAATGTAGCTCCATGTAAACAAGGTTGGCTTGAAACTTCTGAATGTTTTTGTTTTGTTTTTGACGAAAAACTTTTGTGCGTTACTCGCTCCACTATTAAACTCTCTGATGCAAAATAAAAAAAAACAAAACAAAACAAAACAACAGCAACAATTCATTCATGCTCACCCGAATGTGCGACAACCGGGTCCTTTGTTTCTCAAATCACTCAAGTCACTGGTTTTTAATTAGCCGACTCCCTTCAGTGCGCGCTAACACAAAACCCTTATCAATGACACAACAGAAACATGTGTGCGGCAGAACATGCTAACAAGGGCTGTTAATGAACAGCTGCCTCACAGGCGCCGGGGTTGGGTTCATCACGGGTGCTTTCACAGTAGCATGCTACCATGTTGTTGTTGTTGTTGGAAGATTTGATTACATGAAATAAATGGGTTTGTTATCATTTCACGACAATTCTTTTTTTTTTTTGCAATTTGGGAATGCAAAATAGTGTATTTTTTGGCAGGACAAATGAATATAATGGCAACATACATTGCAACAGCATGACGTTATAATGTGCGACTAAGTTACCAATAGAAGAGCAGAGGTGCAAAAACAAAATTATCTACTCAAATCTATCTATCTATCTATCTACCTATCTATCTATCTATCTATCTATCTATCTATCTATCTATCTATCTATCTATCTATCTATCTATCTATCTATCTATCGATCTATCTATCTATCTGATCCAACGACATATGCAATCTGGGTGCTGTTGTACATTTAAACCTCAGTTCAAAAGTAGCTCATATTGTTCTGTGCTGCACCGTCCTGATAACAAGGGGGTATTGTTTTTGTGTATTTTGATTGCACGCTGATGCCTCCTCTTCCTCTGAAAACCACAAAGATGAGTGTGCAAATAAAACAGCACAAAAAAAAAACAACAACAAGCTGGAGGGATTCTGTATCCCATTCCACTCTCAGTGCGGAGCACCAGCACAAGCTTTGGCTTGGATCAAAGAGCCACTCTCTGAGCAGCACAGGTTCACTTCATCGCTGAGGACATGCACAATCACACACACACACATGCACACACTCACTCACACACACCCCTGGAAAAACGTTGCGCTAACAGCTGATTGATCTGTGTTCGGGTTTTTCTGCGCATCCTGACTCCACGCCCTCAAGAAGGAGAATCTGAGAACTCAGAGATTTGGTTCCGTCTTGTGTGTGTGTGTGTGTGTGTGTGTGTGTGTGTGTGTGTGTGTGTGTGTGTGCGTGCGTGCGTATGCTTCTTTCCCTTTGCTTGGCTGCCACCCGTTGATAGGAAGCAGTCCTCAGGTTGTTTGACTTGTTACAACAGATGGCACATTTTCCAAAGTCCTTTGCATGTATCCCCAGTATATGTCTGGCAAAGAGTCCACTGGAAGTGTTTGGAGAGGAGAAGTAAGACTTCTATATTTGGTGCAAAGAGCAACATTAGCAGCACATTAGCGAGCCGAGGGCTTGGCTCAAATGTGTGCGCAGCGTTAAATTAAAATACATAAATCAAAGTCAGTCAGGGGTAAAGTAAAGTCATGCTTTGCTTTTTTTGGTTGAAAACACCATCCAATTCTGATAAAGCCCCAGCTAACATCCGCTAATCTCTTTAGCAGCAGCCATTGTTTACAACTCATCATAGCTTCATCTGTTCCTTGTCGTTTTTCAGCGTAGCTTGTCACAACAAAATCGCTCCCATACATCCAGCTTCTTTTTATGCACAATGGAAGCTGCTGTGTCGAGGAATCCCTGGGAAAATCAAGACTGATTGAAAATGCTCTCTGTTGCATATTGGGAAGATGAATGGGCGAGCTTTCCCTGCGTTCAAAAAGCCCGAGCGGCGCAGCTGCTGCGCAAGGCTGCGGCTCGGACCTTTGTTTTCGGCCCGCATGTTCAATATCCTCCGCACTTATCAGTTCCTAAGCGGTAATGAGAAAAAATCTTTAACAGCCTGTCAGTATTAGTGAATATGAAATTCCACTCCATGGCGTGCTGGTGCATGTGGCTCGGTTTGGCGGCTGATTGATGTGTTTGTCTCCCCTCTGTTGCTTTCCATCCTTTGTTTCACGCTGTTGTTTGGACAGGCGCGGGCTAGCTGGAGATAGGAATAAATGGGTGCGTTGGGAGACATCCGTTATACGCTGACACAAAACCATTATAAAAGAACAACTCCATGCGTGAGCGTCTGTGTGCGGGTGCATTGTTGCCGTTGTTGTTGTTGTTGTTGTGGTGGTGGTGGTGGTGTGTGCAGGCGCATGCATTAGGGCGTGTGTTCGGTCAGTCATCGGCAACTTATGGGTGGCGCGTACCTGTGTGTTTGTGGCTGCCAGGCTGCACCATGTTTTTATTTATGGCTTGGGTTTTGATTGAGCTCAAATCACCTGCCAGCGATCTTAACTTCTTTTTTTAAATAGCAGTAGACTGATGGATCAGTTTTGGGAAATACTGCCGCTTTGCTCTGAACATGCATGAGTCTACCAATGTTTTTCATCTATTTAACGATAACTTGTGTCTTGCTCCTCGGGACTGACGAGAATTCATTTATTCCCAAAGACATGGTGTTAAAACACAATGTCTGATACGTCACTAATACGTCACCCAGTTTAACAACAACACCCTCGGCCAGGTTTGTTTATGCTCTCTGAGACTGTCTCTAATTTCTTGAGCTAAAATTGACCATTTTTGCATCAAGAATGTAAATGGAGGACTAAACAGGATGTTCTCTGGAGCAGTGTTTTTCAACCATTGTGCCGTGGCACACAAGTGTGCCATGAGATAATGCCAAGTGTGCCGTGAAATGTATCCAATTTCACTTAATTAGTCTGAAAATAATCATAATATTCCATTGTGGAATGACTGTGCTTTAAAAGGGATTTGAGCCTTTTTTTCCTCCCAGTATATCAGCTTTGTCACGGTCTCCAAGCCAACACTTTGCCCCTATGATCTTCATAGCCAACACTCTGCGCCTATTATCTTGATAGCCAACAATCTTCGCCTTTGATCTGCACTGCCTGTCTCCTTGTTGCCCTCCTTCGTTCCCCGGTTGACAACAGCCCGTCTCCGACCCTGCCTCCGCCTCGTCCTTGGACCGATTCCCCGGTAACGACCCTGCTCGGCTCCGACTACGTTCCTCGTCCGCCCCGTCTGGATCCTGTCGCTGTCATCGACCTCCGCCCGTCCCCGACGCCGATCTCGCCTGCCTTGCCTGCACTGGTTCTCGACCCTGGACTGCCCGACCTCTACTCTACAATAAACCCCTTAAACTGCATCAGTGGTTGTCGTGCATTTGAGTCCACCAACACCTGACAAGCTTTGTGTACATCTAAAGTTTTCCCAGGTTTCACACTGAGTGAGTATAAATAAATTAAGAGACTATATTTTCATAATTAAGCTAAAGTGTCTTTTTATATTTTTGGCTGATGGTGTGCCATGGTACTTTTTTTTTCAAAGTAAAATATGTGCCATGGCTCAAAAAAGGTTGAAAAACACTGCTATTGAGAGCAAGAAAAAGTTATGGGAAATTGGAATGTAAGTTACTCAGGCCCAGGGCTATGGGTCCCTTATTATGGGTCCCTTAAGGGTGCAGTCCCGAACTCCAGTCCATTTGTTCATAAAGTCTATTTCCTTTGGTTGACAGAAGCAAATTCTGGTTTGCGCTCACGTGAACGGAACACAGGAAGTGGAGTACAATGAATGGCATTGTGGGTATACACAACTTAAAGAGATGCGTTTGTAGTTCCCCTACTTTGCAGTTTGCCGGGCCTTCACCTTCAGTAATTCTTAATGCAACGCCACTACAGGCGAGGAGGGGAATATGTTATTCAAAAGTTGTTGTATTTTAATTTTTTTTTGACAAAGTGCTGCAAGAAAAAAAAAACTCGGACCAGCTGAATGTTGCAACCCCAAATGTGCTGTGAGTCCACATGACGGTTCAGTGTGAAAAAAAAAATGTCTCAAAAATTGAACGGAATCCAGTAAGTCAGAGTATGTTCCAAAGCACAAGGAAACACTTATTTTTGTAGCACAAGCAAAGTAAATATGGATGAATATCATCTTGCACCCAAAGCACTCGCACTCAATTATTCAGAACTGAGTAAAGCAAAAACATTTTTTTATTCCCCTCTACCGTATGTTTCCAAGCCGTTGTGAAAACCCGCACTTCCAACGGCCACCACAGGTCCCTACCAGAACATAACTCCCAGTTAATTCAGCGCAAATAAACTCTCTAAGTGACATTAAGTCCATCAGGAGGCACAAATTACAGATGAGGAAATTGATAGAACCATTAAACCAGTGTATCAATAAAGTAAGTTTGACGCTGCGTTTGACATTTAGTCTTTGCCTTAATGACCCTGCTTTATTCCCCCGGCTCTCTGGGGCATATTCATATCCCTTTAATGTAAGGTCAGCGGAGGGATTTCCCAATAACCTTCTCGATCTCGTCAAATAGATCCCCCCCATCAAAGGTAAGAATATTGAAGGCTCTGCAAATTATCATGAAATACGAGCGGCGAAATGACAGGGAGGTTATGAGGAATTAGCCACGACACTTAGTCTTGGTATGCTGACCATCGCGGCTGATTTGCATTTGCCTTTTATTGCACCAGTGTCTTTCATCGTTACTTGGCCCGCGTCTCCCTTTGTACTCTGCATACTTAAGGCCCGATTTACTGCTCACTTGCAAGGCAGCATCAGTGGAAACACACAATCACTGTTATTTTGAATGATGGGATAATTGAAAGTTTTAAATGTGATTATCCAATGATTCAAAAACAAATGCTTTGATTGAGCCAAGAACAGTGAAACATAGTTCAAATGAAACATCAGACTTTAATGATAGATTAATAAACAACAGTTTTGCTCATTGTTTTAATTCAGCTCATAGTCAGACAAAAACAAGAAATGATTCCCACACCGACAATGTAAAAGCTCAACAATCTCAACACATCAAACCAGCGATTCAGATTCTTCTGCTGCTGCAGATGGGAGCGAGCAACAGCATCCCTTTGCTTTTTGCGCCTACATTTTTATAATACATTTCGTGTTCTGTTACGGACCTCAAAATTGAATCACTGTGTTGTTGGTCTGCACTGTCTTGGTGGGCGTTGATGAATGCAATGCAATTGTTGGAGGACCCACTGGCTCCCTGTGGAGTCGAGACCCAAATGGGATTCTTTTGATTTTCACATGCCATATAATAATCAGCGTTACCTGAACTGCCCTTTTCTTTGCGATCATGATTGATGTTGAAATTCATATGGAATGAAGTGATCTTTTTTGTTACCAGGTCGCCAGTTAAATATACATGTGGGTGCTCAAGTCAAATGTACCATCAGAGAGGTGGTGTTACCAGAGCGACTCCAAGCAGAGTGTGCTGCAAAACTGTGGAACCGCAGTTGGCAGTAGAAGAGGGAAATATGTGTTCGAAATGACAACAACAGTTGAAAATGAGAGCAAATGAGCTAAATGTGGCAAAAAAAAAAAACCTTTTAAAAAAAATCAGGTGGCTGAAGCTGCTGCATTTTGGAGGCGGAGGGCTTCCTCTCAACTGGGAAATGTACAGAGGTGGAAAACGTGGAGGGGCTGGTTTGGGCCGATGCGGTTCAGGAGAACTTTAAGTTGTATAACGTGACATAAGAGAGAACGACGAACCTCCGAAAGGCTCACACGAGACGACGAAACGTGTCGGTGTCCCCCGCAATCCACAACACAACAGCGGCCATCTGTGCTCAAAGCTGGTGCCGATTAGCGCCTGCCTCTCAGAAGTAGCAGATAAAGATGCAAACACTTCCTCGGTGTTCAGTTATGAGACTTTGTAACTGACAATGCGGGTTCAAAATTAACCCAAATGCAGCGCCACTTCCTGTTTTTTGCCACTCGGTTAGAAATCCCCCACTGCTTCTGTCTATTCTGCTCATTTTTTACTGTGCACCCAGATAAAAGCTTTCACATTTATGTGGACTTGATGTTGAGGTTTACACAGGTTTTTCCTAGGGGGAACCAGCGCTGGAATTTATTTCTAGCTTTGCTTCTCTTTCGTGGTTTTCATGTTTTCGATCTGCAACATCCAAAGTCGTGATCGCAGCTCCGCCGGAACGCGACTGAACATCTGCTGAAGCAAAACTCAGGTCATGTTAGCGCTCACGTGCCTCCATCCCGCCACTGTTGGCCTCAGCTTATTTGCCCGGCACGGCATACGGAGGCCGTTGTGGCGCTTTACGGCGCTCCGTAAAAAATAACCGGCCTCTGCCCTGCCTGTCTTCAATTATAACGCTGTATTTGCAAAGGCACCCCGTTCATTAGTTTGCCTCTGCTCGCCGAGCAGAGGAAGTGGATTTGATGCATTTAGTATCTGACTGTTGTCCTAAGTAGCGGGGATTATTCTAATGCTCTGTCAGTAGCGAGGCCCGGGCCTAATTCCCCTTTCTATTCATGATATCCATTACAAAGGATACACTAATAGACCCGTGTTTCCAGTTCCACAGTTTCTTAGCCAATCTTGCTATTAAACTGTCATCCAAGGCTTTGAATGTGCGCGCGCCGCATGACAAAGAGACTGCGCCTGCAGGCTGGCTGAGGAAACGCTTTTACCGCATCCGTCAAAGAGGGTTTCCTGCATCCCTCAGACGGCACATCTGCAGCAGATGCAAGTCACATTAGATCAGGTCATTATCACGTTTTAAAGAATTACGCCAGGCTAATTCGAATTACTCAACATGTATTATGGGCCAGACCGCCGCCGCACCTTTTGTGTTTGTTGACGATAATGTAAAACTGATGTTTAATTGAAACGCCTCGACTATAATGGCATCCCCGCACTATTGACGGCGGCGAGTGCGTCACTTAACATGCATGGCTAGCGCCCCGTTCCCTGAGTACAGACAAATTGAATCGGGACGCACGTGTGGCGGCATCTCCTTCTGCTGTTTCCGCACACGCTTGGTTTGAGCCGCCTCCACACTGAGACTGAATCAGGAATTCTGGGCCGTAATAGTTGAGATGGGACGTGTTTTGAACCGACTTCGGATCTTCTCAGTGGTCTTGTTTCCCCCAACTGCAGGTTTTAGCATGTGCTTCAGAAAAAGTGGCTCATGGAAAAGATGGGAAACTGTTTGTTCTTTGTTTTTATGGGAGGTTTCAATGCAAGCAGGCATTTTGCATAATGTTAAAGGGCTTCATGGCATCAGGCTGTTGTTTACGTCAGGTTTATTTTCAATTGTATTCTGACTTGAGTGCGTCGTCATACGATGGCCGGCAGTGTTTAGCGTCTTTGTCTCTGACGCGCCTTTAGCAGTTTAAGTAAATGGATTTGCTTATAAATATTAAAACAAAACCATGACCTCCAGCTCAAGCACAAAGCCATTAGTTGGATTTCATATTTTGTATGAATAACCGTAAGTGGGTTGCACTTTGAATTTAGTGAGGATAAATGGGATCAGAAGTGACGGACTTGTGCTAAACAGGTGCCAGCGAAGTTGCGGCTCACACCCAATGGGAGTGTAAATCTGTGCTTGTTTCTGTGCCGCAGTTAAAAATGCAAGTCCTCCATTTGAAATGTATTCATAGTCAAAATGCGACCATTCTTGCAATCGTTAATTCTGCCCAGCACATATAATATAGATTAGAATGCAGCATCTTCCAGAGGTTAATTGCATATTATCTCAGATGGTAAAGGAACAACTCATCCCCCGACTATGATTGTGCCAAACCTCTAGAACAATGTTATGCAGGTAGCGTATCGGCCAATTAACTGTCGGGCGGCTAATGGACTCGAGATTCATGTTTCCTGCCAGCAGATCTCAGCAGGTAATGAACACTGAATATGCATTTTGCAATGCGGCGATATGTGAAAGAAAAAAAGGAAAAAGAAAGAAAGACTGGATCGATTATGTAAAGAGCATTACTGTGAAATAAAGCTGACGCCCAAATGAAAGTAGGAACTTTGTGTCACCGTAAAACGTTGTGGTCTCAGTTTCATCTTTAGTGCAATAGAGGTGCATTTATAAATGTGTATACATATATATATATATATATGAATAGATTCTGCTTTAAAGGAATGGGTACATTTAGAATAAGGCTTTAGCTGAGTCAGAAGAATGTAATTCAGCTGCTGGTCCCCTCTTCATCCTAAGAATGCATTAAAATTGACTTTTTCTGCTCACAAAATGAAGGTGAGATTTATTAAAGATAATAGTGAGGCGTGGCTGACATGTTTGCTACCAGGTTATAGGAAGGTGTTTTTGCCCTCAGCATTAGATGCATCTTTAGGAATCTTTCCCCTCCTTTCTTTACTTGCTTCATGTCTTAAAGCGTTCTTGGAATCAGGCCTCATGTGTGATGTCACATAGGGCACTGGCGCTCTCCCAGGTCAGTCACGTGTTCACTCTGCTTGTCTGAGACTTGTTTGTTTGCACTTCTAAGCATGTGGAAAGTACAACAAAGTGTCATTTTCTTTAGGCAGGAGTCTAAAAGCGAGTGTTTTTGGAGGAGGCTGTAAACAGAGGACTCAACAGCAAAAGCCCTTTTTTGTCGATCTAAAGAGATTTTTGCTTTTTTTTTTTTTTTAGATATTGTTCAAAGTTGCTGTCTGAAGTTTGGGATGAAAAACAAAGATCAGAAAAAAAAACCTTAAATGCATGAATTAAAAACAACATGTTAAAGAAGAACTAAGTGTATTGATCCAGAACATTCCTCAGGAGGACCTGTGTGGCGCACACAGGCTCCAGTTTGGCCCTGGTTCCTATTGGCTGGAGATTTATTGTTTCTCCCACATCCAGAAAGCAGGAAGTAAATATTTTGGCTGCGAATGTAAATAAGTGGGTGGAAAAACAACAACAACAAAAACACCTCACCATGCAGAAGACTATATATTTTCACTCTGCTATAAACAAAACTTTATGGTCTAACTGCTTTCTCTCTTTCTCTCCTTCTCTCTGTCTCCCTCTGCAGCCCTGCTGGTTCTTGGGTCGACCTCCTCTGACCCAGCAGACCTGACACCGTCCTCCTGAAATCGCCACCGCAGTCTACGAAAGCACGGAGCCTCTCATGCAAGTGAGCACGAAGCCTCTGGTATGACTCGGTATTTGTTTAGAAAAAAAAAAAATATATATATCATTATTCCCCTGGAGTGTGTATGGCCGGGTGTCATCTAAACCAAAACAACTGCTCGTTGCGGCCACAAACAAGACGCTGCCGAAATGATCGCCTCACTCGGGGGAAATTAATTAGCTCATACCAAAACATCCATAACATCTGGACGCCCAGAGTAAATTCGGTTAAGGGCTGGTGCTGCGCCTCCTTAATATCTTTGTTCCGGGTGACATTACATTTATTATTCCAAAGCCTCATGACTGATTCAAAAGACGCACACGCGCTTCCTGCGCGGTGTTTTGTCGCACTCGCGCACCTGCTCTGCGTCGTCTGTCGGCTGCAGTAACCTTGATGTAACGCCGCCTGTGGGTACTAGAGTCTCAGTCTAGAAGACACTGCAGAAGACGGACGGCGTCGTTTCTCTTATGTTGCATACAAACTAAAAATCTTCAGAAGTTACAGTCGAACTTGTAAATACACTTTACTAAAGTGCTGCGAGATGCCAAGAGGCCAAGAGTCCTCTGGCACTTGTGGACAACTTAAAAAGCCAAAGGCTTTAAGGGAAAAAAAATCATTTGCATTTACCAGTGCACTTTTTTTGCCTTCTGCTGACAAGACGCAATTATTGTGTCAGAGCATTTCTGTTTTAGTACAATTATTACATTGAAAATTATAGGTGATATAGGTTGAAGGAAGCCTCGGTAGGTCTGAAAATTTGATAATAGCTCGTGAAAAGTTTTACAACAAGCTGCAGGTCAACTGTATGCCTTCAGCAGACAGGACATTATAAAATGACTGTTCTTTTGCCAGAGTTATAATTATTTTGAAAATTACAGCCCACAAATGAAACCGCAGCCGGACAAAGTTAAACATACTGGATGTAACATAAAATGTAAATTGTCTATGGTGACAGTGGTTGTTGGACTCTGTGTGCTGTCCAGTCTCTGGGTCTGTTCCTCAAACTCAACTGAACTCAACTCTGACCTCCGCGTTGTTGGCAGTGTCGCGGTTTAACCCAGTTCACGCGATTAAGCGAGTGGCTGCACCGCCCACTGTGTCCAAAATCAACCCACAGTTCACATCGCCGCATGTGATCCGCATCTGGCTCGGCGTCTGGCTCGTTAGTGGCCGTCCAGCCCAACTGCGCTGCGACTCAGCTGGACTTCCGCCGTCTGCCAACAACGGTCACACGTGGCTGACATGCAGCGAGTCCATCCCGGTTGAATTGTGTCCACAAATCTACTAAAGTCAACCGGCTACAGAGATCGAGATAATCGCATGATTCAGACTGATTTAGTTTTACATTTCCACTTCTGTTTTGCGGTCTATCAGGACAAACTGCCTTTTAAAATAGTCACGGTGGTGGGTGCAGCAAGGTTGTCTGGTTTGGAGACAGCAGCACTGAGCAGAAGGCAGCAGGCAGATGAGAAAATGTTGAGCTTCTCTGTGACCAGGACGGACAGGATCAGGAATGAGGACATCAGAGCTACAGAGTGTGTTGGGTTTTTTTGGAGATAGAGCCAGAGAGGGACAGTGAATGTATATGTTCACTGTCCCTCCATCTGTACGTGTCCACCCATTCCCATCCGCTTCCACATCCATCCCCGAGAACCACTGAAGAACCAGCGAAGCACCAAAAATGTTTCTCTGTGTGTGTCGAAAGGTTGAAGGAGGCGGAGGTTCGAACTGCCAGGCAGCAGGGAGAGCAAAGAGAAGAGGAGATTTATGGCTGTAGTGAAAGAGGACGTGAAGAGAAGAAGAGAGAAGAAGATGGGTTGGATGGGGGATATGATTGGCTTGGGCCCCTCAAACCCGCACCCCCTCAGAGGGGAGCAGCTGAACGGACAAGCAGAGCCTTGGTGACTTGGTGACGTGCTGTACGCGCAGGATTGAATTTATTTGGTAGATTATTTCTCTCATTTGTATGCGTCGCACTATAAATAAATCAGTTTATCTAAAAATATTAAACATGTATGTAGATAGAAAAGCAACTCTACCTTCACCTGAAGGAAGCTGGCTGCAGTATCTTTGAGTGCAGGGGAAGCGGGTCTAGAGAATGAATGAATGAATGAAGAAAAACAGCAACATTTTGAACATCTGCCTGAGGCGTCCACCAGCTTTGCTATGATAGTTTTCCACAGCTTTTTTTTTTTTATATATATATATATATATATATATAATTGTGTTGATCGCAAACTAAATCATGTAATAATGATAACAATAGACCTTGAGCTTCTCTTATTTATGTGTAGAGACACAGAGCATAGAGAGTCTGTGTGCTGGTGGGGGGGTTTCTGATTACAATGGTTAAATATTGATGTTAAAGATGTGTCAACGATGTCTTGCCCAGCCCCCTTCCTTCATCACCAGACCCCCCTCCTTACTAATGTATGAGCAAATATGATTTATTAATCCTCCCCACCACCACCACCACACCACCGCCAACCAATCTTCAATTGTTTCAAAAGTTTTTGACAAACATGAAACACTTTATTTATCAGGCTGGTTTCTTCTGGGAGGAGACACAATGAGGAACACTGAATAATGCGCAGCGCTGTCATGGGAGAATTCGATAAATGGATGCACAAATTACAAAGTGGAGGCAATTTTCTTGCTCCTCTCGCTCTTCTCCACACCCGCCCACAGATTTCCCCCCCTTTTCATCTCTTCATAGTGCGCATATTTCAGAAAGATGTGTGTGTGTGTGTGTGTGTGTGTGTGTGTGTGTGTGTGCTTGCGTGCGTGCGTGCGTGCGTGCGCGTGTGTACGCTCATCCGACTGTCGGTGAGCATATGGAGACTGCTCGCAAGTGCGTGTGTGCGTGTGTGTGTGTGTGTGTGTGTGTCCCTGCCAAGCAATTGACAAATCACAGACAGGACAGCAGCACACTGTAGTGCATTAAACTAATCAGAGGGAAAATTATCGCCCTTAAGTAGGTTTTTGGACATCTGCAATGGGAACTGACGCACGCACACGCACGCACACATACACACACACACACACACACACACACATGAACACACGCACAATCCTGGCATGTTGAAAAAAAAAAATCTGACAGTGAACAGATGGACTCTGCACAACCTGTTTCAGGCACTTTAAAGAATAATCTGAAAAAAAAAAAAAAAAAAAAAGGTTCTGCAGCATACGGCCAGACTTTCTAATAAGCACATCAGTGATGAAGGGATTTTTTTTTTCAAACAGAAGGAAGGAAGGACAAACAGATTCAAGGGGAGAGGAAAACAGGGTTGTATCCGGGTCAACAAGTTGGGCCACAGGTGCCTAATTAGGCAGTGCTAGTTGACATTTAGAGGGAAACGTCAGGCCGCTAATGGGCCCGATTCTCACAGCCGCTTCTGGCACCGAGAAGGAGACGGACAGGTGCTTCAGTGCGGGGAGCAGAGGAGGAATAAGGCAATGAGATGCAGGTGAAACACATTAGGGAAGGGCCTAAAATCACAGGAGCTGGCAAGCCACAAATAGGATGAGACGAAATAGATGGAGAGTACAAAGAAAACAAAACAGAACAAAAATACCGAGCATGGCAGGTGGAGAAGAGCCACTAAATGTGTTCCAGACTGCACACTTCTGTCCCAGAAAATGTTTTGGGTGCAAGTCAAAGTGTGTTTACACTGAGACGTGTGTAAAAATTGCATTGGAAGAATATTTGTGATTTGTCAGACGACTTGAAATATAAAAGGTAGATATAACCAACATGTTGAGGGTCTTTAAGCTAAGACAGATATATGTATGTTCTTGCATAGAAGCTGACAGATTCAGTTAAATCCTCACACAAAAAATCAGGAGTGGACAAGTGAAGTGCAGGATGGGAAACTGAAAGAATATATTATTTAAAGGATTTACATCATAGGGTGTGTTTGCGTTCATTACACCCTGGGAAGGCCAGCTAGTCATGTGACCAAATGGAAAACTGCCTAAGCTGAACCTGGTCATCTAAAGTGGCCAACTGACCGATCAAAGCCTGACTGAATACCGTTGCAACCGCTGTGCTGTTGTATTTAGCATTTTTTCCTCATCGTATGTCCGTGTCTAAATGTCTGCTATCCTTTAAACAGTCATTCAACAATATAATTCATCATGCCGCAGTTTGCATTCGATTGACTTGAAAGTGATCAGAGACCTACGTCGTCAGGCTGAGCACAGTTCGCTTCTGTGATCGGTCAGACCTGCGCAAGTGACACAGTGATCTGTCAATTTTTACTGCCCATCGAAAAGCGTTACGCAATGGTTTTGTGTAAGTATCCTACCTTTTTATGCTAACAATATTTGACAAAGTACCTCAAATTGGTTGGAAGAAGACTGGACTTTCCGCAAAAAACAAACAAACTTGAATTTGATTAGGCAGGGCTGGTGTGAAAGCTGTCAAAACTAAGAAAATAAAACAATGCATGAAAAGAAAATAATGATTTGGCTATGTCATGGTGCGGCACCTTGTGCAACATTGCTGTGTGTCCGTGACGTGTCTGACGCGCTCAAAGAATTCCACATCGTGACCAGACGTGTGTTGCACCTTAAGTGGCTCTCTGATTTTTTTTGCTGCAGTGCTGTGTGTTGTGCTGTGCTTTCTCTGGAAAAGAAAATCGAGAACACGGGGGGTCGAGTGAGAATACGTGTACGTACGTGTGTGTGTGTGCGTGGGTGTGTGTCATCGAAGGCGTAAAGTGTCAGGTTGTGTCTGGAGGAAGCCTGATGCGAGTGTGATGGGGACCCTCGGCCTGCTCCTTCTCCCCCTGGTTCTTATTTCACAGGTGGACGAGCAAATTAGTTCCAGCCCTAATCCATCACCGCGGATCCCGGCCCACATGCGGCGGGGCGGAGGGGGGGTAACACGCAGCGACAGATAGGCGCGCGCATGCACAGGAACATGTTAACGGCCAAGATTCATGTGACATTGATGGGAAATGAATAATGCACACGTGCGCTGGAAAACCTGCCGCACCTGCTCTCATTCAATGCGCGCCGCCATGAATCATTTTTTTTTTTTCTCCCCACCATCCTTTAAATTTCACATGTCAGAGAATTGTTTTTTCGCCTGGGTTCTCGGCTCTCGTCTGTGCTTAACAGCCGTGAGCCTTCCGACGCGCCGTGTCACAGTTTGCTCTCGGCTCCAGGTCGGGGCCTCTGGTAGGAGCGGGGCGCCAGCCCTGGGTGAAATGTTCCATTCGGACATCCGCCTAGATCTTCGTCTCTGAATTGCTGCCCACTGGTGCGGCTGCCATCAACACGCAGCTGCTTTCTTTAAAGGAAATTTCAACTGCCGCCGCGAGGAATGGTGAAGAATAAAGAGCGTGACGGGGCGACAGCTAACCGCGCTCGGGAATGTTTTTTTTTTTTTTGTTGAGCGGATTTTGTCACCACGGCGCTGTTGTGTTTGCGTGAACTTTTAAGATGCTTATTTTCACATCCTGGTCTTCAGTTTGGCTGCCTTTCATGATGAATGCAAACATATTCCTGCCAAACTGATGCTATGTTGCGCCTTCACAGTGACCTTGAGGTCGTCTGAAAGGATGGGGACCAACACCTAGGGGTGTGGCCACAAAACAAGGAGGTGTCGTGCCCATTGTGACATCACAGAGAGCAGAAATACAGAAGTATGTAATTTAGGCCACACTTAGAGCAAAGGACTTTTCTGAGGTTTCAGGTAAATCAATATCAGGGAACTTTGTACCATTAGGGCCCTTTAATATATAATACACATACATACTTGATGAGTCTTTGTATTTGCCAAGGTTGCCATTAAAAATAGAATAAAAGCCAAAAAGGAACTATCATGACGATTAAAAAGAAACTAAATCAAAATTGGCAGATCTCTGCAGTCATGCAGCATGATGCCTTGTTGTACCTCCCGCATTTGGTAAAAGGTTCAAATCGGTACCAGCCAGGTGTCATTGTCCTTTATGACATCACAAAGGGGCAGATTTTCACAAATGGCTATTTTAGGTCATATTTGAAAAGCGGCACCAAAGACGGAAAAACTGATGCTCTTTTCTCATTTCCATTTTTTTTAACCCATCTTAAGCACCTACACATTCTATCCACTGCACTATTATTCACAACACTGGTCAAGTGATTTTTGAATACGGGACCTGTAAATCCAGTCAGTTGTGCCCCCCCCCCTCCTGTTATGTATTCATGTGGATGCTAAATGCATTAAGTACCCACTTTACCTCAGGGCTGGTGTCCCATTTTAGCACCGATGTGAGTTTAACCCCACAATGATGTTCTAAAGACTCCCAGGCTAAGAAAACGAGAGAAAAAAACCCCAGCCAACTCTCTGAGCTTCCTTTGCCATGGGAGCAATTTACAATTTCTTATCTCAAGGCTATTTGTCTGCATCCACACCAGCGGAGCTTTTTCCGGGCTATGCGAGGCATTCATGCTAATACGCCGCATTTTAAGAAGGGGAGACCGGCGCTGAGAAAACACTCTTGCCCATAATCCTGGCCCACCTACCACACGCTCTTTGCCAAGAGAGACAACCTTCGCCGCTGCCTGCCTAATGAAAGAGTACCGAGGCAGCTCTAATTAAAAAGCTTTTATGGAGAGCTCATTCCATTCATCACACGTTGTTTTGGCCCAGCGGGGTGGAGTCTCGAGTCGCGAGCAGGAGGGAAGTCAAAACCGAGCTGTGCGCCTTATCTACATCTGCATGTCACTGGCGGAAAAATAATCATAAAAAAATCTGGAAATTTCCTCCTGATGGGAACAAAAAAGCATTTGAGCAGAGAGAGAGAGAGAGAGGGAGAAGAAAGTTTCAGTGTGATCAAAAGGACCTCGCACCCTTCATCTTCCACTCGCAGCTGAGCGATTCTCGGCAGAGGTTCAACGCTGGGCTTTTGTAGTGGCCGTGTTTGTGCTCGCGCTGCTTAGCATTCGAGTGGAGATCTCTCTCTCTCTCTCTCTCTCTCCCTCTCTCTCCCTGTCTGTCTCTCTCTCTCTGGCTTTCTCTCTCTCTCTCTCTCTCTCTCTCTCTCACTCACCCCCCCCCTCTCTCTCTCCAAAGTAGCTTGGCTTTGGTTTGAGAGGCTCTGCTAAAAACAGATCGATGGAAAAACTCACGGATGGCAATTTAGCCCTTCATTATGACCATTTAGTAGCAGGTTTTTGTTTTATCCACCAAATTCCTTCCTTTTTCTATTTAGCTTAATTCACAATTGTTTTTAGTCTGATGAGCTATGACAGAAAAAAATGCTCATCCATCTTGCCAAACCTCAGATAGACAGCATTTTAAATCATTGGATGCCCGAGCCAATCACCTCTTCTTTTTATGGACAGGAAGGTTGGCGGTAAAAAAGTACGAGATCAAGATGCGAGTGCTGCTTGGCAAAACACACAGAAAAGACCGGGACGAAGGAGCCACTAGGAGATGTAAACAGTAAACAGTGTCGCTGGGGTGTGAAATTTTATCAGCACTGGACTCTATTTTCAGAGTGAAAGAGAAACATTTAAAAGCGCTGACGGCTTCCTCCTTGGACAACACTGTATTTGGTGAGTTATTTAGCAGCAATCTCGGGTTAATGTTACCATTTGGATTTAACGGTAGGCCTTGAGCTGGTTTAACTTGCAGCCAACACTGATTTCTACCTTTTACCTTTACCTTTGTAAAGGGACAAAAACTTTCGATGGGCGTTTTTCTAAATGGGTAAATTAGTCAAAAATCAACCCAATCTTGCAAATGTTCAATCTTAAGCTTTTAAGTGTAATTTAAATCACATTCACGATCATGTTTCCTTTTCAGGTGATGTTCACCTGATCCAAGATTGCATGACTTTCTCCTTTCTTTAATCTCAACTTTAGGAAAATTTGGATTTAGGGATTCAGAGATAAAAGCACTTTCCAGTGTGCTTCATTGTCATGGAATGTCAGCTTCACTGACTGCCGTTTTCGACATTTCTAAAATCTTTCATATTTTCAACCACCTGCGCTTTCGCTGGCCAAATTCTCCAAATTAACCTTGCACGCTTCCCTTAGATAATTGGAATCTATTTTCCCTCTGTGCAATCATTTGTTTGTCAAGGCTCCTGTGTTTTTCACAGTTCAAAGTCATTTTTCTCAGCGCTTGCATCCCGTTTGGTGCTGTCGATCAACAGAACACACCTGATCCCTGCAAGCTGCTGTGTTGTGATCACGAGGTAGCAGGCAAATTTAGATTAATTAGTGTCAAACGGCAAGCTAAATTGGATGAAACGCAGCACTCAAGTCGTGGATGTTGTTTAAAGCAGAGATGACAGTGATTGTGTTTAGCCTGTGTTATGCCCAGATTGTTTGCTTCTTCCTTGAAAGATTGTTGCCCCTCAGATGCTGTGAGACTTTTCTTTGGAGGATTTAACTACATCGTAACCTAACTAAATCCATAACGTATAAACAAGACTTTTCATCACAAGTTTGTGGAAGAAATGAGAAATTAAAAGCTGATGAAAACAGAATACTTTGTAGAAGTTGAGTCTCTACCCTGGCAGTTTGCCTTGTGTGTTTTAAGATGTTGGTTGACAGCGTTGCACTTTGAGTCGCTCCCACCTGTCAATTAACCCTTGGTCACGCATTAAAATTTTGGTTCATTGTTTGTTGTTGGGCTGAAAACTAAGATCTGAAAAGTAAGAGTCCAAGATTTCTTCTCTTTATGCACAGCAACAATAAAAGTTCACTTTCACCACCACCTCCCTCAATCTTTTCCCCTTCACGTAGTGCACGGAACATTAGTCCGCATGTGGAGGTTCATGATGTCCATAGAGGCCTAATGTTTTGATGCGGTGTGACTATAAAGAGTGAAGTTAGAGAGTTGATGTGTTTGCTGCACTGCAGCAGCGCATTTTTGATTGAGAAAGAGCGGAAGAGATGAAACCAGCAACAAAAACAGAGTGGAAACAACACAAAAGCCAAACTGGATCTGCAGCACTTGCCACCGAGGCACCATTGTCAATGTCGGTTTCACATGTGATCATGTCGTAGTGGTCAACATTCAGTGATGGACTGCGGATGGAATTTCTCTGGAGACCATTTATTGGCCGTTAGCGATGCACTGGAGAATCTCACACACAGCTACAACCATTCTCGGCCGATGCTATCAGACCTTTAAGGGGTCATGCAGTAGCGATAGAGAAAACGTGTTATCCACTCGCCATATATTTAAGTTAAAAAGTCATTTATTATCTGTCTGGCGAAAAGACTTCAAGCACCGCACAGCCGGCGCCTTGAGTGCTCTTGCTAAAAGCAACTGCATCTGGCGACTGGTGGCACAAAGCGTTGATGTTTCGCCAGCATTACATTCCATTCATCCCTGCCGCAGATCACCTCCATCATTTGGCTCAGTGAAGGCAAAACAATGCCTCTGATGGGTTGCAGGAACAAAAAGATGGCATTACGTAGTGTGACGGCGATCGAAACGAATTGATGGTGTTTGGCTTTAAATGGATGCGATCCTCAAGATGCTAGCACATCTGTTCAGATTATTTAGGCCTAACAGAAACAGCTATGCTATGTGCTACAGTAAACCTCCAGCACCAGTGCTTTTAAAAGTTTGACAAGAAAAGGTTTGGACCGTTTGTGTTAGGCTAATTGTTTTTTTGAATGATCTAGAAAGGCATTCTATCATCAGTATTATCTGATGGTGGCGCGCAGTGCAGCAGCAGCTTCTCTAGCTCCTGGGATTAAGCCTTGTTTTACGTCCACTAAGGCTGCTCCTAGCACTATTTCAGTGCTAAACTTGTGTACGAAGTATAACTACTGTTTATACTACTTTTATACTTTATATTTATGCTTGTATATTTCTTCTTAACATTGTGCACTTAGCTTTCTATTTTTATTTTAATTTATCTTGGCTAACCCAGGACCTGAGTACTAATTTTGTACTGTTGATAAATGGTATGACCAATAAAGTTCCTTGAATCCTTGAATGTCTTAAGAAGCCTTTTCATTTCCTGTTTCAACTGAGGGTCATACATGTTTTATGGACACAGTGTAGAATGTCATTATGAACTTGGAAGGTGCTGGTATTTCATACAACGTATTGCGATTGATGTTTTGCCAATGATGGAGATTTCTAAGGCCTTGTTCAGACTGCCAGCCAAAATCCGATTTTTAGCCCATCCAGATTGAAACCGGATGGCTCTTTTGTACTCAGTCACAAATCACATGAAATCCGATTTTTGCAATACGGATTGAAACCATCTTCGGGAGGTAGTTTCAAACCGCATGGGGCATGTCTCGCAACTAGTACCACTGTCGCACTTATATGACGTCACACACTACACGCGCCAGACGACGCCTCCGCTCCGACATCGTTGCTACAGATTGGTCAATGATGTGGCCCAGTCTGAAGATAGCCAGATCCCATTTGGACACTTGCTAAAAAACAGTGTGGACAGTCAGCCCTAAAAATCGGATTTGAGAAGGAATCAGATTTGAATCCGATACGCCTGCAGTGTGAACACAGCCTAAATCAATTAAACCACACAAAAGTCAACAAATGAACACTACCCCTGAAGCCCAGTAGAGGGCAGAGCCTGTGCAGGATGGATAACAATACAATTAGCAGGTCTGCGTTGAAGCCCACTGTGTTAAACCCATTGCGATCAGCGGGTGTATCGGAATGACTGTGGGAGTTTTCATTCATTAGTTCCCAGACTGGTCTCCCCGCCAAACGTGAGGCTGTGAAATAATGTCACCATCCCCGTGTTTAGACCGGCTCGACCAGCAAAAGTTCAGCTGAGTATTCTGAGCATCTGCATGCCAGCCCACAACAGGATTAGAGCCGCCGCCTGGAGACAAAATGGCTCTTTCCCTCCCAACAAACTGCACGCGAGGAATGGGACCACGTGCAGCGCTCGCCATTATCACTTGTAGACTTTCTCGTGCTTTGCTGAGGCTTTACTGCTCTCGAGCTTTTATTTTCTCCCCCTGATTCTTTTGCAAGCAGCAACAGAATCTTAAACACGGCTTACATGGCCTCCTCCAGGGAGTTAATTTTTGCCAGCTTTCCTCCTTTACTAGAGACGTTTCTACAACAGTCTTAAAACAGAATTTCAGCTATACATTTTGATTCCCCCAAAACGCAGAGACAGAGCGAGTTTCTCCTTATAAAGAGCATCAAAGCACAGAATGTGACACACTGAACTCGGCTCCAAAGGCCAACAAAGAGAAAACATTTCACTCTTTTATTTTCGCTACAAAGTTTGGAGGGGGGGGGGGACTTTCTCCACTCCGATGCGCCTACGGGCATTTGTGTGCTGCTGAGTCTGATGCACACTGCTGGCTGGATAAACTTCCCAAATCACATCGCACTGTGCTCAACCAACTGATATGTAATATATTGATGCTGATAGCATCTGGTGCAAAAGCACTTTGATGACCATTCGAACTTCTGGATTCAATGTGAAACATCAAAAGGGACTGACCAGCATTGTTTATCTGGAAATGAAATAAGATTAAAATGAAATATCTGTTTTTGTGATGGGATTTTTTTGAACATCAGGTTTACTCAAAAAGGAGACAGCGGAATAAACGCAGCAATGGAGAATATTTTGTCCTTGCATTTACATGGCTTTTGTTCTCTGAGTGCAGCGGGGGGGAGTTTGAGTGACAGAGTGGCTGCAGGCCGCCGGTCATTTACCCTTTCTCAATTTTGTTGTTGGGGACTCTTGGCTGACTAAGTGCTCCAAATGAATTCTGCCTCCTGCCAGCGTCCCTTTCTTTCATCCCCTCCTCCTACTCCTCCCCCACCCCACCTTCCTCCGCCTCCACTGTCCCTCTGCTAGCTCTCACCCCTTCAGCCACCGCTCACTCTTTAGGCTTTTTAAGATTGAGGAAGCAAAATGGATGAGTGGACGCCGGGCTTTAGGAGATGAGTACAGAAACAGGGCACAATCCCGCAGAGTGGAGTTGATGGCTGCAAAACAACTTAACAGCATGACCTCCATATTCAGCCACTGTGTTTGGGAAGAAAGAAGAAGTTTTTTTTATTTTTTTTTTTTTGACTACACAGTGCATGTCTCATCTTGATAAGCGGATAAACTACTGGTCGTAACCCATGCATTTTCCACACCATAAACTGGAGGCCGCCGTGTGGCCGCCGCACATCTGCACATGATAATGAGTCCTGGAATTGCTTCGAGTGTCGTGTTTTCGCGAGTGCATGCAGAATCCTTTTTGCTTTTCCGCCGCATCCCACCGCGGCGGGGCTCGCAGCCGCTGCCAAAAGCAGGCTCTCTAGTTCAGCAAACATCTGGGCCTCCCTGGGCGGCTGAGTGTGTGAGGAAAAGTGAGGGAACAGGCTGCATGATAATGGCAGCTTAAAGTTTAAGTTGAAGAAATACTTTGGAGAAGACTGTAAAGAAAAAAAAAGGGGGGGGGGGGCTTGTGGGGGGTAAATGGAAAGAATCGGGCAAGGCGTATCTTCCGCTTTTTAATTGATTGAGGAGCGTGTGATAACAGGTGGAAATCTACTGCATACTAATTTGCTTCTTGCGCTCGGAAGTTAATTTATGTTACCTGTGGGTTCCTTTAAAAGTAAATCTTCTCTTCCTTCTTTATGAAGCAAGCGTTTGTATTGATTGAGCCTTTAATTTCTCAGTGTCGGTCTTATCTGCCGTGTGGTGTTTGGACAAATGCCTCAACCATCAAGCGCATATTCCAGGTGGTCCACGTATCCGCATGAAGCCGACGTCCACCCTTGATTGGATTTTGTTATCTCTGTAATTGTTTTAATCATCCAATCACAATTTACACGCGGGACGAAAAGAAATAGCGAGTGTAAGAAGATGAAAAAGGGGGGAGGCTACAGAGGAGACAGAGGAAACAGAGGAGGCGAACCAACCCCAATGGTGTTGAAGCAGATTTATTTTTTTTTTTTTTTGTTTGTTTGTTTGTTTTTGATTAATTAAAGAAAAACGTGCCAGACACACTGTTGATCCGAAGTCTGTTAAGAATGACACGTTGAAAGGTCGCATCGTTGAAATTCCCAGCCAAGCGATTGGCAGGCTGCTGGGCCAGAAACCAAAGTGTGACAAAAACAAACGGAATGAAAAGATCCAAAAGTTTGATAGCCGTAACATCTCAGGGTTGCGGGAAATTCTCACAACACGCGTCTGCCATGCGAATGTTGTAAACTGAATGACCGCTTGTTCTCACTACCAGCACAATGCTTGAAGGCCCTACTCACATGTTATTAAAGAGGACTAGGGTGCCAGATGAATAGAGCAATGAAAGTGGCGACACACAATAACACCAGGCTGATGTGGACAGAGCAACAACTCGCAACTCACCAGGCTCACCATTCGTTTGTGATGTCACATTCCGAACGATTCGGATTTCCCCTCCGACACTGTGGGAACAACAGACCATTTCCGAACCCTTTCCAGAATGCTGGTTAACATTCAGCTCATGTCTGTAAATTTAACCAGATACGAGCTGCTCATCTGAAAAGACACAGTGGCAAACTACTGGAGTGGCAGGGCTGATTGGCGACACCATATGTTGTCTTCAAGATTGTCGTTTTACTATGATTAGCATCTCGATTGGTGCTGAGAGGCACAATAATGAGGAGTTGTTGTTGTCGTACCTGAGGGATGAGGTCCACTTCTCTCGGCCATCGCGATTGGAAGGCTTGTTTGTTGATGGAGTGAATGTTCAGAAAATGAAAGGGTTCCTCTTCTACTTGTGCATTCTGTGTTGAAATACTCCGTTCCGTTCGGCAGACAGAAAACATTTGCATCCACTGTGAAGAGGCCTATCAAACTAATAATAATAATAATAATAATAATAATAATAATAATAATAATAATTATAATAATTGCACGTTAACTATGTCCAGAAGCCTGAGTTTCCATTATCCCCCAGGATGTTGTGCACCAGTCACCCCAAACAATGAAACAAACTAATTTGCTGCAGGGTGATGTGACCACTAGGAGGCATTGCAGAGGGAAATATTTCCCCCAATATTGTGACCAAGATCTCCATCATACAAAAACAACATTTACTACATTTCTTTGCGAGGCATATGCACGCCATTGTCATGCAGCACCGTGTTGGTGAACCACAGGTCTCCCCTTTTGGAACACATGTCCAAGGAATGAGAACATTAACTCTTCAGTTGGTCCCTGGCAGTGTTTCTCTTTGATTGGTGTCTTTCTTGAATTTCGCTCAAGCCATTTCTCTCTGTGATTGCGTCATCCCTCCTGCCGACCGTCGTGCTTGACACTGGCTAGATTTCTTCATCGCAACAAATCTAATACAGTCTCCCAACTTGTTGGAGCTCTTTGCGAAGGCGCTTTAAGGGACATTTCGAACATGTCTGAGGGATTGTAGGAAAAGTAGTTTTTGAGGAAAAAAATGGTGCCGTTTTAATAGATTTTCTTTAAATTCTGCCACCGGCCCAGAGAAACCTCACTGCACAGGCGTCTGCACCACTGTGCATCCCAACTCACCCCACCCGCGGGCCTTCCTGTTTGCAAACCAAGAGATGGATCAATGGAGGCGCTGAGATTACAAGAGCGGAAGGGTGGGCTCAGATATAGATCAGCTCAAACTTGGTGTGTACCTCGTACTTGCCAGCGGGGTGATCGAGAAGAAAGCCGTCCATAAATCAATCTCGTCTCAGCACGACCACCTCGGACCTGGAGAGAGAAAATCGAATGGCAGAGATGATCTGTGGACAGATTTATTTTCTCCTTTTTCCCCACCAAAGTGACAAGCAACTAAATGTCCCGACAGCTTTTGTAGCAACGTCTCTATTAGAAGCAATGAGCTGCTTTTTACACTGTTGCCATGTGCGTGTGTGTGTGTGTGTGTGTGTGTGTGCAACGTGAGTGCAGAGGAGAAAGGAGACAGAAGCCTTGGTCTGAGGCCGTGGTCCAACGTAAGGCAGCCGGGGCAGTCGAGTAAAACCAGTAGATCGTTTTGCTGCTGCACGGAAAGACCTTGTGGGCAAATGTGTCCTTCAACAGTATTTTGGTATCATTGTAGTGATTCTTTGTTTTGTTTTTAATATATTATGATAACCTTCATGGCAAAAAAACACAAAAATGATTGTGAAAATCTGACATTGTGTGTTTTGGAGGTTCCATATTGCACCAAAATTCATATGACCCGTTTTCTGCAATGGTAATATTGGTTTTGTAATATTGGTTTAGACCAAGCGACACGGTGGCACAGTGGTTAGCGCTGCCGCCTCACAGCACGAAGGTCGTGGGTTCGATTCCGGGGCCCGGGCCTGGGACCTTTCTGTGTGGAGTTTGCATGTTCTCCCCGTGTCTGCGTGGGTTCTCTCCGGGTTCTCCGGCTTCCTCCCACAGTCCAAAAACATGCATGTGAGGTCAATTGAATATTCTAAATTGTCCGTAGGTGTGCATGTGAGTGTGAATGGTTGTTTGTTTCTATGTGGCCCTACGATGAACTGGCGACTTGTCCAGGGTGTCACCTTGCCTTCGCCCTAAGACAGCTGGGATAGGCTCCAGCAGACCCCCGTGACCCTGAATTGGACTAAGCGGGTATAGAAGATGAATGGTTTAGACCAACTCAAGGTCACCTTGACACATGGAACATATGGAATGTACAATAAAGCAATGACACTTTCAGCAAGAACCTAAAGCAGAAGTTTTTTTTTTGGAGTTTTTTGTGTCTTTGGCGTTTGCGTCAGGTGCAATTTAAACTTTGGTCAATTGGCAAAGACCTGCAACATTTTTTGCACATTAAACAACAGCTATTTTCCTTTTTTTCCCCCGAAATGTCTCCGCAGTGATTTCACCCTCCGCGTCTCTAAGAAAATAGACTGGGAAACATTTGCAGGTGTTTCACCGCCACGGAGTCGGCACCAACGGCCGAACCCCTCAAGCCCCACTTAAGATCCCCGTTCATAATTCAGCAGTGGAGGTGGCTCCCGGGGCGAGCCCCCGTGTCTCCACCAACTCTTAAATCATTCACTCGCCTCCCGTGTCTTCCAGCCAAGAATCTCTCTCCCAGCTCTTGACCACGTGATGACTCTTGCCGTTTTCCCACCACTTTTGTGCGTCTCAGAAACTGCCAATGCGTGTGACAAAAAAATACAACCTCCCCCTTCTTTTTCCTCTTTTTCAATTCCGAACCACGTCGTCGGATTCTGCGCAAATAAAGCGTAAGTGGTCATAATCTCTCGTTATTCCTCCACTTGTAGCCTGCTGTAGGCCATGCATGAGTATCTCCGCTGTGCTGACAGCCTGATCTACTCTACCGTTTATTGTTGTGGCCCAGAGCCCGTCCTTAAGCCACTCTCTGAGACAGTGTCGCCTGAGACGCGCTGGTTTGGTGGTGGTGGAGGGGTTATAGCGGCGGTGGCTGGTGGAGATAAGCCAACGTTGCACACGAGTGCTTTGTTTATGATGAAGTGGCCCAGGCAATTACATTAAGGGCACGCCGAGAGCCCTTGGCTTTCTCTGTCCCTCTGCCAGCCTCTGCTCACTTCCCTCACGCGTCACTCCAGAGGACGCTGCTCTAAAGCCTCAGCGCACCGGCAGTCAAGGACGGGAGGTTTTTTTCTTTTCTTTTTTCTCAACAATGCCTTGTACGCCTCGTCAAACGAGAACGGAAGATTTATGTCGTGACGGCCCTGTGCACCTGCGCATGGCAGCTCCACTCTCGCCGAGAGGATCTGTTCCCTCTTAATTGGAGGCCGCGATGTAGGGAACTGTAAACAGACTAATGCAGGTGAGGCACTTTATGGTTCAAGGGGCTGCTAACAGCGCAACATTTTTATTTAATCATTTATTTATTAGGTTTTTTTATTTACCAAGAACTGGAAGAAAAATAGTGAACAGGGTTCAAACACATAGGGAAGCCCCAGAAGAAGAACACTTTGAATAAAAAATTAAGCGGCGTGGTGAGTTTTAGTTAGTCTCCCCCTTTTATTTCTGCAAACCACAGAAATCTCAGTGAAACAAGTGAAATTATTTCAAGCCAGTGGTGCACTTCATATTTTTTTCATGTGCAATATGAAGGCTCAAGACTGTAATTCCCCTGCAGGCGATCTTCTTTTGGTGCATAACTCACTCGCTCCCCCAAACCACCTTCCCCTCCATCCCTCAGTTTATTTTGGGTTTTTTTGGCTTTTGCCATGATTAATTGATGAGGTCTTCAAACTCTGCATTATAAATATTTTGTATATCCTTTCATTACATAACGCGTGGCGCTAATTACGTGATGACAGCCGCGCTAATGATAAGACAAATTCCACTTCAGCGCGTCGACTCGGGCGTTTCAAGAAATCACAGCTCGGTTAAAAAAAAAAAAACAACAACTTTGTTTGGGCTTCACGTTTGAAACTTCCCCCCAGCTTGCTGAGGGGAATGAATGGCCATTAAAAAAAGAAAAAAAGAAAAAAAAAAAAAAACTTGTCAGGACGCAGCGGCAGAGGTGCCGCAGCGGCAGCAGCAGCAGTGGCAGACAGCAGACAGCCACAAGTCAAATCCTGCAGCAGGCCAGATGGAAAATGTGCCTTAATGTGATCATGTCCTGGGGTCCATATGTTCTCCTGCGTGTCATTTCTGTTAGTTTAGTGATTTAGCGCTGGAACAACTCCTGACATTATATTGGGAGGCACAGTTGGGCTGGGGGGAGGGGTAGGAGGAGGACGAGGAGGAGGAGTGGGGGCGGGGGGACGCAAAAGGAACGTTGTTGCCCACAGGAAACAAGCTCTGACATATGTGAGGAGCGCGTCCCTCCTTTGGAGGAGGGGAGGGGTCTGGGGGTAGGGGGGGTGGACTCCTCGGAGCTGTGCGGAGAAGGGTGTGATCATTCTGCCACGAAGCGTTACCGTCACTGTGCACGCGCTCGGCGCCAGCGCGCACAACAATAACCCCCTCCTCCCACCCTTGTGCATGCAAACACACTCGGCTTCCACGCAAGCCCGCACCCTAGCCCGCCCCTCCCCCGGGTGGAGCCCTCCGCACTCACTCGTTTTTTTTTTTGTTTCGTTTTTTTTCTTTTTCTTTTGGAGACGTCAACTTCTCGCATCTCCTCATCCCTGAGATTTTCCCAATGCCGCTGCGCTGCCATAATCTGGTGCCGCATCCGCAGAGATGCAACATAACCTTTCGCGTGTCTCCCCCATCGTGTGAGGATTTCCTGGAGCGAAGCCACTTTGACACGTGTTTGACAGAATCGCACAGTCAGTCTTTGTACAAGAAAAGGATTTGGTGGGCCCAGATGAGATAAGATGGACCAAACCCACTGTTTCCCTGCAGAATTGGTCTTCTACTGGCTGTAGTGCACGTAAGGGAGGATTTGTGGCACAGCACAGCTTTAGCAGAGTGGTACTATCCTCTGTAGCGGCCGGAACAGTGGACAGTATTGAGGACAGTGTCCTCAATAGTGTCCTTGATAGCATTCCTGGCAGTGCAGTGGTTGTACCCTTGGTTTTATAGCACTCGTGTCCTTTCTCCTATCTTCAATAGTATTGTGGTGGCATCAGCAGTGTCTTCAATAGTAAAGTGGTTGTATCCTCTAAGTGGTTGTATGCTAACTAGTAGAGTGGTTGTGTTCTTGTATGTATACTAGGAGTATCCTCAGCGTTATCCTTTATAATACCCTGTGAGGTATAGTGTGTGTCCTTGGTATTATAGTGGCAGTGTCCACAGTCGAATAGTGTCAATATCTTTGGCTTTTTAATGGTATCCTCATTTGTATCCTGGGTAGTATTGGTGGTTGTTCCCTTGGTGCACAGAATGGAAAGTGGAAGTTTAATAAATAAATAAGGAAGCCACATCTTCAGACATCAGTGTCCAATTAGAAGTAACAACAAATATGTGTTAGGCTGCAGTTCCTGAGCACCGGTGTGCCTCTGTTTGAGACGAGAATATCAAAGGCAGAGTTGGGTGAAATAGCAACAGCAGCAACAGTATTGGGATGAATTTCATTCACCAAATTTGGTGGTGATGTATTACCGCTCCCGCTCAGGGCTCATTTATTTAAATTGCAAAATACATTGCGTGTATCACTGTCAGGATCATGTTACTGTCTGTGGTGTGTCGAAATTAGCGCTACAAATTTTCAACAAAAACTTAACACACCAAAAGACATATTCCAATACAACTATTTTTGCAGGTATGGCAAATTGTAAGATAATCCATTCAAAATGCAGCAGTTCATGTCATTGAGGCGATGTGATAAATTTGTCACCTACTAAAGCAGTTCAACCCAGTTAGAAGTGAAAGAGGATTGCTGGACCCGGGTATTCAGGCAGTCTGCCATGCGCCTAAATTAAAGTTGGGAGAAGTGATGATGTCAACATGATTTCAAAGGAACATTTTGATCTCCACAGATCTGAAAAAACTCAGAGATGGTGGCTTTGAACGACAATGGGTTAACAAGTTTAACTGGCTTCACAAACACAAACACACTCAGATGCAGTTTTGTTTGCGTACTCCAGAGGTGGGAGGTGTTTTTTTTTGCCCGTAAAAGTTGCAGATTTGTGCAACTTCTCTTTACAAAGCAGAGTTTAGTTAATAGTTCCTTGTTCTGTCTTCTATTAAATGATTGGTTTGAAGTTTGGAGAAAAAAAAAGAGTGGCAGTGCTGCAGTAAGTGGCTCCGGCGTGCATTTGTTCTAAAGGTCACAAGTGAGTCAGATGCATTTTGAATGCCGCGGTCGCGGCACCGAACGTCCCGTCCCTAGTTCTCCTCTTCCTTTCTCCTGCTTGCTCTCTGTTTGCGAGTTGCCTCGCGTTCTCTGTGCAGCCGGCTGTGCACGTTTTCCTCCTCGCATTATTCCCCGTCATTTCTTCTTTGCTCCCAGTAACCCTCCCTCTCGCCTCCTCTTCGTATTTCTGCTTCCTCCAAATCCCTTCTGCCGCTCCTGCTTCTTCTCCTTCTTCATCATCATCATCTCTCCATCTCCCTCGTGCCAACATCCCACGTCTCCCTTTTAATGCATCCTTTTGTGCTTTTCTCTCACCTTGTTCTGTTCTGCCTTTTTTTTAATTCCGCTAGCACAGCATCAAGGAAACGTTGTGACACCCGTGGCATGCATTATATATCACTACAGAGTACAAAATGATGCTTAGCATTATTTTGCTCAAATTAAACAACATTCATTAGAAATTAAGTGCCTTTTGCCTTTCTGGTTCAGCATTTGGGTTTAATACGGTCGGTGCAGAGTAAACAAACAGCATTAAATATTATTATTGATGACCCAAATGCTCCAACAGTTGCCGTATAATAATCACAACATGCCTTTAATATAGATAAGAAGTACCCCCGTTGATACAAACTGCCTTTGATAAAGGGACACTTTGATATTCTGAGCTTTATTAGTTTGACTCTTCTTTTAGTGTTTTACTGTGTTTTACCATTCAGCATGAGATTCAAAGCCTTCGGGCTATTGCAAAAAAACAAAAAACAAAAAAAAAAGTGTTTTCAGATAGAAAGATGTGAATGTACTAGCAAGTAAATAGTGAATCGTCATTCGTCATTAACTTGGCAGAACAACTGCTGTGCAAAAAATACCACTTTTGATTAGAAGTAACAGCACTCTTGAAAAGTAAGCATGATTGTACTTCCCTCTTCTTCCTAATGACCTGTTTATTTGATTGTTCCACTCTCCCACATGGACAGGGTCACACAACAACAGAGAAATGGGAGCAAATTGAAGCAACATCTCCTTTCTATCACAGTGGCAAACTGAGTGAATAGCAGATGCTGCAGTGTCAAAAAAACAAAACACAAAAAAAAACAAAGGACACAAAGGGATGTCGAAATGAAGTGCAACTGTTTCACGTTTTGATCGATAAGCTCTTACCTCAACCCAATTGGAAAGCCGGTCATTATTTTGCAGCACTGGGACGCGTCCAAGTGCTGCCACTCATAAACGGCCAAAAACTGGCGGTTCTGAGAAATTCTTAGACGATCCAAATCAATGACGGTTGCCCTGATATCGTGGCAAAACAGATTGGAAAGGACGGGGAAAAAGAGATGACTGTGCAAGCGAGATGCTAAGAAGCTGTTGAAAAAGGACTTTTCAGCCCAAATGTTGTCCTTCTGCGGTGTCCAACTTTCATTTCCCTTGCGGGCTCGAGCGTTTAGAAGAATCAAGGACCGAGGCAAATATTGACAATGTCTCCGGGAAGTGATGCGGGTACAGTGTGAGATCCGTGCTCAATCCTCTCGTCTCATGTTATCAGTCAGGAAATGTCCCGAGGGATCTCCTCTTGGATCACCTCTCGGATCACTCCCTGATTCACAGCTTTGTACGGCTTGCAGTGAGCTGCACAGCTGTTCCTGCTTGAATTGAACTGAAGGCATACATGAAAATCAATGAGGATCCAGTGTGTGAGTATTAGTTTCGGTAGTTGCACCGTCCCAACAACTCTGTCAACCTCTCAGGATTTGACCGCTATTAAGACTTGCAGCTATTGACTCAGGGACGGGGACAACTGAAGATGTGATTGTGTCAATAATTCTGCCTGTCGTGGGTTGTTGTGGACAAACAATACATAGAGTTGGAAGGAAGCGGGAACTACAGTCACCAATAGTTACTTTGCATTCTGATCACTTATACATGAGTGACGTGCGAGTCCTTAAATAATGTTCACGTTATTGACTCGTGAGTCCTGATTACTCGACTCTGCTAACTGGTTCACTGACTCATCAATGCTAGCGAGTGTGCAAAGTGAAAACCAGACAAAGTGTCACTATTGAATGGCTGCTGTTGTAACTATGTTTGCATAAATAGATCACACTAGTAACCTCAAACCCTACCAGATAAGCAGCAGAATGACACTTAAGAACAATCACGAGAGGCCCCGATAGAAGTGCACTCTACCTGTAGGATTCTGATATACTGTGTGTGAGAGTGTGTGACTGCTCATAATGCCCCATCTATGAACTGCATTCAAGGCTGAGTGGCAGAGATGGAGCAGTTCAGTGAGTGATAGATCAGGTTGAGTGAAGTGGGAGACGAAGGCAGTGCATCTCAGCTAAAGGGTGTTCAGGAGGACATCAGGACAGGAGGGGATTAGAGACTGAGCATCACTGGGCTGTGTAAAAGAGGGAATATTTGTCTCTTTAGGAGCTCTGCCTCTATGCTAAGGGCTTTGGATAAAAAAGAGAGATGTAGTATTTCAGCGGCACATGGCCATTTTCCCCACCAGTGCCCTAATGATTGTCTGCTAGAGCATGTGTGCAGTGGCAAAAAGAAGAGAAATGAAAGGCTTCGAGGGAGTCTGAAAGCCACTCATGCCTTTGCAGGTGTGCAACTCCCACCGTGTGCATTAATCAGAGTTGCCCGTGGCTCGGGCCATGCATCAGCTGTTTTCGGGAGCAGAGAGAGGCAGTGGCGGTACGGCCGCGCTAACGGCAGGGATAAAAGAAACGGATGTGTGCTTTCAGATTTGTAAGCCCATGTTTAATTAAAATACAGTGGATATCAAGAGTGCTTGTGGTCGTGAATGTATCTGAGTGTTTGTTCCCTCAAAATAAATAAAATATTTGTTGTGTTTATGCATCTGTCTGACCTGCTCAAGGATCACGAGGCACCTTTTGCATCAAATGTGATGGTCGCATCTGAGGGTATGTTGACAAACAGGGAAATTAGTTTGCAAAGTCACGTCAGGAAAGACGCGATGTGTGCTTGAAGCCAAATCCCAGTTCCAGGTTTTCACATGCTTTTTTTCTTTCTTCAACATAAAAGCTGGACAAGGTGTCAACAGAGCAATGATCCTTATGTGCCACATAGTAGATCAGAAAGAGAAAATGAATAAAAAGAAGAAAAAAAAAACACTTCACTTGGGAAAATATTTGTTTCTATTTTTGTGCCTTGCTTTTATTTTGAAACCTTGGAGCTAAAGCTATAGACTGTTGGAGTCACTTAAGAGATAATTGATGTATGACAAGGACATTGCAAGCCCAACATCCTGACAAGACAGCAACATAGTAAATTACTGACAACTGTAAAGAAAATAAGCTGATTAAATCAAATCAGCTAATAGCCTCTAGCATTAGCCAGATGGTTAGTACTTAGCTATTGTACTGACAAGGGTAATTTAGTCGTTACTACCAGAAAAACAGGAGCAACACACGATGAATACACTTTTGTATTTGACCGTTATCTAGTCGTTAACTAGAATATAAAGCGAAATGAGAACAGAGGGCAGCACCTTTAGCAGCGTGCCAAAATAAGAGCCTCTCAAAAAGAAAATAAATTGTCTTTTGCGATTGTCGCACAAAAAAACCTGCTCCAACTTTTTAAGTAGTTTAAACAGAAAGGGACTCTCTTTAATTTATTTACCTTTATATTATAAGTCCTGACAATTAAAGTGTTTGCTCCTATTGAATTTAGGGGGAAAAAAAGAATTGGCCGCATTATCGCTGACACAGGTATTGTAGTCGGACTGGACACTGGACGAGTTGAAAATGTCCCTTCAAGGTTCCGACTTTGGCTCCTTCCGTCATTGTCTCCGGCCGTGACTCACTGGCATGCGGCCGCCGCCGCCGAGTGAATTTTTCCGCTGTATATGACGATGGCATTGTTGATAATAATAATAATAATACATTTTATTTGGCAGCGCCTTTCACAGCACTCAAGGATACTTTACAGAAGAAAAAACAGAATAATTGTTGTCTAGCAACGCCTCCCCACTCCCCCATCCCCTCCCCCCTCCACACACTCACACCCCCGGCTGTCACGTGACGCCAGAGGCTCTGCTCCGCAGTCGGCCTGAGTGCCGTGTCGCCAGAGGGCAAAAGCATACGTGTCATCGTGGGCGGTGGCGTGTGTTATGAGCGGCACAGCGGCAGCGGTGGACAGGGGTGACTTGCGAGACATGCGGGGGGTCGGGTGGCGGCGGGGCCGGGAGGGGGGAGTCGTGTCAGGCCGCTCATGCGTTAACGCAGCAGCCCTCGTGTTTGGCCTCTCCGCCGGGGTGACTGGGTTCCCGGGGAGCGTGGAGACGAACAGCGGCGGGGTCACGTCGATGAGGTGGGCGGGTCACGCGGCGGGGGGCGGGGCTCGGGCGTCGAGCACGTCAGCGGCTGACACACATCTGTGTCGGGAGCGATAGTTCAGCGTTTTTGGCAATTTGGGCCTTTCTTGCCATCATCCCTGCAGTCATGTGTCAAGGAGTCTGCACAGAGGAAATGTTGGTGCCACCTTGCACCAACATATTTTTAAGGAAGCCAGTGGACAATCCAGCTGCCTGAGAGCCTGTTTCATGATTAGGTTGACTGCTGGCATCTTCAAATGAACTAACAAAGAAGATGATGGACAAGGTGTTTGCAGGCCACCGTAGCTCACTGGCGACTTCAGGAGAGGGAGGGTGAGTGAAAGAGCACTGCAATTTGAAATGTAACCACTGTTTCTCCTGCTGTTTCTTCTCAAAATCTCCAAATTTGACACATTTAACCTTTAATTGTCAGTGGTTGTTGTTTAAGAAACGTCAGGCTCAGGGTGGATTTGAACAGTACAAGCGTCCCTTCATCAACACCCCTCAAATACGTATTATAACAACTCACAAAACTATGAAATGAGTATTTGTAATTGTGTGACATTATGACACATAGAGCAAATAGAGGCGTTAGTGTGATAATCAAGTCAGTCGAGCAAATTGCTCAAGTTAAGCAAGCACAGAAAATGCCACACATCTAGAAATACTTTGTACTTGGTGTTAGTTGTTGTGCCAGTATTGGGGAAAAGACACGTAAAGAGTAGAAAAAGTCAGCTTTTCGTAATGGGGCCCATTTGCATTAGACCTTTAATGGAAATGGCATAATTGGCTACATTCTCCTCCAATTTGCTGCGTTATGCGAATGTACTCGCTTGAAGTCACTTTAGTCTTTTCCTCCATTTAGTTGTTTTTTCGCTGCAGAGCAGGAAAAAAAAAAAACAAAACAAATTACAGAGTCACAATGTGGAACGAGTGTTGGAGTTGTGAGATGTCCAAAAAAAAGTCTCTGCCAGTGTTTTTTTTTTTTTTTTTTATCATTTCTTGTTTTTGTTTCTTGCCGTCTACCACCTTTCCTCCTCTCTCATTCCTTGACACGGACAAACTGAAATGCTTCCTTGCGTCGGGTCTGAAAATCCGCTGGAGCGTGTGCAATTTCGCAAAAAAAAAACAAAAAAAAAAAACGTAATTCCCACTTCTCCTCGGCTCTGCTTCGCTTCTTCGAAAGCCGTCGTATTTCCACCGGGGATGTCGAGACGCTTCCTCTTTCATCGTCACACGGTGAAATTCACGACACGTTACATCCCGACAATCTAACTAAGAGTCCATTATGCGTCGTTTATCAGCCCCGTAAACTCAGTTATGCAAGTAAGCGATACAACGGATTGGGGCCCAACGCCGGTGCCTGATCAGTAAAACTCCTGGGAAACTCCTCGTGCGGGTTCCGTCGCTACGTTACAATGTTTTTCTCACCTCCGAGTTGATTTTCTTGGTAAGACAATACCCAGCTGTGGTTGCCTTTGGATGAAAAAAACTACTTGGGCAAACACAGGGGGCAGCAAATCTAACTTTAGCTCGGATCGTTGCTATCTCACCTCTCGCAGGCATTGACGCGCCATTACTCACAACACGCGCAACAGTGCGAGTTCATCTCCTTTTTCTTTCCGTCTCTGGGCGGTCGCATTTTATTCCGGGTGAGCTCCAGACAATGCCGTCTATGAAAATGTTGACTTCCAACCTGCTGAGACAAACTCCGATGAGGAGTAGAGAACCTTTGGCCCTCCAAATAATGATTACATTGCATCGCAGGTGTTTTCGTACGTGTGCACCGTGTGGACGGCGAGGAATTTCTTTTTGGCTGCGCGAGGGAAAGGCACATTAAGCCTCGCCACCGTTGAGTCACATCGATCATAAGGCCGAGGCTCAGACAATTAGCCGGGGCTGCGAGGCTCACGGGATGAGACGCAAGGGTTAACCCGGCAGCCGCTACATGACTGCGGACACTCGGGGAGATTAGCTGGGATGAGAGTTCGACATGGAGCCTCTTCCTCTGCGGCATCTCCGCCTCATCTCTCCCCTTCCTCCAACGTTTTGCTTTTTCTCGCCGCTCTCACCTTTGCCTTATCGGTCACTGCAACCGCCACCCCGAACATGACCCACAAGCAACAGGCCTCGGCCACACATGTGGGTTTTTATCTTTTTTTTTTTTTAAATAATCATAGCTCTTCTGGTGCTGTTTATCCTTTCATCCATGAACTGGACCGAGTTTTAGCAGTGTTTTTGCTTCCTGTCAGGAATTTCTGAAAACTCTGTGTTACTGTTTGTGTTGAGGAAACCAGGGTTTCCTTAAGTGTATTGTCTCTCAATGTATGCGCAATGCAGCTGCTCCAGTTCCACTTTTCTGCAGGCTTCTAATTGGCCAGTGTGCCTTTACACTTACCCCTGAAATTACACCAGATGCATCTGAGTGGCGTACGCGGTTATTTATTGCCCCAGTGACTGGACAGCATCCCCCCAGGCAACAACAACAGCAAAAAAAAACACAAAAAAAACATGCATGATTTGTGTTTGTGCTGGATGCCTGAGCCCGAAGCAATTCGGCGCAAAATAGATGCCGCCGGACGGGATGTCGGGCACAGGGACAGAACAAAACTGTGTAAAGTCTGTTTTAATGTCTTCCAAAGATTTTTTTTTTTTTTTTTTTACAGCTATGCGAACATCAGCGGCGGGACACAAAACTCCCCATCGCAAGCCACCAGAAAAAAAACACACGTAATTAACGCTCGTTGAAGTGTTTCATCAAAAATAATTGAGCTCCCTGTGGTTCCCGTCTTGGTTTGGCAGGCACACGACTTCCACCCTCAGCCTGCGCATGAGGCTGCGTCAGGAACAAGAGTGCTTTGAAACACCATTATCGTGTTGAAGGATATTTCTTTCTTTAACCACAAGCAGGAAGATAAATAGTTTTCAAAAAATATGCCGTGTGGAGAAAGCTGCACCCTGATATCTCTCGCGTTCGCCCCCTTTTTTCCCTCCCTTGTTCTCTTCTCTCGTCGCCTCTGGTTCTTCCCGCCGCCATGTGCTTCCTCCTCACGCCGAGCTGTGTCTGCTCCCTCTGCTGACCTTATTTGTTTTGCCCCAGTCCTCCGACAAAAGCATGACAAATAAGCTGATTTTCTCTCGCTCAGAGGTTCAAACCCGGTTAAGATTACTTTCATGTCGGATCACTGCAGCCATCTATCCAGCTTCTGCCCCCTGCAAATAGAAAGAGGTCCCGTGTATATGCAAAGTGTGTATGCGTGACGACGCCTCATTAAGTTATGCAATAAAGTAGCGAGAGAGGGAAAGCGGAGATGGGATTGTGCCCCAGTATAAGTGTGTGTATATGTGTGTTTGTGTGTACGTGTTCTCACCATGGTCATGCAAAATAATATGAAACACTGGAAGATCTGTGTTGACTTGCTTAGAGAAGGGTAGAAAGAAATGTAGACAGCCTCTTGAAATAATTGCACCAAGGTCATTTGGAAACTCAAACATTGATTTTCAAGTTTTCTGATTCAATACCGATGAATCCTGGAAGAGTGTGGAAATGCCCAGAATAACCGGGGGCCGTGAAATGCACCAACGCTCAACGATTAAATCAAAGTTTTTGCCGTGTCTTTCTGTGGCAAAGACTTTGTTTAAGTGATCTTTTGAGAACCGTGGAGAGGCCGCGCAGGAATCCAAACATGAAGGAGAGGACAGGCAGGGTCAGGTGCTGTTAAAGGTGAATTACACGGAACATTTATAACAGACCTCTCTGATTTGATTTAAATGAAATAGTGAAAGTTGCTTTGTACAAGGCAATACCTGAAAATATGCATTCTGCAGCTTTTTAAATAATGTTGAAATTGGTCTGAAATACATACTGTATGTGTCAATTCTTCTAGATTTGCCTTTTGAATAAAGGTTTTGAGTAGAGCAAAATGGATCTATCTGCCTGCCTGCCTGCCTGTTTGTCTCTGTGTGATGTAAATGTCAAGTAACCACTGCGTAAAAAAAAGTATTTTTCAGGGATGAACTTACTGTCTCTTTTTTTTGCTGCTCCTGCTGCAAGGTGCAGGTGTGGAAAGAAAGCTTCCTTTTGTGCAGCAGTGACCCTGCTCTTATCAGACAGCCAGAGAGACTCGACGTTATCAAGTGACAGGCGACTAAAAGTGATATTGGCTGGATTAGACTGGGAAGCAGCGGGATACAAAAGGACAGGGGTCAGTTTTTTTGTAAAGGAGACAGGAGCCAATAGCCGTCTGATCCGATTGTATGTTACATCTGACAATAGGACTCCTCAGAGTCGGTGCCTCACATGTTCTGGGCTTGAGTAAAATAGTTTTGGTTTAAAGGTTTGTCTGAGGAAAAGAGCCACGGAAACGTCCTGACTTTTCCTTTCAAGCTACGTTCAGACGGTGATAGCCACACGCTTGGCAGACATAAAACATCATTCAAATTACGCTCGTTTTGCAGATTGAGGCCGTAAAGCAGGGGTGTCAGACTCAATTGTCGAGGGGGCCAAAATTCAAAACAACAAGAACAAGATAAACATTTATCTAACACACTAAAACTAACAAACAAATTTTAACTTTAAATAACTTAAAATATTTTGCTCTCCATAAAAATATCTCCAGTCAAAATTAGTTAGAAATAGGAACATGCTGCAAAAAACACCTGTAAAAAAAAAAAAAAAACGTTGCTTGTGTTTTTAAGTAAATGTTAAAACAACAAGAAATCAAAACATTCAAGTTTCTTTGCTCTTAAGTCATTTTATAAAAAATGAACTTAAGCTTAAAATATCTCAAAAGATTTTGCTCTCCATAGAAATATCTCCTGTCAAAATTATGCAAATTCAAAATATGAATAAAAACTGGAAATATAAATAAAATGTGTGCCGATCAGCAGCCATATTTCTACTCTGGCTTACATTTTCCAAGATCTGCTTTTTGTCTGGACATAAGACGTCGCACACCTCGATCATGCAGCTCTTCAGAAATTCTTCCTCGGTAAATGGCCGGGCTGATTTGGTGATCTCTTCTGCCACGATAAAACTTGCTTTCACAGTAGCTTCACTTTGTGATTTTGCTCTGGTGAAATGTCTGCTGAAATGTCAGATTCTTCTTTAACTCTTCAACTTTCTGTATCTTCTGCTCTGCAAGTCTTTCAGGTTATCCTGGCGTTTTGTCTCATGGTGCCGTCTTAGATTAAATTCTTTCATTACAGCCACATTAGCTCCACAAGTGAGACACAAGGGTTTACCGGCAATTTCAGTAAATATGTACTCAGCCTCCCATCGGTTTTGAAATGCAATGTTTTCAGAATCAACTTTTCTATTTGGCATTGTGAGGGGCCGGCTTTGCAATCACTTTACAATCGGGTTGAGCAACAGAAGCTTGACTTGATTCAGCGGGAAGCGCTCAGCAAGGCTGCTGAAGCGCTGCATTATGGGATCTGTAGTTTATTGTGTTATCAGCGCTTCATATCGCCGGGCCATTAATAACAATAATATACAATGATCTCGCGGGCCGGATGTAATTGCATGCCGGGCCGGACGTGGCCCGCGGGCCTTGAGTTTGACACATATGCCGGAAAGCGTCGGGGTAAACACAAGTAGTCGCTTGCATTAGTGCAATCCCACAAGCTGTTTACGGGGAAGAGCGCACGACGATGCGTCTTGAGCTCCCGCGCGCCACCACATAAATCCGCCGTTTAGCTCGACGGCGTTTTGCGATGATGGACGTGATTTGTAACAGGAGCGCTCGGAGCGTGCGCGTTTGTGCACACCTCGCAGTGGTAACGGGCAACATCGTGTGTCAGCGATACTAATGAGCGCATTCAAATAGATGGATTCAAATTGCCGGGGCATGTGGCAGCTCATCAGCTTGTCAAAAGCTCAGGCGAGCAACGGAGGCGAACTGCGCCAGAAACAACAATTAAGCGGTTGAGTCGACGCCGCCGTGGAAGCGAGGCTTCCCGTCGCGCCCTGTAATTAAGCTCTGTGAATCAAATTCACTGTAATTTTTGCTTTCGCAGTCAAATTTAGGCGGGCTTGGTGGGGGCGGCGGTGGGATGGTGTTTGCGCTCCAACGCACAGGATCATAGTTGACAGGTGATGGTGCTCGTTTGGTTTGGCTGAGCACGTCCGAATGTGGAGGATCGGCCAGATAAGGACGAGCGATGAACCTAGACATATGAAAAGAGGGCAGACTCGGCCTCTGTGCGGTCCCGTCCTCCGAGGCCGGCCAGGAGCCTTGAGTGACTCCCCTTAGGTGCGAGTAAACTCTGTTTTAATTGTGTAGAAAGGTTAGGGCTTAGTTGAGGCAACTGGACTGGCTATATTAAAGACGGTTCACCTCTCATTCGACTTGCATCTGGCTTCTTTACTTCCCGAAAATGGTGAGAGTCCCATGTATTAAACCACCAACAAGGATATTTGGATGTGAGCCTCAAGGCTGTTGGACCCTCCCATTGGCAAAGGTATTATATTTTGCTAATCGGGGGAAACCCATGTTGGTCGTTTCTCTGACGACCCAGTGGAGGTCCTTCTTTCTCCTGTTCTGCCACCACTTGAGTTTTGGGGCTGAAAACATCTGTCAGATCACGGCCAGCAGGGTCGGCAACAGGCCGAGCCGAAATCAAGACCACTGCCCTGTGGTGATTCTCCATGTTGGTCCTACAATTTATTTTCACAGAGATTTTCAATCTGCACTGACACAAAATAAAAAGGAGGAGGGTTATTTGATTATTTTATTGCTCCTGTACGGCTTATTGGGATTAAATCATCAGGGAATCTCAATGGAAATCTCTGTTTTCCTTTTAAATTGTGGACAATAATACCACAGTCGCAAAAACAAAATTGCAGGAAGAGCAGCAGAGCCGAGTCTGTGGGTTGCGCCCATGAAAAGTCTGCCAAGTCTTCTCTGCCGACGGCAAACATCTAACCCTGCCGTCACCACAGACTCTTGTTTTTGAGCGTCTGGTGCCTCCATATGCTTACAATCAGGGACCTTGTTGGCAAAACCTAATTGATGGAGGCATACCGAGTTCTGCAAGGAGTCCAGACTTCACCAAACGAAGGAATAGAAAATATAAAAATGGACAAGATTGTCTGAATTTGGTGGGAAAGTCTTGAATTGTGGCGCAGGAATAAAAGTCTTTTACACCGAGCAACACCTGCATATGTTCTTGCAGTTAGCAAAACCAATGGACTTTAACTTTGAAAAACAATAAAATGACGACTGCAAAGTAGAAATAAAACCGTTGCACCCAGCGGTATGGAGAAAATCATTACACACATAATTACAGATGCGAGGTAAGACAAATGTAGATCCGAGCAACTGATTTGATGCAGGTACATCAAGAGAGGAACGGTAATTACTTTATGACAAATTCAATTAAGAGCCGTGTGAATTTTTCAAGTTATTACATTAAGCGTAATGACACTGAGCAGGTTCATAAAGTGCAGCCAAAGCTTTCCTTATGTTTCCGTCCTGTTGTTTACATTGTTCTGTGTTTTTGCGACAGGCACAAACAGCAACTGACACCTCAAGCTTCCATCATTCTTTTAATCCACCCAGTCGGGGAGGAGAGAAAAACAACCAAAGCTGACAGGAAATCAAACACACTGCAGCAGCAGCAACTGGGGAACAATGACAAAAACAAGAGATCGGGCGCAAGTTTGATTGGCGACATGTGACCTGCGGTTGCCAGATTTTCAGTTTACCCTCTCCAAAAAAATCAATACACGTCATCCCTGTTGCTCCACAACCATTCCAGTGTTCATGAAAATTCGAAAGTCATGACCACGGATGCAAACATGCAGCACCCCCCCTCCCGCCCACCCCCTGGAGTTTTAGACATTGAACAAACAGAATTTGAGATCTTGTGGGATTTCAGTCTGCCTGTTGAGGGGAGGAAGTGAAAGTGGAAATTTAAAACAGACTCAAAAGGACTGAGTTCCTGCCCGCAATGCAAACCACAGTGGGGCGGCTGACAGATGGGCCGTTTGAGTGGCTGCTATCGCACAAGAAAGATGACGCTTCAGATTTATCTGCTGGTCTCTCCTGGCTCTGCAGGTCTGTTTGCTTACCGCGGTGTGTAAAACAAAGCGGGATTTCCACCTCGTCATCGATGTGCGCCAAGCAAACGGCCTCTGGCCTCTTGAGATCAAAAAGGTTGAAACCCTGACGACTGCATTACCCATTTCTGAAACCACAAATCTTTGGCCTTTATTATGAAACACGAAAAAAGACTTTTCCCGGTTTTTTGACAAGTATGAAAACAAAAACCTGCAATTTGTGATTTATGATCACAAATTGTCGTTTCAGACTCTTACCTATTGTAATTCTCATGCACAAAGCGAGCAGTTCAAGGACAATAGGTAAAATTACCTTTTTTTTGTTTGATGTGATTCTCAAATCGAATCGACAAACGGCGCCCACAAAAGGCACAACGTTGTAAAATCACCCTGTGTGTGTGTCACATCAAGAGAACGTGGCGTCGGGAAGCGTAATGAACCTTTGATGCCAAATGAAAGCTTGCAGGCAGACTTGGGATATTGACGGGAATTCCACGACCAACTTGAAAGCCACACACTGCGCATGACAAGCTCCTGCCTACTGAGGCCCCGAGGCTGGCAAAGTTCAAACTATGCTTTGCCAACTCCCCCCTGCACCTCCCTCCAGAGATTGATTATGAAGAGGGCGAGTTCAGATGGGTAGAGATAAAAACGGGAGCGCGCCGAGCTGGTAGCGGAAACAAAACGCGGCGGGTGCATGCGCATCTCAAAAAAAATGAAGCCGTGGCCTCGTTCAGATCACAGATTCAAAGACTCGAACATTCACAAAGACCCATTTCGTGTCTCGTCTTACCTACTTTTCTTGTCTGCCGGCGAGAGATCTGCGTACGGCACTTTGAAAAACGGGGTGACAGAAACGACCCTCAGTTTCATGGCAGCTGTGTCTGGATCTCTCCGGAATTAAAATGTCACCATGGCTTCTAAATTAAGCTCTTAGTCAACGTCCTGTTCAAACTGTCACCGGGAAGCCACTTCTCCCTTGCAGGAATTCTTTGGTACGTTGCGAACTCCAAGCAGTTGACTTTTACAGTCTTTCAGCGGAGGCAGCGACGCGAGACATGTCCTGTTAACCATTGATTAAACCCGACGTGCAGCTTCCCATGGCAAAAGGCCATCAGCTTCTTCCTCCTTTTTTTTTTGATCTCACCTCGTCGCCCTTTTCCCGCACAAGTGTACGACACAAAGCGGAAGCTATGTGACATTTTTCCTGTGAGAGAATCAGCTTAACTTCACCTTTGAATGGTATTTAATGAAACCATCTGCCAAGTTGTTTTTTTTCTTTGTGAAGTATTCCATATTATTCTCCAAAACGTGACCAGACTGAAAAAAAAACAAAAAAAACAAAAAAACAACACTGAATTATTGGCAAATTTCTAGAGTTGGGATCACTTTCGTTCGGAGTTATGTGATGCAATGAGAGCCAATCATCATTTTGGAATGAAAGGACTTATTTTACACAATGCATTTACTGCTGCTGTGACCTTGGTGAAATGCTAATGCTAAAGGTTGTGTTATCAGCAGTAGTCATCAGCAACAGGTTGTCAGTGAGTAATTCTCAGTCCTTATTTCTGATTTACACTTGCTGCAACTATTTTAGACAATTATTGATTCTGTAGTTTAGGTTTGCCAATCTGCCAATCTTTTTTAATGAATATGTGGTGGTGAACTGATTTCTGCACAGTCACCCACCTCTGAAATGTGGTTGTTCGCTCATTCATGCCATCTGAGAATCTTCTGCCTCTTGTCTAGTGTTGTTATGATTGAACCAATGCTTCCTCACAACAGGATCCTTCGTTGGACACAACAGCTAAGGTACCTTTAAACAGTGTAAACACATTGACACAACTGAACACACATACACACACAAAGAGAATGCAATGCCACCAAAGAGATCGATAGCATTTCCCTCTATTAGCTGCTTAATTAAGCCTCTGACTGATGGCATTTCAGATCAATAGAGGAATTGGTAGAAAAAGACCCCCCCTTACCCCAATTAACATGTGAAAGATCAATAACAGCGAGCCGGCCCCTGAATTACAAACAAAGGCGTTATGTGTGCAACACGGTGCGAGCTAGGTAATTTTGCTGGAGTAGCCCAGGTGAAGGAGGAGCACAGCGGAGTGCAGCGGGAGGGCAGGAGTGACGAGACTGGGGATAATTGTGGCGATGGCTCTCGACAACTCTGTTAACCTCGCACGGTGTGAGGACCTGTTTTGGTTCTAGCTAGCGGCTAAAAGGCTTTGTCGCTAATGTGGCATTAGGTCTGTTGCATGAAAAGCAGCTCGCCCTTTTTATGCACACGCAAATGCACGAGGCAGAGTACACCGACACACGCACATGCACACCCGGATTGCACACACCCAATCCATTATGTAGTCCTTCTGCGTTTTCCCATTAATAAATATGAAAGGCCTTTTAAAGACTCATGGGAGAATTCCATTTGTGCTCTGTCAAGCCTGACTCTTTACTCATGCTCATACCCAAGTGCTAAGAGTGTTTGCAATGGTTGTCACCGGACTGGAGTGCATATTAGAAAAAAAAATTAAAAAAAATCCTCTAACAGGGTGAAGACACGTGGACACTGAGCCAGAGGACACCTTTTGATCAATGCAATTATGCGTATGAAGCACGTAACTAAACCGGGAACCATTAAAGGGCCACCAACCTCATTTAACTGAAAGGTGTGACAACAAGCGTCTCATTGGACGTGGCCATATACGCAGTGCAGGAGAAATTATATCAGCAAAGCTAAGTGAGTGTAATTATTGACCTTTTGTCCCATTTAAATGTCTTAAACCAACCGAAAGATGTGAAAAACAAAGTGAAGCAATGTGAGCCAACGATCGTTGCATTTCTTTTACAACTGTGTAGTTTTTCTGCCTGCAAATCATTTTCAGGCTCAGCAAGTTTTACGATTAGTTGACTGATACGAAGGGGAATCGACACAGCGGCCGCTGCTGGCCAGGTCGAGAACACAAGGTTCAGTTTGGACATGCACTGGAGTCATGTCTGTCAGAGGTGTCCAGTCAATGAATTGTAAATAAAAGTGATTTTGATACAGGTAGAAAGTTACAATTGAACTGAGATAAGCGAGACTTCACTTCAAACCTGAGCAGCTTTACGGCCGATTTTGCCATTTGCAGTGATATTTCATTCTTTTTTTTTAACTGCCACCTTCCAGCATGTCTAAAATGTTATTTCTTAATTTAAAGCCCTGCAGGAATCCAGCACGTAACCAGGATCTTATTAGGCATGACTTAAATATTCAAGGCTGCCTTGTGAGAATATAGATGGTGATATTTAAAGGAATTATCATTCAAATGCAGGTGATTGCACCCGTTTCTTCTTTTATAGAAAGAAACTTTGCGTATTCTTCACTGAGTTTACAGCAAAGCCGTCAAATTCTTTTCCCAGGATGGCAAATTTTGCTTTACAGCATCAACGATTAATGGGCAAATCGGTAAATAAGCACTGCATTTCAAAATGCGCCATCAACCTCCAAACTTTCATTTTATAGCTGCACTCTGTGTCTTTTTTTCTTTGGTGTTTTTAGCCTTTATGTATTGACTGAGATTGCATTCTAAGTATGGAGGCCTATTAAGAAATGGCGAGCTATAAAACGGACCATTAATACATCTTTTACGAGCAGATTTTTCTTTTCTTTTTTTTTAACTTAACCCTGCAAATAAATGCCCTCAGCTCTGCCGAAAAAGGCTGCATTTTTCAAAACCAGGACATTTTACTCTGGATTAAATCCGCTCCTGTGTTTTCTTCCTTATGTATAATGCCAAGCACAAGTCGATGGTGCGTAGACAAGAGGCGACTTTGGAAAAAAAATAAAAACTGAAATTACCTTTTGTTTTTGTAGCTTTTTTTCTCACTTTGCACTGATATACCCTCACAGATAGCAACCATATTGAAATTGTGCTTTGTGGTCCGATGAACCCTGCTGCTTTGGTCTTGCTCTCTCTACAACAATGGCAGAACATTTCTGGAATTAAGATTTCGTAGATGAAAGCCCTGAGTTTTGATTAGCCCGGACAAAGTAAATACCCTGTCCTGTTTGAGCCGTTTACAGAAGGCAAAACAAAAGAGATTATTCTAACTAGCCCGTCCTGGATGTGTGGAGCTCCAAAAGCAATTCTTACCTGAGCGCTTGTTTTGATGGTATTATAGCTGCAAAAAACAACCGTTCCCAAGGCAAAGGCACGGCGGAGGGAAACAGCTTCCATCACATTATGGGCATGCATGGAAACCTGAGAGGTTTTGGCTCTGTTCAACTCTACTGGGAGAGAGGGAGGCTGGGAAATTGAAGTAGAATTCATTAGGCAGCAAGGCTCAGAGTATTTCGTTAATTTAAGGGGTGGGAGGGAAAAAAAATGAATTAATGCAGGCTCAGAGGGGCTCTCCTCGCACTGAAAATGAAAAGGGCCCATGATGCTCGGCGCTTGTCCGACTAATCATCTAAAATCCACACATTAATTACAGAGCGATTAGTGGTTCCAGCTTCATCTTATGATCCAGATAAAATATGAATGCTCTTATACGAATAGCAACCAAAAAAAAAAAAAAAAAAAGGATTAAGATCAGGCATGTTTGGGGAGGCTTATGGATTTTCATCATTGAAAAAAGAAAACAGTGCGGCTCCAAGGGATGGAATTAAAATAAAGCTGTTTGTCATAATGAAAAGCATGTGCTTTTAATATGAAACTGCCAAATAAGTCATGCCGTCTATTTTTTCACTTGGAAACACTGGGATCAGTATCATGTAATTAGTTTTTCCTCTGCTTTCAGTGACAGTGATGAACACGGTACAAGTGACAAGGCTGAGAATGACAAAACCATAAACATTTGTCAAGTCAACGTTAATTTCATGCTAATGACCGACTCATTTCCCCCACTGTAGTATGGCTTAACGGCTTAACGGCACACAGGCGCCAGATCGCTCATATTTATTATTATTATTTATTTATTTCAAAGATTTCTTCTTCTGTCTTGTGATATCGCATTCATTAGGTCCCCGTAGGTCCACGGCAAACACAAAGAGAGATAAGCAGAGAAAATGGATGTCACGTTCCCACTACCAGAATTAAAAACATTAACACTGACTGTATGTTTTCAGTTTACGCCTGCTGCTTTATTTATTCATTCATCTTCTATACCCGCCTATTCCAATTCAGGGTCAGGGGGTCTGCTGGAGCCTATCCCAGCTGTTTTAGGGCGAAGGCAGGGTGACACCCTGGACAAGTCGCCAGTTCATCGCAGGGCCACATAGCGAAACAGACAACCATTCACACTCACATGCACACCTACGGACAATTTACAGTGTTCAATTGACCTCACATGCATGTTTTTGGAGTGTGGGAGGAAGCCGGAGAACCCGGAGAGAACCCACGCAGACACAGGGAGAAAATGCAAACTCCACACAGAAAGGTCACAGGCCCGGGCCCCGGAATCGAACCCACGACCTTCTTGCTGTGAGGCGGCAGCGCTAACCACTGCGCCACCGTGTCGCCCCTGCTTTATTTAAAGGAGGCTAATTTTGCCCTAGCTGCTTACGTCAACCCTTGCGCCCTGAGGAATCCTAGGACTCTTGCATCCTGGCTAAGCTAACGCTATTCCAACAGTAAGCTTGAATGTGGCAGGCAGCAGGTTTTGCTCGGCCTGCTTTCAAATTCTGCTTCCGTCCACCGGGGCTCTGTGCAGGGTCTTCACCGGACGGCTAAATGTGAAGGCTTTAGGAAACGTCCTGTTTGCTCTGCCAGGTTAAATCATTGGTTCGAGCTTAAGAGCAATCCTCATCCTCGTCCTCCTCATCCTCTGCGGCAGCGGGCCAACTGTTTCGACCGGGCTGCACACGTGGCGCCGCAGCGTAAGTGAAACTGTGGCGCTGATGCCCAGAATTTTTTTTTCTTTTTTTATAAAAATATCAGATATAATCCCATAATATCTCAGGCTGCTTGTTTTGCATTCTGCTCTGCTGCTGTGTATCACTCAGCGACACTTTACCTCCAACGTGGCATGTAATACGAGCAGGGATTTTATTTTTTGACAGCCGACTGAATATGATGCCAAAAAAATAATAACCAAAAAAAAACAACACTAGCCATCTACAACGCTGACCTCCCTGAACTGTGTAGGGTGCCGACTCATGAATACATAGTTCGCAGTGACGCAGAACTCTCCGGCCGCAGAACCCTCTCTCCCCCTGCACTTCATCAGTTCGCTCGCCATATAGCGAGCCGGCCGTTCGGCCCGTCGGAGGAGGGTGAAGGAGCGGCTCGTATCTTCCGTGTGTCTTGAAGAGGGAATATCCAATCATTTTGCAGTAGCTTCGCAGTGTGGGGAGAGGAATTGTTGCTGTTCTGATCATTTTTACTTTTGGAATTATGAACAAGGCACCTTTCTGTTCAAAAAGAACACTCAAGGGTCTGTGTGCTGTGTTGCATTCACCCGAAATAGAGGCGGGCGTCCTTTAAATCAAAGCTGCTTGACGAAAAAAACCTTTATCAAATCTTTTTTTTTTTTTTTTTCTCTGACATGTGAGCATCGTGAGTTGCGTCACACACAGCCGAAGCCTAAATGAGACCATTTTCAGCGTTACACATGAAATCAAGCAGCTATTATTCAAAGTGCTTCATAATGGCCTTTTTTTCTACATATCCTGTGCATTATTACGCATGTGGCCCATTAACCCCGGCAGTCGTTGTCGAACGTAAGAGCAGCAGAAACGCAAACAAGGCTAAAGTCGTGTACAAGGCACATTAATCCTCGTAAAAACGTTTTGTTTGGGTGCTGTGCATTCCTCTGCGGGGCCGCGCCGTCTTAAAAGCAAACGTGACAGCGTTATTGTTGAAAATACAATGCTTCATTAAAGGATTATCCGGACCGTCCGTGCCCTGTTTGATAATGCATTGTGGAAGAGTCTCAGAGAGAGAGGAAAAGACTGCACCGTGGGAGAAAAAGTAGCGAAGCAAAACTTTTTATTTTAATTTATTCATTTGGTTTTTTTTTTAAAGGGACCGCAAAGTTTTTAAGATGTGCACCTGTGCTTCATGCCCCCAGCAATCCAAAATAAGTGGTGTCGGAAAAACAAGTGTTTTTTCTTTTTTTTTTTTGCTCTTCAGTGTGGCTTCTTCTTTATGGAAACATTAGGAAACACCGGGTGTCACACTTAAAATCTGCATTGCAAAGCCTGAAGGTTGCGCTGACAACGCACTGTTGGGAGACATGAAGAGGCTGAACAAGGATGCAGGTCTAGTTTGGGTGGGCGTGGCACCCAACTAACCGCAACCAGGAAGACCGAAGTCGACAGCTTGTTAAGACCATGTGTCATCAGTCACTTCCTGGACGTCCAAAGCAATTTTTTATTATTTTGTATTCTACAGGCTAACCAAAACTGATAATCTGAGCTGCAATTTATCTAATGGAGATCAGGTTCACTGCTCAGGGTGGGTGAGTCACCCTCTGCTTTCCTCTGCCATGCAGAAACCGAAATCACCACGGTGCCTTCATCTTAACACTCAGCCATAATTTGCAGGCAACAAACAAACAAAATAACCCATTAGAATTATATTTTATTTTTAACTATTCCTTCTAATTCTGTGCACGTGCCGGCAGTCATCGACTCAGCTTAGCTCACGTCCGATTTGGAAGCGCTCAATAGAACCACAGATGAAGTCAGTCGGTCGGCTGTTTTGGGCACTTTGCCAAATCAACATGGACAAAGTTAGTCACCGTATCTAATGGGTGGACATTTGATGCCAGCCGCAGCCAGTTCAAAGGAAAAATCCGCCCTGCCCTCGTAGAGCAGTAATTATGATGAGCAGCAAGACAGTTTATGTATTTTTCTAAATTTTCCCAATTTCAGAGGGACACAGTGACAGCCTGCATGACTTTACAGCTGCACAGCTCTGGATGGGGTGTTCACATCCTGTGCATTGACAGCAGTGCTGCTGAACAGTGTGACCAGTCCGAGTGAGCTCATTGCGCTCACTCAGAGCAAAGACAAATGACAATGCTATCTGGTCACTTTTTTGCAGTGAGCTAGCCAGTGATAGCTGGGAGGAATTCATTGTGTTGAGGAATTATGAGTCACGAGTCAAATGGCTCTCCAGTGTTGAGCGATTTGTTCAGGACGTGCACGTCACTATTGCTTAATTGAAAGTCCAAATCGCAGCTCAGCTCATCCATCTTGCCAAGATGCTTTTTAGGGAGGGTTTTCAAATCGTCCCAAGGTTTTATTACCGCCAGGCAATTTTAGATTGGGATGAAATCAGGAAGCTGAAAATTTGCCTTGTGACAATACATGCAGGAAATATAGGGAGCGACTGCATTGCAGCTGCTGCTAAATAATATTAGCAAAGTTTAGCATATTTTTGGTTAATATTTTAATGCTTTCACATGAAAACATCATGCACCAATAGGGAACCTCAAAGTGAAGAATCTTTGTAACCAATAAGCCTCCCTCCCTTGTTGGTCACTTTCCATGCGCTCTTCACAGTAATAATGAGATAGACCATTAAGGAAAAACCACAAGCTAGGATATAATTAAAACATATGTTTTTTTTATTTTATTTTATTTTGAAAGGTTAGTAAATTTGAGAACTCCAGCCCACCGATTCAGAATATAACTTTGCAGGAGGAGATAAAACAACGTTCTCTCAGTCCCTCTGCCCTGTCGTTGGCCTCGGCCGTGTCCACAGTGACTGCATGTCACATCATGACGTCCGAGACATTTGCGGGTTCCATACATGCATGGCGACAGACACACACTCGTAAAAATCCAGTCAGGCAGTGACATAAACGATCCCCTTGTCAGAAGGTTTTGTAAACACATCTTTCTCGGCAGCGGCTGACTGGCTGAGTCAGACCAGACTGGCAGACGTTGCTCGCTTCGCCCCGAAGGTCTCTTCGCTACCAGGCCTGTTAATTATTTACCAGCGTTGTGCGAGTGAACGCTCCAAAAATAGGATTCCATATCGTTATAATCTATCAATTTGAAAAAGAGACAAATAATTGCGTGCGCTATTATGGGGAAAAGCGGGAAAAAGAGGTGGGGGAATGTTTGCAATTGTGCCTCGGGGATGTTTGGTCCCAAGTTGACATCCTCATTAAAAAAAATCTCTCCAGTGCCCCAGTGCTGCCAAGCCTGCCTGAGCTGATATCAATACTCAGCGTGTTCAACTATCTGCACGTAGCCTTTCAACTTTTCAACTCTCCCTGTTTGGACACTTACCTTCAGGGCATCGTTGTGAAATCGGAAGTTTAAACTGTCGCTGCGATTTTCGTAACCATTCTTTTATTGACATTCTGAAGAAAAGTTGCATTGAAAAGTTTGTTTCTTAACTGTTGCTTTTTTTTTTTGTATTGAATTGCCAAAAACCAAAAATGCTGGCAGACACAGTCTTGTCAAGAAAGTGCTGTTACTCGCCACTCAATGAAGTTTTGCCATGAGGTGTGTTTAATAGAGGTGGGAAGTAACCAGGTACAAATTCTTTCTCACTGTAATTATGTAGATTTTTCAGGTATCTGTACTTAACCAGAGTATTTCCTTTTCTGACAACTTATTACTTTTACTCCCTACATTTCAACAAAAATATCTGTGCTTTCTACGTGTTACATTGGAAAAACATGCTTGTTACTTTTGTGTTTAAAAGATACAAATTCTGTTCAAAGTAATTGATTTTTTTTGCTTGCAATTTAGCTATTTGAACTATGCTGTTGTAGTTTAATATAAAAGTGGATCATACGTCAGTGGATTAAAACGTTGATGAATTTGTTGTGGAATGCTGTAGAATTTTTCCAGAGGGAAATAAAAATGACCTTCTTCTAAAGTGAAAGTTTGACTTCTAGTTGGCAGAAAGAAAAAGTGATTATTTCATTGATCATTGAGTGCTTCTGCTATCCAGCCATGAAGTGTCAAGTCTACGTGACCTCTCAGTTTCTACACATAAAGTCTATGCAGTATGTGTATCAATCAGTGGTCAACTCCTGGGGCCTGTCGTTTGATCGTGACTTACCTGGTGACAGCTTTTTTTTTTATTCCATCATGTCGCATTGTCAGAATATTTACATTTGTTTTAAAGCTATTAAAAAAACAAAAAAACAGCAAAGAGAAGGTTTCTTTTTGAGCCCCTTTTCACAGACTTCCCACTTTACACTTGAAAAGCAGAATCATGAAAGTGCAACCTTGCACAGAGGGAGCTCCCCTCCCCCCTTTTTATATATTTTCACTCGACGCATGTGAATGGAGGTTGTCAAAACAGCCATCAGCAACATCCGGCGGATCTCATGCCGTATGCACAAACACCTCCGTGTTTGTGTGTGTGTGTGTTTCTATTTGAACCGTGCAAACTCACATGGTTTTCCCGTGTCCCTCCTGCGCAGAGGAAATAATAAAGGTTGCTCGGACATAATCCCCTCTTCACCCCTCCTTCAACTCTCCATCTCGGCAAGCCAATAAAAAAACTGATTCTGCGACACAATATGTATATTTATATATATATATATCTGTAATGTAGTTCAGCAGGCCTCGCCGCCTTCTTTTTTGCAGCTGCAGCCTTATGTAAATGTGTTTTAATCAACTCTCATTAAGCACTGGATAAAATAATCATTGTTTTCCCCTCCTGGCAAATGTCTCACTCGGTTTTTTTGGAATGCCGACGTGTTGGCAGGCGCGGAGGAAGTGTCGGACTCGATTTGGTGTTTGCGCGAGTTTCCCACAGGACCCTGCATGGGCCGTAATTACAGCAGAGAGCTCCTCCACGCCGCCGTTACAATCGGCTACAATCTGTCGGGCTCCTTGTTTGCATTATTATCATCGACTTCGGAACCGCCGCGGCAAAGTGGAAGCGCGGGGCCTTATCTCTTTTATTAAAGAAAAAAAAAAAACTTGATATTGCCCATCTGTCGTTTTTGCTCGGTTTCCAGGATGAATGTTTACGTGCTCGCGGAGACGTTGGCGAAGCCCCCGAGCCTGCGGAGAAACACATCCCATGTAACACAAGCAGAAGCACTGACAGGCTCGCAGTGTGTGGTTTTCTTTGACAATACAGGATGGTGACTGAGGGATCGCTTCATTATGCAAAATTTCTCTCCAAGGGACCCTTTGGATTCCTCCCCTTTATCTTAAGCAGCGGCGGTGGGCTTGTGAGCATCCGATGATTGAAGTGAGGGTGGTAGGTAGGCGTGGCTGCGTCCGTCTTCTCCGAGCTGTCGGGTGCAGATAAAAAGCGAGTCTATTTCGAAGAGTCTGTTCGATCCCATCAGATTTCAAATGCTATCTAGCTCGTCCATCTTGCCGAACTCCCGGACGCGCCGTTCTTGAAGCGCCAGCAGATTCTCTGACGATTCGGCTTCCCGTTCGGATAGAGAGGTGCAGAATTAGCCGCTCTGAAAAAAAAAAAAAAAAAAAAAACTAAGAGAAGAACAGAATGGCAGTAAAAGGAATCATAAAGAATTGTGTATCGCAATGAAATGTCATGAGGATTCTAAAGTTTGAAGGGTTGCTTCAGAAAAAGAGCAGAATTAACAAGCGAGAGCGTTTGCTTTTTACGTTATGTTCACGGTTTGAGTATATGAGGCTCGGCGCAGCCTAACGACGGCGCTACGTGGCTAGAGCGGAGGTAAACAACACCGCCGGCGAACCCACAACGCCTGAAGGTAAAACCAGCAGTGGAAGCTTGCAGGTTGTTGCCGAGACATTTTTTTACAGCGAGACAAACAATGGGGAGAAATCTGAGGAATCTCTCCTGCAGTTGGAAACACAACAGCGAGCTCAACCCGCTGCCTCAGCCCAAAACCCTCAGAATCCCCCCCGGCCTGTTCGCATGGAGCCGGGGAGAGATTTTTAATGGTCCCCACAACAACGTATGAGAGAGCGAAGTCCGAGTAAAGCCCAGAGTTCAAAGTCATGCATCCGGCCGCTGGAGCCGCGTTTTAACAGAATGTTCCGTCCTCTGGCCGCTTGGCATTTGATATGACTTGGTTTGTGATTCATTTTCCTTCGCGGCACTCCACTTTCAATGTGTGAAAAAGGAATTTGCATTATTTTTTTATTTTTTTTCGACAAATTGTAAGTGTGTGTGGTATAAAAAAACGTGTGCGTGTCATTCATACTCCTGCATAAATCCACTGTCTATATTGAGAGCGTTATGCAATGATGGCCGTGATTTCTAAAGAAGTGAGGAGCGTGTGTGCGTGTGCGCGTGTCTGCAGAACGCTCCCTTGCTCGCCACGGTGTCCGCCACAAGGTTAATGTATACACTGATAATGGAGATGATGTTCTGAAAAGCGACTTGACTTCTGTTCAAGAATTGAAACTACATCGCATTACAGACCTCATCAGCCTGATGGAACAAGCTCCTTAACATCTCTTTACAGCAGGTGCGCACCCCATTCAAATACACACACACACACACACACACACACACACATAGTCACTCACCTTGGACACAGTCTACGCCAGTCTACTAACAGGTTGACAGTACTGCAGAAGCACTTGTAAGCATTCAATCTAGGTAATCCAACACTAGAGGTGCATTTCACCATAAACCTGAGAAGAAGAGGAAGGTGAAGGTTCAGGTGGAGGGACTCGGTGCCCTGTAATTGTGCTGTCCGGTGCCTCAATTTTGCATTGCAATGTGCACCAAAACAAAGCTAACTGCACATCCCAATGTAGCGAGCACTGAACTTTGGCTCAATTTGCAATTCGAACTAAGAGCATCATTTTGCAAGCTAGAAATTGTCCTTATTTCTTCTGTATTGTTTAATTTTCCAGTAAAGCTGCCATTTTTAGCAGGCTATACTATAACTGGTGTTAAGGTATTGTTGTCATTTGACAAAGGGCAGCTTCACACAACTGCAGGCAGCAGGAGAAACACACACACACACAGAAGGCACTGTGACGTTCCTGTCTGCTCTAATCTGTCATGATTTCCATTGTTAAATAATAAAAAAAAAAAAAAAATCACTGAATTCAACATAAGTGACTATAAACGTCTGCTTTCAAACCAAAGCAGGAAGAATTTTTTCTGGGGAGAACGTTCCCTGGGGACCGCTAATGCTTCGGACCACCTGTGCATCATTAGAGTCGCACTCCCGCTCCTCCCCAAGCAACTCAAGCATGATGAAGCAGCCGCCACAGATGCTGGCAAACAGTAAAATAACCACAAATTGTGCAGTTTATTGCTCACTGATTACCCTCTGATAGCAATTGGAATTATTGACAGTATTGCATGATTTGGCCAAAACAAACAGACCCATGTACAGAGGAAAACACGGTACCATGCACACTCTTTGACAGTAAGAGGTTTGCTGTAAAGTCTGATGTAAATGTCGAATTGGAAAAAGAAGAATAAGGACATAAAATGAATCCACAGGTCACTATTAATAGAACTAGTCGACATTTACTGAAATTGTACTTGAGCTCAGTTGACATGGGCGCAACTAATGAGAAAAGCCTGATCACAATCATGGTGATTCATAAAGAAATGCCATAAAGGTCTGACCAGATACTGTACAGTTGTGTTGTACGTGCACACGTGTGGTGTTGACATAAAAACCACAACAGAGGTCAAATCCTGACTCTCACTCGTCTATTTTCTCTGTTCACGCCGGCTTGTTGCTGTGGTGTGATGGACACTTGGCGCCTTGAGAAGCGTAATGGCCTTGCCACTGGGTTGCCCCCCTCGGGTTCGGCCCACCCCAGAGACAATTCCTGTCAACCGGGGTCCAGTGTGAGCAGAGGGAGAGTGTGTAAAAGAGGAGCGGCAGGCGAGAAGAGAGTGCTTGGAACCGTACGCCTGTAAGCCCACAGCCTGCACGAAGACAGAGGAAATCGAGACCAATAGGAAAATGAGGGGAGCAGAAGTGGAAGAAGCCGGAACGGTGTGATCCGGCACATCATTTGTTCTCATATTTTTTCAGGCTGTCGACGTGCATCGAGGCGGTGGGCAGCAGCCACGACAGGACAGACACTTAAAAGAAGTACCGTCTCGCAGAGGCCCGCCTCCGTTCGGGTTCCACTCCCGCCTGTCTTGTTCCTTCATCCGTGAAAAAATATATAAATATATATACTGTATATAATAATAATACAGAAGAGTGCTTTTCATTTTCCAGCACTCCTGGTCCATTTACTGGAACATTCTGAGGGAACCCTCCACATTAAATGACACTCCTGATCCAATTTGGTTCCCAATTTTGATTTGTTCCTCGGCGCTCCTCCACAGTGATAGCACATTAAGGTTTGCTTGCATGCGCGCCAGACTCCCTTTGCATGTGCCAATTAAAGGAAAGGGCCGAGTGCACGTGAGTGCCCTGTCTTTGTAGAGATTAGCAGCTGGAAGGCGAGTCCCCCGAGGACCCCGTGCTGCTGCGGTTCGAGAAACTCGCAGCAGCGTCCCCGTGGCTGAGGTTGGGAATCAGTTCGCCTTCGTTGTTTCTGTGTTGAAATAAAAACAAACACAATGGTGTGTTCCACAGCCCAAGTCAAGGTGGATCGCCTACAGGTGTTTCTCACTGCAAGGCAAGAATCAAACTTTTACCCAAGGTTGGCATTGGATGAAGTGTTTAAAAAAAAATGTTACAGGCAGGTGGGAAGAATAGAAAATAATGACTTGTGATTTGCAGTTGGAAGCCTGGAAATTATGTTCAGGTTGAGAATATAGCACCTGGGATTGGAGCCTCTCTCAGAGTGCCAGCAACATGAAGAACATGAGGGGATTGGGTTTTTCGGAAATCCTTGGCTGTGTAGCGCTGTCTGACTCACAGTCACGTGTTTTGCATCCTCAGCCAGAGAGCAAAGGATTTAAATTAACCAAAACAATAACCCTCTGGTTGACCGTCAACTTGTGAACTTCATAGGAATCAAATTTTTAATGCATACGTGAAAATACGGGAGCCGCAGAAGGCCCCGTTCAGGACATTCTTCTGGGGATAATGGTTGTTTTTTTTGCCAATGATTATATATCACCTTGTTTTTTTTCTGTTCAGGCCTTGCCTGAAAAATTAACCTTACGTGGTTGGTCGCCGCTTGAATTCAGAACTTTTGCTCGTCTCGCTGTCCAACCTCTTCCTCAAAACGCTGCTAGTTGTTTGAGAAGCAGCAGCTGCAGGCTGCGCTTGGAGGTCCAGCGTGTGCTGGTCATACAGGGAATGGTTGGCCTAAGATTGAAGAGAAAATACATCCATAATGCACTAGTGCTGCTTGGGCGTTTTTGTGATTTTATACAGACAACAGCGCAAGACAAAAGTTAAATCAGAGTTCGAGTTTTGAATGCAGTCTTTTGGCCAAATCCTCTCATTGCAATTTATACTCATTTTTGATCACTTTAACTAATAACTAACAGCATTGCCAGGGTCCGAGCACAATGCAAGTTAAACACACCTGTGTTTGGTTGTTTGCAGTGTGCCTTCCCACCACTAGTTGCCAGTGATTCTACCTCGCTTGGAAATGCCTTGAAACAAAGGAAGAAGAAACACAGAATGCTGCTGTTGGCCTAGCTTTTAGCGAAAGAGAATCGTGTGACGCACTGCTGCAGTAGTTGGACTTTTATCAGAACTTTTTTTTTTTTTTGCACCAAAAGAAAAGACAACAAAAAACAAAAACAAAGGAAAAGACTGAGGATTTTCTCTCTGTGTGAATAATAATAAAATAAGAAGAGCGCGGCGCTTGAGAATATTGCGTCCGGACCAAATTGATTTTGCTTTTGGTTGAAGGTTTCATCAAAGCTTCTAATCCCCACAGAAAAGGATAAGTCTAATCGGAGTGTTTTTCCTGTTGGGATTAGTGATCGCACGACTCTCCCTTTCACTCTCTCTCTCTCTCTCTGTCAAAGTCACTTGTCTTGTGAGGAGATTTTCAGTTTTCGTACGTATGCATCTTGACTTCGGGGCAACTGTAGCCAATAGTCCAATAAAGGAAGGGTTGGCAGATCAAATCCTGCTCCATATCTGCATCTGTGGTTGTGTCCTTGGGCAAGACTCCTCACCCACATTGTCACGAATGAATGTGAGTGATTGTTTGGTGAGGAATGTTTTCAATGCGAGCGATCTGAGAACCTGGTCGAGCTTGATTTAGCTCTTTCTCTCTGTCACACTTTTTTCTTATGCTACTGACATCGTGCTTCGATATGAATTCCTGTTGCTTCTTTAATATCCGTGTTCTCCACCGGTCGACCAGTCAGTGACTTGACGAGGACTTTGTTGCATCTTCATGCAAACAAAACAAAAGGGATTACAGACAACAGCCGCACGTGAACTCCGGCGATTCTTTTCTGCCACAGCAACAATCGCTCAATCGGCAACCGTCGGGGCGCATCGAATTGAACAGATGAGATTGCGGCGGAGCAACCCTGCCACCACCCCTTAAGTGTGGCGTAATCCAGAAAATCACTTGAGCGGATTATTATGCAATCCAATTATGCTTCATAATCTGAGCATAGAAAGAGTTCCTGTGCCAGCTGCACAGCTAATTCACGAGATCTTGTGGCACGCCGCTTCATAGTGGGCTGTGGGGTCGATTGGATCCACTGGATAATCACACGGTATTACCACAACGTGTAAAATAAATCCAAATCAAATAGACATTTCAATGTGTATTGAAAGAACTTTCTTGCATTGTACTTCCTGTGGCGATATTTCATAAACGGTTTTACACCAGTATTTAATCAGTGATTATGATTCAGTAACCTTTATTTTTCCTTTGGCAAAATGCAATAAGGGCACATTCTAGAAATTAATTAGCATCAAAAGAGAAAATATAGCTTTCTTATGTGGGACTGTTGCACTTAGAAAATTGCAGCTTTTTTTTTTTTTATCAAACTAGGTGAATTTATTCAACTGTCATTCGGTTGTAAATAGGTAAGTAAACTCCTGCAGGCATTTAAACAAATATATGCTGAAATTAAATCAGCAAAAGATGCTGTTTAATATTGAGCAAGACCAGCAAAGGCAAAGAAGTGCAAAGCAGACGATATAAAGCCATCAAAACAAACCTAATGCCTAAATAAAAAAACAAAATAAAAGGAAATTGGAATGCAATGGTTCTTGCAGACATAATCCAAACAAAGTATTAGCCATAACACATTAAAAAAAAAAATAAATAAATAAAATAAAAGCTTAGGGGCATAATACATAAAATAAACATGAGGCGATATACATATTTTAAAAAAAAGACAAACAAAGGATTTTTAGCCAAATGGATATTTAAATTAAAAATTAAAAAACAAACAAAAAAGATGAAATGGTCGAAGTGCAGGAGATTAAGAGTCTGTCTGTAATTTGTCATTTTTTTGTTTGGCACCAACATCAGAGCAGAGAAGAATTATTTAATTTGTTTTTATCTGTAAAGCAGGTCGGGGAAACAAGTCCAGGATGAAAATCAAAGCTCTGAAAAAAGCTCAAAATTGGACCTTTACTCTGCAGGCTGTTTTGTGTCTGCCATTTCTTGTTTTATATGTTTTATCTTCCAGCGACATTCAACTCTTATGTGCTGCTGGACATCAGACGAATTCCAGAATATCTGAAAACTCGGATGTGTCATTGAAGTCACTAAGAAAAGACAAGCGTGCGTTCTGTTTTTAAATCACAAACGTAATTACCCTGACCGAGTCGAGGCTAATGCCAAAGTTAGAGACCTTCAGACATGACGTTATCTCTGGAGGAAAGATCAGAGGCAGCTTTCAGAAAACTTTTAAGAAAGGAGCCTTCGGCCAGCTTGCATATATTCTGTTCGATTAATATCTGCTTTACAATTACTTATTTTTAAATCTACCAAAAGTGGAAAAAATGGAGACTAAAAAGCATGTTTAGAACTGTATTTCTTGAGATAGATAGTTTTTTTTTTGTTTTGTTTTGTTTTGTAATTTGTGGTTAGCTGTAGTTAGCTACATGTTCGGGAACATGTTTTCCTTTTACATGTTTCCTCCTTGCGATGTGTGCGAGTGCCTTGGTGTGGTAGGAAGCAAGAGGATGATGGACACAATTGAGTTAGCTCTCATTATCAATTGGAACTCACCAGCAAGCTAACACTCCTGGCCTATTTTTTAGGTACTGATGTTTAGGCGCCTTGATTTGAGTTTGATAAAAGGTTCTGGTTAGCATCCATTTGCCGATTGTATTATGTTGATCCACGCGAACCTTTAGACTTCATCAAAATAGCATAAAAGATGTGCAAGGATAGATAAACACTCATGGCCAGGAGGCAATTTAGAGCTATACAGCAAATTAAGTATAAAATAAAAGCCTCACTTTCATACTTATTAGAACAAACATCATTTTTAAATCAACATCAAAACACACTGTCAATTCTTGTTCAGTTTTGTTGTTTGAGTTTTTTTTTTTTTTAAGAATGTCTGAGCAGAATCAAACTTCTGAGTTTTCTCAGAGGGTCTCAGAAAATAGACGAAGAAGAAGAAGAAGAAGAAGAAGAAGAAGAAGAAGAAGAAGAAAATAGTCCTACTTTCTCACATACTATCCCAGGGCTTAATTAGCGACAGCAATGTTCCGGTCCCACAGTGCGCTAGCGCTACCCTTCGAGTTGGACTGCATATTCGTTCTCTACAGAAGACAGTCCTGGTAGACCCCCAAGTCCTCTGATAGTTTCTTCCCCCGCTGGCCTGTGATTGGCTCCCAAAAGAATATCTCCACTTCATCCCGTCATCCTAATAACATTCCCCTGCAAACACTAAGTAGCAATATGGCTGATGAAAAGCTCTTTGTGTTTCTGATGCATTTGAGAGGATTGTACCCATAGTGTTTATTTAGAGGATTTGCCCACAATTGGAACACAGTAATTTAGACACAGTAATGAATGTGTAAATGTGGAGTCACTGTGGGAGCTAATGAAAAGATGCTTCATCGTGAGTTTGCCTGGCCGCCCACACACTTGTAGCATCCAGCACCTCCAATTAACTTGTTTTGAAGTGCCTGGCTCCTCCCATTTCTTTTGTTGCCGGTTTTCTGCCCATTAGCGCCATCTCTGTTAGCATTTGCTCATCCCCCTCCTCCATCCCTCTTCGCCTGGATTCGTTTCCCTTCTACTTTACTCACAAAAGTGTGTATGTGCTTCCACATTGGGAAGTGTAAAAAAAAAAAAGAGAGAAGATGTTATCAAATGGTTTGTTACTTTTATTGAAATTACTGCGCCACACAGTAAGCCACGTGAAACAAGCACAGATCAGTATGTGAAAGCAATCTTGTGCTGAAGTCCATGTGTGAAGTATGAAACTTATGCATCGGGTCCTAGTATACAAATGCTAATGGATGTGGCAGATGAAACTGCTGTCAACTATTTAATGCGCACCTTTTTATTCACCATTACCTCGGTTGCTATTGTGGACTTTTACAACACGGCAGTAGGTACTGAAGGAAAGCAATAGCACAAAGGAAACTTAATAGCCCTCTTGATCTGAGAAGAAGAAAACACAAATAAATCTTTGGCAGCCTGAAGGGTGATTAAAGTGAGCCAGAAAGAGCAAGTCTGGATGGAAAGCACTTCTGTTGTCAACAGCACAAGTGCAGACAGCTAATGTTCAACCTTGAATGGCTCTCAAACAAAACAAATCAAATTACTTTGGTTGGTTCTGTGGACACAGTTTTAAGATAAATTAGGAAAAGACTCAATCATCCAATTCACCTAAAACCCTAAATTAAAAGCTAACTCGAAAGGTCATATTGTGCGACGTTCCAAGTGGTAGAGCCAAACATCAGTGACCAGGAAAAGTTTTGAAATCAAAATAATAGGGAGTGAAGAACCTGGTGGTGAAACAGCACAACCTTCCAGTCACTCGTATTCTGGACAACCTGATGGAGATGAAGTCACACCTGGAGACGGACGACTATCGATACTTTGACCCAAAGATGCTCCGAGGCAGCGAGAGCTCCATTCCCAGGAACAAGAACCCGTTTCAGGAGGCCATTGTGTTTGTGGTGGGAGAAGGAAACTACATTGAGTACCAGAACCTTGTGGTACTCATCTATGTATCTGTAAACCCTGAACTTTTTTCAAACTTTGCTTTCATCACCTCATTTTTCTCTGCTTGTTATATTAGGCAGGTCCAGGCTGATTCCAAACTTCACAAAGCCCAGACATTGGTTGCTAATGGAGGTATGCGATTGCTACAAAATCAAACTGTACCAAACTTTCAACCTAATAAACTCCATATTGGACACTGGACCCCATTCCCCCAAATAATAAGAACATCTTTGTGTTTTACTCTGATGGTGCCACTGTTTCGCCACCCTGGGTCTTTTTGTATATGACCCGTCCACGGTTCTGTCACACTCTCCCATAACGAGGTCCCACACTGAGCCGAGCCAGACCGGACCGGAGCCTCCCATCTCCTTGGGCGAGAGTAAACAACCAACCGTGCATCATATCTGACACCGGCCCCTCCACCTATCCGAGGTTCGATGAAAGCAAGAGGAGGCGGAGAAGGAGGAGGCACAAGAGAGGAGCCATTATTAGACGGACAGAATGAGGGATGTCCAGCATCCGGAGCGAGGGGGGAAAAAAGGAAAAGAACTGGTGACGCCAGTGGAGAAGAAATGTCGAAGGGCAGGCAGCAGGGCTAACACGCTGTCATGTGTCATTACGTCTGGAGGAAGTGGAAAAGCGAGTCTCTGCTTTAATCATTTTTCCGTTTCTTTCGTTCCGACCTGTCGCAACGGGCTTTTTACGGCTGAGCTGAATCAGGACTAAAAGCAGAGTTCAGCTGTCGGAGTCACCGACCAACCGCCGTCGTTTCCCCTCCCCCCCTCGAACGCCTTGCGTGTGCTCTGACATGTGTTAATGCGGCGGCGGGAACCGAGGCGCTTCAGACGAACACGGCTCTTCCTATTAGGAGGAGCCGCCGCTCGGTCGGAAGGGTTTCATGTATTTTTCATCCACGGCGGTCGGCCGCGCTCTATTATTGATGGCCGGCCGCTCGGCCGTCTGTCTGCCGCTCTTGACCCCGCCTCCCCCTCCCTCCTTTGAACAAGGCCCGAACGACAGGGGGCGAGTCATAATTGAATCATACAGGACGACGCCCAGCTGTGCGAGAGGGGTTGCCGCCCATCTGAGGGGGGCGCTGAAAACGTGGCGGGAGACAGAAGACGCGCAATCGGACTTGGAGTGAAGTCGGAGGGTTTTCTTGGGGAGGATCTATGCATTTTTGAATGAAATTAACTGTTTCACGCATGACTGGACGGACGATGGACTTGTGTGCTGTGTGTTGGGACAAAAAAATAAAGGGACAAAAAAAAGCAATCTTGAGGTGAAAGGTGAAAATCATCATACATCATCTGAATGAATAACAGAAGGACTCTAGGCTTTTGAAGCGCATATTCAAAACCTTCAAACCATGACCATACGTCTAAATTTCATCAAATTCTTGTTGGCTGCCCTTACCTCACACCGTGCCCTTGTTGAGGTCAATGAGGGTGGTGTGTGAGATGTGATCCAGGCAAAAGAAACAAGGATGGACTCACAGGATACAGATGCGTTATTGTCAGACGACATTGGAAAGGTAAACCGTGCGCTACAAGAGACCTTTAAGGTAATCATCCTAATAATAATGGATTGGATCTATATACTGTAGCACTTTTCTAGGCACCCAAAGTGCTTTGTATTGAACCCATTATTCATTCATACCCCATTCACACTGGTGGTGGAGGTAAGCTACATGTGTAGCCACGGCTGCCCTGGGGCAGACTGACGGTAGCGTGGCAGCCAATCTGCGCCAAACGGCCCCTCCGACCACCACTAAAACTTCACTCACACTCGTACAAGGCAATGTGGGTTAAGTGTCTTGCCCAAGGACACGACGACAGACGGGGATGGGATTTGAACCGCCAACCTCTCAGTCATTGGACGACCCGCTCTACCTGCTGAGCTACAGTCACATTTGCATCTATCTGTTAACTGATCAGAAACGATTGGTCCTTCAAACTTGTAGGAAAGACCATCATCATCATCATCATCATCATCATCATCATCATCATCACCTTCACAAACACAGCTTCTTCTTCCCCATAAAAATGTGTTTCATTTTGGTGGTAGTGGTGTCACTGACGCCACAGATTGCATCTGGTCCACTTCCCTTTAACAAATTATTGTGGGGAGACGACGCATCGGACCTCTGGCAAACTGGAGCCAGCGGACTGAAGCGGAGAGGTGAATGACACCAGATGATGAGCCCGCTGTCAATTACACCGCAGACGCAGAGAAACTGAATGAACAGCAGGGAACCGACGCTGGCTTTCAGTGGATTTGAGAAACACACGCACACACGCACACACGCAAACCCGCACACACACACACACGGAAAATCCCGCTCGCTGCATCAATCAGCGAGCGGTCAGAGCCATCGATGAGGAGTCGTTGGAAAGATCAGGGAGGAATAAACATTGCACTGCAGGCAGGACGGGCGACACCTCCCACCGCCTCTCAGTCACATTTTGTTGTTCGGCTCAGAACAACGCTGCTGCCGTCTTTCAGTCGGCCATCAGGTCCATTCCTTTGTAAGATGGTCAATGGAGGCGACGGAACCGTCCGCTTTACTCACCACACGTCTGTGGCGCTTTGCTTCCTTCCTGGATCTGCATCTGCTGCACTCTGATCCTTCAGTTAACATTAGTCCGCGACGCATCATTACGCAGGTTAATCATTATGAGTATAAACAGTCGTATTGTTGCACATCATTAACAAGGAAAGTTGTAGCAGCAACCATTACTTTATGTTCTCGGTATTCCGAGGAGCTAATTGTTGTTTTTTGGCAACTCATTTGATAAGTGACCTCTCACTCTGTTCTTAATGTGCAAAGCATTTAACTCCTCTTTTGTCTTCCCACAAACAAAACCTTCTAGTTTTGAATATTGGCAATTGATTTAAGGAATGAAAGAGACCAAGCGTCAAGAACATACTTTTTTTCTGCTTGTGTGTGTGAGTTGTGTGAGTGTGAAGTGTGTAAGTTTTGTGTGAGGTGTGTGAGTGTGCAGCCCGTGAGTTCAGCGGTTGGGATGTCGGCATTAAAGGTCTCATGTTCTCACGGTGTGGTCGTAAATCGATAGCGGCCAACCGCAGCCTGCGGAGTCATACTTTTGCTCTCACCATTGATCAATTGTGAGAGATAGTGAGTCAGAGGCGACGTGCACGCACACACACACACACACACACACACACACACACACACACACACACTGCAGAACTCGCCAGAACAGAAAAGCAGCAAAGCTGATAGATTTCTTTGGCGTCGATGCAGTAAAACGCCTTGCGCGCCGTCTGACTGCGTGTTCGCACGTTCTCCTTCAAAGTTCCGTGGAAATGACGCAGCGGCAGCCGGGATGCTTGGAGAGCGTCGCGCGCTTGCTGTCTTGGCTTGATGCCGTTCACGTCTGGCAGCAGCCGAACTAGCGGGAGAAGAAGGACGGGGAGGGGTGGGGGGGGCTGTCAGAATGCGAATGCGGCTCGTGCCGACTCTGCCGGGGCTGCATTTCATTTCCTCTCCGTTTCTTTCTCTTTTTTTTTTTTTACCCCCTCCTGCCCTCACTCAGCTCAGAGTTCTCCTTCTGCAGCTGTCACCGGTCTCGGTTTATATTCATGGATTCAGTCTGAACGTTTCAGAGGTTCTCTGTCACGCCGAGGTGAGGCTGCGGTGTCGGGCACCTCCACCGTAATGAGTCGGTCCCGTCGGCTGATTGAGCTCAAAGCGCCTTTTTTTTTTTTCTTGTGTGTGCATGAGAACAGACGCATATTTATGTTTCCGCCATCATTCCCAATCCTACTGCAGCCGGCACCGTGCGGTCATATCTCTTTCTCTGCTTGTTTTGCATTGGGATGAGCCAAAGAAAATTGGTCCCATGGACTTGACAGTGAAAGTTATTTTGGAAGCAGTAAATAGTGAAAGTCCCAGAGTTTCACCAGATTGCAAACGTTCGCTCACCGTGCTTGCTGTCGGACTCGCGGACGTGTCCAATGCGGCACTGATGGGCGCCGAAACCAAAGTTGGAACTTCAGTCTTGCTAGATGAACGTGTTGTTGTGTGCTGTGTGTGTTGTGACTTTGTGCGTGTGTGATAAAAGGATGAGACGGAGCGACGTGAACGAGCCGTCGCTGGGGCTCTTTTAATTGCTTTTGTCGCCGCGCTTCCCACTCCGTTGGAAGTGTGTGGGTGTGTGTGCGTGCTGGATCACCGCTGGCGCTGAGCCTGGTGAGGTTCATCATTCACGACTTCCAACGGCCTCCGTCGAGTCGCACCAATAGCGGAGATTAAAACCCCTGGATGGCGCAGTCAAGCGTTTTTTTGATGTGAACAAGTCTGCCGCCCTGCCGCACAGCGTGTCGGGAAATTCACATCATCCCTTCGCCTGGCGCGTCGGATCGTGTGCACACACACACATATACACACACGGACACTGTCAACTCGCCCAGCCAGCTGAAGGTGGGGGGTGGGGGGTGGGAAAGGACCATGCTTCATTGAAGGCTGAGAGTTTTATTTGTCTGTGGAGGTCTGAACTATTTTTAATCCTCAAGCCATCAAGTGAATCGCTAGAACAATACGAGGTGAAAAAAGTCAGTGTAATTATTGAAGGGGGGAGGGGTGCGGTGGGGAGTGGAGCAGCAATCTATTCTTCTAATTAGTATTTCCTGCAGCCCTTTCTGATGCCTTCGACTGTAGTTCCCCGCTCAGCTGTGTTCTCCCAATCACACACCTCCATTAGCGTGCGGCAACGCAGCTTACTTACCCGCGCTGCGCTAATCTCATGTTTTATCCTTCTCATTTTTTGCACGTTTTTTAGCCGCCGCTCTATTATTTCTTCTTCTTCTTCTTCTTCTTCTTCTTCTTCTTCTTCTTCTTTTTGAGGTTCAAAGTTGAAATGCATCTCATATTTTTCTTGTTCTTTTTATTGATTTTTTCCCCCCACTCTCTCTGGACCATCAGGCAACAGTTGGGCGTTTTAAATAAATTAGCAAATGAATGAATGAATCATAACGTTGCCACAAGCTAATGAGCCCGATCGCCGCCTGGAACATCAAGCAGTTCTCCGACCCGACGGCCGAGTGGCCGCGGGGCCGAGTGGCCTGCGCGGCAAGAGCATCGTTTTCCGGGTGTTGATGCATCATTCCCTCGGCGTCGCACAAATTAGTGTGTCAGCTCGGGCAGTGAGAGGGGTATCGACGACTGTCGACTGAAGAATAAAAAAAATTCTCGTCTGGGAGAAGCACCTTGAATTCCCCAGATGAATGTGTTGTTGTGTGCTGTGTGTGTTGTGACTTTGTGCGTGTGTGATAAGAGGATGAGACGGAGCGACGTGGATGAGCCGTCGCTGGGGCTCTTTTAATTGCTTTTGTCGCCGCGCTTCCCACTCCGTTGGAAGTGTGTGGGTGTGTGTGCGTGCTGGAGCACCGCTGGCGCTGAGCCTGGTGAGGTTCATCATTCACGACTTCCAACGGCCTCCGTCGAGTCGCACCAATAGCGGAGATTAAAACCCCTGGATGGCGCAGTCAAGCTTTTTTTTGTGTGTGTGTGTTTTTTTATGTGAACAAGTCCGCCGCCCTGCCGCACAGTGTGTGTGGAAATTCACATCATCCCTTCGCCCGGCGCGTCGGATCGTGTGCACACACACATGCACACACACAGACCCACAAGTCATCAGGCCAACAGCTGAAAGTTCCAGTTTTAGACAATTTCAGCATCTGTTTTTTCCCGGAAACTGCAGGAAACTGCACTGGCAGAGGGCACTTCATGTGTGAGTGTGTGTGTGTGTGTGTGCTTGCGTGCGTGCGTGCATGACCGCACACAATCACACACATATCTACTAATGTGGTCGCCAAGGCAACGTCCACACCCCCTCTCGCCTCCACCTCCCTACTCAGCAGGGGGAAATCAGACATTCCTGCGAGCTCCGTCTTTGCCTTCCTCCTCCTCCTCTTCCTCCTCCTCTCCCCTCTTCCCCTCCTTCTCTGCTCCTCCTCCACCCTACCACCTCTCCCTCCTCCACTTCCTCTCCCTTGTCCTTCTTTGCCTCTTTTTCCTCCCCTTCCTTCTCCTTTTTTCCTCCCTCTCCTCCACCTCTTCCCTCTCCTCTTCCTCCTCCCCTTCCTCTTCCTACTCCTCAGGCCGGCTGCCGTGGCTACGCCCCCCCCAACCCTCACCTCACCCTCTGCCCATCCCCTCCCCCGCTCCCAGTGGGCCCAGATGAAACCTTAAACGGAGGCTTAATGAAATCTCTGGGATTGTGCCGCGGCTCCATCGTGCCGCGTGGGCCGCACGGGCAACTTCCTGTTCGGGCGGCGCGGCCGGGGGAGATGAGGGGCCGCGCTCGCTAATTGCGCAGCTTTAGGACGCCGTTGAGAAGGGGAAGGCTTGGCGAGCTGCGGGAGGGGGGGGATCAGACGGAAAACAGCAGCACGTTTCCCGAAAGGTCTCGTGTGACACTCACACACACGCTCACATAAGTGCAATCAATGCTTCGCTCTCCAACCCATCCGCCTCCTGTGGTGGTGATTGTTAAAATGAATATTTAATTAGCCAGAGTCAAATAAACACAGTGACAGTAGGCGGTGCTGCTGTGGATCGTCGGAGCACGGGTAATTGGAATCTTCCTGCCTGTGTGTGTGTGTGTGTGTGTGTGTGTGTGTGTGTGTGTGCGCATGTGCGACTCGGTGTCTCCGTCGCGCCTCGATCAACAGGCCGCAAGTCACGCGCAGCGCCGGCACCAGAGCACCGCCGGACCAATTGTTGATCGCCAAAAAAGACACAATTAAAGAGAAACTATAATTAGGAAGATAAACAAAGCTTATTTTATTATTATCTATTTTATTTTTTAAGCAAAACTTGTTGGAACGTTATCGCTAGTGAAGAGGCTTCCAGAGGAGGCCTCCAAAAGCAAAACCCCACTAATTGAACTTATTCGTGCAGTGAAAGTATTGTTCACAGTTTTTAAACTGATAAATATTGAATCTATTCAGAATGAATTTGGCTGCGCTTCAAAGGCCATTGTTTTAGTTTTTTTGCCGTTTATTTCAGATACAGTGTTCAAAGATGTGCCGTTGTGCAGTGCGCCATGGTAACCGTCAGCACGAGGGAGTCAACAGACTTCAGCGATGGAACAAGACTTTTTCTCACGCTCATACGGTGAATTTGAACACATTGTGAGAGGGAAAAAACCACAGCTGCAGGAATAAAGTCGAGAAATGGCCTGGAAGAAAATTAAATGCGCTGAAATTTAAATTTTGTTTGTCCTTTAATTAGGTACACACCTAGGCCAAAACAATTAGAATCACACTTGAAGATAAAATAATTTTTTTATTTTGGCACAGGTCCAAAGGCAAAAATAGGTGTTGCAAATATATTTAAATGAAACATAAGAACATAATGAGATCATGGTCAAACAGAGGTCCGGGGTGACAAACCAGATAAATCCTGCTTTGTGGAACATGGGAGTGTATGTGGTGGGGTATTGTCGCTGTCCATGGTGCTGATTTTTTTAGGTCTTAATCAAAGATTCTTATATGCAGAATATCGTATAAAAAAGTTGAAAACAAAACTGCTCAAGAGCTGTGACGAGAAGTAGGGGAGACACACAAAACAATTCATGGTTCAGTGAAAGAGGAGGGACAGAATGTTTAGACCATATGTGTCAAACTCTGGCCCGCAGGCCGAATTTGGCCCACAGTATTAATATACTTGGCTCGCGATCCAATACAAAATCACGATGAGAGCTGGCTCGCCAGTATTACACAGCACCGCATCGTACATAGTACCATTAATAATACAAAACCTAGAATGCTCTGCTCAATCAGGACAGGACATTCACTGAAGGATATCATTATTACTTAACTGATTTATTGTTGTCATTTTATTTTCAAATCTATCCTTGTGGAAAAAAGGTTATTGTTTAAATTTAAATCAGAAGACTGCAAATTTAAAAAAAAGGCATGTAATATTTATTTGCATTTTATTGATTTGAAATTTGATTTTGCATGTGTGCAATATGAAGTTATTTATTGTACAGTGTTAAGCTTTGCTGGTTCCATATTCAGGTTGAAGCAAAACATGTTCGGATCAATATAAAAGGTTCACTGTTCTTTCTGGAGGAAGATTTTTTCAATAAATATCAATGTTGGCCAGCAACTTTGTCCAAGTTTTACATTTTGGCCCGCTGTGTACTTGAGTTTGACACGCCTGGTTTAGACTATAAATGACTGAATGAAGAAGACGCAGAAGAAACAAAAACTGAATCCAGATTTGATTACATCATCAGTTTTCACAGGATTTGCTTTGGTTCCGATGCCACTGGGATTTCAGAGTAATCGGTGGGTCAGGACTCCATCCTTGTGGTCCCTCAGCATGTTTGGGCTCAAGTTCATGTCCTGTATTTTCAAATGGCCTCTCTGTTTTGCGGTGCTTCATCAAATTTCATGGGCTGCCGGAAGTTTCCGCGCTCTTGCTTTTGTTTGTTTTTTGCATTTGTTGTGGGAGAAAGATTGCGGTGGTGCCGTGACATCAATTAAGAAAAATGTTTGCAATGAACTGATGGTGGGATGTTCCCATAGCGCGGGCACCTTGTTTGGCCAGCTAATTCATTTATTTAGGGCTGATTAGAGGTTTAATCCAACAACCCTCGAGGTGCAGCAAAAGGACTGCCGTTCCATTTGGAATCGTAAACAGTGACCCGCAGGATTTTATTGCTCGATGATGTTGGACCGAGATTTTATTTTTGTCTGGTTGTTGGTTTGTTTGTTTGTTTTGCTGAATTTAGCTGCCAAACTCCCTCGGGCAAACGTATCCTATTGCCAATTTTTGAGGAATTTTTCAACTGAGAGGGGAAAAAAAGCAGACATCGTCCACCAACTCTGAAAGGACAAATTGTCAGAAAATCCCGTTATTTCACATTCCGGCTTAGTTTTACAATATAAAGCTGCACTGATTATCACTTTTTTTAATGGCTTTGACAAAAAAAAACAAAAAAAAAACAAGTGGCACGACCTTCGCAAGTCGCTCAACGACAAAAGCGCCTGCCGCCACTCGTTTTAAATGTCTTTTCCTCTTCTTCTTCTTGTCTTTGCGTACCTTTAAAGGAAAAGCCGTCAGACGCTCTCTGTCTAATTAGAGGAGGACCCGCTCTCCTGGCGATCACAAGACTGTGTATGCTAGCTTCACCTTTCTGCTCATCAAAGCGCAGCATCTGTTCCGGCCCGAGCCGTATTAGCGCGGTTTCCCATCGTAGCCGTCCCGTCGGTTTGAACTTTAATTAGCGTCGCGGCGAGAGAGACGTGACTTTCCCCCCGCTTTGCAAACACTTCACGCAAACACGTGAAGTCCGCAAAGCCAGCGAACGAGCGCAGGTGGCGACAAAGTCGCTCGTACAGGATGACGCTCCCTCAGCCCCTCCCCCGCCAAGCGGGAACACGCAGAATTTGGTAGCAAAGCCTTGTCCTGCTATGTTGTGTTTGACTGGGGGAAATTACCGGCTAATGCGCGTAGTATGAGCACGCATGCATTAGTTCTCGGGCGATGGGTGGATTAGCCGCTCATTCACTCATTAGCATGCCCCTCACGACGCCATTGGTTGTGATGCTGCTATGGTAGCGGGCCAGAAACAACAGAAACAGCATGCGGCGAAAGCTAATCAAAGATTTATTTGGCTCGGCAATTTACATCTTATTTCCGCTGTGATGTTCCGAGCGAAGAAGGTGATTTATTCATACAATTTTCTTTTTTCCCGTTGAAGTTCTCACCTGTTTTTTGTTTATTTCCTGCAGACTCCGACGTTGCGCTCTGTCCTCCTGAACGATGCCACCTGCTCACCGTTGTTTAAATGTTTACATCCGAGTCAGTTATATTCATTAAGAGTGGTAGACGGATGCGGGGTAACCATGTGTGCCAAATTGTTCCCTTCACATTCACAGACTTGAAGCAATTTCAAGGTCCAAAACATTACTCAGGATTGCACGAATGCCGTCACGGCTTAATTGCTGTTTTACGGAAAAGAGGAGAAAGGAAAAAAAAAAACAAATGACTCACATAATTTCAAAAAAAAAAAAAAAAAAAAAGATTCATACATCTGGTACAGAGCACAGAGAGCTTTTGGAAAGGGGAAATAGAAATGTTTTATTGCTATTTTAGTCTGGACAACATCCCCATCAGTTTTAGCATTATTGCAACAGTTGTGGTAGTTGGTGCAAAGCATGGATCTATTATAAGAAATGGCTATCGGACTGGCAATATGACAGTGCACCGATTCTTCCCAGTGGCTACTCAAGGTACTGCGGCAAAAAAATCTCATGCGCCCAAAAAGCATTTTTCCCATTGAGTGCAATATAAAAATACATGCCTTTAAAATGGCTGACAGGACGACTGTGACCTTAAACAAGATTCATGGCAAATCTTTCTATTGTAGATTTTTCAGTTATGGTCTTTTAGTCATTTAAAAAAAAATGTCATACGTGCTGCTGTGTCTCAGCTCATTCTGATTGGCTGCATCCTGACGTGTCTGTCAGTGACGTTCTCCAGAATCGTTCTGATTGGCCAAATAGATCATGTGAGTTACAGAGGCATGATGGGAAGTGATACTACTACACAGGTTCTATGGGCCCATTAATGCGGAAGTCAAAAACTTTTCGGTTCCCGCTGGATTCTGGAGGCCTGGTGCAAAATCTCTTGGTTTTGGGTGAGACCTGTTAACGCGCTCAGCTGCGCCCTCAAGCAGTGGGAAAGAAAAAGCTGGTAAATTGTCAAATTGTAAAAGTTGCATCACGGTGATCTCAGACACACAAAGAGACAAGAGACAAAACAAACAGATTGGAATCTTTTTTTGGGTTTTGTTTAATAGCGGCGTATAAACAAAGGCGGCTTTTTTCTTTTTAGTTTTTGTTTTTTTAATCCGTCGCACAGAAATGTCATAATATTGAGTTTACGGTGCGCAGACAGACAGTCTCGGGCTGCAGGACACGGCTCTTTGTTTCTCTGTCACTACTTTTTGTTTTTGTTTTGATTTTGTTGAGTTTTTTTTTCCCTCTGCTCCCCTCTGAGCGCAGTCACACAGCAACAAGGACAGCATCAGTGGTTCACATCGGGCTACTTGCTTAAAAAAAAAAAAAAAAAGGCGAGAAATAACAGTAGCCACGGTTTGCCAGTCAGATCAGTGGCTGGGGTTAGATTTCATTTAGATGGAGCTCCTCCATGAGACCCCGCCGTAAATATATATTTTCTGATTATAACAAATAAAAGAGAAGACGGAGACGAGACTTGCAGACGGATTTGGCACTCGCTGCAGAATTTGAATAAGAATGAAGCACTGCGAAGCATCGATGAGCGCACGTGTCGGTCCCCTCGTCCGCCCGGGGGGTGTGTCTGTCTTTTTTTTTTCTTTTGCATTTCTTCTTTCTTTTCTTGTTTTTGTCACCGTCTGTGTGTGTGTTTCCGCGTCGGCGTGCTTTTCTGGGAAGAGCTCTTTGATGGAAGGCTGCCCATGGATGAATAATGCTCTTACCCACTTTCTGTCTCACTGACTCTTATCTTCATTCGGCGGATGCCGGCACGGCTTTCTCTCCCGCTCGCAGGCGCCCCCACGCTAGCTATCCCCCAATACACACACACACACACACACACACACTCACTCACACACAACACACACACACACACACCCCAAACCTTCCGTCAGGAAGCTCCTTATCCAACGTTCCTCTTTGCAGATTTTGCTGTGTTGTCTTGTCTTTGTCTGTCTGTCTGTCTGTCTGTCTGTTTGTTTGCTTGTCCTTTGAAAACTTTGATTCATTTTCAGGTTAGACGTCAGGGTGTGGGGCGGGGGTGGGGAGGGTGGAGGGTGCGAGGAGGGTCGGGGTGTAAAAATAACACATTTCATCGTCGCTGCCAGTCATTCTGCCTCCCTTTAAACTGCCACCCACTCTCCGTTCACTCCCTCCTTACAGTTTGAGTCATGCAGAATTCTGAAACATCATGATCACACAGGCCTGTTTCCCTGACGTAGCTTTAATGTATATCTGTATCTATTCATGCATGCACGCTTGCTGGCAATTTTGGGCTCGCACATAATGGCCACTTCATTAGGTACACCTACAGCCAACAGATCCATCAGAAGTCACACCACAAGATTCATGAACAGTCTCTATGCCAAGGCTGTCACCATACTCAACTCTCACCTGAAAGACCACTAACATCTGCCAGCACCTGTACTGTATCCATGCAATGCACTCTTTCTTTTATGCAATGCACTTATACACTTTACCTCATACAGTGGCACTGAGTGAATGGTGTGGTGAACGACTCCATGAATGATGAGATGCTGTAATGAAAGATTGTAATATGTATATTTATTGTGACTTACTGTATTTATTTATTTATTTTTACTGAGCTCAGCATGTGAGTGCATTGCATTTTATTGTATCTCCTGTGCAATGACTACTCCATTACAATTCAATTCAAAAAAATTTAATTCAATTAGGTACACCTACAGCCAGCAATGCCCACCTTACAGCTGGACTTTCTCTTCAAGTTAACTCAAAAGCTTTTCAGTTAATGAAGTCAGGTCATTTATTTTTTTTTTATAACATTTCAACTTCATTTTCTGCTCAAATTTTACCCCGGTTGGCCTTTAAATCCCAAACAGTTTCATTGCTATTGTGAGCGTGTGCACAGAGTAGCACCTAAAAATGCCACTCCAGTTTTTTGTAAGGCTTTTGTCACACTGCGGCTTAAAAAGAGAGTAAACACACACAAAAATCCCATATGGCTCCGTGTGCATTATGTAACAGCACAGGCCTAAACACTTGCGCTCCCTAAAAGCTCATATTTGCTTAAGTGGCCAATTAAGATGATAGGATACATGTTAAACTTTACCACACTGTAAGTATTTAATTAGAACATCCTCAGTGGGTCCACGCCACTTTAGCTCTGCCAAGTCTGACTAATGGTGAAAGATGAGGGACTAATGATATTAATGCATAGTTTCCCCCTCTACACATGCTGCACCCCCGCAGCCCAAACCGCTCGGGAACCTTTCGACCTTACTCCGTGTTAAACCGAGCCCGGGTCACAGAGTCCAGGCTCTGACACGACGCCGTGTCATGTGACACCGTCAGTGTCGTGCTACGGAGCCGTTAGCAGCGGAAGGTTATCGACCAGCCAAAGGGGGTGCACGTGACCTGAAGCCACTGGATCACAGGGAGCTTGTTGAGTCTGAAACCATGCGGCGGGATTTGGCAGGACGCGGCTGCGCTCGTTCTTATCAACCCGGCCAGACGCACAAAGCTCACGCTCGGCTTTTTTTTTTTCCTCTGATGACTAATTTCCTTTAATTGCAGCACAAAAGCGAACATTGGCCGGATTTGTCACCTCCACGTGGGCAACTATGATATGCGCAATGCCTCTGCCGTCACGCTGTCATGGCTGTCAGCGCGATTAACTAATGACTCAAACCTTAAAAGGCCCGAGATGCTACTTGCCTTATAATGGGGTGTATCCCAAGGATTCTTTACTGCCCTTAAAGGCCGATAGATAAATAAATAAAGCGGCTGGAAGAGGTGAAATTTATCACCTGTCTGGCTAATTAAATGGCTGTAGATATATGGTCGCAGGAGAGAGCTGGGGGATGGGAGCAGAGCGGGACGAGAGGCAGGACGGAGGGAGACGGGAGAAGCCAAACGCTGCCACATAGAGACAAACAAACGGTGACAGGTCTGGGATCAGTGAGCTGATTGTGAGCCTTCCGGATCGCTCACCGAACTGTTGAGTTCAGTTTTTTTTGGGGTAGCAAGGGGGAATTTCAGGTGAAAATAAAATACAGGTGAAAATAAACACATTACTCGACAGCGGTGACTCTGGTGTAAAACTTGTAAATCATTCCACAATTAACATTTTGGTGATATTTGTAAACTTTTTTTTCCTGGGACCTGGTGCCCTCAGAGCCCGTACCAGCTGTCTTTAAGGCAAAGGTATGGCGACAACCTGGACATATCACCAGTTCATGGCAGGACACGAAGATAGAAAATGAGATAATTGCCCTCATTGTTATAAATAGATAATTGTTTGCACCTATGGAATATTCAAACTTACCCGTCGGCTTATTGTGCGTGTCTTTGGAAGGTGGGGCGGGGTTGGGGTGGAGCCAAAGTACTCGGACACGGAGAACACGTAAACTCCACACGATAAGCGCCTGAGGTGGGAATCCTTGTGTTGACTGCACCATCATAATGATGGCTCAATCCATCTGGGAGATTCAGGTTTATACAGATTTAAGATTACTGTCGGTCCAATGGGTCCGGTACTTTGTCCAGAATCCCATAATGTTCAGATTGCAGGCGTGGATTTGCGTTTTAGTGAAGGAGCAATCACTCTCTCTCTCTCTCACACACACACACACACAACTGAGACCCTCCTTCCGTCGCAGAGGTGCGGAGTGCAGCAGACTTATCAACATTCAGAGGAGCAGCGGCAGGCTTTTATGAACAGTGGGGAGAAATAAAAAGACGAATCAAATTACGAGGCAGTGTTCTGCCAAATGGACAAGAAACGTCTTGTTAGAGGCTCCTTCTGGTTATTTGCCGTCTGACCGCCGCCTGCGCACTGCCAGGATCCCCCGGGGCGACAAAGTCTATTCATTTACTCCTGATTCCTCCCGCTGAGTCATGATTGGGGCCAAATTGTTTTCAAGGTCAGCCTCTTCATGTCGTGATCTAATTCACGGCTTTTCTTTTTTCATTTTTTGTCTCAATCTGACTAACACCCGTTCCCCGAATTGATTTGCCAAAACGTACAAGAAAGGCGCCCGACAACAACTCCTGGTTGTGCAGATATACTCTATGTAAATATCCAATTTTTGCACCGGGAAAAACCCGGCGCCACGGGGCTCAGCTGGCGAAAAAGGCAATCTCGGCTTTCATTAGGGCTCCTCTTGTCTTCCCTGCGGTGAAGTGGCCGCCACCGTTATCGGTGACTAATTTAAACAAGAAGTATTACACTCTGGCGGTTACCTGGCTGATTGAGAGCAGCAGGCTTTGTCTTGAGCTAATTCCTCTGGGGTGTCTCTTTCCCTTTAGCTGACCTTACTCTCACCGCGCTCTCTCGTCTCATCCAGGCACCAACAACATAAGACTGCGCCCCGTAGTGGTCTGTAGCAGTCGGACGCCGTCCCCGAAGTCCCTCTGCGTCCGGCGGCGTGACGTTAACCTGAACTGTATTGTGGATTTGTCAGACAGCCAGGACATGGGATTTAATGTGGTCTGACTCAAAGACCAGGCCAGTGAGGAACGACAACAGCGGCAACAACAACAAAAAAAAGGGGGGTAGTGACGTCCGCTCTTGACGTCGGCCTGCTGTGATGACGAGCGTCAGAACTCCCCTCTGCTTCGCTTTCTTTCATCACAGTGGACGTCTAAAGATCGAGCAGAGAGAGGAGGAGAGGGGGAGGGACATTACATGAAAAAAAAAAAAAACACTCAGCATGGAACCACTCTGATGTTTCTTCATGGCCAGTCAGTGCCACCTTCTGAGACAAAAGAGCCGAGCTTTGTACAGATACAACACCAGACGAGCAAAGCTCCCGTCTAGACGTTGCACAGAGTGCACACCACATTATGAAAACCAAGGCTGATGTACTTGATGCTGTTTTATATTTTTTTTCTTCCCAGCTCTCTCTTTCAGTGTGTTGCAAACCTTTTTGTTCACTATTTTCCACGTGTCATCTCGTGTCCCGATTGGCCGATTTAGTCAAAGACAGTGTGAGTGAGCTGGTGCACTCATTCAATTGGAAAAACTAGAGCACCTCTTAAGCATTAAGAAACAGCAACAGAATATTCTATTTGGGTGATTTTGATTCATCCTTCATTTCCATGAAAAAGCAAAAAACACTCAGATCTATGTTGGGATGACAGTAGAATCCCAACTGTAGAAAGTTCACCTTAAAACTGAGGACAGTCTGTGATCAATCTCCAACCAGGTTGCTAGCAGGTGTCATTGTGCCCTGACGCTAAAGCTAACAGGGATCCAGACAGAGCAATCTGTTGCCACAGCATTGAGGGAAAGCAAAATGAATTTTTCCAAAGTTACAGGCCGCGGCGGCACAGCAGCACGTTCAATTCATTAAGCCGAAAGACAAAGTGCGTGAGAATCCCGTCCTAGTCTGCCGGGTTGATCGGCCCCGTAGGGACAGCAGTTCATTAGGGAATGTGAACTAAACGGCAGCTTAACAAGAGCAGATCTGATCAAAGAAAAATTGATATAATTTGAGTGCCCGGAGAGGAACGGGCGGATTAATCAGCACGCACGGTGGGGGCGCCAAGTCTTTCCAAACAAAAGCCAGTTTTAATGCTGGTCTGCTTCACACCCTGCTTTCTGTGACAAGTAAAATCGAGAATGCAATCAATAGTTTCAATTTGGCTAAGGTTCTCTTTTATAAAAAAAAAAAACAACTTCTTTGGCATTTCAACAACAAACAGTTTTCAGTGAAGCCGGAAAGTTTTCTGTTTTTAATTCATCCCTCAGTTCAAGTGGAGGTTTTACCCTGTTGACTTTTGCCAAGGATTTTGAGGTTTCCAGGGTGTTCAACGGTTTGACACGGCTTTTTTTTTTTTATTGTCAGATGCAGAAGTCGTAATTCCCTTGGCTTCCTGACAATTAGTGTTGACGCCAAACTCGTTACGGGGGCTCGTGTGGAGAGAAGTCGCGACAGCCAAGAAGATCGTTAAGCCAAAAACAATTTGCGGAATCAGAAAGCACAGATTAGCTCCTGACTTTCTCCCCGCGTGTGGCGCTGTCAGACAGATTTTTAAAATCCCAGAGGATTGAAATTCAAATGCGTGATGATCCAGTTTCAAATGCGAGGCTCTGCTTTCAATTTGAGACAAGCGGAGGTGGCAGCAGGCCAGCATGCCGACAACGTCTGGAAAAGTGTAGACGCCACGTGCTTGTCGACGGGAAAATGTCAATAGATTCTGAGCAAGTGCAAAAATTGTTTTTATTTTAGCGCACCTAGAAAATGTATGGTCGGGGTCACATTTAAAAAACAAAACCACTAGAATGTAGATGTACTTCAAGTTGAATCATTAATTTGCATCAAGTCATTCACTGGAAACACAACATTTGCATTTTTATTTTTCCCTTCATCCCATTTCTCTCTTTATTTTTTATTGTAAGACAACTAGTTCAATTAATATCCATAGATTGAAAACGTGCAGTACATAGGCTTTCAATTTGGATCAAATAAAAATTTCTTCTTTTTCTTGTTAAGTTTTTGTTGTCCAGCTGAGACTTCCTGTCTTTGAAGGCTGCCCACCAAACAGCTGAGCGCTTCACCCGCCGATCTGAGGCTCGCAAAGTACGGCATTAATGTCCAACGCTGATCTATTATCATCTGTGGAAACATTCTCCCCACTCGCTCTGGTTCGTTATTATGCATAATAAATATGAAACATGCAGGTTGTTACCGTAAGGAGGAAATAAGTTAGTCCGAATTGCCTTCGGAGCATAGCGTTTCGCTACGACTCAGATCGTACGCCATTTTTTCCTCTCCGCCGCAGCCTGCAGCGTGACGCCTGATTGGTAATGACCCGCAATTAAAAACGCGTAAAAAGTAAAGTCCCTCACTGCAGCCTGACCTCAGAGTTGTTCCTGCCGCACTCCGATTGGTCTTTCTCACGTTCCCGAGATCTCGTTTGTTTTCCCCACCACCGCGAATGGTGGTGGAGTTGTTTGGCAGGGACGCCTCATCTTTGATCGGCGGCTGGCTTGTCGAGTGAAGGGAGGGAGAGCGCCGTCAAGAGCTCCAGGCGCCACTTAAACTAACAGCGGCGATGACAAGTAGATTTTGAGGAGGCGGACGGCTCTGATGAAAATACGCAGGACGCCCCGGAGTGTCGCGTCTCCGGGAGTCGATTAAAGCGGCGGTTGGACTGACGTGACAAGCTTTTTATGGGAGTTATGTAAAAGAACAAAAAAACATAGGCAGGAATCAACGAAAAACAGACCCTGGACGTCCGTCCCTGCCTTCAAAGTTTTACCTTGAGCGTCCGGAGTTAAAGAGCTTTAAATGAACCTCCACTTTGTGTTGTTTTTCTTTTTCTTTTTTTTTTTTCTTTCGGCCTTTCTCTCTTTCAGCTCATTAGTGCAGCTTCCTCCAGCGCGCCTCCCTCCTTTCTTTCGTCCCTTAATCAGTCCGCCTCTTTCTCCCCCGGCAGCTTGTTTCTCTCTGTGTTCGCCTCTAATGGCTCCGCCGCTCTGCTCACCCCCTCACCTCTGATTGACGGACAGCAAGACCTCCCATTGTCGCGCTTGTTAAGCCCATTAAGGCCAGTAATCACCTGCCGGCTCTTCAGGTGCCCGACTGTGCGCGCCCACCACACTAACTCAAGGGTGTGTTGGAGGGGCAGATGTGCCGCACACACACACACACACATACACACACAGACCTTGACCACAGCTACGTGGGTGTTTTTGGGCTTTCAGCAGAAATCCCTGTGAAACAATTCCATGCTTTTAACAATGTTAAAAGCAAAGGACAAAGGATACAACCAGCACTATTTCAGTTACCTTTGATGCAGTGCTTAAGATACTGAGGGCCAGATCCACAAAGCGATTTCCCGGCTTTTGCGCCAGAAAATCTGTGTAACCAGCGCCAAAAACGGTGATTCCGATCCACAGAAAAACGTGAAAATCAGCGGAAAATGCGCGAGGCGCAGGTAGCAGCAGGGCTGTGGCAGACTCATTTGAATGTATTTAAATGAGTCATTACACGCAAAAGGACACACCCCCTTCTAAGCAAATATGCGTCATTCAAACAGCGACAGATCCAGAAAGAGTTTGACGGAGACACCGCCAGCCAAAACCAGGTGCAGCTTCTGTCTGTCAAAGTGTTTCTGCTTCTGAGTGAAACTTTCCTCTCTGAAAAGCCTGAAATATATATATGGCTCCCGAAATCTCATATATAGATAGGCATAGACTGCAGTATACATGCCAATATTTTAGATAGGCTATGAAAAATACAAATGGTACTCAGGTGTTGGTGATTGTCTTGCTTATATAATGTCTTGCGTCTTGACTTTCTTTCCATTATGGCAGCAGTCTTGGTAAGACGGAGGAGGCATCGTAATGCCAGGCGCGCACAGGAGCGCTTTTATCGCAGCTGCTTAACCTCCAAGAACGGGACATTTTAAAGAGATACAGGTTGCCGGTACACACAATTCTTGCCTTGCTGGAGGATATAAAGGATGACATTGAGCCAGCTACCCAAAGAAGTTTTGTTCTTTTCCGTGCATCCATGAACACAAACCAAACACATGCACTCACGAACAACCTTTGGCGCAAACTGCTTTCAGGTTGCCAGACCGCAACATTCGCACCTGTTTCAGGTGTCGCATTTGTGGGAGTGTTTGTGCCTGCATATCATTTGCGCAAAAACCTGTGTGGATACCCGCATCTGTGGCGCAGATTGCAGCCGCAATCTCGCCGCAAAACGTGCCGCATTTTCAATTCACAAAAAAATAGTCAAAAAGACCACCAACAGCAACAGTAACAAAGTCAGTTTTCTGAAAATCTTTATCCTGAAAAGCGTTTCCCCAAATTATGGATTTATTCGATCTCAGAATGTCTCTTTATTCATTTGGACAAAAGGTGAAAACTTGTAACGCTTGAAGGAAATGTCAACATGCATGTGGTCGAGATGTCTCACCCAAACACACTCTCAGTTTAACAGGAAAGTTTCAGAGGTCATATATTAATTGTACATTTTTTCCTTCAGTAAACTACAAAAACCCAATCAAAAGTATTGACTGTACAATGCGTGTTGTTGATTGTGGATTTGGAAGTGTTCCTACTCGACGCTGCGCTGTTGGGGACAAACATTGATGCTACATCCAATATTAACAAGATAAACCTTATTACATTCCTGGATTCTTGTCCTCTCAAACTCAAGTGTCCTCAGGAAATACTCATGGGTCTCATGAAAGCTGCCGTTGGCAATGGCACCCATTTCACTTCACAACACATAGTTCCTTTTTAATGGCACGCTCAAACGAAGTTCTTTACCTTTTGGAAAGGGCACATTAGCATTTTTGCCTGTTCCATATTCAACTGCTATGCTAAGCTAACCGGCCATCTGGCTATATTGTCTGTGAAAACTGCCAATTATATCCTATATCTTCGGCTCAGAGCCGTTTCTATTTCAGACAAGAGCAGCGTCTGGGGGTCGGCCTCATCCAGCTGTTCCCACGGCTGGTTTGTCCTCCTTTTGTTTTTCCAATTAGGTGAGATAATGTATTTTGTTTTGTTTGTCCCAGTCCCTCTGCCGCGCAGTTTAATTATAAATCGCTCCGCTAACACCTCAGATTGTATGGCACGGCTTTTTGCACGCATTTCAAACAGCCGGCAGAAAGCAGGGGAAGGTCTTCGGGGCCACCTTCATTATCCAGCCACTCTTTGCCACATGTTTGGAAAAGGTTCACCTGCACCTGCGCTGGTACTCGGTGATAAGCCTCTCATGAGAATTAGCTGTAATAATAAGCTGCATTCTTTGCCGTGCGAGTGGTGTTCTTTGGGTAAAGTGTTGTTTACGCAAAGCCGGAGGCCTGGTCAAAACGGTTAGTCCACAAATTGCATGTTGGGTGTTTACATGACTGATTGGTAAAAGCAACGCAAAGCAGCGTTTTTATAAAGGCATGAAAGGCGGCATTTATCATGGGCGCTGATGACAAATGTTCAGCTGGGCCCTAATTAAAAAAAAACAAAAAAACAAAGCAAAAGCTGATTTTTCAATATAAAACGAGCGTCAGATTAAATCAACTCATTTTCAAACAGCCCTCGTTGTCAAGGGTGGGAGAGAATCATAAAGGAAGGCGGCCACCTGGTGTGATTGGGAGCTCCAATCTCTTCTTTAACCGTGTTTCATTCTTTTCTGCCGCATTATCTTCCCAGTAACACGCTTTTGATGAGGTCAAGGTCAAGGTCAGGCTGACGATTATCATGAAGGAAAAAGAAAAAAAAAATATTTTACCTTGAAGTTTAGTGCACACACAAGATCCATGAGTGAATAAAAACTTCAACCTTTACATCTATGTAAAGTGCACAGAAAGCAGTTGCATAGCATGCAAGAGGCATTTTCCCTCTGCAGGAACTTTATTCCTTAGCCAGGAACCCTTTCAGGAAGCAGTGTCGAAATATGAAGTTCCCCTTCCAGAAAGTCTCTGTTTTTTGGTGAACCCTGTGTTGTCTGGGTTGGGAGCTGCAGCGGCACGGTGGTGACACTGAAGGATTTTTCCTCGGCCGCCCTGTCCATGCTCACTGTTGATCTCGCTGGCTGGGGCCTCATGTCGAGAACTAAACGGCTGAGTTGCGTCAGGAGTGCTGCCGACTGTGTCCAGGCTGTGCAACACTCAGCTGTCTGGACTTAAAAAGAGAGAGAGAGACCGCTGTTCCCCGGAAACTCTTCAGAAGGCCGAGACAAGAGAGAAAGAGTGTTGCACTAACAGAGCCTGCTGTGTGACATAACAGTCCCAAAAAAATGAAGCATATTTCAATTTGCTGTCGGACATGGGATTTTACTGGGAGCTTTGAGTCATTAGTTTATTAGACGTTGAAGTCAATAAAACATGCACTAGACTTTAATTTGTATTTGCCTCTATGCTGCTGATTGCGCCACTGCGACGTCCAGTTTGCTCAACCTACCCTGGACTCAGGCCACAGTAGACATGCAGACAGCCAATGGGCCACAGAGATATTTGTCCTAGGTACAAATCCACCCACTTTGCAAAACCTTCCACCACTCTCGAACAATGTAAATGTGCCACCAGAGAAAATTCATTCATGAAATGATGGAAGTCCTAACTCGTTGTCTGCCAGGTGATCCGCTGGATTGCAAATTTTGGCAACAGTAAAGGTGGCTGGAAAGGTGTTGACTGTGAAAAGACCCCTGGTGGTGAAAATGCCTCGTGCAATGCAGAAGAAGCCTTCTCAGTGTGCAGCTGCCTCTGCACACATTGAATCAGGGGAAACAGACTCATTAGTGATCATTATTAATCATCATCAGGTTACAAAAGGAAACATCCCCTCATCTTAAGAGTGACATTTGAATTGCTTCTGACAACGTTGTGGATTTGTGGGAGAACAATAGCGAGTGACATGCACTGAGTACTCCCCGACGTTCTTCCACAAATGCAGGAACGCATGTCCATTTTTCAGCGGTAATTTCCCAAACACTTCTCTGCGGTGTGGAAGCACATGGAAAGTGGCCGGCCGACACCGTTTTCCTCTCGCATCTTCTCCGCCGGGTAGCGCCACTCTTTGAAATAGACACCGCTGGCGGTCGCGTCCACCGGAGCGTTCAACCCTTTTTTTTCCCACATTTCCTCGGAGCTTTAAATGTACACGGCGGCTGCTTCCGACGCTTCCTCTCATCTGAATCAATCACAGATGACCTTATGGCGTTACGGGGAGGCCTGAGTGCAGCCTTGATTTGGAGTGCCTGGGCTCTCCGGGTTGCTATTTCTGCATCCTCCCCCCCAACCCACCCACTCACCCCACCCCACCCCCCCACCCCACCCCACACACACACACGCACACAGCCACAACCTAATCAGGCTTTCGCACGCGTAATCAGACACACACCAAAGTGCAGCCGTCCATGGCTCGGCGTTATTATCCGCAATGACCCGCACACCTCCACCAATCAATGAGAAACTTTCTCCTTTCTGCTGCTCGCCACTAATATTAGCCTCTAATGACTTCTTCTTTTTTATTTCCCCCCTCTCCCTCCTCGCCACATCTCGCCACTGCAGCTGTTATTTGATCGACTGTAGCGCCAGTACACAGGATTTCACCTCTTCAAGGTTGTTTGACACTTTTAACAAGGTTTGGATGTGAGTGCGTTGGTTTGGAAGAAAGAACGATACTGACAGTTCCAACTGTTTAATTTTTTCGAGGACGCATTAATTTGGGACAACAAAGTGCGACGTGAGAATTGTTGCTAAGTCATCTAAAATACATCTGAATTCAAAGGAAATAGTCACACTTTCCTTGGTACAACCCCATCACCCGCAGGACAGAGAGAAACGTTCTCAAAACATCTGGATGCTACTTATTTTAGCCGTCAATCTTAAATTGGTTTTCATTAGCGGAATCGCCACGGTGTTTAGTCAGCTAACTCACCTCTTACTTGACACGTGAGCTTCTCCATCAGTTTTGCGTGATGTGTGAGTTTCAAAAGACTTACATTCAGGTTCATATTGAATCTGAATGTAAGTTCTTGGGGAAAACAGTGGCTGTAGACATGCTACTAGTTGACCTTGCTGGACACTGGAAGTACGGGCGGTTTACCTTTGAAATCCTATAGAGCTGTCTTAAAAGAGTGGCTTTTACTGTAAATGAAGGCAATAATCATCATGCATCATTGTTTGACACAATGGCTAGTAAAGAAAATCAATCAATAAATATCACATTTCCCTTTTTTACTCACTGGCATAAGGAGAGAGGATTTTATTTCTTTAATCGAGTGTGGTACTTCATTTGTCCGCAAGATCCAATGACACTGAAAGAAAAAATCATCAAGTGCCCAGCAGATGTCATTTAGGCACAGTTTGTTTACACCCTCCCAATCAAGTCAAGAGCTATAATCACCCAAAATAACCAATAACCAAACACCTGGATGTGCGTGCGTAATGGGGGCTTAATGACAGTTCTGTGCAGTGTTTATCATTTTGGAGGGTCTTTGTGTGTCTGTCTGTGTGCGTGTGTGTGTGTGTGAGAGAGAGAATTATATTTCTTTATTATAAATGCGAGCAGCAGGACCAACAATTATCCCAAAAAAGTGAGTTTGTCTATTTGGGATTTTGTTTGCACAGTAATTATAATCAGTAATTATGGCAGCCCTTGCAATCATTCACCAAATGAGCGCGCATAAAAATTGATTTTATGTTTTGTTTTCCTCTGTCAGCGGTAATCATTTGTCCTCAAAAAATAAATAAATTAAATTAAATAAAAAACAAACTGCAGGTCCTGGTTGAGTTATGATGCAGTGTTTGGGAAAATAAAGCAATCATCAGGTTACACAGAAAGTACCCTTATGAAGCAGCAGGGCTGTGGTTGCCAGGTCTGCCACGGCTGTATGCATACCGCGATGACAAGGAGGAGGGAGGGGTCGGGAGACATGAGGCAAATCAAGTGAAGGGAGGGAAGCTCCAAAAAAAAAAAAAAAAGCTGCATTTCAGTCACAGGGTTTTAATGACACATGAATTCAGATGAAGGGCAGGAAGTAGAAATGGAGTTAGATTGGTTAAAACAATTGGAGCAATTTTTCCGTAGGTCAGATCCTCAGCAACTAACCTAATTTTCACTTCCTGCCCTCCATCTCCAGCCGTGTGAAAACAACCTACTGGAGGACTTGAGGACTAAGTGCACAAGTGCAGCGTGCACAGGGGGAGGATCGTTGCCCTGAAATGGACGGCGGAGATTAAAGGAGCAGCTTGCAAGCTTTCATCTCGCAGAGCACGTCCACTTCAGTTACAGTGGTAACTGACCGAGCTGGAGGCCCCCCACAAAAACTCAGATTGCTCCTGTTACGGCTTTTATTTTTATGCGTCTCTTCGCCGACGTCAATGCGCTCTCGGTTTTGCTCGTCCTGGTTATCGCTCCAGAGAGTTTCCACCCCAACCGTTGTCTGATAAGTTCGATGAGAGCAGAGCAGACTGGTTGAAACCCTTCAACTGGTTCCTATTTCTGAGCGGAGGAGCCTCGCGTGGTATGTTCAGGCGCTGCTGCAAAGTCAGAAACCTCAGTGACATTTCCTAACACAATTTCCAAACGATTGCGTTTGCGGCTGAGTGATGCGACATGTCAGAGGAAGTGTTTTCTTCTGCCGAATGACGGATGCGCCACTGTCACCGCTTTTTTTCAGAGGGTTGCTTTTTTCCCATCAGACGCTTCGGTTCGAAAATCCTCCATTAATCCGAGGCTGATATCCAACCCGGCTTCTGGACGGCCTTCCCTCAGCTCTCATTTCTGCTCGACGGTCTCAACATATATGCAAATTTACCCGCTGCTCTGAAACTTTGTCCACAACTGTAGCTCAGAAGTAGAGCGGGTTGTCCAATGACTGAAAGGTTGGTGGTTCAAATCCTGCTCCACCCTAGTCTGTCAGTGTGTCCTTGGGCAAAACACTTAACCATAAATTGCTCCCAATGGGTCTGGCAATGCCTTGCATGGCAGCAGCCACCTATGAGTGCGTGAGTACCCTGGAAGGTGCTGGAAAGCGCAATATAAGAAGTGCAATCCATTTTCTTGTGAAATCTCTGAAAATATTTTCTTTTATTTCAGCCTCCACCTCCATTCACACCTTCTCACGTCACTGTATCTCATGACCTGTTTTCATTGTAATCTTGCAAAACACGTCTTCAGATGGCCTGGAACGGCAGCTCACCAGCTTCAAGGTTGGGTAAGGGTAATAAATGTTGCATACAGTTAGACTCTACAAGGCTGTGCTGTTGGTCTTCAGTTATTTTAGGATTTAGCTGTGCTATAAAAATCCTTTAACCGCACACAAAATAGCTAAAACTAAAGCAAACACTAGAGAACAGACAGGGAATGTCACAGATTGACAGTTTTGCTGCGTTTCGGGCAGCATCTTCCTGACAAGGAATTTTCCCTACTTTTGTTGCTTCCTCTTTGGCAACTGCGCTAGTGTGTGCATTCGTGCATATGTGTGCTTGTGCGTTGCATGTGCGTGTGCGTGCGTGTGCGTGTGCGTGTGTGCGTCCACGTGGTGAGTGATAGCGAGGCAGCTCCCTTCCTCAGAGAACCAAAGAGCTCGGGCCAGTGTGTCCGATGCTTCACTGATCCGGGTCGAAGATTTTATTTCCACATCTCCTCAGTGGGTCTCTCCCAGTCCGTCCGTCTGTCCGCCCGCCCGCCTGTCCCATCTGTCAGGTCAAGCCAACCCTACACGCCATCCTGCACCTGAGCTGGCATCAGAGCCTCTGCACACTGCATTATTCTGCATATTTTTGGCCTTTCGTTTGTGGAAAAAGAAGAAAGAAAAAAATCAGGAAATTTACATAAGTTGTAGCTTTGATTTCTTTTTATCTGTTAATCAGACAGCCAGCCTACCATAATGCTGCTGCTTCTTCTGCTGCTGCAGTAGCTGCAGCTTCCTCCTCCCCCATCTCTAATGGAGGCGGAAACAGTCGACTGTAGCTACAGGAGGCCCCGAGCTAAGCTCTAGGCACCAGTCAGGGCTGGGGGGGAATTTCAGCAAACGAGGATACCCGGAATAGCTTCCTTCAAGTAGCAGCTGTCCACAAAACAACTTCGGAGAGCAGGCAGTCGTCAGCAAAAAGCGATCACAATGCGGCAATAATTGAAGAAAACTCCAGCTTTGACCTAGTCATCGGCATTTTTATTATTTTTTCTTGCTCATCTTCTCTTGGCGCAAGACACTGTGGATGTACGCTTCCAGGGCCCTGTGTGAGTCACAACTTAATCTGCTCTGTCCTTTCAATGCTTTTTTTTGTGAGAGAGAGAACCCCCCTGAAAAAAATCTGAAATCTTTGGCGCATGTTTCATCCACTTAGAGAGCAGACGCGGGGATGATGACGTATTGTTCCAGCTTTTGTGTGATATATATCAGAGACTCGACTCACAAGTGCAGTTCCCACCTCTGAGCCATTTACCTTCCCAGCGAGATGGCTTATCAATGGGCGGCAGTGACGGAGAGGTTATTGTTTGACGGCCCACAAGTCATTTATTGCCGTTATTTATGTTTTCACAGAGGAGCCTTTGTTAGGGGATCTGCTGTTCCGCCGTGTTCTTTTTTTTTTTTGTCTTCGCCGCCGAGATGAGATGTTCCTTTTGTCCAGGGCCTTTACTTTTCTTCTGTCTAATCAAATCTTTTGTTTTCTCAAAGGTCTAGGAAATTTTCAGCTTTTAGCCAAGGACAGAGGTCCACACGGGAGTTTGAAAATAAAGTTGTTGTTTTTGTTTTGTTTTTTTAACAAAAGCAATCATCTACAAGGACAATCAGGTCAGCGCAATATATTAACTTTATTTTATCTGCGTGTGGATTTGTGGGATTTGTGACATTTCGTCACCAACAATAAATGACAGACAAACCAGCTCCAGCTCGGTGCAGCTGAGAATGTCTTTGCATCTTTGACAATCTAACAGAAGCTTTCATTGGACCAGTCTGTGCCGTCGACTGGCAAAAACGCTCTATTCCGGCTTCCCTGGTGCTTTTTTATTGAACCTTTGAGAAGTTCATCAGCGACAACAAGTACAACAGGCAGTAGAGTAGTAGAGTACAGCACAGGGTGGACCGTCCTCGACCTACTAGCTTGACATGGACTGAAAAAAAATGGAGAATCTTTAATATTTTGCTTAGAAAAATCCAAATGCAGGATTGTGTTTTTTTTTCGAGGGCCTACAGTCATGTGCGTCAGTGCACGACTTGCTCACATGCATGAATCCATCTGCATCCCACCGCGTTGGGGGAGTGTGGGGACATGGGGGGCTGTTTTGCGCTCTGTTATTTATAGTGCGTCACTGTTTTTATTATTTATTTATTTTAGCAGCCAGCTTTTATGCTGCTGTAAAAAAACCCACGGGACACTTCAAGTGTTGCACGTCTGACGGTTTAGCAGCTGAGGGTCGGATTGAATTTTTGGCCTCCCCTCTACCTCTTTTTTTTTTTTTTTTATCTCCCGCCATCTCCTCCCACTTTATTAACCCAGGTTCACCCCTCTCTCGCCCCCCCGTCCGGCCGTCCCGCTCCTGTTTGACCTTTCCCTCTCCGCCCCCTCTGTCCCCGGGGCTGCTGCGGCCGCCGAGAGGCGTCCTTATCTCTGATGACAGCGAGCTTGTTGTCAGCCAGGCCACCACTTTGCCCCCCAGCTGGCGGGCCTCCCCAGAGGGACGGGGGCGGGGCCGGGGCCAGGGACGGGGACGGGGACGGGAGAGCGAGGAACGTGTCACCGATGGCGCAGAGAGATGAGGACGACGACAAAAGATCTTAAACGAACATCAAATTTCGGATCAGGCAAGACAATTTGAAAACTGGCACAGGAAGAATGAAGTATTTTTGGTGCCACGAGAGAACAGAGCGGCTCCCTGAACTTCCTCGGTGGCCGACGAGGATGTAACGAGACCGTCCGTCACTGTTTTGTGTGCAACGGTGATAAGCAATGAAGCAATTCAAGAAGGTTCCCCTCATGGGTTTTTATTCTGTAGTTGGTTTTCCTGTTAAAAAAAAATATATTTCTAAAGTTTTCAGCATGTTGCAAGCGGTGTTTGTTCGAAATGTGTTGATGATTGATTCAGTGTCAGGAGGGGGAGGGCATTACGGTTCAGAGGGGAGGAGCTTCCGGTTCTGAGGGGATGGGAGTGCGGGGGGGCAGAAGAGGAGAATGCTGTGCGGCCTGACCAGTGAACAAGGAGCAGGCGGAACAGCACACACAGAGGGCGCCGCAAGTTCAGCCAGTTTTTCCCCCAAGTCCAATAAAGAAGCTGATGGTCCATGGTCCTGGATTTTGATATCTCCACCGTCTCCCTCCACCGGCTGCCCGTCATGTCAGACGATGCAGCTGATATTGTCATTTTCCCAAAGGTTCAGGAGGAACAGCGGTGGGGGAGTGGGGGGGTGTCTGTAAATCCCCACCGGCTAATAATCAAAACATTTCGAGGGCACACAGGGGCGATGCAAGTTTCAATTTCACACTCTGCGCTCCTTCCTCTCCCGCCAGTTTGCTCTGCGTCCCCCTTTTTTTTTTTTTTTTACTCACTCCCCCTGTAATCCTCCGAGGCGGCGCTGACAGCGGAGGTATGATGGAGGAGGGTCTGCTGGAGCGGGGAGGGAAATGATCTGCTAATGGTACACTCGCTCCCGCGGGACACCTGCTTACACTCCGCAGCCCTGCTGCACACTCAGTCAGCCGCCGGGGGGGGGGGGGGGGGTAGAGGAGAGGGGGAGAGGGGGCGGTGATGGGAGGCGCGGCTCCTTTCAATCAGCCTGCCGCCACCGCACTCTCATCTCCCCACGCCGCCGCCCCTCCCCCTCCCCTTCCTCCTCCCCCTCTGATTCACACTTTCTCTATTTTCCCAAAGTCCCGCCCCCTCCATAGAAAGTCACCACCGTTGTAACATCGACTTTTCTTTCTTTATTTTCTCCTTCTCTGGCTGTATGGCAGAGTGGTGTTTTTTCCCCCTGTGTGGCCATTAAAGTACTTTGCGGTCTCAAAATGCCTGTAAAACGACCTTTGACCTGACACACAGTCCAGAATAGATTTTTTAAGTCGTTGACTTTTGAACTTTCTAAAATAAATGACAAAGACCAAAAAATCCCCCAAAGTTTTTTTTTCTTCTTTTTTTTCCCCACTTGCAGTGTATCAGCTCGTTCTGATTGGCTGACGCGCCCTGGTGCATCACATGATGTTACAGATGCACGATGGGAAGTGACGCTACCGCTGCGTGCTCTCTGGGACGCATCATGCGGAAGCAACCCGAAAGACAAAACACTTCCATCGTACGCGCGAGCTGAGCGACTCCACTTGAAGTGACAGGGCCGCCATCTTGGATCTGGAAGGGTGGGTGGGGTGGGGTGGGGCGGAGGACCGTCTGGCTCGCTCACGGCACCCTCGGCGGCGGCGGAAACTCTCGCGGCAATTAATACTCGCTCTTCGCCGGGAGCTTCGCTGGCCAATTTCCCCGCTGCCTCCCCGACGGATAATAAACAATCAGCAGAATTTTATGTCCCGGTAAAACTTAATGACGCTCCATTTGGGCTCCCTGCTCTCATATTGCCCAACGCTCGAGCCTCGGCCTCACTTTTTTTCTGCTGCGCGTTGGAGTTTTTTTTTTTCCCCTCTCTGTCTCTCTCTCTCTCTCTCCCTCCCTCTCTCTCCTTCTTCTCCACGAGGCCAATCCTCGTTCGCTGAGATTTTTTTTTTTCCTTCCCGTTGCGCCGCTTTAGTAGGCCGCGAGCAAACGAGATCGCTACCTCATTCCCGTGAACTCCCCAAGCTGTAGCAGCCCGTGCGTGTGCACACGTAGCACGTGCACGGGCGTGGAAGATATTAGCATAAGCCATCTGTGTGCGGCCCAGTAGCTTTTCTTTTCCTCCCCGCCTCCCGTCCCCCGCCCGCCCCTCCCTCAGAGATTATCTCATATTTATCTGTGTAATCGTGAAATTGAATCTATTAAAGCAATATGCGGCAACGGGCGAAACTCTAATCAGACGGCGTCATGGTGCAAAAGCGGGGGGGGAAAAAAAATTAACTGCCACGAGACGGATCGGACGCCGCGCCTCCCGTGAAATCAGCTGGAATTACATCTGTCCATCTGCGTGTGTGTGTGTGTGTGTGTGTTCAGGTTTCCCAGCGCCCCCCAGCATCACTGGGCCACCCGCAGAGGGACCATGACCCTGGAAAGGAGGAGGGTCGAGAGCGAAGAGAAGAGCAGGGAGGGGGAGACGCCTCCTGGGTCGGCCACCATCTGGAGAAAGATGATGATGTGCCAGGAATAGCGTGGAAAGAGAGGAGAGGGGTGGAGGGGTGTGTGTGTGTGGGGGGGGTCAAAATAAAAGAGAAGCACCACAATGAGTGTCTCAGTGGCGGGGGGGTGGAGGAGGGCATCAGCTGATTTCATCAACTCTCTTGGCCTCACAAGCGGCGTTTAGGCTTCGTTGCCAAGGTTGAGGCTCACAACCCCCTGCACCTCCCGCACGCCCCCACCATCACCCGTGATGTGTGTGAAGTGTGATGTGTGTGTGAAATGGCCAAAACCAATCTAGCTCACTACCGAGGAGGAGAATCTCACCGTCTGTCTCCTTGCTCCTTGTCCCATTTCCAATCACGGCGCCCCTAACGCCACACACACACACACACACACACACACACACACTCACTCGGAGCGGCGTTCGAAGAAGTTTTGAGGATTGTGACGGAATTCTGTTTAACGTGTGAGCTGCTGAGTGGTGCCGTTCGGTTCAACTTTACTCTCTGTAAGCGGAAGTCTTAGGCAGGCTGCTGATGAAGAAAATGAGTTCACAATCGCAAACGCATTGAGTTCCACCTTGGCACACACACACACACACACACACACACACACAACAAGCACTTTGAATGAAGAACCTCTCCTTTCATTCTTGCTCATACCCTCTCTGTGTATTTCTGTAAAACCCAAACAAACATTTTTAGGTTCTCTACTGTGAGACCATCTGAGCTTCCTGCCTCCACCGCCCAATTACCTTCGTCTGCGGCTGCAGCAGCGAATGGCCTTTTGCTCCTGTTTGGAGAGGCAACCTAATCAAAACATAATTGGCGGTCACTGATGTGAAGCCTGTAATTACTGCGGTGGAGGTTGCCCCCCCCCGAGTTGCGCCGAGTTTGGAAAACCTGCAAATCACCAGCGTTTGTCACAGCGATTTGGTTTTGTCTGGAGGAGGAAATGATTTCAGAGTTGAGGCGGATGAGGAGTTCAAGTGCTCTTGCTCGTCCTGCGTTTGTGTCCGAAGTGCAGCTTCCGGTTTGACTTCAGCGCCGTAAACTGGAGCGAGTTTCCTGCGAACGAGGGGCTTAACAAGAACGACAGCTTTCCTAAGAATGCCGGACCAAAAGAGCAAATGAAGCCTGCCGAGGGCACGCAGGGTTGCTCGCCGTTTTCGTCGCGCTAATTGCTCTTGTGGATCACGATGGAGGCGGCGCCCAACACGCACATGGCAGCTTTATAGCTTTGCAAACTACTGCCTGTTTAAAAACGCTGGGAATCTCAACAACACCTCGCGGAGGAGAAAAGAGGAATAATGGACCAGAGAGCCGCGCGAGCTGGTGAACGCGATACATGCCGAGTGTATTTATTATTGCATTCTTTTTTAAAGCCGACATCAAAAATATCCGATCTCCGTCTCTTCTTCCGTTCAAACGTGTGCTTCCAGACGAAGCGCTTTAATACGGCGTCGGCGTGCTGAGAAAATGGATCACAGCGCGTCGCAATAACATCGGCGAGTGATGAAGCTGTTTTATAAACATGAAGAGTGCGCGCTGGCGGTGCGACACCTCACTCCCCCACACCCCCATCCCCCCACCCTCCCGGCTCCCGTGACCGAATATTTTTATTGCGACTTCCTTGGCGGCCTACTGAATGACCCCCCCGCCCCCCTGAACCGCCCCGTCGGCGAGAAGGAACTGATTCATTTATTACAGTGTATTAAATATAAATTGCCTCAGAGTGCTTCTGCTTTGTGAAGCAATAATTTAGATATCTGCGTCTGCGTGAGCACGTCTGCCAACCGCTTCTCCTTCTTTTCTTTTTTTTTTTCGTCTAGAATCCTTACGCCTTCGGTGGGAGCGGCGCGTCATTTGCTATTCATACAGACAAAAGGAATGTGTTTGTCGTCTGGACTTGACCCCTTTTTAACCAGCCCTCTCGTATATCTGTCTTATTTTTTCCCCCTGACTTGCAGGATGAATCTGTAAGATGTAGTACAGGTTCAATCAAGCTGTGCATTGTTGCGAAATCTCCACTTCAGACAACTTGCAACCTTCGAGGATCAAGCCTGACCGTAAGCGCCAGAACTTCTTTCTTGTGTTGTGCGACGTCTGAACAAATGGTTTTGAAACTCAAGTGTCCTTTCACCGACTTGTGAGTCACGATTTCTCGCCACTATTGATGCAGCTCGCCCTCTCGTCGGCCTAGGGCGAGCTGGAGACGAGACTGGACAACTTTGTCGCTACTGCGCGACTGCTGTGCTAACTGCATTTTGTTCAGCTATACCAAGCTAACGGCTTTATAGCCCCATTCTTAAAACAGCAGCTCTGTTTCCTATTTCGACTCGCCTACCCCCTCACTGCGAACCAACAAATCACTCAGAGTATCACTCAAAGTAACCCTGCCTCACTCACAAAATGAACAAATCACTCAGCCACTCTGGAAGTTAGTGGACTGGATTTGTAGATCTGCTGTTTTTACCAAATTCCCTTTGGTGAGGGAGAAGAAAAAAAAAATCCTGTCTATGCTTTGAACCCCGACTGTTTGTTCCATCAGGGTCCCGCTTAAGTAATTAATTTAGTGCCGGCGTTGGTTGCGACGCCGTGAGCATTGATTGATGTTCACACCTAAACGGTGCCATTAATGGATCAATAGCGAGTGGCAGAGCGGCGTGGCCCTCCGTCTTCCTCCGCCGGACGTAAATAAAAGTGGATGAGCGCGCCTGCACATGGAGAGGCGCACGAACCGAGCCGGATCCTCACCCGCTTTCAAACGCTAATGCAACTGAGTGATGGCTTCAGAGGCGGAGGGACGGGGGGCCCCCGCCGAAATGAAGACAAAGCAACGCGAGATGCTAATTTAGCGGCATCGCGAAAAGAAAAATGCGACGCGTCCGCGTCTGCAGTCATTACTGCGGCGGGTTCAAAATTGACCTTCACGTAATGGGAGTTAACGTTTAGCCTAATCGCCCGGATTTATTTCTTCCCGGGTCGCAGCGTTCGTGCACGTCAGCAGAGCTCATCTGCTCGGAGAGATTTTTTTTTTCTTTTAATACAAAGAACGTCAAAGAACAGGGCGGCTGCAATCATTTTTCAGCCCTCCGTCAGAGATCAAAATCATTCAACGCTGTCGAGGCAGGGGGCCTGAAAATGAATAAGAATTCTAATACTGCTAAGAAAAAAAACAAAAAAACTAAAAACGCTGGGATAAATACGGAAATAAGAGAGAGCGCCCTAATTGATGGCCGAGCGGCAGAAGCGCTGTGAGTCATATCATGCCGTTGTGTTTCGCAGCCCGCGTTGTGTAAATGCTTCCTTCTGACCAGGCAGGTATGACAGATTCGAGGCAGGCGGGAGGCTGATTGCTGCTGCGTCCCCTCCCCCGCTTCTCCCCGGAGGAGGAATCACGGTGGTGGAGGGGGAGCCTCGGGCCGCCTGATCACCGGTGACCAATGTGCGTCAGGGTGCAAGAGGACAACGCGTGTTCCTCCGCCACCGCCCAGCTGGAAAACAGGTGGGAAGCGCCCTTTAAATCCACAGACTCATTTGGTTTGCCAGCAAAGTAATTTTGAAGAATAACTCCCGTTTTTCGACTGCTGGCATACACTCTGTAAACCATGTGTGTGTGCGTGTGTGTGTGTTCCTTGGAACATTTCCATAAACTACAGTAGGCAGCTGCTGCTGGGTGGAATCATCTCTGTACCGCAGAGCAGCCAAACTGGCCACAGTCCAACAGAGAGGGATTTGGTGGATTTAAACTCTGTGAAGGTGAGGCATTCAAGCGCACACGCGTCTGTGCACGTGCACACGCACACACACACACACATGTGCGCGCATTTCTCAGACACACGGTTAGCAAAAAAAAAAAAAAAAAAATCCATCTAACTCCAAAGTGAAAAGTGGGGAAAGAAAAGAGCAGGTGAAGGAAGAGGGTTTTTGCTTCTATCCTCTTGCCTCCTTTAAAGTGCTCTATCTCAGTGAGGCACATTTGTTTTATTAATTTAACGTCACGTCAGTAGGAGTCTGTCAGGCGGCGGACCCGTTTTCCCGCTGAACTCCTATTTTTTTTTTTGTTACGTGCTAAGGAGAAAGAGAACAAAGCGTAACTGTGTAATAACAAAGTAGACAGAGGGGAAAAGGAGAGAGCCAAGAAGAAGGAGAAGAGGGGCCACCGGGGGATAAAACTTGCTTCCCTGCGAAGATTAAATTGCCCTTTAGATAAAAGTAAACCTGGGACAGGCTGTGTAGAGAAGTGAAAATTTAGAAAAGAAAAAAAAAAGATTTCCTTCTAATGTGATTCCCCTCACCATTACTTTATCAAAGGAGAAGTAAAATGAAAATGTTTTGTTGTCCTCTGAAAGTCAAATAAGGGTGCATCTTTATCTAATTGAAAGTTTTAAAGAAACACCTAACTTTCCTCCATGGACATGGCTTCAGAATCGTTTTCGGGTTTAGTTCACTGACATGTAACAAAAAGATTAGCACCCTTTTTTATTAACACAGCACCCCCAATTGGCCTGGAGTGGGACTACAGAAATGTGTTTGCCTGCCCGGCACCTCAGTCCTAACAAACGCCCAGGGACTAGCGAACCGCAGCCAGCCAAGAGGTGCCGCTGTGCTGTGAAGGTGAAGTTGTCATGATGAGGGTGTGCTGGGCAGGCAACCAAAGGTTATCTAGTCCAACTCCATTTAATATCTCCACTGTTCTGAGCAGAGAAGTACTATTTTAAATGTATGATTTAAATTAATATAATGCAGTCTTATATAACGAAGCACATACTTGCGCTCATTTTCTTTCAGAAATGTGCATATTTCCTGTTGGCTGAGACCCCAAACTGAAAGGTTTATGAAGTAGTGAAAGAATTTCAAGCAAAACTACATGTTACTGCAGATTGAGTGTGTGGGAGATTGCAGCGTTTCAAGTGTAAACGCTGCCGCAAGAAAATATGCTAAAACGTTGTCCATTTCCCAGATACTCGGTAAATTATGGCCCCGGCCCTCTGCTGCACCCCTGGACGTGGTGAAATTGCCGGAGGAGGGTTTTTCAGAACACCAAGGTCACTGCAGCTTGAACCTTGATCGCTTGAGCCCCCCCGGGCGCTTGTGTAAACAGCATATGAGCTCCTCATTCGGCCAAAAGCATGTCCTGTGATGTTAGCGTGACCGCTACCTTCAAGACAACCTTTGTGTCCTTTTTAGTAGAGATGAGTGTTCCAGGGGAAGGAGAATCATGTTTTATGAACGGAAATATGTCGACGGAGAAGAGAGGGGCCTGAGTGTCACCGATTCTCCCAGTGCCCTCTGTTGCTCTTTTATGAGCACTTTCAAACACAACTGTTAAGTTATCAAAAAATATTATATATTAGTCTAAAAAATAAATATAAAAAAGTCAAAAAAAATAATCTATTTACCTGCTGACCCAAAGAAATAAAGAAAGAGAAAAAAAAGAAAGAACATTCAAACTAACCAGACAGGCTAATCTGAATGTTTCTCATGTTCCTTTACTTGCAAGTGCAGCAGCGTTGTTAGCTAATTTCTCACTCGTGCTATACAGTAAGTGATTGTGCTGCCATGGTTCAATTTGTACAAAGATATCCATCGCCCACTACTTGTATTCAAAACAAACAGCACTAATGCACGATGACAATATGAAGCAACGTCGTCTGAATTATTCATGCTGCTTTTTTATTTTCTTTTTTTTCAAACGCGTTGAGCCGCTGCAATTACCGCGGACGGACCATTAAACCAGCTTCCTGCGTTTGACCTCCTCGGAGGTGATGCGCTCAGCCTCTCTCCTCCTGGACTGTGTGTGTGCGTGTGTGACCTCCCCAGTCATCGCGTAGCCATAATTTTTCATCAGCCCTACTCTCATCAGGTTGCCGCTTTCCCGCTAGATCCTGTTGATTGCCCTCGTCCTCCTGCTTCGTCAGCCTGTTGGAGGTCTGACCTCATCAGACTCTGCATACGGCCGACGCCCACATTTCCACTCATGGCCGCAAATAATGTTTCTCTGGTGTTTTTTATTGTGTGCTGACCCTTGGATGGGATCAAAGTTAACAAAAAATAAATGTATTTTTATTGATTGTAAAATGTTAAGTTACAATAATTCAAAGGCCCAGTTTGTACATTTTGACAGCAACAACAACAACAACAGCAACCATGAAATGATATGATAATAATAATCGAGAGTGGCACTTCTAAAAACAGGGATTAACATTTTTGCATTTCACTGTTTTGCCATTAGGTGCTGCTAAACCGAACACACTAGGCCTTTAAGCCCTGCGAAACACATATCTTTTAAAAACTCAAAAATGCGAAATGGCCACCCTCTAGGACAACAGCAGGTTGCTGTATCTGCCCGTTTGTTGTTTTCCTGCTCTGTTGCCGCTGAGCCCCACAGGTTATTGTTTGATGTCGAAATTGGCATGGTGGCGCAGAGGTGGGAACTAGTAAATTAGTTTTGTGGTCTGAGGAGCCACCTGATTTCGGCAAGGCCCTTAACTTTGCTCCGCAGTCTTGACACGGCTCAGTGTTTTTAATATCAGCAAGTGATTAGAGGGGACGACCCTCTATACCCTGGATCGAACGCAGCTTTCCACCTGGCCTCAGCCTGGATTATTCTCTCGGAACATTTTGCTCAAACTGGTTTTCTCCAAAAAAAACACAGAATTGGCAGAAAACTCCACAGACGAAAGCAGGTGACCTGAACCTCGACAAGGTCACCTTGTGTTACCTTCCTACCTCCGCACGACTTCAGGGAGCGCACCCCCCAACACCACCACCACCACCATCATTCGTCTGCTCCCCGCAGTGCCGCTGAGAATAAACAGAGCTAACTAATAGATGAGAGTGCATCCCTAATGGATCTCATCAAAAAAAATAGCGAGTCATAGCAAATCTTACCAGTCTCGGTTGTGATAAACAAAAATGAAAAAGACTTTCCGAGGAATAAAAGTCAAGGGAGCGAAGAGCGATGAGAGCAATGATATGAAATAAAAACTAAGAAAATCCATCAGCGCCGAGCGATGGTGATGACTCCGTCTGTGTGTGTGTGAGGCTGATGTATTCCGATGACTAAGCTACTAATTTCTCTTGCAGCGATGCTTTTCCTTGAAACGCAACTCCTCGTTTTTCTCTCTCACGATCCTTTAGCATAATTTAAAAAAAAAAAAAAACGGTTGAGCCACAATGTGGCAATAAGGGCTGTAAACACGGTGATTATTGTTACAAGAACGACGCGAGCAAAGACAATCTACATTTTATCCTGATGTAGACATTTAATTGGAGGTTGTTGAAAGTATTGTAACTGCCACATTGGAAATACGGCCAGCGGTGCCAGTTTCCCATTTCAGCAGTTCCTTTCCTTTTCTTCACGCCGATGGCTACAGCCTCTGTCTCCTCAGAGAATGATGATTGGTTATGCCGCACCATGTCTAGCTGAAAATGTCTCAAAGGGGAAACCGAAAATGGATCTGTAGCACAAGTTTGCCTTACCTTTCATAAGCAGCCCATGGCTTCCCCCTCTTTCTCATCAAAGAGCTGCTCATTCGTGCGGTCGTATTCCAACTGTGGTTTGGACGAACAGACCAACCAAAGAGCTCCAAACCATGACAGAGGCTGAAACCGATATGTTGCTCCATACTTTGCAGTCAGCATAAATACTCGTAAAGCATTTTAACTAAACTGAAACTTTAGGCACTAAAATGTATTTCTTGTCCTGGGCCCCATTTGCGCCATCTCATGGAATTATCCATGCATAGCAATTTAGCCCTCTGTTTGCAGCCTCCCTAAAAAAATAAAAAAATAAATCTCAGTTTTGTGGGACTTGTTAGAGTTCTTGTTTGATTGAAGTATGTTTTTGAGGGGAGAAAAAACAACAACAACAACATGGACTTTGAAATAACACCCGACGTGGAGTGATGCTAATCTGTTTGGTGATGATGTCACATTTGTTGAACTCTAAATAGTGGTACAAGGAAAAGAGGCAAAAAAAAAATCTCACTTCTGCGGGGGTTCATTGACAGGCAAGAGACGCGTTGTTGCGAGAAAACATCGGTTTGCTTCGGTTTATTGAGGACCCCCACCCTCCCTCCGCCCCACTTCAATTCCAACATTTATGAGGGCAGAGACTTGGCAGGCAACAAACACGGCCGACAGTCGCCCAGATTCCCTCCCAGGAAAGTATTTAAGTGGAGCACAGCCAGGTTTCCATTCCTCAATATCAGCTTTGTGACTAAGCTCCGGTCTTGCTAATTCAGAGCCGGCGATTAATGGCTGTTTGCTAATTAACACCCATCTGGGCAACACAATTAAAAATAACTTCAAAGAAAAACGTAAGCTCTGAAATTACCAGGCGGAGGCTGCAACAGAAATAAAACCCTCCCGTAGACTCGCGCACGCTCCTCCCCGATTGCAATTCTGGGCCTCCATCACGGCAGCCGTTAGCATTTCGGGCTCGCTCCAGCAGCAGCAGCGGCCACGTTGATAATCTTTGCTATTCAGGTATTTGTCTGTTTTAACAACCTTCTGTGGCGTTCAATCTAACGACTAACTTTAATGAACGCTCCACCTCATTGGGATTCGTCTCCCAAGGAAGTGACCCAGGAGTTATTGTTGGGACTATGATAAACAAGCCTTTGCTGCCTCTCCTGCAAAGCGTCTGTCCTGACCACTGCTTGATTGCTTCGCGGGCACCGCTTAATTGCCAATTAGGTGGAGAGAGCAGAGCAGCAATCACAATGGGAGGAGTGTGTTTGTGTATGCATAGCAGGCGGCGCTTGAAGCGGCGCTCAACACGCGTGGTTCTGCATTCAGCAGTCCGCACCGTCTCTTGCCTTCCCGGCTCATCAATGCAAATTCATCTTTTATAAGAAAATGTAATGAACAAAAGAAAGTCATGCCTGGCTTAGGGAAAAGCACACAATCGATAGGGATTTTCTTTTCCGCCCTAAAGACTCTTTACTTGCAAATTAACTCTGTGTATTATTCAGTATTTGCTGCAAGTTTATGGCAATAACACCAAGAAATGCCTCAGCCTTTTGGTGAATACCAAGAAACTGCATTAGCATAAATTACACAAAGTTAGTGGTGCAAACTTCTCTCTTCCGCTGGATCCTGCAGTTAGAATCCAAATCTAAAGGCCAAATATGTGAGATTTAGCAACATCTACTGATGATATTGCAAACAGTGTTTAGTTTCCCACTTGATGCTAACATCTCCCTTATAGCAGCTGTGATGTCATTTTTCAATTTGGCCTCTTGCTAAGCGGTATGAATTAACACATTTTTACTTATTACACAATTATGTGCAGTATGTACGGACCAGGACAGGACTGATGTGCATACAGTACCACTATTCTACCATTGAATCACATTTTTTTTTTTGTTCGCTATTTGCGATCTGATCAGCTAGCAATACTAAGCTCAGGTTTATCTTATCAACCTGGACTTGAAGCACGCTGCCAGAAGAGATGAGGAGGTGCTGTATGGGCTGAGTGGAGTGCTCACTGGATTGGTGGCTAGATTAGGGGTGACTCTGACACTGACAATGTGCTGCCTCAGAAATTTCAATTAGCCACGTCTTGCTGTTTTGTCAAGTCAACTCAGCATCCTTAACGTTTAGCTCAACACCAGCCCTTGTTTCTTTTATTTTCCCAATGGGTATGATTGTGCCAATGTTATGGCAGTAGTGCCGCCTTAATGGTAACCTTGTTGTAGGTTACCATGGAGAGATACCACTGTGTAATAACACCATTTGCACTTTACATCACATTATCCACACTTTATACCCTACAATCTCTTTTGCACAACTAGGCTTAATTGCTGTTATCAGCACTAATGGCAATTCAGTGTTCCTTGGCAACTGGGTTGGAACTTTATTGTCCTTCCATTGATTGGTGTCGTATATCAATGAAATGGTTGAAATGTTTGTTTGTTTTTTTGTTTTTTGTTTTTGCAATTACGTGGACATCTGCATCTCCACGTAAATTCATCAAATATTCAGTGGAACAGTTTGTAGGTTTACTCTCAAATCACACAGGCCTATAGTACATTAAACAACATCGCAGTCAAGCTGTAATTGTCTATAGTTAACCCAGAAACCATATATGCGAATTGCACAGGTGAGCGTAAGATTGCAGACGGCAAAAACGTGGTAAGATTTTAAAAGGGAACATTTGCCTTCATTATTCGCTTTGGAAGATGAACGACATGAAGTAAACTCCTGAGGTTCTTTGATATCTCCAGGACATTGCCAGTTTGGCAGCAATTAGGGGCACGGATAGTTTTTAAAGTGTGTGGTGCCAAGTATTAGTTTGATTTTCTGACACTTTCACTGCCTCAACAATGCAAAACTGTCACAAGGCATTCATATCTGAAATTTATTTTATGCTAAGCCATCAACTTTGGTTATGCTGCCGGCCAAAAACCTGGTCAAAGACTTTCTGTTGTCAGTGCCTTTTATATGTTGTGCCTTTTAAGTTGTGTAATGAATCTTTGACTCTGTTTCTGCTTGATGTAAGCAGCAAACAAACCATGTCCCAATGACGTGAACGGGATCTTTCCCCACACGAGTGCAATGACAAAATATTGCTCAGATTTGTTGGTTTGATTGGACTTGACACACTGTGCTGACATTTGGCAAGGACAATTGATTATTCAATAACTCCTGTCAGGCAGTGATAAATCACACCAAAGGTGCACTGTCTGCAGCTTTTGCACGTTTGCAGTTGCTGCGCGCGGTACAAATTGGTGGTGGTAGTTTACAACTGCAGCAATCTGAGATTAAGGGATTATCCTCCGTTCACTGCGCTGCTATTGATGTCCCGCATGTTGCTGTCACTGACTTTTCCCAATAGTTCCCCGACTAATCAAATAAAATCTTTATCTAAATCTATCACCACTTATCCTGCACTGTCTGGGGCACTGGGACCTTATATTAGGGTGTTGGCAGGACTCCACCCTGGACAAGTCACCAGTTTATCGCAGGGTCACACCCACGACCAATTTAGAATTGCCTCTTAGTCTGACATGCATGTCATTTGAGTTTTATAGCAGCGTATGTGTATGTATTGCGAATGAAGTCAGGAATGAGACAGAACATCCTGATTTACTCATTTTGATTAGCCCAGTTTGAAAATAAAAAAACAAAAAACTCAGTTTTGTAATCATCCCCTTGTGATGTCACAAAGGAGGCTCCCATGTTAGGAACAATCTACAACATGGAATTTTATATTTTAGTTTTGGCAGATTATTGGCAGATTATTACCTTGATTGTAAAAGACAGCAATGAAGGCAAATTAATGTATTTAGATGTTTTGCCACCGCCGAACTGTTAAAGTAATGAGCCTGGAATTATTTACTTTGGCACAGCTTCCTTTTGACTTCATGAATTGGCTCTTTTTTGTTTGTATTACATTTGACTCATCTAGTTGTCAATGCTGTACTTGTCACTTTGTTTCCCCTCTTCAACCAAATCTCCTTTCTTTCTTTCTTTCTTTCTTTCTTTCTGTCGTTTTTCATTAATTGTTTTAGCTCCAAATGCTTAAGTTCACACACACTGCAAATTAATTCTAGCGTTCTCTCACAAATAGCCCCCAACGTGCCGTCATTAGGCATTCTTTGAAATGTAAACATCTTTTTAAATGAAATGCTTTGGAGCGCCAGCGGATACAGCTCTGATATACATCAGGGTCTTTCATGGTATGCATTTGAGTTTTTGAAAAGATGATTCAAAAACACAAAACACTGTCTGTGATTGTGTGATTTATGTGGTGAAAGAGGTTGGGAAGTCAGAGAAACTAGCTGTTAATACATGGAGAAGATATTTAGTTTCAAATATTTGATTATTGTAATTTTTTATTATAATTTCATTGCTGAACAGCTGCAACAGCTGGATCATTTCACGAAGAACATCCTGGTGTTATCTCATGTATTCTTTCCTCCATTCAAAATGATGTGTGTGCGTTCTGTCTGTAGATAGTCTCTGGTATTGTACATGTGACTTAACGGATCACAAGAATGCATACCTGCAATGACCCAATAACAAAAGATCTCCTTGTATCCTGTACAGCAATCAAAAGTAGCATGCAGCTCTTTTCCTCTGGTGTTTTAGCGCAGCGCTATTCAGAACTATAAAATATGATTCAAAGACTAGCTGGGGCTGATTGCTGGGACAATGATCATTTTTTTCAGGTTTCATGTTATTGGCCCCATTTTACCGATAAACCAACTTGACACAAATGGACACAGCAGCTGTAAATGCACACTTTTTTTTCCCCTTTTTTTGGGGAGAGGGGGGTGTGAGTATGTCTTTTTTTTTCTGTCCGTCTCTCCATAACACATCCAGAATTCTAGTCATTCTATTTTATGCCCTCATCCCTGCGAAAAAAAAAAAAAAAAAAAAAAAAAAGGAAGCGTCTAAATGTGCATTTCAAAGGCTTCGGCATTATAAAAGGAAGCATCAGTCTCAGATGAAAGCTGCACTGTTGATTCAAACATCCGGCAGCATCCGTCTAACACCCGCCTCCCCCACCACCACCACCACTTCCACGGCCCCACCCTTCCGAGCACTTCTCCGATGATGACATATGTTCTAATCATTGGGTCACGTCTCTCACCGACATCAAAAGTCCCATGTCGAGATGCAAAAAAAAAAGGAAAAGAAAACTCAGATGCAGAGCGCAGAGGAGGGAGAAACCGACTTCCTGGATCGGTCGTGTCAAGGCGGGAAGGGAAGCGTTTGACACTTCCTCCTTCTACAGGTTTGAAGCCCCGGTTGAAATGTGCCAAGGACTGGGAGGCAGCTCTCTGCTTCTGATGAGGGGACCAACTGTGGGGAATTAACACGGTGCAGGAACTGAGTCATACATATATACATCCATACATATATACATATATATACACACACACACATGCATAGATGTAGAAATGTAGATATGGGAAGTCATGTGGGAGCGGAGGCGGGGCTTCAGGACCCCAGGTCCCATGGAGAACATAAAACATTCTTTCTTGATATTAATAGATTTGCGAGCACTGAGTAGGCTGACCCAGTTTGGGTTCCCTGGATGGGCTTTTGTAAGCAAGGCGCAGTCCTGCTGAGTTTGTGCTTTTCAATGGCCGGACAGACAGTCGAGGCTTGCACAGGATTCTCTCTATGTTGACAAAAACCCAGGTTTCCCCTTTTACCCCCCAGGTTTCGCAGAAGTTCTGCGTAAAATTTGTCATTTTACATATAGTTTTACAAACGTGATCACATTAAATCAATCAAATGGACAGAAAATCAGTAAACTACGACAACTACTTCAATATCTTTGACATGAACAAGCAAGAAATATGTATATCTATATTTTTTTCCCCATCTTTCACACTATTTTGATATAATACTTTGTTCTATATTGTATTATGTTAGGACTTAAAATAGTTTTCCCCAGTCTTCCTCCTAGGGCCAGAGTTGTGATGGTGAGAGGTGAAGAAGAAGGTGTGAAGGTCAAGATTTTTATGACTCGGCACAGTAGTAAAAGAAAATCAAAAAAATCAAAGGGTCACACGCCCATACTAATGTATATTTAAAGGGCACCTATGATTCTTTTCCACTTTTCTGAGCTTTAAATACTGTTACAATGTTGAACCCTATCGTCAAACGATCGAAAATCGTCAAATAATGAGGTTCATGCGTTTGGACGTGAGCCCTGCAAATTGTTGGGCATGGTTCTAAACGCTCTGTTCACGGAGGTTTTTTCAACACTGGGCACGCAATTACGTAGTTGTGTGCCGGAGCTCCTTTCATGGCCAAGCTCCGGCACCCTCTCGGACTGGTTCCGCCCATAGTTCCGCCCTCCGCCGCTCTGCCCCTGACCTGATGTTGCAATGCGCTGCTCCAAGACAATGTTTTTTCGGTGTCAGGGAAATTAAAAAAAAATAAAATAAGAAATACCTAGCGACTACCGAAGCACCAAGGACCACAACAGTCAGAGTGGAACGGACAGAGAAAATGTTGGAGGTTTGTTCAGCCTAATGCGGATGCGATGGAACACCAGTCCGGTCGGCAATGGGAGGGAGACGGGCTCGAATCGGCTGGTGAACGACGAGAGAATAGTCAGCCACGGCAATATTTGAAAACATGTATGATGACTGTGAGTGTATTGTGACCTCAAGCAACATTAGTTTTAAGACTATTTGTAACGTACAACCGCTGAATCGTGTGGATGAACTGTTAGCCACCACCGCTAACTCCGTGCTCTGCTTGTTATGTGTGTTGTGTTCGCTGGCAGCGAAAGTAACGAGGCAGTGATCGTAAGGTTCGCTCCTTATAGCGATGTTCACGCTGCCAGCATGTTAACATGGGTTGTATAGAGCTCTTCCTGCTTTGTGCTTTGTGTGGACTGAAGTTGTGCAGATATTCGTGTCTAATAATAAACGACTCTATGACTGAAGTGATCGTTTCAGTGTACATATTTTCTCTGCTAGGACAGTGTTTTGATACAAGTCAACAGTATGAAACTAAATCATTCTAAGCCCTGTTAAAATGTCTCGCAAAAATACAAAACAACGGTCATTACACAAAGAAAATATATTTTCTGGGGACACGGAAGGCACAAAAAATGTCCAGGGACCTTCGGTCCACCTTGCGGCCGTAATTCAGCCCACGCTGGGTCCGTACGAAGCTGGATTAGCTGCTAAACAGCTGCTAAAGGGTGAAGCCTTCACGACGGTAAGTGTTTAAATTGTGCCGGTTTCGTAAAGTTTGCCGTTTACTCTTCACTCCCGCACCGGCAAACTGAGGAAGTGAGGCTCAGCAGCGACAAAGAGTGTGACCAATCACAGTGGAGTGGGCTGGGCGGGGGCGTACACCGGCAAGGCTCGGTAGTATAATAGGTGACCTTTAAGCAACGCGGGAGGCCCCTTTTTGCTGTTACATGTGACGCTATCGCTGGCATGTTGACTCATCGAATGTGTTGATGCAAAGTGATTCCTGCCTTCTTAGAATGGTTCTACAAATCTATTGAAGTCCAGCTAACAGTGAAGAGAATTTTCTTGTGTCTTTGATGATTCATTTTCTGCCACTGACACATTCGCTTCACAGCAGGACCTCACTGACCAACACTGACAACAAAACCAGCTGCTGGGTTGGATTCACACTAAGACCGTTTGCTACAGGAAAAACTCTTTCACAAAAAGCTTTCACACTTCTCACTGTGAAAACCCGTCCACTACCCATCCACGACAATTGTCCGGCTAAATAGGCCGGCTCGAAATTGAGAGTTATTTGACTTACTCATGAGTCTTAATCACTGACTAGTCCTTGCAACCGCTAGCCAGTTAATTCCTAAGAAAAGGCCAGGCATGTCACTACTATGTGAGTGCTGCTTTCACTGCGTTTAAATAAATATATCAAGTGAATCATTTAGTCAGCCTTGAGGGCAAAATAACAGTTTTAACTCACTTCACCTCTCATTTTCCTTCCTGAGCTGAGCTGTAAATGAACGAATGATTCAAGCCAGTTCGCCAAATAAACAAATCACCCAGTCACCCTTGACGTGGGAGGAGCTTGTGCGCAAATGAATTCACGTAAACTCGAGACAATAAAAAATAATTGCGTTTCCCATCGCGGATGCATACTGTTGCTGTGTGCTGTTGCATTCTGTATTGGCATTGGCAGAAGCCTTCCTGTCCGATCAAAATGCTTGCTTAGAACGGATATGCTGCTAGAGCTGCTGCCTGGTAATAAATGGCCATTATATTCAGTTGACCCTGTAGCTACATAACCAAGATAAATAGCAAGTGCACTTTTTTATGTGTTTCTTTATATTCGTCCCTCTATTATCAATTTATTCCCAGTTGAGACGTGCAGTGGAATGATATAGGAGCCAATACAGAATGTTAAGGGCGAGGTGTGAGGGGCGGGGGGTGATGCAGATCAGTCACGTGTCCTGCGACACACACGCGCACGGTGAAGCTGCGGCGACGCAGTCACACTCATATTCACGCTCACGCAGTCTTGGCCGCGGTGCTACCTGATTACAGCCCACACGCTGAGAAAACATACACGCGGCTCCGCCCGCCAGACAGATCTCAGCGTGCTGCGCGAGAGCTGCAGATGACTAAAGCAGGGAACAAAAAAACAGGAGCCAAAGCCTTTTTAGCTAAGCAGAGGGTGGAAAAAATAGGAGGAGGTGAGATAAACATTTGGCTGCTAGTGTGCTGTCTGACAGACATGGCTCAGCGACACGGTGGTCTCTCGCGCATCTCTTCCCTTCAGCGAAGATTTCCCTCGTATTTCCCAACTTAAGGCTGTCACTCAGCGGGTGTGCGAAAGAAGTCTCCTCGCCGGCTGCCCCACAAGGTCGCAAATGAGCAAAGCAGTTTTGAGGCGACAGTCGACAAAGGGGTTTTGGGTCAAGGAAAAACAGCGTCCAGACTTTGACGGTACTTTGAGCAGCCCTTCAAATCCAAGCCAGCTGGCCTTGGCATCGCCCACTCGGGATCTGATTGGCTATCGCAACTCGCTGAGGTTCGTCCACTTACAGGAGCCTGCAATGTTGATTCTGAAGGCCTCTAGATTTTACAGAACCTGATAACCCAAAATGGCTGAAATGTGATTGGATTAAAACACCACTGTAATACACAACAATGGAAGAAGAACGAGAAGAAAAGAGACTATGGGGAGTAACTTTATGATGATATTTACGAGAAAAAAAAAGGTTTTCTGAGCATGTTTAGACCAGCCTAGAAGTCTTGCTGGCCCCGATGGCCCCCCACTGGCTGAATGTCACCACACAACACGGCCTTAAATTATAATGAAAACACCAGCTGTAACCACTAGTTTAGTGTTGTGCCCCTTGTAACCAGATAACCTGACTGTACTGCCGTGAGAGATGGCACAGGCCTGTATGTCGCTGTAAACATTTCTTATAAAACAACTTAACAATAAGATTACCAATTTGACGGCTTGACGGCACTGGCAAGGCTACTGACTTAAGAAAACAATAAGCTAATTGTCATGCATAAAGGAAGTAAATCATCCGTGAAATGACATTAAAGATGATAAGATAAGATAATACAGTAGTTTTAATAAATTTTCGATCTTTGTAAACAAAGAAAATAGACATTCTGGGACAACGCTTCCTGCCAAGAGGTGGGTTAGAAAAATCTACAAAGAGGGTGATTCATCTGTCACTCTTGTACCTCAACCTGACACTCTGAGAATCAGAACAGCACCAAACACTTGGCAAAAATGCACACTTTTTGAGACTGAGGATTGATGGAGGTATTGGCATACATCCATTGACTGTTTGTCTCAACCTTTGTGTTTGGTTGAAACACATTTTTTTGCCATCAAAGTTTGTGTACAGCAACTCCCTGATCCGAAACCCAAAACTGATGTTTGTTTGTGACTTTCATGTGAAAGTGCTCTCGACCAATCGGCAGCTGGGATCAAACATCTTGCACTGTTTTCACAAAGCCCTTCACGGTGTGTTTTTTATTGCTCACGTAGGAAGTTAATGCTGATAAGATGCATCCTCGGAAGACCTTTTCCTGCACAGTCCTCCAGTCTTCAGCATCTCTGCTCGCCTGAGCGAACAAGTGATTACTCTTTGCTCGCTGTTGACCTTTTCACCTCTTATAAGGTTCAGCTGCCGTGGAACTGTGTGCTCAATGCAGAGTGCGGCTCAGCAGCCACCTTTGTGACCTTATCCAACGACTTGCACGCACGCGCGCACACACACACGGGAACATCGCAGATGTTGCACATGTCCTTCTGGTCCCTGTTTGTCTGCTGCTGTTGTCCTGAGTACAGACAAAAACTAAACCATGTTCTGGAAAATCACATTTGGGCATCATTTGTTTTATTCCCAACGCGAGAAAACTCCCTCTGTCACGGCTGGCCCACAGTCAGCAGTGGTTCCCACCAACACATTTGTCACAGCACGACTTCCCGAAAGTGGAACGCGGAGACCGTGACGATGCTGCGTTCTCTTGGCACAGTTCAAACATATTTTCATCATTCCCAGATTTTAACAGCGTGATCACACCAGTTGTGTGAAACATGTTCCTGTGATTTAGTGTGTGTCTGTGTGTGCGTGCGTGCATGAGTGTGGGGGCGTGCGTGTTGCATTGACAGCTAAAATTTGCCATTTTCATAATTTAAAAAGCTTTAATCAGAATTTGGCACTGTAAAAACCATTCAATATAATAATAATAATAATAATAATAATAATAATAATAACCAGATTGGATTGGAGAATGGAAACAAAGAAGAGAGATGTGTAAAGGCATGTAAAGCACAATCCCTTCATAATGGGAAGCAGACATATGATGGGAGCAGCACGCATGTGTTGTCTCCTTAGTGATAAACACCTACAGCAGCTGCAGTGAAGAGTTGAGGGAAAATAAGAGTTGCAATATGCGAAGCAAAAAGTTTTAAAGGTCATCCAAATATTTTGGTGGATAAATGGAAATATATCAACCTTCTTTACATTTGGTCTGGCTTGATGGAAACAGATGGAGATGATGACATATGGTCATATTTTACCAGCTCTCTACTTTGTATGCACACTGACTGTGACTGTTGTCAATGCATTTTTCCATCTTTAAACAGAAGTATGTTATTTATGGATTCACCTATAATGACAAGCATGACAATTATAGTAATTTTACCTAAAACTGCAACAGAGACGTTGTGCATTCAGCGCTCACTTTGGATGCTGATGCTCTTTGTTCCACGTCACATTCAGTCAAACTTTTGCTCAGCCTGCGTTTGAAGCAGTGAAATGGTTCAGAGCCTTGCGGACAAATTTCAGGGCTCTGGATTAGAAAAAAATGTATTTCCGAATGAGAACATTGTTTACTGGGTTTTTCAGTCCAGTCGGGTTGGTGTGTAGTGAAGTATGTTGCCTCAGTGCTCCTACAAAAACATCACTGCTCCTTTCAATCATGCCAGTGATTACATTCATAATGTTAAACCTGGATCGCAACAGTGTTTTCAGGCAGTCCTCAACAGAAAAAAAAGAGGTACAGAAGCAAGTTGTCAACCAGACAAGAGGTAAGATGCAAAAGTAAAAAAAAAAAAAAAAAAAAAAGCTTGAATTTAATTGGTTTCTGTGGCAACTGTGTTTATCAGAGCTGGAAGGCTCTGATTAAAATGGGATAAACCAAACTGATGATGGGATGATGGAAGTTGTTTCGCTCTACTCCTGACTGGCTTTGGCAAAAGTTCAATTAGGGCATATTCACACACTTTAGTTCGCTTTCTCTGGTCCAGACCAATGTATCTTTTTTTGGTTTGGTGCAGTTCCTTTTCACATTGCAATTTTTGCAAGAGTCCCAGGATTTGACAACAAACCCACATGTATGCAAAAATCGTGCAAATCATTGGACAATACGGTCCGGGGCGGGGTAACACGGTAAAATACGGAAATTAAATAATCATGGATCTCTAGCGTGCTGCATTCGTTGTGCTCATAATGTTTGTTTTTTCACACAAACACAAGCGTTTGCAGGTAATTTGGAGCATCAGAAGCTTTTGATGCAACGTCGATTTTATGAGGAGATGTTTACCATTTTGCGACAACGAAGATGTTTGGCAAGAACCTCATTGCTCCACGTTGAACCACGACTCGTGTTAGCCTGACGGTCCGACGATGTGCTACTAAACTTTCTACTATACTAACCAAAAGATTATTTCCCATAATGCCTGTGGCTACGGAAGCCTGTGACGTGTAAAACAGTGTGTGATTTCACAACTGGTTCGAGCCACGGTGCGGTCGCTCTCACACATCAACCGATGGTTCGTTTGGAAGCGAACCGAGACCACCCCTCCGGCGAGGTCTCGGACCGGCTGTTTGCTCCGGACCAGAGTTCGCTGGTTTGTATTCACACCAGCCCAAAAGGTCCGCAAAAGGGACTTTTTTGGTTTAGTTCGAACCAAACAGGGCAGGTGTGAATACGCAAACATGACTGATGTTTCCTCTCGTACCAACAGAAAGGTAACAACCCCCCTCTAGAGTTGCAGACACATGGTGCATCCAAACAACTTCCAAGTTTTTCTTTCCCTTCACGAGAAAAAAAAACACAAAAAAAACTTTTCTCTTCACCAGTTGGAGACGGCAGATTAAAATATTTAGAGAACATTCCAGCCGTCAAGCCAGGACACTTTGAATTTCATGCTTGAAATCCCTCAAATGTAACTTTCTTGGTTCAGCTTTTCATTGTTTGTTTGTTTGTTTGTTTTCTGCAAGCACGTTTTGTGTAGTAACATATCCTCAAAGGTGCTCTGGAAGGTGCTTTGTAATTGACAGAGAAAATTGCCAAAGAGAGACATCGCACATCAATACAGCAATCACCTGGAATGCTTGCCTGGGCATAATTTAGGCTGTATTTGTGGGGATTGCTCAGTGAAGTGGGACTTTGCAAAGCCGCTGCTTCCTACATGTGTAAATGTCACAACAGATCTGTGCATTGCTGCATCGGGGCTTTACCTTTTAATGAGTTCGCCATTAGTCCGTCAGATCATGTAAGCGCATGTTAACGTAGAATATTCTGGAAACTGCGCTTCTTCTTGGACAAGATTCTGTTTTCTTTTACAACTCTGGTATTGTTTTCAAAGGCCTTTTGTTTGTGTGTTAGTCAATAAGTAATTTCTGGAGACCTCTGAGTGAGAAGACACAGTCCCGTCTTCCTCATGTCTGGCAGATACATCACTGTGTCATGTCAGAACATGAGAGCTGATTCACTCATTTAATTTTGTTGTTTTTGTATGGTGTTTGTCTTGCTATTCTTATTATTATTATCTCTTGTCCCCATTTTCCCTTTTTTATGTGTATGAGATTGAGTGTCGTTTACTTAGTTGATGAGCGACTGATGCACAATCTATCCACACACACAATTTCAAGGTTATAATGCCAAAACACAATGGAAACTTCGCTGTGAAGTCCAAGGGAGGTTTAACAGGGTGAACTTAAAGTCCAGGTAGTATCGTTTTCAACAGTGTCTTGTGTGAGGCACTTTAGTCTTACAAGTGTTACATCTGCAGACAATGTGTTAGTTCAACTTTAAAGCCAGCTTTGGCCGAGCACTAAACATCCCAGTGACAACAGCTGCCACTGAAATTTGCTTGACCAGCCCATGTTGCCATGATGTCAAATGATTGTGGTCGATATCGTCTTGTCTGTGACAGAGTTGTGTTCCTGGACAGTGTTTGAGCTGTTACATGACGTTAAATTGCATCCGATTGGTGGCGGCTGATGGGCACTCTGTTTTTTTTCTCTCCTCTGTTCTGTCGCTCAATCAGGAGCGATAACAAATTGGCACCATGCACTCAAGGATCATTTGGACAATAAATTGGTTGCAGCGAGCCTCAGATTGGGCCACTTGCCACAAATGGGTGTTCAGCCAGGTTGTGGGAAACTGTAGGCGTTTTTTCCACCCCAGAAACAAGGACGTCAAGAACTCTGCATGTTTCCGCTGGGGGAAACTGGGAGTCTGGGATTAGTTCTCTTGGCAATTTCAAAGTACTTTTGATTGGACAAATGTTTTTGTTCTGCTGTGGCATTAAAGGATTGTCATTGGTCAAGTGTTCAGCTACATGTCTTTAAAAACATCTACAAAATGTTTTTGGTTTAGTTTGTAGAATTTTAGTTTTTTAAAATAACAGATACATATTGGTTGCTAAAGCAAAACATTCCACCCATAGCAATGTCATGATACTTTTTTTTATAATACTATTTAATTTATCTTAATTTAATTTAATAATATTGAATTGAATTTGTTTAGGTTTGGTTTTGTTTTCCAAAGTTTAAATCACATGCATCTCTTTCCTTGCTAAAATATTAAATTTATGTCTTTCACATAATCAAAGAGGCAAAAAGTCAGGCCGCTGACATACACACACACACACACACACACACACACATATATATATATATATATATATATATATATATATATATATATATATATATATATATATATATATTTAGGGCTGGGCAAGTTAAGGCGTTATTATCTCGTTAACTCATTTATTTATAAACGCCGACAATTAATTTATCGCGCATTAACGCATGTTGCTCACGTGCCGTAGAAGCCATGTAGGGATGGGCGATATATCGGTGTTTGCGTTATATCGTTGAACTCTGTCGTTTATCCACACCATCTTTTCAAGAGCAATCTTTCTTTCTGTTCTCTGTGGCGCTTGTTTTTAGCGAGCTACTGCTTCTGCAAACACGGCGTGCTTCAGGCGTTCTTCTTCTTCTTTTTCCGCCTTCAAGGAATAAACTTGCGGTGCCACACCAGGCTGGGCATAGGTACTACATAGTTTTCAGTCGTTTCCAGCCGCGTATCCGTGTAAACGGGATTTATTTTTATTTGATTTATTTATTTATTTATTTTAATACGGCTTCGTGAAAACGCGTTTTTTTTTGAAGTGCGGTTTCAAATATATGCAGTTTCACACAAGAAAAAACGCAAAACATGGAGGTTTATTTTTTTATCGTCACCTTTATCGTTATCGCAATAAATGCCAGAAATTATTGTGATAAAACTTTTAGTCGATATCGGCCATCCCTAGCCGTTAGTTTCTATTGTTTATATTTGTGAGCGCACTTTTTCTAGGGGGTGTATGTGTCACTGTGGGGTGTACCCACAACGCTATCTAATGACATTCACCTGTGCACCTCGGATGGCTTGGTGTGGTGGGGTGAGCATCGGAGGTCATTGTGATAAAGAATAAAGTAAATAAAAAATAACCTGGAAGCAAGACTGGATTTATTTTTACAAGCGCGTCAACAATTACTCCTTCGTTTAGCTCACCGCGGCTTATTTATTTATCGATCACCAGTTAGCCGCAATGCTTTTATTTTGTAAAAGTGTGTTGCTGGCTTCTGCGGAACCAGAAAAGAAAATACTTCGTTCATATGGTAGAACATTAAAATAAAAGTGCACTATACACTTCTTTTAAATTCATTATTGGATTGTGCGTATACATTGCGATTAATCGTGATTAATCAGGGAAATCATGTGATTAATTGCGATTCAAAATGTTAATCGTTGCCCAGCCCTAATATATATATATATATATATATATATATATATATATATATATATATATATATACATATGAGTAAACTAGCTGTTTGTGGAGGGGGAACCGCCCTATTTGACCTTGGGATCTAACTTTTTATTTGTTCCCAATCATTGGAAAACTACTCCCTATGTGCTCTTTCCTGCAAAGCCACAGCGCCACACCTGCAAAGTGACAGGAACGAGACAAAATGCGAGCAAACAGGCGCACATGAGTAACATAATTCTCTTCCTCTCATCTGTCATTTTCCCTTTCCCTCAGTTTGTCTTGCTCGGTCTTTCATCCTCACACATGGAGACACTTTGTCAGACTGATGCATTCTCACCCGAGAACACGCTGCGTAAACAAAAAGACAGGGAGCAAACAGGAGGGAGAGTAAAAGAAAAAGAAAAAAGCAGAAGAAGATGGTGCTCCTTGCGCTCTTCTTGGAACCACTTTTGCACAAAAGAGCCGGGGATATGTGAACACGTATGATGTGGCAATCATGGAAGCATGGCGGCGGAATGGGACGGACAGTCATATGGCTCTGAGTAATCTGTCTGCCGTCCTAATTACCCTTGGAGTGGAGCTGTAGTCATCCATGAGTGTCTGACCGCAGAACATAAATAAGCCCCCGGGTGCAACGTCCTGGCGGTAGCAGGGGTGACATCTGGAAGGGACTGGGGGCAAAGCGAGCACAGAGCTGGGAATATCCCAGGGAATAGACACACGCTGTCCTCCGTTTCTGCCCCGCACGTCCTGAGGTTGAAAAGTTCATCATTGGAGACGGAAAAAATGTCTTCACTCTTGCAATGTCGCTCGCAGTAACAGAAGTTTCCCATTGTTGTTGTTTCAAATCTTAGATCCTCCTGGCAGAAAGTAAAGTTGGTCCAGGTAAAGGTTAGAGGTAGAGAAGGCTTATTGTCATTATACAACATGTACAACAGTATAATATTATGATATTATTGTATTGTAAGATCAGGATTGATGGTTAAATCCTGAGCCGCTGTTACTTTTGGCCAACCTGACAGAAATGGCCAAATTGTTCTTGATGGTGGGGGAAACTTACACAAACACGGCAATGGCATGTAAACTCCACATAACAAGTTCCGGGGTGGCCGGCCGTGGATTTGAACCAAGGACCTTGTTGCTGTGAAGGTGCTGCCCAGATCCTAGTCAGTGGAATGAGTCAGCATTTTCTGATAAGGAAAATTCAAGTAAATTTCTCAATTCAGTCGTTGAATTGATGCAGACTCACATTGTAATCCAGTCTGCTTATATCTTTTTTCGCAGTGCATTTCATATCCTGGACCTGTGACTATTATTACTGTTACATTATCGCACTGATCGCATCAGATTTAATATCGTTACATTCAATAATGGTCTTCGCTGAGAAGGATTCCAAGCAAAAACCTCCCACTCGACCCACCTACTTCCACTCCCAGTAATGACCGACTGGCTTCCTCACAGCGCCAAAAGACATTTCAGATTAGCCTCACAAAGCGTCTCTCTCCTCCGCCGCCGTAGACGACAAAGTGGGAGCGTTGTGCACTTCATGATCATCCCCGAAACTCGACTCCAGACTCTGCTCCAACGGAGGCGTTCGTTTTATTCTTTGATTAGCTGGCCTGTCTCTGTCGTGACTGTTTGCTTGCTACGGGTCAGTGGAGCGTACAGAGGCATCGGGGGGGTTGGGGGGGGGCGGGGGGGCGTAAGCGCCAGAAGGCCTGTATGGGGAGAGTCGAGTCGAGTTGAGTCGGTTTTGTTGAATCTGCTTGTGATCGCTGGTAAAAAGGTCAGGAGGTTGCACATTGCTGAGAGCCAAGTTGCGCGTATGTGTTTGTTTTTCCTCGTGTCCCAAAGGTGCGAGGGGGGTTGGAATTGCTTCCGGGAAATTTTCACTTCTTCAGAAAATGTGTCTTTAATGAACTTTCTGTAGAATCACGTGTGCAGACTTGCACATCATTGTTTGTCTTCCTCGGAATGCTACAACACAGAAGTATACACTCAACAGCCACTTGCTAGCTAAGGTTGGGTCCTGAATAAAGTGGCCAGTGACTGTATGTTTGAATATGTACTGTGTATTCACTCCTCTGGTGGGAGGCTTTTCAGAGATGCTTTTTTTTTTTTTTTTTTTTATTTTTTATGCAAAATCTCGCAACCGAGGTTTATTTGACTTCCTGTTGCCTTTTTACGGTGCCCAACCAGTCTGCTCATTCTGACCTCTGGCCCCCTGATATCAACAAGCGATTCCTACTATTGGTCATGTTCTCATTCTGCAACCATTTTCTACAAACCCTAGAAATTGTTGTGATGTGGTGAAAATCCCAGCAGATCAGCGGGTTATCAAGCATTGCATTGAGACATGGATTTATTGCATGTCACAATCAGGTTCACAATGGCACACTTGTATTTCTTCGCTGTGGTTGTCACCCAAACGTTAAAATCAGAGACAAACGTGACTTGGAAATACATTTCTCTTGTCAGAGCGAAGGGGGCGCTGTTGGGTCGGCAGAACACAGAGCCTGTTAATCACACTCGCGACAAGAGCTCTCACTGAAATGTTTTTTCAGGAATAGACGGATCAGTGAGCAGGAACAAGTACCGAGCGCTTTGCAGGAGAGAGAGAGAGCGAGGTTGGGTGGGGAGTGCTGCTCTAAAGCCGTCAGAGACGTCACTCATTCCCCAACAGGTCTGGCCAAACTCCCGCTTGATGGCTTTCGCCGTATTTGCTGAGCAAATGACATTAAAGCCTCTCATGCCACCGTCAGTCCCGCTGAAAAGTGATTGATTGTGCAGCAGGTCACGAAAGCTCCTATCGGGTCGAACAAAGCACGGTGGAAGTAGCGATTCAGATTTTCTAACCAGCAACAATGTTTTTTTCATAGTCTTTTACCATATTTCTCCCCTTATGCCCTCACTGTGAAGAGCCGGTGGCAACAGGCAGCTCGTCCTGTCGCCATGCTGCCCGCAGCTCACCGTTTACAAGATTAGAAGTTTAGATCGAGCCGATGAAACAAAACAACAGGTGTTAATTTTCTGCTGCCCCGTGTCTGACTAAGTTACACTGACAGCTTGATTGATATGTTTGTGTACAGAGGAATTTTTTCGGCCCCTTTTCATGGAGGCTTTGTTATCGAAATGTTTCGTAGGATGTTATTTCCCCTCAATGCCACTTTGGTCGCCGCGCCAAATTGTGCTCGCTTTACGTTCGCATTCACCTCCAACGCTGTCAGTTCATCCCGGGCCCATTGGCTCGTCGGAGCCGTGTCTCACTGTTGGAATGCGAGCACCATGAAAAAAAAATGGCAATAATGATGTATAGATGTTAATAAACAGCTATAACAGCGCCAGTCGATACAACCACCGACTGTGTTGTCGACTGCCGTCACTTTAACCCCTGTTCTGAACCAACCCAAAGTCCACCTGCTGGGTTACTAGGCTGCAGACACTGACTCATTTCTGCATTGAACTCAATTAGAACCAGTTTTATGAGCTAATGATCTTGAATGCTCTGAGATAATTACGAGTGCACAAAAATCAGTCAAGACGTGCATCACAAGTATGGGAACATTTTAGTGTTTAATGAAAACCATTTCAAATGTCTGATTAAAAATGATTGAGAGAATTCCAAGTATGCAAAATCCTGTGTGAACACACTGAAATTAGGCTGTTTTAAAGAGACTAAAATATAAACAATGATGCTTAGTTTCCTATTTTATTGTTTAGCACAGACAGCTAAGCATGGTTTTAATTCACAGATTTATTTGACGAATGCATTCACCTTCTGTCACGACGGCCACAAGTTGCATACTTAATTCCATTCTTTACAATCACATTCAATTAAACATTCAAGACAAGAACTGTCAAAGTCATCATGTGTTGTGTTCAACACATCCATACTGATTTTCGTGCACTAATGTTCTTAGAGCATTCCAGTATATTGTTTCATGAGGCTGGTTATAATTGAGTACTATGCAGAAATGAGTCAGTGACCAAACTTTTGAACAGTCATTTACATAAATATGCTTTACACACACACACAATCACACACAAGCCCTTATGTTATGCAGCGGCCTCACTCCGGGTAATTGTGCGGTCTTAAGGTTGAAGTATCATCAATACAGGGGAGGGAAGGCGGTGGGGTGAAATGGGTTTTAAGCCCTTTTCTGACATCTTTGCAATTTCTCCCACTCTGAAGCGGAGGGGAAAGGCGACCGCCTTTGTAATTTTGTTTTGCACACGATTACCTCGAGTCAGGTGACCACAAGCTTCTCAGCGTCACTGATGTCACAGCTCGCGGTGACGATATTCAGCATCTGAAGGCAGGGGGCCCTTCAGCGTATTAACTTACACTTGCGTGCGCTCGGCTGTTCAGAGAGGCTGCAGTTGAGTCAGGCAGTTGAGACGTGAGCAACATGAGTAAGAACTGTTGCTTGCAGCAACCAAACAATTATCGTCAACCGTCCTTCGCCACACGAGGCCAGTGTAGACTAGTGACTCTGTGATGCAGACATGGAGTCACAGGCCAGGTAGGGATTTTCCTGAAAATGTCGTTCTATCTGCGGCCTGTCTGACCAGGCAGAGTAACACCTTGAGGTTTTAACCAGTGCCTAATTGCCACAACATGCTGCATTATTGCAAAGCAGCTACGTCTGATCTTCAACTAACTCCAACCAGACAGAAAGAGTTTTGCTGACGTGTTGTCCTTTCACTTCCTGTTCGCGCTCTTTGGATTCGGGGGGTTTTATAGGCAGCCGTGGAAGATTTCTTCTTCCAGACACTTTATACTGTTGGAGAGCAAGTTGGTCCAGCAGGATCTCAGAGTTCACATCTCAGCCATCCAACTCCCATGCAGGGCAGTCACATCCAAAATCTGATTACAATTTCTCTTCATGCTTGTTCGCGTCTTCCTTGCAGTATGAACCTCTCATTGACCCCAAGTTTCCCAAGACTGGAAGGTTGAGGCACACTGGCATTCCTCTACAACTACTTTAGGGACAAAGAAAACAACAGTGCTGCTCAGGCTGCATCACTTTGGGCTGAAGACGAGGCATCACAGCTTCACCTACAGCGTGGCTCTGTGTAATCAGATACAAAGTGACTCTCAATCCAAATGGATATTAGCAATAATGGCCACTCTACTTGTTTGCGCTTTTGTGTGAGCTTTACAAAGCTCTCCTGACCGATGGAGGAACTGGGTTTTGAGGAGTCCGTTAGTGGCTCGCAGAGGTGTGAGTGCGAGCACATCTATTATTTAAGGCATAATTATGCAGCTGGGCTGCTTTGTCAGCCAGTCAGTCAGAAGTCGACTTTTCATTAGGCCTCCTTGTCATTGCACTGGGCTGGAGACTTGCCTCCTCGACACATCATCCACTCTCACACATATATATATATATATATATATATATATATATATATATATATATATATAGTGAAAAAAGAGCCCCAGACACTGTGTGTTACGCCTGGGTAACATTTCACGAAAACCGAGAGGAGCCTCGGGAAGAGTGGCGGAATGACGAGCGCTCCCTCCCCGCATTTGTCTCCTCCTCCGTCACGACAAGCCCCCACTGGGAATTCAATTTAAATGTTAAATGAGACTGATTGGATTATGGTGGATTGAAATTTTGAGACCGGTGCGCTGGTGGGTGGAGGTCGCTATGAGGAAGAAGGGAGGAAGCTGCAGAGACGAGTAAGTAAAGGGGGCGGAAAACTCCAGCAGTCGGTGCCCAGTCGTCTTAATCCACATTTCAAAAAAGGTATCTATTAGATTTGTTTGTGTCTCCTTTGCAAGAATTCTGGTTTCCACCAATGGGGCGATCCCTGTGTCATCTTCTCAGCCATTCAGCTAGAACAAGCTGCTGGAGCTTTTGCCTTAGCATGTGAAGCTTCCGGTCGGCAGCTCATGTCAGATGCCGAGCGTCAGCTGCGTTCTCCACCAAGGAAATATAAAGGCTAATGCTAGCTTTGAGAAGAGAGGCCTTCTGCTTGAAATGGGTGTCACACATGAACATGCTGCTCTTCATTCCCATTGTAGTTGTAAGTTTTCACTAGAATAAACATAGACATAGACATAGATAGACTTTATTGATCGTCTTGGGATGACTCCCTCAGGGAAATTAAAACTTGTGAAAAGAAAAGAAGAAAATGGGACGCACGGTTATAGAGAAGCTAACTACTCCCTGCTCACCTCTTAGCTACGTAGGACTTTGCCATTTTATTAGCTACCCCAGACACACTACTAACTACCATTATCAAAAATTGCACTGACTAACGCATTGACTATGGTGACTATATCCTGATTAAGAACTACAGAATGACCTACAGACTCCTGAAGCTATTGATCAGGCAGATTAGCATGCTACTCCGCGGTGTGCTGCAGACGATGATGGCAAAATACATATGTAAGAAAATTAAATCACAAATTTCACTGCATATTTCTGTGATTTTAAAATCAATTCTTCAAATGCTCAGTTGGGGAAATTTAGCTTCCACTAGACCAAAAAAAAAAAATAGTCTGCACGGATAATGCGGAAGAAGAAGAAGAAGAAGAAGAAGAAGAAGAAGAAGAAGTCTGCACCCTGCTTCTTAGTGATTATGTATTTCTCCAACAAAGGATGCTCTCCGCCCCCTCAAAAATAGCAGAACAAAAAATATCAACGGTCTGTGTGCAACATGGACGGTGATTGATTTTGCTGCAGTGAAGAAAAACTAAGAATATAAGCAGAGTGGAGGGAACGTGCTAGCTCTCTGCGTGATTGTCAACCAGGCCCTAATGAGGGCTGTTGTATTCTTTAGGCGTCCTGTTAGCAAGGTAATGAATGTTGTTGATTTTCATGACTTACAGAGGGGTGGGGGCAGAGAAAATATTTACGTCGAAAGACTCGGGTAATGACGGCGCCAGCAGACGAGAATCATCTCTAGGAAAGAGCTGAACAGATCGACGGTTTAGGGATGCAATTATAGGTCGTAAACTGTTTGTTGGCACTCTTGGTACCATCCAAACATGAGTTTCAAGCCAGCAGATGCACTCTGTTATGCTAGATTTTAAACATTGATTTTAACCAAAGGGCTGGAATATAGACGTTTTCTCTAATTGTGTTGCAAAACAGAGTACAAAACAGTCAAACAGATCATGAACAATCATGGCCCGCAAAACCTCAAAGCAAAAGCAACATTATTTATTGCAAAATCTCAAGCTGTCACTGGTTAAATTAATTCAGTAAGAATTTATGTCAGGATTGGATTTTTTTTATTACTTTAAATGCTTTGCTTCTTTATCGTTACACACACACTCACACACACGCATTCAAGCACTCATCAGTTAATTTCTGTCTAAAGAGTTTGCAACTGTGATCCCGAGCTGGCAAGTTTAGTTAATAACACGGTGGTCAATTTGCACTTCGTTGTCATTAACGATGCTTTAAATTATATTGTCCGTTGCGAACGTGACATGAAAGATCATAAATATGCACACCTGGAGCCAGTTGAGCTGTTCCATAAAGTTGTTATCCATCACCTGCGGCTGTGCCACCCTAAATCACTGCGATGGAGGATGATTACGGCCCCAAAGCATTCAGTCAACACGTTACTTCTTGGCCTCATGTTTATTAATCTTGTTTTTATTTAACGAAAGGAAACTGTACAAGGCGTTCATCCAGTTCTATCTTGCCTCGCACCGTCTGCACTCAAGGTTATTATTACCTCATGAACAGTAACACACGGTGCGCTCACATGGATGTGGGTAGCATTTTCTAACACATTCAAAATCAATAGATGAATTCGACAAATTCTCATATGAGAGGCCTCATCTGTTACTTTGCAGCAATGAAGGTTGCGGGTTTGATTCTCCAATCCTAACCTTCCAACCCAGTCAGAAACAAGTACGGCCAGTCTTTGGTAAGCTCTGTCACAGAAAAAAATGCAAAAAATAAAAAAACCTCCCCTTGTATGTGTGAATGAAAACACAGCTTGAAAAACTTCCAAAGTCATTTCGATGGAGGCGAACGAGAGGTAATTGTGTTTCCGGAGCCACAATCCCAATTCCGGACTCCCCCTTGTCAAGCACGTTAGCTTGGATGAAGCAACAAGCAGGCGGAGTGGGGGAAGTTGACGGCGTCACACAGGTTTTTTTTTTATTCTTTCTTTCCAATAAAGACGCTTTAATTGCCGCAGCAAAATGAATCTCCTCGATGTGGTCCCACCCCCCCCCCCCCCCCACCCCCCGACTACCTCCCGTCCCCTGCCACTTCTACCCGACAAGGAAAAAGGGGGAACCATGACAGGGACGCGGCGCAGGAGCTCAGCCATCTCATTTCATTTCCAGCGCCGCTAATCAACAGTCGGAGTTTCGCGCGTACAACCCTTGGCGGAGCGCTTTTATTTCCCCAGAGTACGGGGAATGAATTGTCAAGGAAACGGGTACTGCAGAAAATAAAAGCTCTTGTTTTCTTCCTCGTGGAAAAACAAACAAACAAAAAAGCCAAGGGATGGTGGGTGATTGGACGGTGAGGGCGGGGAGGAGGGAAGGGAGGGAGGAGCCGGTGAAAGACGTCATAAACGAGGATGGATCCGGCCTCAGATGAGCGAGATAGCTTTTGGACAACTCAAGATGAGTTGAGAAGCAGCGGAAAAGATGATGCAAGTCACCGACGGCCCAATCCGACGGGTTTTGAGGAGAGCACTGGCCATTAGCATGCGCAGCTACGTCCCGCTGGATGTTTACTCTTCTCTCGGTCCAAGACGCCTCATTACCGAACGCTACTGCGTCTTGTCGACACTGGCGTCAAACACACCCAACGCGTGTGTTTAAAATAAAGAACGATAATTAATTTAGGGGTAAGAAGAGGAGCAGGAACGCCCGGCGCTCCACAGAGCGGCGACGCGAAGTGATGATGTTGACTCAAGTCTGATCTGTGTGTTCAACACTTCCGCCTCGCTCGCGGGGCTTTGTGGATGTTTACTTTTCGGAGGAGGCGAGCGCGCATAAAAAGCAGTGAGATCTGCGGCACCAAGCCTGAATGACGGTGCACTATTGGTGGTTTCCTGGGAGTAATGAGAGCAGTTTTCACTTTGCAACAGTTTTTCCTGCTTTTCTTGCCAAGCAGTGAAAAAAAAAACAATCAAATCAAACTTATGTTTTTTTTAAGCCTAGGTTGTTTTCTTTCTTTTCTTTGAGTGTGTCACAAATCAAAGAGTCCTTAACCTTATAGGGCCATGTCCCCCCAACCCCACCACCACCACCACCTCATATGTCTTTGTCGCACTGCCTTGCCCACTCTGCTTGCTCGCTCTCAGTCATGGACGTTAATTATGAATCTTCTTGCCGTCAAGCATCGATGGATTTATGTAGTTAGTATTTGCATGTAAATGCAAATCACAAGTGTCAAGTGTGGAGTGTGATGGATGGATGGATGGAGAGATGGATGGATTTTTCTGATCTTGTCTGGGCCAGCAGTAGAGGATGCTAGTCAGAACAGGGTACAGATAGTAAATGAACATACAAGGTAACCATTCAACCGAATACAACTGTGTACTGCCTCGGCTCAAAATTTCAAGTTAGGCTGTTTGTCAGTCAATGTGAAACCATCCAGCAGCATCGCAAATAAGAGCATCTAAATCTGAAATGCATCTAAAAATAAATATTGTGCTTGTTTCCTGATCGGCTTGTCTAAAAGCAAAGCAAGCAAATCCTCTTATCTGTTACCTGCAGGAGGCGCCACAACAAATTCACATGTTCCTTAACCATAGGTTTGAAACGTTGGATGCAGTTCTCAACAACCCTTGCGTTTATTTGGCCGAGGGGGCGCTGGCCCAAGAAGGACGCTGAAGGAGCGCCCCCTAGAGGCTAGATGCATTTTTTTTGTTTGGTGTGAGCTGGCCAGGGGATCGAAACCTGGGTCCCAAGGCTAGTCCTCTGTCCACAACCCATAGCAACTTATAAAAGAATGGGCAGACGGAAGGAGACTTACCATGACGAAAAGAGAAAGAGAACGACAATTGTTTTGACAAAGGTCCAGCGAGTGGCTTAAAATAATCACTGTTGGGACTATTCATAGAGACGTTAAAAGTGACGCGATGCACGCCGCACCGAGACACATGAAATAAGAAGTTGGGCGGAAATGGCGTCTTTTTATATTCCAGATGAAAAGTTGCATTTATCTCCTCTCGCTAAGCCCGCAGATGCCTTCTCTGAAGCTAATTAAAGATACCGTGATGCCCCCTCCCCCTATTTGTCTCCCGTCGCTCACTGCCCTTTTGCCGGATTAACGTCTCCATCCGCTGAGAACCTTCGCATTTTCAGTAACTATTTCGCTCAAAGGTGTTGCTTAATGGATCAGTCAGAAGAAAACCTTCTGTATCCTTAAAATGCCACAGAAAGTTCAGCATGTGTTGATAAATTGCAGCAGTTATAGTACATGTTTTTTTTTTGTCTGTTTTGTTTTTTGTTCCAGTGTGGTTTGGCTTTTTATTCAACAAATCGATATGTAGGTTTCTTAAAAATGGGGCCTTTAGAAGCTTCGAATGAAAGTTTTCATGAAACGCTGCTTCACTGATTTACACGTGTAGAGGACAAAAAAACAGGTTCTTTCTTTTGTATCGTCCCTTTTTTATCATCTTTAGTGTGTCTCGGCAAAGAAGAGCAGTTCAACAAGAATGATGCTGGTTTGAACTTCTCCATGAGGACTTTTCACATGTATCAGGATGAAGGCAAGAGGCCTTTTGGTAACTTTATATTTCAGCCTAAACATTTAGAATCTCAGAATCTAGACATTTTCACTACAGAAGTCACGCCCCCTTGTGTTAGAAATGAGCCTTTTCCTCTTGTTTCCAAGTTTGTGATTGAATGTGTAGGTTGAATACGGACCTTTCATGAACCAGAGGTGAAAAAACACCTCCGTCCACGCGAACCAAGGTCTCACTTTTGGGCCTGCAAATGCAAGACGGTGTCTTTTTGTCGTTCAGTCTGTGGCAGAGGCGTAAAACAATAGAGACATCATGAATGAAAGAAGGAAGTGGCGATGAGTCAGCGGCTGCCTCGCCGGCCTTATGGTACTTCCAATTTCATGTGTCACGAGATGATGCACCGCATCATACCTCTCTGAAGCAGCACTAAAAAAGAAAAAAGAAAAATCAAAGTGTGTGTGCACATATGCTTCAAACTGGACGCCGAGGTGGCCCTCTCTTTGTGTTTTTTTTTTCCCTTGAGCGAAATGTCAGTGACGCCGGGCGTCGGCTTCCTGGGGAGGGAGGGGCTCCAATCAAACAGCTCGCCTCCGTCAGTCTGTTTGGCCCCTGATCCTCCTCTGATGCCGCGTCCTTGCGCGAAAAACTCAGAAAGCATCCGGGAAGCCCTTATCTCCTGTCTCACACCCTGGCGGCCCTGAGGCTCTGGGTGGGGATTGGGAGGAGGGTGGGAGGGAAGGCCGCACGTGTGTGGAAGCCGAGGCGGTCGCAGACGCTGCTCGCGGCCGCGTGAGTGACGCGCGGTATTAAAAACCGTCAGTGTCAGCAGGGGCGATAAGGAGCCGGCGAGAGTCGTCCTCATTAAACATCATTCGCCACCCGGCTTTACAGGAGCGGCGCTCCGTGCGTCGTCCCCTCACCACCACTGTACCCTGACACCTGAAATTAAAAAAAGAATGGACAAAAATGAGGATATCAAAGATCGGCTTGCGTGATTTTTCTAAATTGCCTCCGTTTGGGTGCATGTGACATATGTCACGGCCTCTCGCGTGCCCCCTGCAGGAGATGGAGCAGGTTGCGGCTGCTTAGAGGTTTCAAGATTCGAGATTCAAGCTTCAAGAACTTTATTTGTGACATGCTCATGCTGGATGGGCAGTGAAATGACAAACAGCAAAAACAAGCAAAGAATGAAATGGCAAAAGTAGCAAAAACAATCAGAAATAACACGAAAGTAATTAGTGAACTTTAGTGAAGTAACTTTTTTTTGATGAATGTGTTTGCCTATTTCTTGTCATCTGTGGAGAATTATGGAATCAAAAGCAGCATCACTAGCAGCCGATGCTGGGACTTGGCCTGTTGCTCGAACCCTCTGTCTCTTTAGTTTCGCGAGACATTTGCCAATTCCAACACGTCGTCACGCTTATCAGCGCGGGAAAGTCTTTTTCGTTTCTTTTTATTTGCGGCGACCGTGCGGACCCCCGCCTTATCTGTCCCCGTTGAAAGACGCTCCTCTCCCTTCGTCGCGCGTACCTATTTTATCATCTGAGGCCTCGGGATGAATTTTTATCCCGTTTTCCATCATTTACAACGAAAAAGAACAACATTTACTCGAGCAAGTCTGGTAGGAAGTGGAGGCGGAGTTGGGGGGGCACTTTTTTCAGCTCCATTTTGTTTCACTTGGTGAGTTTGTGTTGTTAGATTTTGGGAGTTTTTGAAAAATAAGATCTAAGAGGCTCCTCCATGGGAGGCCGTCAGCAACCCAAGCAGAGCAGCTCCCTGGCCGAGAGTCAGTACATTTTTTTTTTCTTTGAATGAATGCTTATACCGCTGAAATTTCAAAAGCCCAGCGATTTACATCATGGAATGCTTTTTTTTAATATATATACCTCATCGCCGCTGAGCGTTCTGGGCCAAAACGGCACCGAACAGACTTAATATTCCACGTGGCTCAAATAAAATTCTTCCTGTATCCGCTGGCTGGGAGTTGCTGATCTCCACCACCGGCGAGCAAAGCTTACGCCAGCTTCTTCGGCTGGAAGTTGCCAAGTTCACTTTAAATCTCTTTACCTTGACTCAGTTCAGCATGACTCCTTTAAGAGAGTCTCTAAAGTTACAAAGTGGCTGCAATACCTGTGCGAATAGAAAAATTACAAGAGACGCAAAACTATTCAGAGTGCACTTCACTGTCCATATAAAGAGCGCATGGCACTGTCCATATAAAGAGTGCACAGCACTGCCCATATAAAGAGTGTTCATAATTGCAAATGTAGATTATATTTATGAAAATGTTCCATCTGTTTCATAAGCCTTGTTCTGATCAAGTGCGGCGTTTGGCTTCCTTTCAGTCGTCCTATTGGACAACGTGTCCTCCCTCTGATATAACCGATAGCTGACTGCTCTCATTAGCGCTTGCACGTGGGTGAGATTGTCACATCGTTGCTTTAGTTCAGTGAGAGCTCAAGTTGCACCGTATTTTAGTCATCCCAATTTACTTGGACAGCCGTATAGCAGACTAAGTCCATAGTACATGCAGTGCAAACAAAGTGCAGTGGATGCAGTGCAGTATTTTATTTTGAAGGCATGTACTATTTCTTGTACACATTTTGAGCCGTGTTTTTCTTGCTTAGAACCTCCACCCTTGATTCCACATGGCCCCACGCTGTGCAGGTGTTCAGGTGAGAGGCTGGAAGGTCTGAGGAGTCGTTGCTCTATGCCTTTGTGCTTTGTTTCCGTCCAGTATTATTCAATCTCGCATCTCGCATTTGTGTAACTGTGACTGACCTTTTTTTTTCCCCTCTGGGATTCCACCTTCCTTGCCCCTCTCACATTTGTTTGCCTCTGTTGTACCGCTGACTTGCTTTCGGCCATCACCAGTCTCATCATTTCCAAGCGCCCTTTATACCGCCCTGATTTTCTTCTCCTAAACTGCTCGAGCTCCGCTGCCTGTGTCTGCTGTCGTAATTTTTACAGAGGAGTGCTGCAGATCTCTGCTGGTGTCTGTCGTGTGGGAGGTTTAACCTTGAAGCAGTGCTGCTGCGCGGGACAAACTCGGCAAACGCTTGGGTCCCTGGGAAACCTTTAAAAGAAAACCAGTGATTTTTTTGGTCCGGTAAGGACGGACCATTTTCTACTCCTCTCGCCCTCACTCCCATTAATCAATTCATTTTTTTTTTTCCATTTTCCATCCTTGACTCCAGTGAAGCAGCCTTGCATGAAAGGAAAAGGCACAACAAAGAAAAGAAAGAAAAGAAAACAACCTGTTTAGCCTTCTGTTTACAGCGTTCTCTGAGCACGCCAGATTCTGGGCGACGTTTAATGAATGCACAGAGATGAAAAGTGAATATCTTTCCTTTCCTGAGTTAAAACACACAAAGAACCATACTGCAAGAAAGTAATAGGAAATGAATTTTTTTTTTTTCAGGACCTTATTTTCAAAACCCCTTTTCTACCTTTTTCTTCTCCTCAATATAGATACCAGTTTACATTGTTTCTTATTTTCACTGCCAAATGAAAATTCATTGTTCGAGCCCCATGGCACCTCTGCTCTCGAACATTCTCTGGAGTGCAAAGTGCTCCAGAAAGTTAGGTTTTAGGCAGAGTAACCCCCTCACCCCCCATCCTTTCCAGGAACTATTCACAAGGCCACAGAGCCGCTGCCAGAGTTTGATGTTGTAAACTGTGTAGTGATATCGATCTTTTAAAATGAGGTGCTCACACAGAATTCTAAGCATATTGAAACAGATTTTTTTTTCCGTTTGTCGAAAAAAGAAAATCACTCAAGTCAGTCAAATGTGTACTTCGCCAACTTCCCCTCCAAAAAATGATGTGCTTTCTTGTCAGTTCAAAGGACGCAAAATCATGTCAACTGTCGAAGCACTTGGACCCCAAAATAACAATCAAGAGATCAGCCAAAGATTTCAAACTCTACAAATCTCTGTTCTGCTTGGGAAACTGGGAACCAGGTAACTTGTTGGAATTTCTGGCCATGAACAGTCTTCCAGTTTCAAATGAACCTAACAGACCTTCACACAGCTCCTAATCAGCAGCCACTTTTGGCTTCAGTAGTTTTCTTTGTCAGGCACAAAAAAAACAAATGCAAACTTATTCTGCAAAGAGATTGGAGCCGAGGGACAGACGTCGATGTGGGTTGTGTCCTGCAGTCAGATAATTTACATGGGGCGAAGCAGCAGGATTTGGCTTTAAAAGATCAGGGTCAGAGGAATGAGATAGTGGCTCGCTTTCTTTTTAATCACTGCGGTGCCCTGAAGCCTTGTGGAAGCCTGTATTCTCAGACGGTGCTTCACCTTGAAAAATTGAATTTCACATTTTACTCACAGTCAACAGAGCTGAATCGGTGTTAGCTATATGTGACTGTGGCCCGGCCTCATTGTGAATGAGAACACAATTGTTTCTTACCTGAAGATGTATCGGGGACTTCAAACCGTTATTAAAGGGGTCCTAAAACAAATTTGCAAAACAGTTTGAAAAACAATGAATTAATTTGCCTCGAAAGTAACTCGTGTCTCATAGTCTTACGCTACTGCCTCCTTGTGGTGCAGTGGATCGAGGCAGGGATCTCAAAACATCAGGCACCCTTCATAGAGCTGGTCTGCCTGATCACATGACTGAAGGGATCATTGCAATTTGCAGCGAGCTGTCGCCTTATCATTCACATGGATTTTCCAAGATATACAACAGCAAAATGTTTGCAGAGGGACGTGGCAGGAACCGGCCTTCTGCAGGGCAGCTCATTTCTTATTGGATAGGCAGATTCAGCTGGACAATGTCCTTGGGCAGAAGTGGATGCGGCATGCCACAATATAAAGTTGGTGTCTTGAGAGTTTTGCATGGTTTAAATAAACGGGAAGTTGCATGAATGATCCTAAAGAAATGTGAAAAAGGACACAAACATAAAAATAGAGAGTTTTAATTTTTTTTATTTTCACTTTCTTTTTTTAAGAGCGAGTGTATCTGTGGGTAAGTTGTTTACATTGCAGCTGTGCCATAACTGCAGGAGTTCACAAGGCCTCGGCATGTACTGAGCTGTGTTCTAATCGATAGCAGGTCAAGTCGAGACAGCAAGTCAAAAGACAAGACAGCAAAGCACATCCATCTGTTTGTCCTCCACCCAGTCTATCTTCTGCACTACCTCCTAAAGTGCGAAGTTGCTATATGTGTGTGTGTGTGTATGTTATACTTGATTCTGTCTGTCGGGCTGAAATGTTTGTGCTATACCAATTTTGAAAACAGCCTCATGATTTAATCCCTGCTCACAAGTGAGGAGCAAAGTCAGTGCGGCGAGACGGCCAAAGCACGGCCACGAAACAACAAACAAAATCAGTCCTGGAAATCTCAAGAAAAAGGCCCTTTATCAGCGCACGGACACGCCATTTGCGAGGAATCTGATGCGCTAATTGTGTTTTAGCTCAGTGTCATCACCGCTGCGATAATCTCCCCCTGGCAGGGGAAGAAACAGCATGAACATGGCGATTACACGGCCACAAAACAAACAAAGCCATACAAATTTAAAAAGAGCTTGGAGGCACTCTCTGTGGAGCCATTACAATTAGCCAAAATTTTATCGCGTCGGATGGTGGGAAGAGCATGTCGGGAACAGAAAGTAACTTCCTCTCAGCACCAAGGCATCCATTCCATTCCAAATCAAACAGGTTGGCAATGAGAGAGGCGCAAGTATGTTGCGTTCTAATCGTTGCTCACCTTTGGTACCGCCCACACATCCAAATATGGAATCTGCTGGTTTCATAATGAACCGTGAACTGAAGATGGTGTTGACCATGAAACCAATCTACTGGCAACAGATGAAGCCACGATGCATCCACCCATCTTCATACACAGTCAGTGTTTGGCACACAGACCTCTGGGAAGAAATGCATCCCTGTTTATATTTTATTAAAGAACCCCCATTAGCCCAAGCCTGAGCGGTTCGCGCACATAGGAGAGAAAGTGAACTCTGCGATTGATTGGATCAAATAAATATTCGGAGAAAAGCTGAATAATCAAAATGTTTATCAGGCCAAATTCTCTTTTCTGTTGATTTGATTTGTGAGTCACCATTGATGAAACCAGTAATGCGGTCAACCCGAGGTTCACCTGCGACGCTGCTCGCCATACTGTTAATGTATTCGAGATCACGTCTCGCCGTGCCGTTCCTCCGCGTTCCTGTCGACAACTTGGCTCGCCGATGTCTTATTTTGCTCCCGGTGGCGAGTCTCCCCCCCGACCAGTCGGTACAGTCAGAGCTCGTGTTGCCATCTGTCAGAATGAGAAGTGACAATACATTTGCACAATCCTTTGAGCTCCAGGTGTTAATGCTTGGCAGCATTCGAGAATAACGAGCTTTCATTCATTATTTTTTTCCATACGCGCTTCTCCTGCACGCAGGGTCGCTGGAGCCAATGCCAGTTGTAGGCGGCGTTGCATCAATGACAAGGTGCCAGTTTATCGCAGGACCACACAAGAAGACAAACGACTCTTTGCCCTCTCACCTACAGCCAATTTAGAGTTTCCAGTTTGCTTCATGTTCTTGGGCTGTAGGAGGAAGCTGGATTAGGAGGAAATCCACATACACACGGAGAACATGCAACCTTCAACCTGCTCCAAGTCCGGGGTTCGAACTTAGTAGCAAGCATTGCAAAAATAATGATATAGCTGATTGCTGCAGCAAAAATATCTCAATATTTATTTTTTTGTATTAAACAAATAGCTGTTTTCAAGTCATTCAAGACGACTTTGAAAACCTTTATTCGGTCTCAAACAGACCAACATTGTTTTGACAGTTTCAAATTATTGCCTTAACACGCTGTGACAAATCTATTAATCTATAGATATTAATCTACAAATCAATAAATTATTTCAAGAAAAAAAAACAATTAGAACAATTCAACTATGTTGTTGTGTTTACAACAACATCCAACATCCTATTTTTGCACTTGTACTAAAAACAGAGACTGATGTTCCTGTTCTCTGTGGCTGCGACCAACGCCACTCCGGTGAAGTGCCGCCTTCCCGTCGCATCGTCGGAGGAAACATTTCCACCCAACCTGCCGCCGCCGTCCGTTTGACGGTGCCTGCAATCGGTCAGCCTCGCCGAGGGACCTCCCGTGTAGTCAGCATTGATTTTAATAGGAGCTGTCACTCGATCAATAGAGTTTTATTACCCCCAGGAGGAGCACGAGCAATGAAGCTCGGCCCCATGGGAGGTGTAGTTTCAGCAGGCCCTCATCATCCGGCCTGGTAAAGCTCCTTGGAGAGCATTTGGCCAAGGGGCTCGGTGGCAGTGCGGGTGTTTGTCTGTGTGTGTGTGTGTGTGTGTGTGTGTGTGTCGGGGGGGGGTGGGGAGTATTGCAGTTTTGTACTCCAAACTCATTGTTATTCTCCAGGATCGCTGGATGGTTCTTCCTGTGTTTTTTTTTTTATGATGGGAATTGCTCCAGTTTGGCGGTGGCCCTTTTGCAATCTGCTAGCTAGACGAGTTGGCCGCGGGTCGCCACGCAAAAAGTCACCAGACAGACAGGATGGGAGATTCACTGTGCTGATGAAACGCGCTTTAGTTGAGTATTGTCTAGTATCATCAGTGTGTGGCTAGCCTTTTTCATTTTTCATCATCTTTTTCTTTTTTGACAAACCTGCCATCTGAACCCGCTGCAACCCGATTACCCAGGCGACCTCCGTGCTACTTTGATTAATTGCACTTTGTTAATAAGCACAACCCCAACAAGCTGCTCATTGGGGGGGTGGGCTGGGGGCTCGCACATCTGCATGTATTGGCACTGGAAGTTAGTCCAAACAGCAACACACACATACCCACACAGACGATGCTGTTAGGTGCCAAAGCCTCTCATGATTGGCCGGGCGATCGATTACAAACAAGAGGGGTCCCTCCTCAATATTGCCCCCATTCCTCACTGTCCAAGACGCTGGTATTTGTCTGCTGATGAATGAGGGGAACCCGTAATACTGTTCTCACCAACCTTCGGCGTCCTGATTACAAACAATTATTCATTGTTACTTACTGTAATAAAAAAGGGGGTAATGGGGCCTCATAAATCTCGAAAAGGTGGAACTCCCATTAGCCACTGTAAGAAGGAGGGGCGGGGACGTCACCCTGATGCAGGGCCGGGCCGGCGGGATGGCCAGCGCCACCGTCAAACGTTTGACCCCACCCCATTGATTTAAAGCCTCTCCACCATTTTGGGATGCGCACTTTCACACTAGTGCGTACGCCGCAGTGTTCGGGTGTTTTTTTTTGGGCCTCAGAAAGAAAATCAGTGACGAGTCATTAGACGCCTGAGACGTTTTCGCTGCGACGCAGCTGCGCAAAGTAGAATCACGTTACAGATGCACGACGGAGACGTGCTAATGTTGAGTCACCTGTTGCGGCTGGTTGATGGCTGGCGGCTAAGATAGACAGAGATAGATCCCCAAGGAATTTATGTTTCTCAGCTTTACAATTATAAATCAGCAAATCAGCAAATAGTGCATAGAGATAACGAGAATAATTCAAAATAAAGGATTTGAGGGAATTAATCGTAGAATAATTATTATTGTATTATTTTATCGTATTATCTTATTGTCGTTCGGCTGCTGATGCTGTGGAAACACGAAGAGGGAAACTTTGATGCGGCGTGTTGGAAGATAGAAGGGGTAGAAATTCCAAACTTCCAATCCCGCCGGCTCTCTTTCCGAATCCCAGACCCTCGAGAGTGCACGCTTCCATGCACGGGACGGCACAGTGTTTCCACGACGCTGCCACTGCGGTCGACCAACAAGGATGGCAGGCTGAAATTCTTGCCCATCCCCCACCCTCGCTTTTGCACCCGGCCTCGCTGACGCTCTTTCTTCACGATCGGCAGGCCAGCCGGGGTGAAAGGAAAGCGCCGCTGCACTTTTTTTTGTTAAGAGCATTACGTAAGAGCCCGTAGAGGAGCCAGAGAGAGTGAGATGGGCGGGGGGTAGTGCAAATGCCAAAGTGAGAGGGAGAGAGGATGGGGGAGTGGTGGGATGGCAAGATTCTGCCAAAATAATAAAAGTCACTGAGGTATATTTTATTCAAATAATCCTCTGTAAATCACTTATAATGGGACGACTGAGGGACAAAATCAGGCCCCCAGAGTCCAAGATGGCGGCCCATTCATTTCAATGTAGTTGCTCACCCAGCGCATACACCGAAAAAGCTTTTGACATCCACATTAATAGGCCCATATGTGCAGTGGTGTCACTTCCCATCATGCCTCTGTAACTCACATGATCTATTTGGCCAATCAGAACAATCCTGGAGAACGTCACTTACAGACACGTCAGGACGCAGCCAATCAGAACGAGCTGAGACACAGCAGCACGTACGACGCTGTGATGTCACGCTGAGAAGAAACTCTTTTCTGCTGATTTTCTTGACTTTAACATTTTTTTAAATGACTAAAAGACTATCAATGAAAAATCTACAATAGAAAGATTTGATATGAATCTCGTTTCAGGTCACAGTCGTCCTGTCAGCCGTTTTAAAGGCATTTATTTTTGTATTGCTGTCTATGGGAAAATGCTTTTCAGGCCCATGAGATTTTTTTGCTTAGTGGCCGCTGGGAAAAATCGGCACGCCGCCATATTGCCAGTCCAATATCCAGTTCTTATAAAACATCCATGGATGAAATACTTGGGAGGGACAGACAGACACACACACACATGCACGTGAGCACCACCGCGATTGCCAGGAAGCACTTAGCTACGCACTGACCTCGGCTGGGGTGGGAGGAGGGATGATGGAAAATAAATAAGGCGGGTATAAATGAAAAAAAGAGGGTGTGGAGAGTGAATGGTCAGCGCTTGGAGGGGGCAGGATGGCCGCTGCCGCCGCTCTCTTTATTTGTAAAAGCGGGCCTCATTTAGGAGAAAAAGCTTTGATGGAGCGTCTGTGCCGGCGTCCACAAGGACGGAGGCTGGAGGAGTGAGGAGGTGTGGGCGGGGGAGGGAGCGTCTAAGTGAGGGTGAGGTAAAAGTGTCGGTGATGGATGGACGGATCCAACGCAAAGAGAGAAGCACTTTTCATTTTGCTTCGTAAAGCCCCACATCAGCCGAGGCCTTGTCCACATGTACATGGTGTTTATTTTATTGTATTTATGTGTACATATATATATATATATATCCATCCATCCATCCATCCATCTTCTATACCCGCTTATTCCAATTCAGGGTCACTGGGGTCTGCTGGGGCCTAACCCAGGTGTCTTAGGGCGAAGGCAGGGTGACACCCTGGACAAGTCTCTCTCTCTGTACATATATATATATATATATATATATATATATATATATATATATATATATATATATTAGAAAACTGTAGCACTTCCTCTGCGGTGTCCAAAAGCAGACGCAATCCAAGGTCCTTGAAGCTCCTTCCAGGGTGTGAAGATGCCCGGAGGAGCGCTCTGCAATCTGCGATGTTTGCCACCACAGAGCTGTGTGGGCTTTTTCATAACAGGGCCCTTTTAAAGAAGCCAGAAACATCCTCAAGGTAACGTCAAAACTTTTTTGGACATTTAAAGCAAGTTGTTTTTGAACTTTTGTAGTCTCAGGAAATTTCCTTTAAAATGCAAACTATCTAAATGTTGAGACTCCTCTTCCCACTCCCTTGCCATTGGTCGCCACAAAATTCACTTTATGGCAGCTATGTTTTCAAAGTGCCACATCTTGCTTTGAAATGCGCCCCACGCAAGTCGGCTTCAGAATTATTATCTGGGATTTACAAGGATTTCTTGTTTGTTTGTTTTTGCCCTATATTAGTGGTTCTAAGAAATAACCGTGCGTGTGCGAGGACAAGGTCGGAAAAAACACACACCGCAAAAAAAGAATATTGGTGAAGCAGGGAGAAATCATTCACTACGTTCACGTGGATACACCCGAGCGGGCCAAAGGCATAAATATTCATCAGCATAAAGTAGTGTAGCTCAGAAGGCTCGCACTGATCTCTGTCAGTGTCATGTGCAAACGTTATATTCCTGCCACACACTCATGCACCAATGCAAAAAAAAAAAACATGCAGCTGCACCTGCCTCTTGCTGGCCCATTAACCACGTGGAGCAGGAGGAGGACGGTCAGGGGCAGCGGAGTGTCTTTTATTCTGGTGATCAATCATACATTAGCCAGCTAGCGCATCCAGCTCAGCGAGCTCCCGTCAAGAAACCAAGACATAGAGGAGAATTTCACTGCCCGACGCTGCAGCGCCCGACATGTTAAAGAAATATGCTCGGGCGATTTCGGATTTTTGTTTGCTCGTGAACCCTATTGTGTTTTCACCGTTGTAGAGACGCGAGGCAGAAGTCCTTGGGCCCGCCAGCTGAAAGCAAACTCAAAGCGCACCGGAGGAGCGGCGGAGCCTCGACGTTCTAATTAATTGATCGGTATCGAGGTTTCGCCGTATTAAGGTTGAGTCGGACAAGTTTCTTTTCCAATTTCCAGGTGCTGTTGATCGAGTGCCTCAGAGAATTCTAATTGTAGTCCCTCTGATTTTTACGCAGATGGACTTTCTAAGATTTCGGGTCTGGAATTTGAGCGTCCACGTTGAGAAGCTCAGTTCTTTCTGCGTTCTTCCCCAGTTGCACGCACTCTCATGCTGCGGTCTTGTGTCATTTGTTCAACTTGGAGCCTCCAAGATTCAACTATTACCTCCAAACATAATGTTTTTCCAGCTATATATAAAATCAATTTTCCATTGTTTTCACCGCAGCGAGCGTCATTAGAGTCCAATTTACAGAAAAGTTGTTCATTTGTTTATTTTTACCTGTCTAGACAAATACAATAATGCAATATTTTTACTCCCATTAGATGCTATTTTTCTACGTGGCTAATCCTGTTGGACATGCTTTTGCGTTAAGAACTGTGACCCAACCCTGGCCCGACGCTGACAATGGCAGAGAATATTTAAGCCCTTGTTCCATTTCCAAAAGCAATTCCTCCTGGTGTCTGCACTCGTGCACCAATCCGTTCGGATCGAGCGGAAACTTAGATTACGAAAATGTTCTTGACAGTCGTCATGAAGCAGCGCCGAACGCTAATGACTGCTGCGGGGGAGGCTCAGGTTGATTTTTATGAATGTGCCTGTTCATTTATTCATGCTGTGTTTTTCCAAGCCAGTGGAGCTGGTTCGGCGAGGAGCCTGCAGCTATTTGCCGTCTCGCCGCGCTCGCCCATTGGCTCTGCCGTGTCAATAGAAAAGCATTGTAACATGAGGACAACAGAGCTGAATCTGGTTGGATGATCATCAGTGTTTTTCTGTTTTGATTATTATTATTATTATTATTATTATTATTATTATTATTATTATTACATTATTATTATACAGACTTGATTTTTTGGTTTGTTTTGTCATTGGTCATATGGTCACTGTCTGACCTTTATTCTGACTTCATCATCAGGTAGGAAACCCTTTTTTTTTTTTTGTATCTTTCAACTTGCTGCGTAAAAAAATATATCCTGAAAAGAAGTAGGAGATCCTTTGCAAAATCCACTCAGCCAACGTTTCCCAGCAGTGATCTGTTTTAATCCCGTCAAAAATAAAAGCACAATTAAGCTGCAGATCAGAACACGCATCCAAATGAAACTTTCAGTTACGAAAAACTACAACAATCTCAGCAGCCTGGCATTGGCTCATTCCAAATGGTGAGAGTGGCCGAGGTCATGGCCTTGGTGGTGGAATAGACTTTCAGAGCGCAGCCACAGAAACCTCTTTCACGTCTGCACTTTATAAACTTTTTCTTTGCCCCATATACTGTTTTAGCACAAAGTCAGCAGCGCAAAGAGAGACGCAGGCATCACCGCGGGAAGATTCACATCTGCTCCTCTGTTTTCTGACATTTGTAACAACTGAAAATACACTACAACATCCACTTTTTTTATTATTTATTTTCTTTTTTAACTTTCTTTTATTACTCAGACGTTCGAAAGTCGCTTGTGCTGCATCGGCGGCCCTCACTGAGGTTATAAATACATAATGTTGAGTCATAAAACTCCACTCTGAGTCGTAAAGCAGGTGCTTTTATCGCATCAACAGGCGGACGAGGAACAGGTGGAGGTTATCTCGGTGGGTAAGGCAATGTCGCAAAATTTGTCGCTCTCGCGGAAAAAAAGGAGGGAGTGGAGTGAAAAAAGATCAAATGCAGAAGTTCACCACCAACCAAGCGGAGGCGGCGTCACAAGGAATGTGCCATGCTGAGATGAGGGGCTGTGATTTTTATCTGCTCCAACAGCAGGCAGGGGGGCGTGGAGGCTGGTGGTGGCAGCAGCGGTGGGGGCTTAAACACATGGGCGGGTTGGAGAACGGCAGCAAGCGACGGGTCATTGACCCGCAAGGCAGCCGTTTAGCGTGATGCCTTTGTCCTGACGTGTGTTTTAACTCGCTGGGAATAAAAATGGAACGGCAGGAATGTAAAAGCTGAGGTCGAAGCGTGATTGAACCAGACGACGCTCTCTAGGGACACTAACGAGGCTTCACGCCTTGTTTAACCGCAATTCTAGCTGTGCTTTTTTTTGTTGATGATGATGCTGATGTTGGATATGTTATTATTTTTTTGTAAAAAGGTATAAATACTACTTAAATATTTTTAATCCATGGAACCACACAGTGCTCTCGGAATTGTATTTTTGTTAAGAAAAACAACAACAAACTACAGTGTCATACTTGAGTACTTGGTGGTGGATGCTAACTAAGCCAGCATGGTGAAGCAATGATGCTAATTCTGCCAAGCCGTCAATATGGTGTTGGATGATTTGGTCGGTCATTCCACTGTTGCCCCACAAGTGAAAACCTTCCTGGAGCGAGTTCCAGCCGCATGTGGTCACAGCTTGACCACAAATCAACAGAAATACTTTCAAATTTCCTTTTGCGGATGCATATATATATATATATATATATATATACACACACACACACTAGTGGCCTTCAAAATCTCTGAAACTGCATTGTGCAGGAGGAAAGCAGATCATAAATATTTAATTTCTATTTTACCCCAGTCAACCATGGGGTGACAGCGCTGTTTGGACGGGTCCTCTTCTTCACTTTCCTTCATCTTCTGAAGCCTCATAAGCCCCCCCGCTTCCATCGGCTGCCGTCATCCAATTCCCTTGTCTGACCAGACAGAAAAAAAAAAAAAAAAAAAAAAAAACGTGCATCGTATTTTTCTTTTCAATATTTCATGACCCACTGAACACTGAGTATGACTTGCATTCACTGTGCGCACTATGTTTTTTTTTTTCTGTGTCACTGAGCACATGCTGTGAATCTTTTTGAGCCCGGCTATTAAAAGGTACCACATGTATGAATTATGGATGGACTGTTAGAGGCTAAATCTGAGCCCAAATGGAAGTTTCTCCTCTGAGCTTGGATGGGTGAGGGGGGATTTTGGAGTGTGCATGCGTTATCGGCCAAGTGTCTTTACTCCTGACTGCATGAGGCCCGTCGAGCTTCACTGTTTGGCGAGAGCAACTACAACAGTTACACTACAAGTTGATATTTGCTATCCGGAACACACTTGGAGTTGCGACATATGTAATGTAAATGCCTCCGACCGGTTTCCCGTCCTATCTCCACCGCCTGGCTTTGATTCCCGTCCTCCCTGCCCTTCCGCTCACATGCAATCTCAAACAGCCGTGGGACTCGGGGAGCGCGGGGGGGTGGAGGGGTGAGAGGGTTGGGGGGAGGGGGAGGGACCATGGCCTTTACCTTTTAGTGTTTACAGTGCTTATTGGAGCATGCAGTCTATGGCCCAGCTCTCAACAATGTTCAATTCAGCAAAGATCCCATTTAGTTAAGAGCCCATGGAAGGCCTGTCTTCAGGCTAAAGGCAGAGTAGCGCCAGATGGAAAGGAAGAGCGAAGTGGAGGGAAGCCGAGTGGGCAGAGGAGCGTTGGGACAAAGAGGGAGGTACTAGTTGTACTTGGGCGGTACTTGTTTGATTAATGGGTTGCTATTTTTTTTTCTTTTTTTCCCCACTGGCCTTCCACCTGAATATTTTGGACATTTTTGTTTGCTGCCATGCTAATGTTAGCACGCTGATTCCACTGATTGTTTGCTCAAAACTTGGCCAACCTTTTTTTTGGGTTGTAGTTGGAACTGGCGTGGGTTGCATTTTGTAATAGATGAACGCTGCACCTTCTGATTTTATTATATTTTACTCTTAACTTATTCTGTGTATTATCCCTCCTCCTCTTATGTCTCTGTGTTTGTATTTTAGTGCTGTTCTTGTCTTTCTTGTTGTCTCCTGTGTTGGTCAACCAAAGACAATTTTCCACCCTGTTGGACAATAAATATTCTGTTCTATTCTATGTAACTCACATAACCTACAACTGCACCTGACTATTGTTTTTTGGAATCTATTAATCTATTCTACTTTCTTCAATTGAATTCATAAAAAAACATGATTTAAATAGGTTGGGGAAAAAATGGTATTTAAAATGTGAAAAAGACAGGTCTGAAAACAACAATCAAGCTGTCCTTAAGTGAAGAGCATGCTGAATGACCACAAAAAGCACAACAGTAAAGGGATATGTTTAAAAAAATATATCAAACTTGGTGTCACATGTATCATAATAAGTGTCCATGGGAATTCCAACAGCGTGATGTTGAGCTGGACTGAAATTAAGAAAACATAGATTTGATTCAGGAATATATTATAATCTATCGATCTTTAATCTATTCAAGACGATTAATCGTTTCAGCTCTGCCCATTGCCATTGTGGTTTCAAAGAGGGAAACAATATCAGCCATTACCAGGACAATGAAAGCTATTGTAGGGCAGTCTCGAGGATTAAGTGGATGGAAGGAATCAAAGCAGGCAGACTAGTGCAGGATAAAGAGGAGATCCTGGTTGATAAAGGTGGAACTTTTGGATTAATGGGTTTTGCAGGAACCTCCGCCGGTCGTCACCCTTGAACTGAAACATTTTGGCCAAATGAAAGCTCCCCCTCTCGCGGCTCGCCCGTGAGACTAGCCGTGAATCGAGCATCAGTCAGCCCTTCCCCGCGAACTCTCTCTGCCCCCAGAAGGACGAGCGGTTCCAAGTCGCAACCTGATTCCATTTTAGCATTGTCAAAATGATGGAAATAGCGGCGATCCTTCAAAGTGTGCGCCTCTCTAATGGTGATTGGTGTTTTCCGCCGGCATGGAATTGCTAACTCATCTCCCGTGGGCCAGGATCAAACGTCATCACTTCTGTCACGCCGGACTTTATTCATTGCCTCCACCTGCCCACCTTGCCGAGATGGAACGCAACGAGTTCCCATAAGTCATGCGTTGCGAGCGCTAAATTCCTGCCGCGTCTCGCCGGGGAGACAACGCCAGGGCACGTGCCTCCGTCGGGATGCCGCAGTAGTTGAAGAAACTTCAGAGGTGAGGAGTCAATAAAAGATCAAACACACAAGAGAGTACGACTCAGAACTGGAAAATTATGTTTGCATCATCCCGCCACACTGTTTTGATAGTTGGCCAAGGGCTGCGATACCGTTACCCCCAAAATAAATAGGAGCGTTTTCTACCAAGCGCCTCCCACACATCGCACATCAAACGTTTCCAGTAATAGATGCGAAACGTAGGAAGATCACCGAGGAAAGGTTGAAACGCTACAATGGAGGATTGTAACTGTAGAAATACGCTTTTAGAAATTAAAAAAGCGATTTTTGTTTGTTATTTTTAAGTCATCTCATTTATTTTTGTTTTTTCCCTGCACAAATAGAACCTTGGATTTTTATTTGTACTCTTGCAACCACCTTCAATTCAGGCTGTTACTCATCCACGTCCCCCGTGCACTCTCCAAAATACCGTGGAGTCAAGGTTAAGCTAGCAGGTCAAAAGCCTTGTGTTGTTTAACTTCCCACTGAGGAGTCGCCAGTCTGAAGGCAACTCTTTCTTTCTCTGTATTCTGACTGAAACACAGGTTTCTGCTGGCAGTTCAGAGCTAAAGTTGAGAGAGTGTGCAATGCGTGGAGGCCAGAATTATACAGCTAACGGATTTGGAAGATCTTTCAATTTGTTTTCCCCCTCAGTTGATTTGGATGATAAGAGACATAAAAGTCTGTCACGCTGTTAAGCGTTGCCTGTGAAAGCCAACTCAGCCCAACCTCAACCCTTATGCATTTTCAGCAAAGTACTCCAGTATGCCTGCAGTCGTGATACTCAGTATTAGGCATGTAGCCCCGCTACCAACTGATTCAAGCAGGTGCATGGTGTACATATCCTCAGGCAAGTGCAGCACATAATTATTATCAATGGGCCAGAATTTTTAGCACTGAATTGTTTTTTTTTTTTGTTTTTTTGGAAATGTTCAATAGAGGCATCTATTTGACATTGGTGTGTTTGCAATGTATTCCCATGTGCAAAGACAAGAAGGATTCAGGCTTTCACTCTCCTTTCTTGCTGTTGCACTTTACCTGGGGCACTTTAGACTTTATCTGAGGGCTGTAATGAAAGCAGAACAAACACTTTTGTAATTTAATTTCACTCAAATTGCAGATAGCAACAAAGCTGATCTGGTCAAGTGTGGCTGCTGTGATTGCTTCATCTGCCCTTATTTGTAATATTTATTTTCATTATTTTTAAATGTGTTTTTTTATTATTATTGTGCAGCTTTACTTATTCCAGCAATCCTGGATAATAGAAAAGAGGTTTGAATGTGAAAAGTCGGACTGGATTGATTTCTCAATAAATTGGAATGCTCTGTTGTGGCTCTGCCTGCTCACGAACACAACAACACATGGCCATAGACACTCTCAGCTAACATGTGGTGCTTGAGGAGAATTTTAAGATGTAGCGCCGTCGTCTCTGAGGAGTAAATCAGTCTTGGAATATGTCCCTCAGTTCCAAGAACAGAGCCTGCAGAATAAATGGTGATCTGGATCCACTCACTGCACATTTTATTTCTTAAAAAAATAAAATAAAATAAAAGGTTTGGAGATATGAGGACCAGCTGCTGCACGGCACAACATCCCACTCTGCCGACAGCAAGGTAGCCTTAAATTATAGCTTCTTCTTTTTGCCATCCGGGCCTGTTTGGCCTACAGTCAGCAGTGATGGATGGGCCAGGACCGCATGGCGTGCTGTGGGCCTCGGCTGCTCTTAAATGTGCGGGCACGAGGGCTGAAGAGACGGAATGAATGGGACGAACGGACCAGACGGAGAGATGAGATGGAAGGGGCCAGGCAAGATATATGGGGAGAAGGCCACGGCCCGCGTGATAGATGGCCGCAGAGACAAGCATCAGGAAGAGGGCTCAGCGGGCTGAGATGACCACGGAGAAGTCGCTCTGTGGGTGGGCTGCAGGCTGACGCCGCCGAGCCGAAGGGGTCACGGTCAGCCTGCGATCCGTCTCTGTCGGACAACGAAGAGGCTGTTCTTCCTCAGATGATCTTGGAATTTAACGGCAGCGGGTTTGGAAAGAAGGGCCCTGGCTCTCTGTGTGTGTGTGTGTGTGTGTGTGAAATGCTCCAGTCACGGCATGTTAGCCCATCTAAGTGTGATTTATAGCATAGAGGAAATGAAGCCCGGGTGCTTCCTGTCCGTGAGCCCGACTTTGTTGACAGTGGCGAACCTGCACGTTCCCGAAAAAATGCTTGAGGACTTTTGAAGTAAGTGGGGTGAAGTAGTCGCCAGGCAGCGTGTCAAGTCAGAGGTGCCACTGTCGAAGAATCAGGCCTCCTTCGAAAATTTTTGTCTCTCTGGTAAAAGTTAGCGTCAGTGTGGCTAACCCCCAGCAAATTAGAATGATGGAGGCCGCTGCCAAACACAGCCAAGTTTTTGGTTTTTTTGTCCAGCTGCAGGAAAGTTTGCTTCCAGATGGGTATAGGTTTAGAGACACTGTTGTTTTGCACAAAATTCAAGATGGACCTCCGGTATGGTCTTGCAGTCTCAAGATAAAAACGACACTGTAATAAGGTTTTGGCAGGAAGTGATTTGTGTCTCGGCGCCAGCTTTTTTACGTTCAACACTAATACATACTTTGTTCCTGACATTTTCAGTGGTATGGAATTTGAGTAGGAATAGACACATTTTCATTGACTTTTTCAGCAAACGTGCTCACCTTGAATGACTCTCAAGTCGTTAAGTCTCAAGGTCCTTACACACCGGGCAAAAGGTGAAGCGACGTAAATCAGTGATGCGAAAAGACGAATGTTTCGCCAGCGAGTTTTTTCTATACACACCAAGCGCGGCGCGAATATGCGTCTGAAATTTGCTAAGCGACTGAAGTTTGGGGCTCTTTCTGTCGCGCCGAAGGAGAAACAATAGAGTCGACTACATCCTGAAGTGATGATGTCCTGGTGTTCTGATGGTTGAATCAAAAAAGAAAAAGAAAAAGAATAGAAGTATTTGTGTTCACCTAATATTGTTCTTCAGAGAGGCGTTGCAGATGTTAAATTAATGACTTTCGTATGCCGACTACCTTAGTTTATAGTGGACATGAGTGCTTATTGTATTGCTAAATTTTTATACTATATTATTATTATTATTTGTTTTTTGTGTCTTTAGAGGGCGTGTCGTGTGCGTCAGGTGGATATATAGGTCAGGTGAATACGTGGCAGCGCAGGTGGAAGATGAAGAAGAAGCGGCGGTAATAAACCGTCTTTTGAGTATGTTATTTAAGTTCCTGTTGCCATGAAATATTTTTTTTTGTTTTCCTTTGGATGTTTTTTATCATTTAGAAAGCTTTTCGGAACAGATGTAAACCAAAGAATAAAAGATATGAACTTTTTTTTTTTGGTGACCGAGAAGTTTTGCTCCCCGAACATTCGCTGCCGGTGTGTACGGTGCCATTGACTGCAATAGGTTTTAAAAAACACGCAAATATTCACCTAGCGAATTCGCTCCCGGTGTGTAAGGTCTTTCAGACAGAAGTTGCCGAGGACAAACCGGGTAATGGGGAAATAGTAGCCAATAAATTTGTGGGGAAAGTAAAAGCAGCGTTTCGGGGAGAAAACACAAAGTAAAGTACCGGTTGCATGTGAGAGAAAAGGGCAGTGCGCTAAGAGATGAAAAGAGGAGGCGGCATTAGGACGGAGGAGGGGGAAGTGGAGGGGAGGGGAGCCAGAAGGGAGTCTTGTACCAAGAAGCACTATCGTAATTGTCACTTTTGATCAGGGAAGAACTCTAGTTTGCTTCATGGACCAATGCGTTTTTTTGTCTTTTTGTTTTTTTTTCCCCTCTCCAAGCTCCCACCATGGTTTCAGTAGGCTGAGCATGACGCACACACACACACGCAATTTTTTTGTTGGCATTCATGTATACCGCTGCACACAAACCCACACACGTGGCAAGCCTGCATTTGATTATGCTCATGCAAGCATGCAAATATGCACAGTTAGGAAAAAATATATATGCATGTATATATATATATATATATATATATATATATATATATATATATATATATATATGTGTATGAAAACAGATGAAATAAAACTGGAGTTCTGTGGAAACGTTGTTTTATTCAGATGTTTTCGTGCTTAGGGTTTACTTCAGCGTAACATCCCCGGAGCTCTGCACGGCGCTCTGTCTTGATTTGAAGTATAAGCTGCATTAACACGGCGAGGAGAAGATGACTGAAGTGTATCTGCGGAAAGTGTGACTGGGAAAGAGGTTGCGTTGGAACATTGTTGTGTTTGTGCAATTTTTTGATTGAAGTGCCGTTCACAAGCCTCAAAGAGGCTTGTTTTTTCTCCTCAAAGTTTTTTTCTTAAATAAACAGGGCTTAAAAAAAACTCTTTGAAGGTCCACCCTGCCTTGAAAACAGGAAATAACGCTTTTCACATCCGCACTCACAGATATGTGTGTGCACATGACGGATAAAGGGTCACATATTTTTACCCTCTCTGTCTTTGTTCCATTAAAAAAAAGTGGAGTTGAAAATGCTGACAGCACAAGTCTGACCTCCAGGCTGGAGCTCTTCCTTTAGTTTCCCTGATTTGATGCGAAGCAAATGAAACGGTCCGTTCTTTGGCAAGTGTGTCACCTTGACAATAGTGGTCAAACAATGGAGCCGTTCTCACAGTACTGAGCATACGTGAAAATAACATTTGATTTGATGAAGGGCCTGGCAGTGGCTGTTTTACTTTGTGTTGGTCTTTCCTGTTCATAAAAACTGTGAACCGTGCATATTCAAGATTTCATGTTCACCAAAATGTTTCCCAACAACAAACATGTCTGTAGTCTGTCAGTGAAAAAAAACATGAAAAATGAAAAGGTATTGCATGGAAAAAACATGATTCTTGAAATTGTCCCTTTATGATGTCACAAAGGGTAGTGACTCCTTTTCCAAGTTAGTAACTACTAATTGGAAGTTTTTGTTTCCATTAGTGTGGCCATCAACATTGCATTAGTTTTAGCACGATGCTGAAAACAGAGGGCTAAATATGATTTGTTCATGTATCCTGGACAGCTGAGTTTTCAGGGAAAACAACCACACAGGTTGCCTCGCCGTAGTCCAGAATGACAAACGTAGATTCGCAGTGGGGTGTAATAGTCGACCATAAAGCTCAAATACATTGCAGTGACACAAAGTGATTTGGCTTATAGTTCCGATGGTACTTTTACAATAATACCGGCTAAGTAATAGCGCAAAGTACTTTTGAGGCTGCGCGGAAGTCGAACAAATAGCCACTCAGTGCTGTGGAGCATGGATGCATTTATACCAAGCCAGTGATGTCGAGAGCCAGTCCTCCCCTGAGTGGCTCTCTAATGTCGTCATGCCGCGCTGACGGTCTCTCCTTCTGGTCCTTCATCGCAGTGTTTGCACTGGAGACCCCGCCTCCAGTCACAACAGATGTGTTCTAATCAGGTCAAGGGGTCCCATTGACTTGTGCTAATGTGTACACACATGGTGTGTGTGTGTGTATGTGCGTACTGTATATGCATGTATATAACACCAGATACCAGTGGCTTTGAAGGAGCTTGGCCTAGCTGCCTCCAGGAGCATGGCCACTGGAGAGAAAGGTCAGCTCCCGTGCCGTGGCTTTTGAGGGAAATGAGATCCCTGAACGTGTGAGGGATCAAAAGGTTAAAGGTGATTGTGGTCCATTATTTAAATGTAGGAGGATGGTCAAGAGCTCTTCTTTATTTTATAAATGATTGTTGTTGAATTGTCTTAGATTTTGAAAGAAACTGTACACAACATTTTCCACTGTTGTGCCATATATGATGTCAAATGTATATATATATATATATATATATATATATATATATATATATATATATATATATATATATATATATATATATATATATATATATATATATATATACATATATATATATGACATATATATGTCATATATATATATATATATATATATATGACAGCATATGTATATTATAGTTTATTTTCAAGCACAAGTGTTGAGAGAAGATTCTGCTGGTTCCATAGAATGCAAGCGCAACAAAGACGCTGGCTGGCAGTCTCTGCAGCGTCCCAGAACTAAATTGCTTCCATGCATATGCGTGTGTGAGAGCGTGCCGTGCGTGTGAAGGAGAAAATGATGGAGCGTCTTGTAGCCATCCTACTCCCAAATGTGTGTGATGAACACAGTGGAGCTGCTGAGGCAACTGTCCATGGTCCTGAAAATTTTCCTGGGGGTTTCAGTGAGGAGAGGAGTGACCTCTCCTCACTGATTCTCCTTGTGCGTGTGTGTTTGTGTGTGTGTGTGCACGCCAGCATCACTGGCCCCATCCCTCTCCCTGCTGGTCACGCCAAATGATGAATTGCGATGGGAGATTCCTTCCAGAGAGTAAATGAATCAGAGGTGGTGAGCGGAGAATTCCTCATCAGTAAACGTAGTGGCGGAATTAGTTGGGACGGCATGTTCTAATGCTAATAAATGAGCGCGATTACGCCCGTCGCAGACAGTCTCCCTTTTGATCGGCTTCGCGCTTTCATTTGGTCCAATTTGAGAGGCCTCAGATTTGATTCTCCGCAGAAACCTCCCAGGCAAAAGAAAAAAAGAAAAAAATGGAGACAAATTTTCGGAGAGCTGGGAAATCTGCGCACAAATGAAAATGTACGATTGGTTGGCGTTTTGACAGTGATGCAATCACGGAAAAAACTTCCTTGTTTCTATGATGAAATTAGCTGGAATAAAAAAACACAAAGACTGAATCTTTCGGAATTTTCAGACGTTAAAGAATTATTGACTATACAGTACACAACATTTTCCGCCGTTGTCCTATATATGTTGTCATATATGTATGTACTGTATGTGTGTGTTTGTATAATCAATTCTCCTCTTTCTCCGTCATCCCGCAGTTATCATCCTGCAATTAGAATGTCTTCGTCGAAATCCTTGCATCACAAACCCAACTGAAACTCCAGACACAGACAACTCCGTCCCTCTATCGGTGGTAAATTATGGAGCAGCAAGTGTTTACAGTAAACACACAGGGATGACTTGCTGCCGTCCGACAGACTGACTCTAGTGACAGCTCCTATTTTCTCTGTTCAACCCCTGAGCTCTGGCGGTGAGCAATTTTCAAATCTGTATTGTAAAAACGTCTCTTTTTTCTAGTCCTTTTGGGATACCGCATCATTGCGTTTTCACGTTGCATTTTTCTTTCCTTGAGGTTTCTCTTTCCTTGCTTGTAACAGCAGAGTCTCCTCGTCTCTGCTGTGACAAAAAAAAAAGAGAAGAAAAGAAGCTCTTATACTCAGTGGGGCAGTAACCAGCGAGGCTTTAGTCCTGATCCGAGGGTGATTTAATAACTTGCCTGCACATGGATGACCAGATACCGTAAGGAGGCTGTAAAATTGATGACGGATGTGCAAATGGGTGGTTGGCCGTCTGTCTACACGGGCTTGAAGCGGCGCCGCGTCACGGTTCCTCCTCCGCCTGCGAGCCTTCGAGAGGACGCACTTAAGCTGACTAATGTCCCCCCGTATTTCCTCTCCGCCGTATGCAAATATGTGCGGTGAGGCGTCTGCTCCCGTAGTAGCGCAACCGCTAACACGGACGCCGGTGAAATATAAGCGGGGAACCCGAGCGCCAAAAGGCCCTGGACAGAGCCTCGGAACAGAACTCGGCTCAGGTGAAGTCAATAGGACTGCAGGGAGAGTCGTGTCAGTGCTGTCTGTGAATGCACTCTGCAAACATGCACTAACAGACACGGAACCTCCTCGGTTCCTGTTGCTGTCTGAGCTTTAATGCTACTGCTGGTCACAGAGTAAACTACCCCTTGGTGATGATAAAGCCCTTCCCGATCCTATGACATAACTGCATATGCAGTTCCAGGCCACATGGCATGTTTTTATGTCAAAATAATAGGGAGAATATATAGAAATATTCATCCAGGCGACATTTGAAAGTGTGATAGGGAGATCTGTATCTGTAGAGAGGTCTTCTTTTTGCATTTAGCAGGAAGTGCAGTGGAGCCAAGTCACACATGTCCTCTGCAAGTTCCTATTTTCCCACTATTATTTCAAAAACAGCGTTGGGCATTTTTTCACTTGCGGCTGTTCTCAAATGTGTATTTTTCCCCTCAAACTTCGGCCTCCAGCTGCCTCTAATGACTGATTATGCAATAAAATCTCCAGATCTCAAGAAAATGACATAATTGGCCCTTTGCTTTCTATGGAAGCACATTGCTGCCACCCTAGAAAAAAAAGGGTTCAGTATCACGTTATTTCGTGAAAATATCACATTTTTACGTCATCATTTTCACGTTATAATGTGACAGTATCATGATATCATGATGTCATAATTATCACGTAAAAACGTGAGACTTTCATGTTGTTTCATGATAATTTTCACATTATAACGTGAAATGATCACGTCGCGACGCTCTGTTTTTTTTTGTTTGTTTGTTTTTTTTTTCTAGGGTGGCAGCACTCCACTTCCGTAACTTTCAGTACCGGCCTGCTAAAATGCGAAATTGTTACTTATCTAAGTTTACGTATAAGGCGGAGGGACAAACACCCTCCTGCCACTAACCTGGGAGAGGTATCCCAGTGTACTTTTTGACATCACAAGGGGCCAATTTTCAGAACTACACTTTTTTTTTGGGGGGGGGGGACTCGTAAGGAGTTCTTGGATGGCCGGAAGACATAGCGGGGGAAGCATTGTGTTTTTGTTTTTTGTTTTTTTCAAAACTTAAAAAAAAGACGTAGAAAAAAAGTTTCCATGATGATTGTTCATGGAGAAATCGCTCTGCTGATGATCGTTTTTTGTAGATGGGTTTGTTTCTTTCATAGACTGCACGGAGATACAGCAGAGCACCTAGAAGGGCTGATAACATGATCCAAAAAAACGTCCTTTTAAAAAAAACATTTTGAATAACCGAACCGCTGTGCGTGTGAAAGAAGTCGCTGTATTTGGGAACTGCGCGCACTGACGTCACTGCGGCCGGTCGTGCCGGGGTAGGCGGAGTGGAAGTGAGGAAGGCAAGGGGAGAGCGAGAGCGAGAGCGTGAGCGCGCCTGACGGATTCCTGGCGGAGGGACAGTGAGCGAGAGAGAGAGAGAGAGAGAGAGAGAGAGAGAGAGAGAGAGAGAGCGTGCGCGCGCATCTCGGTCCTCTCCTCGAGCCGGTAGAAGCAGCGACTGCAGGGGAGCCAGATGCCCGAGCGCGAGCCGCCACCGCCGCCTGTGGATACCCGTCCGGAGGAGAGCGCGGGCACAAGCACCGGGGAGAAGTGAGACGAGGAGCGAGGACGCGGACTGGTTGAAGGAGGAGGGATTTTTATTTCTTCTTCTTATCTTCTTCTTTTCTTCTATTTCCTCCCATCTCTTCTCCCGTCTCCCCACCTTCCTCACCGGCTTCCTCACTTCCAGCCTGAGCTCCAGGAGATCCTCGGACTTGGAGTACCGGTTTAGAATAATAAAATTAAAATTAAAAAAAATATTCCTAGCTCCGTTATCAGTCCGTCCCTGCTGCCTCTGCTGCTGCCCGTGCGCGCATCCTCGCCGTCGCACTGGAATACAACCGCGTCTCCATATGCGCAAAAAACCCGTGGAAATAATCTGACGTGGATTTATTTTTGGCACAAAGCTGGACATACAAGAGCGGCGTTCCTCCCTTTCCTTTCCCCCCTCTTTCTTTCTCACCCCTCCTCCAAATCGCTTCCCCTCCTTTTCTGCCTCTATTCCCCCCTTTTTCCCACCCTATGGCTACTTTATGATTTCCTGTCTTTGAGTGGCGATTTCTTGTTTTCTTTTCCGTTCTACTCGCTCTGGTTTCATTATTTATTTCTACTATTATTGCTTTTATTTTTTATTTATTTATTTGTTTTGTTGTTGTTGTCGTGATTCTTTTTTTGGCTCGCCTCGGTGGCGCAGAAGTGGGATGCCTCGCAGAGAACATTTTGTGGGAAGAAGACTCCGCGCAGCAGCGAGGGGCTGATTGAATGATACTCTTCTCCCCTCGCGCCCCTCTCCTCCTCTGCCCCCTCTCTCCATCTGAGACGTGCCATGGATGGAAAACTTAACTTGTGTCCACGGAAGCGATCAGGGAATAGCCGTCGCATCAAATAACTGCCGCTGACAGCGATCAGGTAATGTCTCTCCATCTCTCACAAAGAAAACAAAACCGCTGGGCTTGTGCGATTCTGTGTGTGTGTGTGTGTGTGTCTGCTTGCACCACGTATACACTCATCAGTCCCATGCATTGATTGATCAATGTTTTTCTTGCTGCTGCCGCCACCTCGGTGTCGAAAGTGACAGTTGAGGATGATTTGCAGACTGGAGCTCTTATTTGCGCCAGTTTCACATCGTCTTGCGATCAGGTCGCCCGCGGGGTAGACGTGTGATCTGTGAACCTGAACGCAAGATGAACCGGTGTGTGTATGTGTGTGTGTGTGTGTGTGTGTGTGTGTGTGTGTGTGTGTGTGTGTGTGTGTGTGTGTGTGTGTGTGTGTGTGTGTGTGTCGCGCACGCACGCATCCCACGTCGGCGTCTCAGCAGTTCGAGGCCGGCAGTCGGACACAGGTGGGCAGCAGTTGCCTCCTGAAACGCGTGTGCGTCCCACAGACTGAGGTGTGTGTGTGTGTGTGTGTGTGTGTGTGTGTGTGTGTGTGTGTGGTGGTGGTGGTGATGGTGATGGGGGGTGCTGAACAGTAAGATCTCCACTGGAGCGTCCGTAACTTTGCGCAGTGACCAGGACACACACACACACACACACACACACACACACGTCGTGCCATTTTGGGTTTAGGATCACATTAACAAGTCCGTCCACACAGACACACACACACACACACCACTGTGCCCCCCCGCCCCCTCCCAGGCTCCCACCCCTGTCCGCGAGCCTCAATGACCCCCCTTGCATGCTAAATAGCAGCCAGGATGTACCAAAGAACGCCAGCGATTCTGCTGCCGCCGCTACGTTCACTCACCCATATGTGTGAGCGCGCGCGCACGTGAAGGCGACGCTTTGACTCCTGACTTTCCGTCCGCACTCGCCGACGTCGTATCAACCCCCCCAAACCCCAAACACACACACACACACACACACACACACACACACACACACACACACATAGCTGTACCTGCTCTTTGGCGTGCGCCCTCCGACCGTGCCGCGCGTCTGCCGCAGTGCCGATTCTCGTTGCCTTAACCCCCCTCGCCCCACTCCCACACCACCACCCGACCGTCATTCTTCTCCGGGCTAAAATCGTGATCGTGTGTGTACGCGTGCGTCATCTCATTTATTTAATTAAACTGCCCCTCTTTCTCCCCTCCCCCGACGGCGCGCAGGTGGTTCCTGGTGGACATTAGCGCGCGCGCACACACACACACACACACACACACACACACCCGCAACCTCCCGCATGTCGCTCCCAAGCTTTTTTTTTTCTTTCCTTTTTTCTTTCTTCTTCTTTTCGTCGCCACCCATCTGTTGAGCGCTCGCGCACGCACGAAACTGCTACCCCGTCCCTCACTCCTCCTCGAGCTCCTGCCACGCGGGTTTGCGCGCAACCAACACGCACGGCCACGGCGATCCTCGATGCGCGGCGCGTCGAACAGCGTCGACCTCTGCAGCTCGTGCAGCTCCTGCGGGCGCGCTGCTCGTGTTTCGTCGCTCGGGGAACCCTTGATTCAACCGTCTCTTCCGTCGTCACGTGGGCTTTTTGGATTCCACAGGGTCAGAGTGAGTGCATGGTATTCGCCACAGATTCCGAAATCATTTTGTTTGTTTTGTTTTGTTTTTATTGGGTCCCAAGAAAGAAAAGTAGAAGCGGTTTGATAAAGTTCCACCAGCTGTAAATAACCTCGTTAATTTTTACATCCCGAGGCTCCGGTGGGAGGAGAACAGAGCTGGCAGGGCCTCCACCGCAGAGGCGCCAGGAGCAGATGAGTTGGACACGAGAGGGCAAGAGGCTTCAGTGTTTCCTTTTAGACCCTCAGCATTAAGTCTACACGAGACACGGAGCAGCAGCTAATGAGCTTAGAGAACATTAGTTCTGCAACGGTGGACTATAGTGTGTGTGTTATTTTTTTTTTTTTACATTTCTTTTTTTTGAAACATGGCTCCCAGATAAGGCAGCGAGAAAACACCCTTGGCTGAACGGAGGCAGGATGAATCGTTTTGTTCATTTACAAAAGGACGTCACAGCCTGCTGCACTTGAATTACCTGTGCTGATGTCCCTCTGACAAAAATATCTCTAAGTGTGTCATACTAGTGAAAGCTTTTATTTGGTCTTTTTAAATCCGGGACTCAGAAGTCAGGCTGCAGTGTGACCTTGGTTAATTTTTTCTGTTGTTTGCTTCTCTTCATCCATTGCAGAACTTTCATTCTCTAGTATTTCTTTCTTTCTTTTTTTTTTCTTTTTTTTTTACAGGTGGGGCGTGATCAAACCACAGATCAAACTCCACTTGTGCCATCCTATTTTTAGCTCAGATCAGTGCAAAACCAAATATGAAAACCGAAAAGCAGCACTTAGCTGCAAAATGGGGAAACATCTGCTGAATCGAGCAAATGCTTCGCTTGTTAAGGTTCGCTGGAAGCCGAGCGTCTTGTGCGAACTGAACACCCAGCCGCTCATGCTAGTGCAACATGTGAAGTTGGCTAGCTGTAACGACACTACTTTCAGCACCATGGACAGCGGTCCAAGGCAAACCAACAACAGGGAGCAGCTTTCCGAAAAGGGGGCGTGGTTATCAGCCATCAGTCTGGGCGGGACGTTTTATTTTACGTTTTCATGGAACTTCACTCTTTGTGCTTTTTCATGACTTATCTCTGTCTTGTTATTTAGTAATTGGTTGAAGTGAGAGAATGATAATAGAAATATGTTTTAAAAAGCTGCAATAAACACCTCGTCTGTTTTCCTGCTTCCGAATAAACTCTTGAGTTGTGTTAATCTTCACTATTGTGGGCCAGTATTGAAAATCGAGATCAGGTGTTTAACTCTGTCACAATCCGTCACCTGATTACCGAGGCGCCAAAGGACACATTGGCCGGTTCTGACTGGCTCGCGCCTGTCCTACCCAGGGCACAAATTAGTGGCTGAGTGTTGAAAGATGTCCAGTTGTGCAGGTGACAAATTGGTGAAATGATGTCTGCTGGAAAAACTGCTGCATGAAAAAAAACAACAAAAAAAACAGTGGCTTGAAGCATCGCATTAAACACTCACAAAAGCTTCATACTGGAGGTAATAACTCCTCACACCCTCTTAATAATGGCCCAAGTCATTTTTCAAGTAATCAAGTATCCCAACGGACAGACAAAAACAGAACTTAATATTGTCACATTTTTAAACTTTCATTTTGTCCTTTATGTTGATTTGTTTTTTTTTTCATTTGAAAAAGACAACTTGCCTTGAAAAAATTATGACTTGGGTCATTATTTTTAAAAGAGGGACAATATTGAGCGTGAAGTTTTTCTGCTGAACCAACAGGATGACTTTTTTTTTTAACAGTTCTATAATGACACGCAACTATTTAACACTATTGATTGAGTGATTTTGGCTGAGGCAACAGTGGGAAGGTTAAACACCGGCCCTCCGCTGAACGATCGGTAGGAGCAGCTGCTGGTTCCTGTCGAACACGAGTGCCCGTCGGCTGGGGGGACGTGCGAGAAGCAGCCGTCTCGGCGGCAGTTTTACAAGGCCTGTAACTGCGATACTAATAACGTCTTCAAACATCGGCTCTCCACGCACTAATGGCGCCGATACTAAATCACTTCCTGCCTCCATCTCCCTGTTTTATAGGCCCGAAAGCGCGCGCACACACACACACACACACACAAGGAGGGGTGGAAAAATGATAGTGGTGCACCGAGCTGCGTGTGTTGGTGCTCGCCCAACGTTCATGCTGCCTAAACAGTGCATATGGAGAAGAGGCGCGGGCGACAGCTTGCGCTTGCCTGGATCACTGCACCCTGGCTGGACCATTGTTCCTCTGACATCCCCCCAACACAGAAACCCACTTCCTGTCCTTCCACGGCCCCTTTCCAACAAGCCTCGTTGTCATTCTTCCTGTAAGACTTCTGAGCACTCGGATGAAGCCCAATTTAATTTTTTTTACATCATTTTGAGACAATTTTGGTGGCATTCACATTCCGTCTTTGCTCAGAAGGTTCAAGTAACGCGCGCTGACAACATGGCTTACCGCGTTTTACTTGTCACATCCAGAAATTCAGCTGTCAGCTCACTGCACATCAGCCGTCACCAGCTCGAGCAAATGCTTATTATGGCCTGAGGTGTAAGCAATACAAAAAAAAAGGAAAGGAAAAAGATGAGAGGATGTTTTGGGCTCAATGCAGGGTCAGAGTAAAGAAGGCAGCAACACAGCTCGCTTGTATATCAGGGTTAAAAAAAACACCTGCAGAGATCAATGTAGTTTTAACCCTTAATGTTGACAGAGGCACTGCTGATATTTTGTAATTGTACTGCCGTGCTGGAATTTTACAGATGGGAAGGATCCCGTCCATTGCAATTTCATAGCCACTCATTATATGATGTCACCCAAGCGCCCAGAAGACCAATCAGCCCAAAGTGCCTCGGAACAGAACGTCAGCAACAGGTTTTTAGCCGAACTCTCCTGTCAGGCCTCTCAGTCAGTTTACATAGCACCTGGTGATTAGAGTTTGCACCAAAATTTACACTGGATATTTGGATGAAAACATAGAAAGGGATTAGACTGCCACATATTCCAGACACTCAATAGCTCTCGCTGTTGTTGTTCACAGTGGCATTCCTGGCTGCCAAACCCCTCCAACTAGCATTTTCTCTCCCCAGCTTCATTGGATAGAAGGACAACATTTCAGTCCATGTCCCTTTAAACAGCACCAGTGCTAAAATATGGCGTGCTGTGTTTTTTTCTTCTTTTTTTTCCCCGCCTCCTTTCTATTCTTTGCACAGCGCCCTCGCTGTTAGCCAACGAGCTTTGCCATCCTTGTTTCTAATTCTGAGCCGCAGATGCCTCTTGTAGCTTGGGCGCCATTAATTTTGGCACGGCCTCGGGTGACTGTGTCAATGTTTGCAGTGACGACTGCTTTCGTTTCGGGGCAAACGTTTACCAGCGTGACAGGCGCCCAGCGCCGGGCTGAGGCTACAGGAAAGAAGAAAAGAGAATAAAACCAACCCCAAAGACGCGCCCTCGACAATTAATCAAGCCTTTTGGCAAAGGAAAGCGACAGAGGACGGGCCTCCTTGGGATCAGTTGCAGGAGGACAAGTCAGGTCTGTGTGTGTGTGGGTGTGTGTGTGTGTGTGTGTGTGTGTGTGTGTGTGTCGGGGGGGGGTAGCAGAGAGAAAACAAAACTAATGAATTGCCTTGAATTCGCAAGAATAATTCACGCCTCTAATTAATATCGATTGTGCGAGGGATGCGGAAGCGTCGCCTCGCAGCGAGCCGCCAGGAGCTCCTCGGTTAGTACCCGAGTCGTCTCCTCGGTGATTTGCGTGAAGGTTGCGGCCGCGCCGCGTTTGGCTGCTGACTGACTGCGTCCCTCAAAACGTATGCAGCCCTGGGTGGGAGGCTGTGAGACCGAGAGCAGGCAGAGGTTGTATTGATTAGGAGCATCCAAAGCCCAGGTTTTATAGCGGCAACTCGGAGGGTCCTGCGAGATATCACCTAAGCGTCGGAGTTTTTGTTATTGCGGGGTTTTTTTTGTTTTTTTTCTCATGTTTTTACACTGGATCCCCTCGGAGCAACTCGCCGCCTCCGTCCTTTTACATCCTTATCTTGTCTCTCTCTCCTTTTGTGCGTCTGTGTTTCGTCTCTTTCACGGAATGCGGCTGGTGTCAGGGCCAGTGTATAGCATATTGTGAACTAAACATTTCTGTTTGCTGAAGTTTCCGGCATCATTGATATGTCGCATTCACAGTAAAAGTTTTAAAATAAACCCAGGCGAATGAATCCATCAAGGTTTTCATGTGCATGGCAAACAAATACCATTGAGCTCATTTCATTAAATCTCAATGCATTCATTCATTCATTTTCTATACCCGCTTCTTCCTGAGATCAGGGTCACGGGGGTCTGCTGGAGCCTATCCCAACTGTCTCAGGGCAAAGGCTGGACAAGTCGCCAGTTCATCGCAGGGCCACATAGAAACAAACAACCATTCACACTCACATGCACACCTACGGACAATTTTGAAGCCGGAGAACCCGGAGAGAACCAACGCAGACACAGGGATACAGTTGAAAACGTCACATGCAAACTCCACACAGAAAGGTCCCAGGCCCGGAATTGAACCCACGCCCTAAACGTCAAAGCAGGATTAATCAAAGATTTTTTTTCTCCCCTTTTTGGACATTTTGGTATTATTTACCAACTCCAAATTAATGGAAATAAATTGTGGAACGTCTGTGGTCGTCACTTATTGGTGGTCAAAAAAGACTAGATAGATAGATAGATAGATCATTTCAGCCTTTTTTGCCCGACTACAGGAAAATTTGATACAGAAAGACATGCAGTGACTTCATGCAAATGCATAAATAGACATCCAACAACCACTAGAAGACACAAACCAAAAACCTTTTGATGCTCCGGCCACAATGTCCAAATTTTCCACAGCAGTTGGCGGTCGCTTCTGTTTGCTCCTCACGCATGGAGCAGACGGCTACTTCCTCTGCTTAGCTCGCCGTTCAGAGGGCGCAGACTCATCCGCCCGAGAACATTTGGCCTCATCATCTGCGCGGTGTCCTGCCTGTGACACCCATCGTCCTCCATTACGGCTCCACACAGGGCGGGACACGTTGTGTCTCTTTTTTTTTTTTTTTTGGTTGTTTGTTTGTTTTTCTAAGTCCAGCGAGTGGGAAGCAGATGGAAGCAGACGGAAGGATCCTGGGCTCCTCTCGTGGTGTGATGTGATGGTATCTGATGCGTGCGTGCACGTTGTGTTCAATGGCGCGAGTGCACGCTCAGTAAATACATTGTCCAGTGCAGCCCAAGGTGCTTTTAGGGACGCGCTGCCGCTGCAAACCAAGCTGCAGGCAACTGTGCAGCAGCACAGAAAAATATATGTATCATTGTTTGTGATTACAAATGGGTGTCAGAAATGTAAGGAAAATGTAACCTTTTTTTTTCTTTTTTTTACATCCCCTGACTGGTTTCTGTCTGAGTTAAGCACAGAAAAGCCACAACCAAGTCTTTTTACCTTGACACGGCATTGATGGCAGAGTCAAAGCCAACTGCCTTTGAAATGCCCTTCATATGGTGTGAGGTCGCTGTCAAAAACAAGTGTTCATAACCATTCGTGCTGGTGGCTTTTATAATATGTTTGTATATTAACTCAGATGCGAGTTGTTAAATTTGCTGGTGTGTTTTATGGATACGACTGTGGCTGCAAACATTTATGAATACGTGTCTGATTTTTGGCCCAGAAATCAGAGACTTATTCTCAACTGTGAAAACAACTTTGCATTTGTGGCTGTGAGTCAGAAAGCATTGAAATGACGGTGCTAGGGTCAACCACAGGAAATAAATGGAACCCCGTTGTGCAACCTGCAAGATAACTGCAGGATGCGCTCTATGCTATGTCAACAACATAAAATTGGGTAACAAATGACCAAACTGTAACCAAAAATAACCAAACAATTTTACCTCTGAACAGCTTGGTAAGGATGACGGGAAAAAAAAAAAAATTGACTGCGCTTCTAAGGCTGGCAGGCTGCGATGTTCCGCTTCTGCATGTATTTTTTATGTAAGAGCTACATGAGTGTAGCCTGACGCATTTCAGAACATCCCTTCCTGTGTTTGTGAGTGTGGGTGAAGAAGACGAAAAAAGGAAAAAGCAAAGCTCCCCTGGCTGGGTGGCTTGTCAAACCTGCAGCTTGTGTTTTTGGAGGAAACAAAGCGGACAGGTGGAAATCCAGCCCAGGGGCATGCTGGGTCAAATCGCACCGTGCCAGGTGTGTAAACCTGTCAGTGCGCGGTTGCCATGGAGACGATTAGCCAAAACTGAGCGCCCTGCACTTTCCCTCTGTGTGGACCTGCTCAGACCTTGGAATGCAGATGAATGGCGATTTTTGAAAAGTCTGTGTCTGTGTCAAAATGGGCCAGCTACGTTAAGAACATAGGGCAGGTGGAAAAAAACAAACAAAAACTATGTATGAAAGTGGGACCGCGGTAGCTTCTGACTGCACACAGGAAGCATGCAAATGTGGCCCTGCTTAGTCTCTAGATGCCTGTGTACACTGTTGCTGCGGGGATCCTCGGCGCTGTGACACATGTTCATTTAGAGGCTGGAGTCGGCCGGAGCTGAAATTAGAAAACAAAACAGCTGCGAGTTCCTTTTCCCTGGTGGACATTGGCTCACTGGAGGGCGGATCGGCAGCTTGAACGAAAAGCTGGAACGTTGGAATGTTGAAAGCGTCACATTTTAACATGACGGCGGGGCTCCGAGTCGCCATGCGACCACAACCTGCGCCCCCACGCTGGATCCCGTCAGGCTAATTTTGCCCACTCTTGCTCCTGTGCCGATGAACCAGATTTGGCCAGAGTGCAGCCCGCGGCACTGCAGCTTTGCAGGTGCAGGTTTTAAACATTTATTTTTAATGACGCTTGTCCATCCTGGCAGCGGCGCCTTCTGCAGCAGCCAGCGACCAAAAAAAGAAGAAGTAGCACAAAGCGGGGAGAAGCTGAACTCGACAGGCTGACGTCACACTGCAGCTGCACTGCTGCACTGCACTGCACTGCACTGCACTGCACTGCACTGCACTGGGTCATGTGACAGGAAATTGCAGTGAGCTAAACAAGAAGGATTTTATAGGTGGGTAATGGGTGCATCTCTCTGTTTATTATGTGAATTTTAAAGTATTGCATTAAAAAAGGTGTTTTTTATTTAGTATGTCTGCCCCCTTGAGGCGTTGAAGTGTCAAAAAAACAAATGTCAGCTGTATCCATTGCCATGGCATTGTTGATGGTGTTGGTGGCTTAGAGAGTTGTCAGTCAGGGTTTTCTTTTTGTTCCCGGTAACATAACTTCACTTGAAGAGCTAACCACTCCAACATTTTTAGCACAAATGGTCATTTCTTTGCACAGCCTTGGGCCAAAGCAAATTTTCAATTGACAAAGGAGGCAGGATGTTTTGAGAGGTGGCGAGATCGATCATGCCAATCTTGTTGCCGCTCCTCCGCAAATGCCGAGGAAGGTTTTTAACTCGTTCGCAAACGCAATACTGACGGAGGAGTTGACTCACCTTCCTATGCTTCGACTTCCTGGACTCCATCTGTTGGTGTTTTGCAAGTTTAGCAGGGTCAAGTTGCTCTCGCACTGTAATACAGCTGCAGAGTGGTGCATTTAGTTTGTTTTTTTTTCTTAAAAGTATAGATCTTTTGAAACAAATGATTATAAATTTTAAAAAAAATACCCAGATGCATTTTATTACAAAATGCACAGGCCCTTTCCAGGCCCGTGTCTTCCACATGCTAAACATTGGGCCAAAATTGGCCCTAAGACCACTGCCGCTGACGGAAATCCAACTCCGCCTCTTATAGGCCTTGCCTGATTCTTCTTCATTAGAGGGAAAATTGACTGCACACAAAAACAGAAAAAAGCCCGAATAAATAAAAAAATAAAAAAGGTTCCGTGATTGGACGAGTAATGTGTAAAAGTACAATGTCGCTCCGTCTCGACGGCTTAATTTCCAGCCAATATGGGAGGCCAGGAGCCCTTGCAGGGTGTTTAAGTGTCACAGAGTGTCGGCAAAAGTGGAGCCGTGCGGAGGAGGTTTTCAGAACGTCACGCCATTTGTTCCCCTCCGCCTCTCGGCTCCCGTCAGAGCACGTTTGATTGCTCTTTTCTTTTTTTTCTTTTTACTTATTTCGCAGGCTCAGTCCCCCGGCCACTTACATCGAGCGCTCGTGTCCCTACATGGCGGTGGCAAACGTTTGTCCGGGCGGCACAAAGTGATTGCGAAGGGTTTTTCCCTCCTTTGTTCGTGTGCGAGTTGCACGACAGCTCAGACCGGCCCATTTTAAGGACTTAGAAAAGAGCACTGCTGGCTTCTCCCGTTTCCCCCTTGGACTGCCATCTTTCTTTGCTGTCTGTGTTCATCCGTCAAGTGGGATGGCACCGTTTTTTGTTTATTTTTTTGAACGGAACAGGAAGTTATGCCAACACACTTGGAAAATATGAGAAAAGCAGCTTGTTTTTTTGGTGTCACAGTGCCCTGATTTGTGGCTTTCTGTGGATGTGAAAGAAACACCGGCGGTCATTCGTAACACCGTGACTCCAATCCAATCCAAGTCTTTTTGGATGCAAAGCATAGTCCTGATCTCCTTCCTCCTTTCCAGTCCGTTCCTTGCACTGAAGCTTTCATGTGAGACAGTAAAACATCCCGAACAGCAGATGGGTACAATTAGAGTTTTAAACCATGGTCATTATTCATCCTCGCAAAGGTTTTATTTTGGAATTCTTAATCTTAATTGTCTTCCCCTAAACTTAAAGTCCCCGCGTTGACACGAATGGCTAATCAGCCAACCGTATGGCCGCAGCTCATCAACTTGGTTGGTCACGTAGACGCGGTGGACGGGAAGGTCAAAGCGTCAGGATGGGGAAAGACAGTAATGGGATTTCAATGATTTTGAACGTGGTTTGGAACACGGTCGTCGGTGCCAGACGGGCTGCCCTTGTTGATGTCAGAGGTCACAGGTCAGAATGGGCAGTCAGAGGCCATGGGAAGGCAACAGGGACGGAGATGGAAGGACTCCAGTACTCGCAAGGTGTACCTCATAAAGTGGTCAATGACTGTACCTGTTTTCTATTAATAACGTGTTTCTCTTGCCTGAAATAACACTCGCACAAACATACTCACACACACACACACACACGCTTAAACACCCACACATATTCGCAGCTGCACACGTACTCCAGCTCGACAGATGCCCCCTTATCCAAGAACAATTCCCCGAGCTTCGACTCTCCTTTGCTGTTGGGGGACTCGCGCTCGGCGTGGGTTGCGGAGAATAGATCAGCCACGTCCGTCTGCCGCGGAGGCGGTGCAGGGGACGTGCCCAACGGTCCGCGCTCAACGTGCGCGCCAGAGAAAATGTTGATGATGCAAGATAGGTGTCAGCTGGAGAGGGCCAGAGGGGAGCAAGCTGCCGCGGCGGCAGAAGGGACCTACTTTTGAACCGAACACCTTCCGCGTTCAACGCGCTTAGCGCGGCCTCATCATCGCGATGGGAATAATCAACAAACCAATTCCGAGTCAGACTGTGTGCAAAATTAGATCATCTCCTGGAACCTTTTGAAAATAAAAGAGTAAGCGTTTTTGCGCTTTGCGGTGCAAGTTTATAGTTGCACAGTGCGCAGAGCTCGTCAGCACATCACGCTGGTGAAATAAAATCCGATCACAGATGGCCAATAAGATGTCGGAAATTGTCCCTACAAAAGGGTAGAATAGAAGAAGAGGGAATTAGAATAGAGTATGGCCTCATCTGTGAAAAACAACAACAAAAATACGCCGATAAAACAGCTAAATTACCAGTAGTTTAAGGTTGTACATGAGTTAAACCATTAAAAAAAACAAATTTATACATGCGCAAGATGAAATAAGATAACTGGACAAAGAAGTGCAAAATCAACTCATCACAATCTCTGCATTTCATACACTCTTATCATTTTTTTTTAATTTTCATATGTAACATTTTGCTTGGAAATTGATGTTTATTTTATAGAATCGAAAAATTCCAACATTTAAGGCCGGCTACCCTGGAGATCACAGGCGTGTGATAAGTACAACGCGACTGTGTGTATGTCCATATTTTACTGGATGCAAATAACTTTCACAGAGTTTATACACTCAAGTGTTTCTGTGATTGTTATTCTAATATCTATGTTTAAGACCTCTAAAACCTTTCTTCTAGACACAATTTTATTGGTCTTACCACAGAGTCCTCAAACATAATCTTCAGTTGGATACATATGGAGATTCTTTCAGCGCTCTTTTTCCAATCCCTGCGCGTGGACATTGAAATGAGCCGTTAATAACTGGGACTGCCTGTACATGTGCCTCGCTGATGAGGAAGAAAATCCCCTGTGATACTCTGATAGCTTTTCCTCACTCGCAGCCTGACAGCATTTTAATTCCCCTGCGGTTCCAGTATCATAGCAGCCCAATCTCCTCTCGCCACTCCATCAGCATCTCCTGGACCCAATTTAGACAGCCATCCTAAAACGTGCACGCCCGGAGACCCTGGAGATTTGGGCAAAAGTGCTCTTTGCGAAATCGCACCTTTAAAAGGAATGGACCGCCTCGGAATGTAATTAGATGCTGCCAATCTCATGCCGATCGCTTGGGAGAGGAGGGGCGGGCGGGCTTACTGGGTTAGTCCCTGAATGGAGGTGGAGCAGCGCCCCCCCTTCAAAAACCCGGCGCCTGATGTCAGAGTGTCGTGTCGACCCGCCTCTTGCAGCGAGCGCCTCACTTTTGGTCAAGTCCCATTTTGTCCCAATGGTGCTTCATCCAACTTGCACAACACAATCAAACCAACACGTTCAGACTACTGGTGCGTTTCCATTAAGTGTCAGGCAAATTTTAAGCCAATAGCAACGAGAGGGAGTCTCGTTCCACGAAGTGATTTGGCATTTTGCAACGCTTTGCTCATTAGCTCTGGTTGGAAATAGGGGAAACCTGCCTCAAGCGGCCAGACGTACAAAATTACCAGGGATTAGAGAAAGTTGTTTTTTCGATCTATCCAATTAAAACGTTCTTCTTAATTCGCAAGGCCAACAAAGCTTCGCGGATAATGCACTATATGTGCAACAGCGAGTCAAGGCCGTCGGCTCACTGAGACTGTCTTTGTTTGGTTGACACAGTGTTCTGAAATGGACGGCTGTAGTTGCCAACAAACTACAATATTACCTCAAGCCATAATATAAGCGGAGCCACATATTTCCAAACACACCCGCTAAATTCATTCATTCACAGAGCTGATGCATTCAGCGCGGTGTGAACCCTGCTGAACTCTGCATATTTGAGTGTTAGCACCATTGATAATTGCTCTTAGTGCTGCCACCAAGTCTTTTCAGGATGTATCTGATGATTAACCCGAAGGAAGTTCCTCTCTTCTGATGACATCAGGCTCATCATATTTACAGAGGATGCCCGGCTAATGTACATTAGCGCCACGGCTGTCGTTTTTTGGTCTGCCTGAAATGCAAAAAAATGACGCTTTCAAGGCGGGATTTGCCTTTTTTGACGATTGATTTCTTCTTGCTTCTCCACAAATATAACATGTTGTTTGCGTGTGTGCACGTTTGTATGTATGAACCTGTGTACGGCTGTTGCTTGAAGGCCATCAAGATGCCTGAGCCGCTGATGGAGGCCGATGCTGCAAGGCAACGCAGGAATCCGAGGCTAGCGGCATTATTAACCCCTCGCTGATTCGAGTGGAGCAGGCAATTACAAGTAGTCATGTCGCTGTCACAATGTCAGAGGCGGGCAACTGCCCACGCACCGGCGGCACGCACGCACACACGCACACGCACACACACACACACATACACACACCATGTTGTGACGTACTTTAGTGCACCACAGGGTCTGGTGTGGCAGCGGAGTCAAAGGTTGTCAGTTGCCGGTGGAGAGAGCTAGCAGCATGTAGCCTGCGCAAGAGCATGGACAGGCGATTTAGCTGTGCTCTAATGAGGGGCCAATGCAGTGTCGGGCCACTCACAGTGGTGGAATACTGGTACCATCGTGTGCTGTCATGACATGTCGAACACACAGGTAAGTGCATGAAGAAACGCAGGATAAAGAAACAAAGTTTTTTGGCCAATAAAACAAAATGAGTTAGCTAGGTTCTGCAACATTGCTAATAAAGTAGCAAAGAAGTAGATTCTTATTTTGAGTGGATACTGCTGTTTTCAGTCGTCTAGGTCATCTTAGAGTAGCCTTCTACAATGTTTTGAGTTGAGTATCTTCTATATATTTTTTCAAATGCAAAATATAGGCTGTGATATGAGTTTTATCTTCAGTTTCTAAGTGTGAAGTGCTGCGAGAGTCACACACACAAGGCAGCTGAGCAAAAATTTAGAAAGAACAGAAACTAGTAATAAGCTCACAGGGTGAGGTGTGAGTGAAGTGAAATGAGGCTAACACAAAGTTTTATTTTAAGTGCAACAACGACAAGTTGAAGCATTCGTTAGGGCCGGAAACATGACAAACGCTGACCGTCAAAGGATCAGGTGGATTTTAGCCCGGGGCTGGTGTAAGCAGGATTTCGATAATGCATCTCATGAAACCACCTAAACGACTTCCCGCGAGATCCAGTTTGTCACTTTAATATATCCACTGGAAATATTAAATCCCGCCCTGTGAGGTGCGAGCGTAGCGGGACGGATGAATAGAGGGAAAGTTAAAAGCGCTTTCCGCCCTCTTGATATTGGGGAAGCAGCATTCATCAGTGGAACGCAGCGTGAGTTAATGTTCCTCGCAACGTTCTGCCGCCGCTGCCGCTGCTCACGCAACATTTCTCAAAGCCGCTCCTTTGTCTGGTATAGCATCTGTTTTCCTGTGCCGTGCTGCTTTAACTCATCACCACTGATACCGCCTCATCAGCGGCCCCGCGCTAACTCTCCCCCTTTGCATTCTACTTTCGTTAAGCTGCTGAGCGCAGCCAAAAAAAACAGCTCGCAGCAGTATATCTGATCAAATCGATACCCATTTTTCTTTCCTCCCATGGTGCCACTTTTCCTTTTTTTTTTTTTTTTTTTTTTGCTTCTTCCCTCCTGACCGCCAGCCATGATGGGATGATTGGGAGGCAATACATCCACCTGATCGCGCTCATCTTTTGCGAGATCGACAGATTAGGGGGAGAGGGAGGGGGATCAGCGCTAGGGCGAAGAGATGTTAGCGGATCCATCAGCGCGGCGTGCTCAGTGAAAGCCGAGCGGAGATCGGCGGGGTTATCTAAACCCGCTCCGTCTCGCCTTCCTCCCCCCCCCCCGCCAGTCATCGACACCTCGCGGGGGCCATTACAAGGGACAGATTGAGACATCGTGTTCCCCCCCGCAATCGGCAGCGTGTCCGTGATTCCCTCGCCAGATGCCCAATTCTTCCGTTATCTCTCTGTTCTTCCGCATCTTCTCATTTCATCCTTTTTGTCCGGGCGCGATTGATTGAAAGCTGCGATACGCAAGCTCGATTCGAGGCGTTTAAATTTTTTTCTCCTCTGTATTTCTCTTTTTTTTTTGGTGATGGTTCCCGCGTCGATTGTGTCCTAGCGATTTGTTATTGTTTCTGCGCAGTGGGGAAAGGAACCCCCCTCTGTCAGAGTTTGGGCCTGAAAGTAGGCTAGTGTCTCTCTTTCACTACCTCGCAGTCTGGAAGCCGAGCCTCTCCCTCATCTCTTTTGCTACCGCTGAGGCGACCCACATCCTCTCCGCTTTGGGAAAATCAAGAACATCATAAACAGAGTTGTTTCCAGGTCGCATTTGGGCACATTTATCCATGAGACAGCCAGCAGGCCGTCAACACGCAGAGAAGTCGGCTGCCTTTGGTTTCTTTTCTCGCTGCTTTATCAGTGTCTTTAGGCTCCTCCCACTCCTTCCTCCTGACCGCTGTGTAAAGCTGTCCATTCTTAACGCTCGATGCTCCGTCAGTCCTATTCAGGTCCGGTCCGAAATACTTGGCCGACTTGAGAGGTAGTAAACTATCGGCACAAGGGCCGCTGCTTTCTTTACGTTCCTTGAGCATCTTCAGTGTTTTGCAAATTGGCTGAAGGAATGATTTTATGTCCATCCCATTCTTGGCAGTGGACGTCTTCAGAGGATTTTTAGTACAGTGAAAATCCCAAACACCCCCTGTGATATGGATGTTTCAAATGTGGTTTTTTTTTTCTGTACTTTACATCCAAATCTTGCATTAAAAAACCTTCATTTTTTCTAAAACAAAGTCAGCCAAGTAAATGCAATACAGAACAATTCTGAGAGATGGAAAAAAAAAAATAGAAAAACGGCTATTTGTTCCTTTACCTATTTAAATAATGAACTAAAGTTACCATTGGCCATGCATATCCATTTTCCAAAGATCTACTTCAGGCACAACTCTTCCAAATTAGGTTCAGTTCAGTTCAGTTGTTTTGTTCAAATCAGTTGAGTTGAGTTGAGTATAGTTGTAAATGTTATTTATGTTCAGACTAGAGTGGATAAGTTCACCCCTGGTAATCGCTGACCAGTTCAAATCTCTTCAGTCAAGTTCAGTCCAGATCTGTTCGATTTCATCAAGATCAGTTCATTTAAATTCAGATAATTGCGTTCTACGTTAATCTCAGTTCATTTCATTTGTTCAGCACAGTAAAGGTCTGTTCACTTAGGTTCCTTTCACTTCAGTTCGGTTAAGTTCAGTTAGATACTTTAGATCACTAAAGGTCTCCATTTAAGTTCAGTTCAGGCTTGGTTTTAAGTTGAGCTAACCTCAGGTCAGCTCAGATGCCAGGTTGAGTTAAACTAACTTCCCTTGTTTGTTCCTTCAAGCAGGGTCCGTTTCAGTTCCGCAAATCAATCCTTTCGCCTTGCCTTTGCGAAGCTGTGTACTGTGAACAGCCCCCTCGAGCCGCCCGCCATCAAGTGATGTACCTGCCCACGTTCTACAGATACCACGCTGATACACCAGCACATTTTCTCTCCCGCCAGCCATGTCACGAACCATGTCACCTCCCCACCCCGCCCCGCCTGCTCCTCCGCACACGTTTCCTCACTTTGCATTTTTTATTTCGCCTGGTGACTCAGTGGCGGCTTTGTGGATTCAATCATCACTTATTTATAAGAAGCCCTTAAATGCACTCCAACTCTGGAGGCGTGGCGGGAGAAAGAGATCCCACCCCACACCCCACCCCGCCTCACTCCAACCCGCTCATCCTTTCTCCGGTCTTTATCTTTGTGGCACTCATCCTCCCCGTCTCGTTCCCCTCCCCACTTAATTCCTCTAAGTTTCCTCCCAAGGAGCTAATGACACGACTGAAGCATGAACCCAATCAGGGCCAAGCTCTGATGCACCGACAAACGCGGCGGCGCCTCTCGCTTGATCCGGCCGTTGATTGACGTCCTCTCATGTGCCAGCTTTAAAAACGAGGCCGCGTTAAACGGATTTGTTGGCAGAAACAGACTCCCCTCATCCCCACCCCCGCTCTCCCTCCGCCCTTAATGAATCATAAATGTCAGTTATGGTTATGATGAAAACAGCTGATGATTGATCCTTTTTGCTTGTCAGTAATGGACAGACGCCTCCTCCCCCCTTCCGGTTCCTTCGTTTGCATGCACGGGTGCCGGCGATCCGATTCATTGGCGTAATGGCCCTGCCGAAGCCATAATGTGTGAACTTAATGAGAAGCGCAGCCTTTGTGCATATGGCCGCCGGCTCGTCTGATCCGTCTCCGTTCATCAGGAAACGTGCACGGCCGGCGCCTTTTGCAAGCGAGAGGCGTCCAGCACGCCGTGAGTCATTGGCAGGTGCCGCTTGCAAAACGCTTCCTTGGAGCACTTAGCGGCGATGAATCAGGGTGCGCATTGGTTACAGGAGGACCGAAGTGTTTCCCACATCAGTAGCCGCTGGTCTGAGCCCATTAGCACCATCAAGATTTTGGACTTTTTTTTATTTTGCTATCATTAAAAGAACAAGAGCGTGAAAACGAGAAAAGAGTTACCGTAGTTGGCGTTCAGAGGGACCATAATCCTTTACACAGAAGGTTCGAACATTTAATTAATCAGTGCAGCTACTTATGAAAAATATATATCTAATGTATTTTCTAATAATATCTAATTCTTATTATTTTTGTTGTTGTATTATTGTCTTATTATTACAATTATTATCACAATCAGTCTATATATGAATATACAGGAATATCTATCTGTATCTATATTATAGATACAGATATAAATATTTATATATTATATCTATATAAACTCGTAAAAATTCTCCAGTACTCGCACAGCTGAAGTCCAGCACTATTTTTATTTTAGATTTGTCTTTGGTTGTTGTCTTTTGTTGTTTTCTGTTTTGTTGTTTTCTGTTTTCTGTTATCTAATCGTATATACTTAATTTAGTTCATAAGCTTGTATATTTATTTAAGTTGGGGGTAGGTACACATACGTTTTTACTTCTTCCTACCTCTTTCCGAGTATGACCAATATTATTTTGATGTAAGTGATAATAAATAAATGTCTCTTCCTATATATATATATATATATATATATATATATATATATATATATATATATATATATATATATATATATATATATATATATATATATATATATATATATATACACATTTAGCCAAATCCTGCGTCTGTACATTTCCAAACGTGTGTGTGTGTGTGTGTGTGTGTGTGTGTGTGTGTGTCTGCAAAAGTGATCTGTCATCACCCCGTCCGTATCGTTTCCCTGCTGGATGTTCCATCACATGATTGTGAATGTTAATGTAAAGAGCCCGCTGTGGATATTGGCCCGGCTCGGCCCGCCGCCCGTGCCGCCGTGACTGTTAAACGTCTTGTCATCGAGCGCGGAGGGCAGAGGCACGCGCTGATCAAACATCCTGCACTTCATGCCTTGAATTCCAAATGACAGAGGCCACTTCCCACTTCTATGTTGTTCTGGCCGGGATTCATGTTTTAATCATGTGGGCGTGCAGGACTGCGTAGGATCTGGGAATGTGGGGACGACGTCCTCGTCGTCATCGCTGCGGCAACTCGGAGCGACTGTCCACTTTGTGTGGACGCCTCGGCCACTTTAACTGCCGTTAATTCTTTACAGGCGTCGTAAACCCGGAATCTCTGTCAGCAAATCATCCTGGCAGCAGGGGGGGGCTCATGCACGCCGAGAAATATGCGCCTGGCCTGACGATTTTTACTGTTTTTCTTTTTTTTTTGGCGGCTGTCTAAAATACCAAAGTGTAATTGTGGCGCAAAAAAGAAAGGAAAGCCCTCCCGGCCCAGCGTGGATGTGGAGTCCTGGACCCCCAGGAGTCCTGGCCACAGACGGGCCAGAGTGCAGCCCTGCCTCAATCCGCTCAGCTCCTTTGTCCAAGTGGGATTCATTTAAATTGAGTTAAATTCAGGTTTTTAAGTTAAGTTCATTGCTGTTCAATTCTTTTGTTGAGTTCAAGTTGAGTTCTGTTCACTTAGGTTTGTTTCAATAACTTCTGTTCACCTAGATTCAGGGGGGTCGAGACTCCTCCTGTTTCCATTTTTTTTCTTTATTTACTTTTTTTTCCCCCTCATAAATATTCAAAGCGTCGCCTTCGACGCGAACCAACACTGACAACAGTGTCATTTATCCTGTCAGCTCCGTGCAGGGCCTCCACCGGGTTAATGACTGCGCCTGTCACTCACGCGTTCGCGGCAGCGGGGTAGACACGCGCCGCGGTCGCATGTAAGAGCCGTGACAGTCGACGTCCGACGTCCCTTTTTGTCTTCGTCTTTTCAGGACGACGATCGAAAACGCTTTTCTCCTCCCTCCCCCGCCGCCGCCCCTCCCGCGCTCCTACGCTCCTCGGCACTATTACCAAGGTTATGCGCGGAAGCCTTTTGTGCCTCAACAATGACGAGCAGGAGCCGGGGAGTGTGGGAAGAAGACGGCGACGTCTGATCTCCAGCTAAAAAGGCTCAAACTCCTACAACAGGCTTATAACCTCTTGCTAATCTCCCCCCCCCCCCCCCGTCCCCCCCTGACTCATTTCACTGCAGTTTGAAGCTCTTCTTAAATCTCTTGTCCACACGCTTCACGCACACACATTCACACACACATTCACACACACACATTCACACACACACTCACACACTGTGTGCAACATAACCCCCTTCAGTTGAAATGGAAATGTGTCGTTGGACCGGCAAATTGCCTCATGAGAAATATCTGTAACTTAGCGTTCGGGGAGGACATGCACACACTGCAAATGCGCTTTGGATTTTATTTTTTTTTCCGGATCTGCATGTGACCTCCATTATTATTATTTTTCTTTTATCTTTGCAAAAACGTTTTGTGTTTGATCAATAAAGCTCTCTAGGAGTGACACTAATGCTAATGTCGAAAGCTTTTCTTGGATATACATGGTATTAATGAGCCGCTTTGCCTCTTACGCCTTTTTCTTTTTTTGTTTTTTTGCATCTAGTGTCTTTTTTTTTTTTTTGCTTTTTGACCAAATTAAATAGACAAAACCAGGGTTGTGTTGCTTAGAGGGCGCGGGAAGCGACACGCCTCGCTGAACAGGCGACCCGCATGTCGCTATTAAAGACTAATGCTTTTTTTTTTCATTACTTTGAGGCGCTGAGGAATTAGCGTTAGCATTAGCGACGGTTTTAGTGTCAAATGCTTGTTTCGGAGCTGTCACTTGCGGCCCGGCTTCCTCAAATGAGACGGCTTAATATTTTGCCACTAATAATACCTCCTCATCGCCGTGCCAACATGGCAGATCACAGGCGCCGCTTTAGTGCGACGGAAAAAAAAAATCCATTTGAAAAAAAAAGACAAGCCTGTCACAGGCCAACCTAATTGCGGAGGGCTGAATTCCCTTCTATATTTGTCGCTTTCCTATTCAATCACAATATATGTATGTTTTTTGCACCTGCTCTTGGCATAAAAATAAGACGCAATAAAATCCAACACAACTGTTTAAGGGTTTTAGCAGCTTAACTCATACACAACAACGACATATGGCCGTACACAAAAAAAAAATGTACAGGCGCTTTTCAAAGGGATAATGCACCGAAAAATTAAATCTTGAATCAATAATCTGTTTAGAGTTGCAAGCATTTAAAGAGAAGAGCACAGCAACAAAACTCTACTTTACCTTTACCTGACCTGTGCCAGGCAACCTGCTGTGTATTTATTTTGCTGGAGTCTTCCTGCTTCAACAATAGGGACGCACTGTGAAGCTGATTACATTGCCATGTTGATGTCTGAACATTGTCACAACATTAATAGTATTCAGTTGTACTAGGCTGAAAGTAGATTTTATATGTACAGTTTTGTTTTCAGGAGATAGCTAAGTGGATTTTTTTTTTTTTTTCTGTTGTTTGTTGTGTGTTTTTCTGATTTGATGGGCCCTGGGTTGTGGCCAACAATCACCCTTATGGTAAAAATATTGCCAGTGGGAACCTAGTGGCCAAGTGGTGAGCTGCTACAGTATTTTATTCTGAAACTTGAGTGGAAGCACTGTGCTTTCCAGTGAGTGACTTCCTGCCTGAATGATTCACTCTGCTCCAGACTGGACGCGGTTTCAAAGCGTCTCGCGTGAAAAATAGAACAGCCGTCGTATTTTTAGCGGCGCGGCAGAATCTCTTGCATGGAATTTTCAATTCCCGCGATTTTCGGCAAACCCCTGACGCTTTCAGTGGAATCACCATCCGGGTGTCTGGAAGATACAGCCGGAGTGCAACACGCCAGAACTTCTGTTCCGGTTTCCTGTTTCAAAGCGGCTCCGTCTTTCCCTCCCTGCCACGAGGCTCAGCTGCGAACAATCAAATTACTCATTCGTTGTATGAGTGGGTGGAGCCTGTGTTTGCACATGAATTCCTGCATGCTGACTCGGTGACTCAAATGACTCAAAAACCTTTGGCGAGTCACTCACAATCAGTAAAAGGAATTTGTCATCACTTCTGTGGTGTCTGTTGTGCTTCATGTGATAAATGATCATTTTCACCATCTGTTTTTATTTTTTCACTCGCAGTAGTAGAAAAAAAAAAAAAAAAAAAAAAAAGCGCTATCCCCGTTCACATCAACACACTCCTGGCTGGAAGAAAACTGTCCTTCTGTCTTTTTCATTCTTTTAGCGTTGGAATCCCATAGTTGGAATTCTTCCAGATTTGCTACATTTATTCCACAATGGACGTTGGGCTTGCAAATGAGGGAATTATTCTTTTAAAAGCGGAGATTTGTGCTCACACTGCACTGTCGTGTGAAACAATCTGATGATTTCATTTTAAGTCATCTCAAAGGTGCTCTTTGCAATTCAACCCAACCTTGGGAAAGGTTTTGTCTCAAAATGTTGTTAGGGAATCATTCAATCGTTCTTTTTTTCAAATATCTTTCCAGTACTATGAACATTTGCATTCAAGCTTCCCAACAGCAACACCATGGCAACCACTTGTAGCCTGACCTCTTCTTCTTCCTTGTCTGTATGACATGTGAATGTGAAAAAAATGAAAAAAAAAATAAATTCCATTAACTTGTGCCAAATTCAGCCCAACAAGTCAGGCTTTTCAAATACAAGTCAGAGGCTCAACAGCAGCTCTCCTCGTTTCTCTACGGTGACCTTTTCACCCCTTGACTCAGAGATGCAAATTCTCTCCATTGTGCCGCTCAAAACTTAAATGGCGGAGCTTTGAGTGGGTTACATCCGACGCTTTTCAAGCTCTCCACAGTATCTGTTGGTCTGCCAGAGGTCAGCGCACTCAATTGGATACGCAATGTTCCTCCGCGGTAGCGCGAGAACCGTTTAGCGGCTCTCGCTGACGTATCGCCGCACCATCATCGTCTCCGGGGAACCGCTTTGACCAGCCGCATGCCAATGAGATGAGATTAAGGATATGGGGAGATTGGATATTTACTGCATATGGAACACGTCGAGCTCCATAATCGATCACATTTCAGACGTCCCTACCTCGTGACACACACGCCTGAGCTCGGAGAAGTACGGATTCTACGCGCTGCTTGCATTCTGAGCGTGTAATAGCTCCGACCGAGGCTGGTCTCAACACCAGCCCGGCCTTCCATTACATAAAAGGATCATTAGGTTCAGCGAGCAGGGATTGTGTGGGAGAAGGAGGCCCCCTTTTCAGACGTATTTGATTCGCTCTATCGGGCTCCACGGACAAAACCGCAAAGTGCCTGACAATGACGAACATTAAGGGGAAGAGAAAATGAGGCCGCAAAACAGCACACGAGGTTTAAGACGCAGGCACTTTTAAGAATCAAAAGAAAATATAAAGACATGAAAAATATGTATGCAAGCCAAAAGTATGTAAAAGTTATTTTAATTTCACTTATCAGGCTTCAAATGCCCAATCCCATTTCTTATCCCGCCCCCTTCTTCCCTGGTTCAATTGTGTCCCGTCGTCATTGGACACACCTTCAGGAACTACTGACAACCCTTTTGTTCTTACTGGGCGCAGACTCGCTCTTCTTAGCGGTTGTCGTGTATCCCAGGAACCCTTCAGTCACTCGTCATTATTGGAAAACAACATGCAAACAAATAATTAAAACTGTTATACAAGTCATTAATATAAGAGTAACCATAATATCAGCGCGTGTTAGCATACACTAAATAGATACTTTTAGCTAGCTGGCTAGCAATAAGACAACTCAGTCATTATTTCATTAAAAAGAATCTTTGCTAACACGTGAAGCGTTCCTTTTGGTTCACCATAGACATAGATTGTGAAGGCCTTCAGTGACATGCTAACGCAATTTGAAAGATTTAGCAAATTCTTTCTTCCTTTCTATTGAGAAAGCCAAATGATATTTACACTGCAGAGGCCAAGCAGTGATGTCGACAACAAAGCCTATAGCCGGAAACTGCTCATACGGATTCATTCTCTTCTGTCTCCGTCGCATTGAATGGGATGCGCCGACACTTCGCCGCAAGGCCTGCAGGAAGGCTCCGAGTTGCTGCCGCCGCCGCCTGACACGCTGACGGTGGAGAGCCGAACGATGACTCGCGAGCGCTGGAGGCTGCTGTAATATTTTTATCATGAGCGAACCTCTTTGTTTGCCTTCTGTCAACAGCCGTGCGCTTAAAGTTGACTCCGAGTCCGTCGGGAGGATTGTTTTATACAGTTTTAATCCAGAACACACAGATTAGCTGGCTCAAAAATGGAGGCGCCGTTAATTGCATTGTCTTCCGTTTTGCGCTAATGCTGCGCCGACCTCCTTCGCGCTGCCTGTTCGCCGCTCGGCAACCGCTGCGGTGCCGCGCCTCCCCGAAGCTGCGAGGCTAACCGGGGAGGTGAGTGGGGGCGGGGGAGGGAGGTTGTTGTGGAAGTGGGTATGCGAGCGCTCGGAGCTGTCGGAACTTCGGCCCGTCAGCGGACAGCTTGTCCTGATTGAACAAACAAAGGAGGGGGGGAGCAGGGATGAGAGATGAGAGGCCGCACGTTTGATTAGCCTCTGAAGTGCGGGATGTGCCTTTAATCCCGCCCGCCTCCTCTCTCACTAATCCCCCCCCTCTCTCACGGAGGGTCCTCACCGCCTCCGGGGGACCAAAGTGTTGCGGTTAAGTCCTGAGCGCTCAGCCGACAGTCAGGCCTCCCACTCAAGGCTGCCGCTCCGAGCCACCCTCTCCCTCCCCCACGATATATCTCACAATCTAGCAGGGCGTGCGTCCGGCTGAAAAGTGGGCTGCTGTGTCCGAAAGGTTTCCAAGTGGAAACTACAACAGGAGGTTATCTCTGCCCACCTTGTTGTTGTCCCAGTGTTTGCGGGCGTCACTGCAGGGGCTGCTGTAGAGTTAGCGTGGAGCTCAGTGTCTGTCACTGCTCACTGGTCTGAACCAAAAGACCATATTGTAGCCTTGATTATTATAGGCTCCTTTTGGACTGTTCTGTACAATTATTATTATTATTATTATTATTATTATTATTATTAATAATAATAATAATAATAATAATAATAATAATAAACTCTTTAGATTTCTGGAAAACAGTGTATTTAGCCCTCTGTTTACTGTCTTCTGCAAAAGTTGTTTCGCTTCAGGCTAAGACTCGTCATTGATGTACCTCGCATGTGTTTGGAAGGGACATTCTCAGAGGGTGAAGCAAAAACCCTTTATGATGTTTGAAAGTTCAATGTTTCAAAAACTCACTTCAGTGCCAACGGTTTAAGTGTTTCAGTCCTGGTTAAGTCAAGTGCACCCTGTACTTCCAGTCGGCTTTGAATGGCAGTCATCCCCCGATCATAGTACAGAGCGAACAGGCAGGAGCCTCATACTGAGTGGTTGTAGTTAACAAGGAGTGCTTTTTCTACGCTGAATGTCATTCTCAGGTCAAAGTGCTGTTATCAGAGTCTATCCAGAATGCAGTTGTGACTCATGTCCTGGTAGTTGTGCATTGACTAATATTGAATCCCAGCTGCCACACTAATGTTGAAATAAATAAACAAATAAACGTGTGCTGGTAAATTATATTCCCCACAATTATTACTGGGATTGAAAACCTCGGCTCGTCGCTCTCCTGAATGTTCCTGCAGCCGTTACGGACCGGCGTGCTGGAGCTTGATAGCGCGCTCTGGCGACTGTTTTGCGGAAAAATAAATAAATAAATCTATCAAAATAAACCCTCCAGCGATCACAAAAGGTCCCGTCGCTGCGAGACGTGCGCCGTTGTATCAACGCGCAATCGATATCCGATGGAAACTCATTAAAGCGTCCAAGGTTCCGTCATTGAAAGAGGAGCGTCAGCTCAGCGACGAGTCTGGCAACGTGTCAGCCTGGACATGATATGATTCACTCTAGCCATGCAGAAACAAGTTATTTAAAGGCAGGCAATTGAGGGGAGGGGGGGTGAAACCAACCCATCTGGAAGAAAGGAGACAGAAAGAGTCTATGACATGCCGACATAATGAGATTTGCCAGTCAGCGCGGCTTCCTGTTCACCTGCAAAAAAGGAATTAACATAAAAAATGGTTGGAAGAAAATCCCGCACCATTCTCTCTCTCTCTCTCTCTCTCTCTCTCTCCCTCTCTCTCCCTCTCCCCATTCTGCTCACGTCTTCTCAACCCATCATTGCTTTGCACCGATCACTCCCACTCAGTGATTCCAGTGTCTGGCGGATCAATCATCTCACTGTTTATTGAAAATGGACCTACCATTTTTCTCTTTTTTTTAAAGCTGGTTATAAAGGCAGCGAGAGGTTTCCGTCCCAGCCTTCGTCTCTCAGTGTGGGAGTGCACGGTCTTCGTGCCTGACCAGGCTGTTGCATCATTCAGATTTTTTTTGTTTGTTTGTTGCAAAGAGTTAATGTTGGGCTACAAGCATATTAGACAATCCCCAACAGAAATGTATGATGAAAAAGGCAAAACTGACAAAAATTGAAATCAAATTTTATCATCATCATTTTGAGTATTTCTCAGTGTTCTCATAATGTCACAATGTTAGGAGAAAAGCATTCAACTGATAGGCAATGATGTTGCATTTGAAAGGACCAAAAGACTCCTTTAATTGCTCCTATCTTCCACGGCGACTATTTTGATTTCAAGGTTTGGGACGTGTTCCACTGTGGCAGTTGTACGTTCTGCACCTTTTTACTGCCACCCACTGACCAGCGGGGGTTCATCCAATCCAAACCTCCCAATGGAAACTCGCTTCAATTTGCATTTTTATTCTTATTTTTTGTCTGCGATTTCATTGCAAAACTGCCTTACCGCCGACACTGAAACCAGGCTGCGTGGAGCCAGTTCGTCTTCGGCTGAACTGCGGAAGCAGTGCCCTCTTGTCAGTTAGGGCGAAAACAAAACACAGGCATTAGGAAACGGCTCAATCTATATGTTAAAATGTAGCTGCCAGCCAACGCGCCTCTCCTCCCACAGATAGTTTTCTATTTTTTTTTTTTTTTTTCCAATGTTGCCTGCTTTTCGACAGGCAGGGCACGTACGCGCCTGTATTTCCAGAAGTGGAGGACAAAAAGTGAAGACACAACAAACACACACATTGTTTTTAAGATCTAATTTCACATATTACCTCCACTTCTTATTAATCCGTCCTGCATGCCTTCACATGTTTGCCCCAACAGGACATAAGAGATACTGAGAAGCTTTTTCAATACCATTATTGTTATTTATTCTGAGAGGAGTGAAATGCAAGTATTGATTCATCCTGCTCTTGTGTGACTTTTCCCCGAGCCGAGCCGCTACGTTACTAGCTCTGCAGGCCGGGGAAGCAGATAGCTAATTTGCGTGGTGTCGTTCTTGTCGGAAAACCGGCTGTGGGATCAGCGGAGCTGCCGGCAAGGTTTTTTTTATATTTTTTTTTCCTTCCGCGTCCCTGTGGCGCACTCACCGTTATTGTGTTTCCGCCTCTTTTAATTTAGCCTCGGCGCTCATGCGGCTTCATTGATTTCTATTGTATCGCCCCGGTTACTTGGTAACCCGTCTTCAGTGGGCCGTAACTCACAACCCACTCCTTTGACTTTACCGTGATCGATAAACTGGATCGCCCCCAAATGAATTGCTTCCTTGGAAAAAAAAAATCCAGAAAAAAAATCTATGTAATTGGCTCATAATCATTATTGTTTGATGGTAAATCTCCATAAAGGCTGGCATTTTAATCGAGTTATTCAATGTTGCACATTAGCCTTTTTGGCGCCGCTAACTGGAAGCAAACAAGTTTTTTTCCAGTGGTAGGTTTGTTGTCTGTGTGTCAGTTTGCATTATCCTCGGTTGACTATTGATGGAATGGAGGCAGGTTTGTGCACGTGTGAATCTTTTCGTTGAGGGCAAGCCTCAATTTTTTTTTATTTTCTGTTGATCCCCAATGATGAGTTCACAAATCAACCCTGTCACATCCAATTCATCAAAAACATTCTCTCTCATTTATTCATTGTCTTTTGATTGTCTATTCGCCCCTTCAACCAATCTGGACCATTTGCACCCTTGTCCACTTTTAGGTCTTGCGTAACCTCACACTCCTGTCTTCCATTTTTAAGTCTTTACTTTTCCCCCCCTTGGTTTTCTATTTGCATAACACTGTTGGATATTTAGTGTTTATATGCTTACAAGCCTCATAGTTCAGAAATGCGTGACAACATTGTCCTCGCTATGTAAAAACCGCAAATGAATATTTATAATATCCGCCCACCCCGCCCCACCCCCCATCTGTTCAAAGACTGAACGTGATCAGCATAATTTGCTCCGACAGTGGACTCCCTAGTTCAGCGAATCGCCGCCCGGCTCTGACTGGAAGGCCCGTCGCAGTTGGAGATTAAAGCTGTTGCACAGATTCGGCTCTTGTTCCTGCCTCCCCCCTCTTCGCCCCCCCTTCCCCCTCCTCCTCCTCCTCCTGAGGTGAAATATTCTTTTCCTCCCGCCGCCGTCGCCAAAGACAGTGCATCCCTGATCTGTGACGCTACACGGCGCAGGGTTTAATAGCGGTCGGGGGGATTCATTGAAAGTGTATGAATCACAGCATGTCTGTCTCCTCTCTGTCCCATCCGTCCTCCACATGTCCGGGCCGGGACAGCCGGCTCAGTGGATTGATGGATGAGGGCGACGGTTGGTGAGGCATTTCCGATACTTTTTTTTTATCCCGTTCCTCCCCCTCCTCCCCCACACCTCCCAGCACCCCCGCTATTGCAAAAGTAGCCCTGCCAAAGTGCCTTTCAACTGCTTCATTGGTTTATTGCTGCTAAACACTAAAAATGTGCTAATGCAAAAGTCCACACACACACACACACACACACACACATGCACACACCCACGCAGACAAGCCAAAAAAATGATAAATCAGCGGTGGAATTTTGAGTGCGATGTTGTGGTTTGCGGCTTCGCCGCTGTCTGCAAGGATGCTTTCGCACCTGCTGAGTTGAGTTCGACCGGGTCAGTTTCACTCTGGGAGCAGGTGCCAGCGGCGTAATCGAACTCAGCTGTTGAGCAAATGAGTTCCAAGAAAGAGTCACCGGGGTTAGCATTCTGCAGTCGGTTCCTTTTTTCTCCGCATCGCGTCTTTTGCACTGGCTCAAAATCGGTTCTCGAGTCGGTGGAACATGAGAGCCTTCAGATCGCTCCACGTGCGTGTCGGAGCCGCTGACTGCACGTGAACATGGACGGAGCTTCTAGTTTCAAATTGGAGGCCAACGTGGAAGCGCCAGGAAGCTTGCATTGTGTCATTTGGCAAGCAGGGACTGCCAAAAATGGTTGCAAAAGCGAGTTAAAATGATGACCATGGGGATTCAGAAACCAACGGTTTCAATTCTGCCCGTCTGCCTTTGCAGTATCTCCTGCACATAGGTTCCACGCTCAAACAAATGAGGACTTTGGCCTTTCGGATTTAAACAATTCTGTCTGCACAATCTTCTCATCATCTGAGAAGGAAGCTGAAGGAAGTGAAGTTGTCAAAGCAGCCTAACGTGTGAAATGAGGCGGCCGCGTAAAAACCCTGGGACGGCATCATGTGCGTGACTCGTCTTCAAGCCGCCTCGGGCGCGTCTCAATTGACTCATATGCGGTTTGTTTACAAACAAGGAATTGCGGCAGATCAGCCCGGTTACTGCCGCATAACATCACCGCGTTTCAATATGCAGATTTCCTCTCCACTGCATTCATCTCCCCACCAATTTTCAAACTCGGTGGCAAAGCGATCAATGCATGATCAATGCAAGATGACGACCTCCTGACTGACAACAATGACGGCGAATGCAAACCAGTGGGAGCAGCGCGATAGAGACGGAAGCCGCTTGCGTGAGGAGAAGTTCAGCAAAGGGAGCGGCTGTTGCTTGGTAACGTGGTGTGTGCGTGAGCGGCCGCGGGACATGTTGTGATGAACGATAACCTGCGGAAGTTCAGCAGTCATCAAAATATGGTCTCGGAGATGATACAAATATAAAGCTTGAGGCAAAATGAAGGCCTTTTCACAGCTTATTTGTTAAAGAATGGATTTTAAAGTTTATGATTTAGTGCAGTATATAAAATGTTTTACTCAGTCAATATGTTCAATATGGTTAAAAAAATAAAAGCAAACAAACTCTATTGGCTACTTATTTTGGACAAAATAAAGAAACATTTTTCACTGCTCTTTTGTTGCATTGTATTTCATTGCCTGCAATCCTGAGTGCAGTAGGAAGTGGGTGGACAAAATCAATGGATGGCTGGATGCTTTCTTGAGTTTTTTTTGTTTGTATAATGCAAAAATCCTTGTATAAATTTGGAAAGTGCTGGACAGCTCGCTGATATATGAGAATATTTAGCTGATGGCTATAGGAACATTTTCTTCATATCCCATTACCCCACCTCTGTCTTTAGCTTTATTTTTGCTAGTTGCCAACCAGCTGGGTTCCTAATACCCCTAAACTTCCAATGTAATTAAACTTGTGTTGTCTCGTGGTCCAGCGATCACACCAATCAGTCAGTTCCCACCCTTCGTAACAGCAAGTTGCTTTGTTTTCCTGCGCCGCTGTGTGAAGTAAACCAGGTGCGCAAAGAAGTAAGGGGGAAGCAGTTTGCGCGTCGCTTGTTTAACATGTGTTTGACATGAATTGATCATGCCGCCCATAGCGATGCTTTTTTTATTTCTTTCCTGAGTTCACGTCGAGTCCGGCGTAAGAAATCCATAAGTGCATATCATTATGTACGCTACCTTGCGTGACCACAAACGGTGTGGAAAAAAAAAAATGCCAACGGCGGATGTTTCAATCTGCAGGTCGCTGATGGAATGTTGTGTGTTTGTGTCGGAGTGTACCCCCTATCTGGAGTAATCTGAGGGCGCGGGGAGGCTTTGAGAGAATTTAATTGAATTCCAGGGATGTGGGATAGATTAGTGGCGCGGCTACGCTCCCGTGTGCGTGTCTGCAGGCGCACGTCGGTCGCGCGGGCACATTAATGGGGTGTTAACACAGCTATTAATGCCACAGCTGGAGGGGAGCATTAGCGTGTTAAATTGAATTTGTATCCCTCTGCGCGCGTGGCGTTACACACCCGCATTAAGGTGTGCGTCTGGAGTCGCTTCGACGTGAAAAAAAAAAAAAAAAAAACGGTCCTGCTGATCGCGCAGGGTTTTCCATTTTTAGCCCCACCACTGAAGATGTACCACAACCCCCCACGGCTCCCCCAAGGGAAGGACTGCTGCCACAATCTCAAGTCATCAACTGCCTTGTTGACATGTGATCATCAACCTGTCTGCACAAAAGTACCAAGTACGTGTGCGCGTTGGAAATAAAATGCTGTAAAACACCAGGCAGCAGACCCGGACTTGCGGCTTCCATCTCGCGCCCGGGCAACAAGTCACTCCATGGTGAAATAAATAGAAAATAGGTCAGTTGGTGAGAAATTGTCATTACAGATACAGACACACACACACACACACTTTGACGTTTTTTCCAGGACTTATGCTTCCCTGGAAGACTCTCTGTCCTCTTCCTCCCATGTGATTTGTGCAAGCCCATCGGTGGGCGAGTTGTGACAAGTGAACACTCGCTGGCTGATGCAAAAACTGTTCATATACAGCGACAACAACCCAACCTGCTCTGCATTGGTTGATTTACATGTGCAGTAGATCTCAAAGAGAGGACACAACACAGCTTCTTGCAAACGTCCTGAGAAAACTTGCACGGATGTCACTGATGAGGAAAGCTTAAAGGGCTTGTTGGATTGGCTCCTTTATCTCGTGTTGTGCTACCAAAATGCGTGTTTGTTTCATGAAGAGAATAGGAGACAAGTAAAATCTTAATACATTTTAGTAAAAGAAAATAACAAGATAGATGGTACAGAGGTCTCTGGAGTCGAGTCCTAGCCGTCGCAGGAGTCAGACTGATTCCTTTCTCCTAAAAAAGTCCTTAAATACAAAGACAAAAAACTGATTCCTGATGTCAATAATAATAAAAATAATAATAAACTTTATTTATATAGCACTGTTCATACAAAAGTGATGCAACCCACAGTGCTTAACAACAACAACAACAACAACAAAATGATAATAATAATAATAACAACAACAATCATAATAGTAACGATAAGAACAAACTAGCCCTGCAAGCAGGATTGAGCGGGACTGAGCCGCCACGGCCGACGCGACCCCCGGTGACCCCCGACCTCTGCCGACGCCCGGTGACTGATGAGACAAACATGTGGATGTTTGAATGATGTCTGTACGACTTCCCTAAAGGAAACTGCAGCCATTTATGTGTGTTAAAAAAGAGGGAGAGATAGAGAAAGGCGTCAGGGCTCCAAACGAGCAGGAGCAACCTAAGCTTAGAACTCAGCCATTTCGGGGTCTACATGAAAGATACTGGTATCATCTTTTGGCTAGGCTGTGCTGCAGTTAAATGTCTGTTGTTATGGGGCGTTGTTCAATCACAAGCCAGCATTTATGACTGACATGTTTTAATAGCCTTTGATCATGTTCTGCCTGCCAGTTGAGGCAAAAAAAAGGAAAAAGAATGTTATGCAGTCAGTGTCCTTTATAGTGGATCTTGCATTGTCAAAGCCGATCCAACGTTCTAAGTATATGAAGAGTTATGAGTTAGAGTCTGGTTGGAGGGCCGTTGCACGAAAACGGTTGGAAAAAGCAAAAATGTTTTTGATGATTCTTTGTAATGAAGGTCCAGACTATGTCTTACTGAATTTTCAAGCCCGTTGGACTTGCGCTTTCTGAGCCTTATGATTTTAATGTGAAAACCAAAAACGTGGAATAACTCACTTCCTGTTTGTCGGGGACAAAGGTTAGAGGTCCAAAATGTCGGGCTTGAAGAGTCGAACAGCGTGGGTGTTTTCCCCATCTTTTTCGACCTTCCTAGTGGAAGCTAGGGCCATTTGTAATTTGTGGCCAATTGTAGTTGGACGCCTCTTGAGGCGCGCACGAAAACAGTTGGAAAAATCCTGTTTTTTTGATGATTCTTTGTAATGAACGTCCAGTCTATGTCATACTGAATTTTCAATCCCGTCGGACTTGCGCTTTCTGAGCCTTATGATTTTAATGTGAAAACGAAAAGTGGGAATAACTCTCTCCCTGTTTTTCGGGGACATAGGTTAGAGCGTCTGAAATGTCGGGCTTGAAGAGACGAACGCGTGGGTGTTTCCCCATCTTTTCGACCTTCCTAGTGGAAGCTAGGGCCAGTTGTAATTTTTGGACAATTGTAGTTGGACCCCTGTAGGCGCTAGAAGTGGAATTTTGCCTTTTGTCTTCATTTTCTTTCATTGTGTACCAGTTTCTACCTCCGTGCCGAATTTGGTGAGTTTTGGAGCAAGTTTTGTAAATAATAATAAGAACTAGCCCTGCAAGCAGGATTGAGCGGGACTGAGCCGCCGCGGCCGACGCGACCCCCGATGACCCCGACCGCCTGCAATTGCCCCCGTCCTCTGCCGACGCCCGGCGACTGATGAGACAAACACGTGGATGTTTGAATGACGTCTGTACGATTTCCCTAGAGGAAACTGCAGCCATTTATGTGTGTTAAAAAGAGGAGAGATGAGAAAGGCGTTTAGCCTCCAAACGAGCAGGAGCAACCTAAGCTTAGAACTCAGCCATTTCGGCGTCTACATGAAAGATACTGGTATCATCTTTTAGCTAGGCTGTGCTGCAGTTAAATGTCTGTTGTTATGGGGCGTTGTTCAATCACAAGCCAGCATTTATGACTGACATGTTTTAATAGCCTTCGATCATGTTCTGCCTGCCAGTTGAGGAAAAAAAAAAAAGAAAAAAGAATGTTACGCAATCAGTGTCCTTTATAGTGGATCTTGCATTGTCAAAGCCGATCCAACGTTCTAACTATATCCACAAATATGAAGAGTTATGGCTTAGAGTCTGGTTGGGGGGCCGTTGCACGAAAACGGTTGGAAAAAGCAAAAATGTTTTGATGATTCTTTGTAATGAAGGTCCAGACTATGTCTTACTGAATTTTCAAGCCCGTTGGACTTGCGCTTTCTGAGCGTTATGATTTTAATTTGAAAACCAAAAACGTGGGAATAACTCACTTCCTGTTTGTCGGGGGACAAAGGTTAGAGGTGCAAAATGTCGGGCTTGAAGAGACGAACGCGTGGGTGTTTTCCCCATCTTTTTTGGACCTTCCTAGTGGAAGCTAGGGCCATTTGTAATTTGTGGTCAATTGTAGTTGTACGCCTCTTGGGGGCGCACGAAAACGGTTGGAAGCATCCCTTTTTTTTTTGATGATTCTTTGTAATGAAGGTCCAGTCTATGTCATACTGAATTTTCAAGCCCGTCGGACTTGCGCTTTCTGAGCTGTATGCTTTTAACGTGAAAACGAAAAGTGGGAATAATTCACTCCCTGTTTGTCGGGCGACATAGGTTAGAGCGTACGAAATGTCGGGCTTGAAGAGACGAACGCGTGGGTGTTTCCCCCATCTTTTTTCGACCTTCCTAGTGGAAGCTAGGGCCATTTGTAGTTTTTGGACAATTGTAGTTGGACGCCTCTAGGGGGCGCTAGAAGTGGAATTTTGCCTTTTTGTCTTCATTTTCTTTCATTGTGTACCAGTTTCTACCTCCGTGCCGAATTTGGTGAGTTTTGGAGCATGTTTTGTAAATAATAATAATAATAATAATAAGAACTAGCCCTGCAAGCAGGATTGAGCGGGACTGAGCCGCCACGGCCGACGCGACCCCCGATGACCCCCGACCTCTGCCAACGCCCGGCGACTGATGAGACAAATACGTGGATGTTTGAATGACGTCTGTACGACTTCCCTAAAGGAAACTGCAGCCATTTATGTGTGTTAAAAAGGAGAGAGATAGAAAGGCGTTAGGGCTCCAACCGAGCAGGAGCAACCTAAGCTTGGAACTCAGCCATTTCGGGCGTCTACATGAAAGATACTGGTATCATCTTTTAGCTAGGCTGTGCTGCAGTTAAATGTCTGTTGTTATGGGGCGTTGTTCAATCACAAGCCAGCATTTATGACTGACATGTTTTAATAGCCTTTGAGCACGTTCTGCCTGCCAGTTGAGGCAAAAAAAAAGGAAAAAGAATGTTATGCAGTCAGTGTCCTTTATAGTGGATCTTGCATTGTCAAAGCCGATCCAACGTTCAAACTATATCCATAAATATGAAGAGTTATGAGTTAGAGTCTGGTTGGAGGGCCGTTGCGAAAACGGTTGGAAAAAGCAAAATTAATACACACAGGCTCACAAATCCACATAAAAACATTAGTGGCACGAGTTAGTGCGGAGGATGCTCTGGTAGCTTTGCTGAAAAGTTACTTCAGCATAACAGTGAGGCTGAAAAAAGGTTCAGGCCCTAACCTGATCGTAGAGGTGTTACGCATTTATTGAATCATGTAAAATCAGCTTTACACTGTTGAAAAGCATTAGCTTACACGTTAACACACATTGACAAGTGTAGTGGAAATAATTATTTTCCTGTCAGTTTATAGGTACAAGAAGGAATTCAGTGCACTTACCTTGCAGAGGTTAGACAATGGCTGTCCGTCGAGTTGCTCACCGTAAGAGGGGGACAATTCTAAGAGCCTTTGTCTGACAGGATATTTATATGTCACAATTTGGACATTCTGATGTGGACATTCTGTTCCCCACCTTAAGTCTTTACGATCCAGCCCATCAGCAAAGTGACTCCATTCTTCTTGCCCGCTTTGATCTGACTGGTTAGTTACAGTTGTGGTCAAGTTTACATACACTTCATGTTCCTACACTAAATCTCATACTAGGTCCTGAAGCTACGTTGGTGCACTTGTCAGTGATGGTGTGCTTCATTAATTGTAGGCATGCTTTGTGGCGACGACGCAGCACTTTCAGAAAAGATGTCTAAACCAGTATATAAGTCTAACGCCCGGTTCACACTGGACGGAAGTGCCGCTGCGCCGAGCGCTTCCATTCGGCGCCCATGTTAATCAATGTAGTAGTTCACACCAGAGCTCCACTCATCTTTTAGCTAGGCTGTGCTGCAGTTAAATGTCTGTTGTTATGGGGCGTTGTTCAATCACAAGCCAGCATTTATGACTGACATTTTTTAATAGCCTTTGAGCATGTTCTGCCTGCCAGTTGAGGAAAAAAAAGGAAAAAGAATGTTATGCAGTCAGTGTCCTTTATAGTGGATCTTGCATTGTCAAAGCCGATCCAACGTTCTAACTATATCCACAAATATGAAGAGTTATGGCTTAGAGTCTGGTTGGGGGCCGTTGCACGAAAACGGTTGGAAAAAGCAAAATGTTTTTGATGATTCTTTGTAATGAAGGTCCAGACTATGTCTTACTGAATTTTCAAGCCCGTTGGACTTGCGCTTTCTGAGCCTTATGATTTTAATGTGAAAACCAAACAAGTGGGAATAACTCACTCCCTGTTTGTCGGGGGACAAAGGTTAGAGGTGCAAAATGCCGGGCTTGAAGAGACGAACAGCGTGGGTGTTTTCCCCATCTTTTTGGACCTTCCTAGTGGACGCTAGGGGCATTTGTAATTTGTGGTCAATTGTAGTTGGACGCCTCTTGGGGCGCGCACGAAAACAGTTGGAAAAATCCTCTTTTTTTGATGATTCTTTGTAATGAAGGTCCAGTCTATGTCATACTGAATTTTCAAGCCCGTCGGACTTGGCGCTTTCTGAGCCTTATGCTTTTAACGTGAAAACGAAAAGTGGGAATAATTCACTCCCTGTTTTTGGGCGATATAGGTTAGAGCGTCACGAAATGTCGGGCTTGAAGAGACGAACGCGTGGGTGTTTCCCCATCTTTTTCGACCTTCCTAGTGGAAGCTAGGGCCATTTGTAGTTTTTGGACAATTGTAGTTGGATGCCTCTAGGGGGCGCTAGAAGTGGAATTTTGCCTTTTGTCTTCATTTTCTTTCATTGTGTACCAGTTTCTACCGCCGTGCCGAATTTGGTGAGTTTTGGAGCATGTTTTGTAAATAATAATAATAAGAACTAGCCCTGCAAGCAGGATTAAACGGGACTGAGCCGCCACGGCCGACGCGACCCCGGTGACCCCGACCTCTGCCGACGCCCGGCGACTGATGAGACAAACACGTGGATGTTTGAATGACGTCTGTCGACTTCCCTAAAGGAAACTGCAGCCATTTATGTGTGTTAAAAAAGAGGGAGAGATAGAGAAAGGCGTCAGGGCTCCAAACGAGCAGGAGCAACCTAAGCTTAGAACTCAGCCATTTCGGCGTCTACATGAAAGATACTGGTATCATCTTTTAGCTAGGCTGTGCTGCAGTTAAATGTCTGTTGTTCAATCACAAGCCAGCATTTATGACTGACATGTTTTAATAGCCTTTGAGCATGTTCTGCCTGCCAGTTGAGGCAAAAAAAAGGAAAAAGAATGTTATGCAGTCAGTGTCCTTTATAGTGGATCTTGCATTGTCAAAGCCGATCCAACGTTCTAACTATATCCACAAATATGAAGAGTTATGACTTAGAGTCTGGTTGAGGGCCGTTGCACGAAAACGGTTGGAAAAAGCAAAATGTTTTTTGATGATTCTTTGTAATGAAGGTCCAGACTATGTCTTACTGAATTTTCAAGCCCGTTGGACTTGGCGCTTTCTGAGCCTTATGATTTTAATGTGAAAACCAAAAACGTGGGAATAATTCACTCTCTGTTTGTCGGGGGACAAAAGTTAGAGGTCCAAAATGTCGGGCTTGAAGAGACGAACGCGTGGGTGTCTTCCCCATCTTTTTTCGACCTTCCTAGTGGAAGCTAGGGCCATTTGTAATTTGTGGCCAATTGTAGTTGGACGCCTCTCTTGGGCGCATTTAAAAACAGTTGGAAAAATCCTCTTTTTTTGATGATTCTTTGTAATGAACGTCCAGTCTATGTCATACAAAAAAGAGGGAGAGATAGAAAAGGCGTTTTTTGCAACCTTGGACACCTAAGCTTAGAACTCAGCCATTTCGGCGTCTACATGAAAGATACTAGTATCATCTTTTAGCTAGGCTGTGCTGCAGTTAAATTTCTGTTGTTATGGGGCGTTGTTCAATCACAAGCCAGCATTTATGACTGACATGTTTTAATAGCCTTTGATCATGTTCTGCCTGCCAGTTGAGGAGAAAAAAAGAGGAAAAAGAATGTTACGCAATCAGTTTCCTTTATAGTGGATCTTGCATTGTCAAAGCCGATCCAACGTTCTCACTATATCCACAAATATGAAGAGTTATGTCTTAGAGTCTGGTTGGGGGGCCGTTGCACGAAAACGGTTGGAAAAAGCAAAAATGTTTTTGATGATTCTTTGTAATGAAGGTCCAGACTATGTCTTACTGAATTTTCAAGCCCGTCGGACTTGCGCTTTCTGAGCGTTATGATTTTAATGTGAAAACCAAACAAGTGGGAATAACTCACTTCCTGTTTGTCGGGGGACAAAGGTTAGAGGTCCAAAATGTCGGGCTTGAAGAGTCGAACGCGTGGGTGTTTTCCCCATCTTTTTTCGACCTTCCTAGTGGAAGCTAGGGCCATTTGTAATTTGTGGCCAATTGTAGTTGGGCGCCTCTTGAGGGCGCTTACGAAAACGGTTGGAAAAATCCTCTTTTTTGATGATTCTTTGTAATGAACGTCCAGTCTATGTCATACTGAATTTTCAAGCCCGTCGGACTTGCGCTTTCTGAGCCTTATGATTTTAACGTGAAAACGAAAAGTGGGAATAACTCTCTCCCTGTTTTTCGGGGGACATAGGTTAGAGCGTACGAAATGTCGGGCTTGAAGAGACGAACGCGTGGGTGTTTCCCCCATCTTTTTTCGACCTTCCTAGTGGAAGCTAGGGCCATTTGTAGTTTTTGGACAATTGTAGTTGGACCCCTGTAGGGGGCGCTAGAAGTGGAATTTTGCCTTTTTGTCTTCATTTTCTTTCATTGTGTACCAGTTTCTACCTCCGTGCGAATTTGGTGAGTTTTGGAGCAAGTTTTGTAAATAATAATAAGAATAAACATAGCAAATACAATAGGGTCTTTCGCCATTGCGAAAGACCAGTTCGTTTCGAACTGGTCTTTCACTGGCTCAGTCCCTAACTAGCCCTGCAAGCAGGATTGAGCGGGACTGAGCCGCCCCGTCGACGCGAATTTCGATGACCCCCCGACCGCCTGCAATTGCCCCCGTCCTCTGCCGGCGCCCGGCGACTGATGAGACAAACACGTGGATGTTTGAATGACGTCTGTCGATTTCCCTAGAGGAAACTGCAGCCATTTATGTGTGTTAAAAAGAGGAGAGATAGAAAAGGCGTTAAGCCTCCAAACGAGCAGGAGCAACCTAAGCTTAGAACTCAGCCATTTCGGGCGTCTACATGAAAGATACTGGTATCATCTTTTAGCTAGGCTGTGCTGCAGTTAAATGTCTGTTGTTATGGGGCGTTGTTCAATCACAAGCCAGCATTTATGACTGACATGTTTTAATAGCCGATCATGTTCTGCCTGCCAGTTGAGGAAAAAAAAAAGAAAAAAGAATGTTACGCAATCAGTGTCCTTTATAGTGGATCTTGCATTGTCAAAGCCGATCCAACGTTCTAACTATATCCACAAATATGAAGAGTTATGGCTTAGAGTCTGGTTGGGGGCGTTGCACCAAAAAACGGTTGGAAAAAGCAAAATGTTTTGATGATTCTTTGTAATGAAGGTCCAGACTATGTCTTACTGAATTTTCAAGCCCGTTGGACTTGCGCTTTCTGGCGTTATGATTTTAATTTGAAAACCAAAAACGTGGGAATAACTCACTTCCTGTTTGTCGGGGGACAAAGGTTAGAGGTGCAAAATGTCGGGCTTGAAGAGACGAACGCGTGGGTGTTTTCCCCATCTTTTTTGGACCTTCCTAGTGGAAGCTAGGGCCATTTGTAATTTGTGGTCAATTGTAGTTGGACGCCTTTTGGGGGCACACGAAAATGGTTGGAAGCATCCCTTTTTTTTTGATGATTCTTTGTAATGAAGGTCCAGTCTATGTCATACTGAATTTTCAAGCCCGTCGGACTTGCGCTTTCTGAGCTGTATGCTTTTAACGTGAAAACGAAAAGTGGAATAATTCACTTCCTGTTTGTCGGGCGACATAGGTTAGAAGCGTCTGAAATGTCGGGCTTGAAGAGACGAACGCGTGGGTGTTTCCCCATCTTTTTCGACCTTCCTAGTGGAAGCTAGGGCCATTTGTAGTTTTGTACAATTGTAGTTGGACCCCTCTAGGGGGCGCTAGAAGTGGAATTTTGCCTTTTTGTCTTCATTTTCTTTCATTGTGTACCAGTTTCTACCTCCGTGCCGAATTTGGTGGGTTTTGGAGCATGTTTTGTAAATAATAATAATAACTAGCCCTGCAAGCAGGATTGAGCGGGACTGAGCCGCCGCGGCGACGCGACCCCGATGACCCCGACCGCCTGCAATTGCCCCCGTCCTCTGCCGACGCCCGGGCGACTGATGAGACAAACACGTGGATGTTTGAATGACGTCTGTACGATTTCCCTAGAGGAAACTGCAGCCATTTATGTGTGTTAAAAAGAGGGAGAGATAGAGAAAGGCGTTAAGCCTCCAAACGAGCAGGAGCAACCTAAGCTTAGAACTCAGCCATTTCGGCGTCTACATGAAAGATACTGGTATCATCTTTTAGCTAGGCTGTGCTGCAGTTAAATGTCTGTTGTTATGGGGCGTTGTTCAATCACAAGCCAGCATTTATGACTGACATGTTTTAATAGCCTTCGATCATGTTCTGCCTGCCAGTTGAGGAAAAAAAAAGAAAAAAGAATGTTACGCAATCAGTGTCCTTTATAGTGGATCTTGCATTGTCAAAGCCGATCCAACGTTCTAACTATATCCACAAATATGAAGAGTTATGGCTTAGAGTCTGGTTGGGGGGCCGTTGCACGAAAACGGTTGGAAAAAGCAAAAATGTTTTTGATGATTCTTTGTAATGAAGGTCCAGACTATGTCTTACTGAATTTTCAAGCCCGTTGGACTTGCGCTTTCTGAGCGTTATGATTTTAATTTGAAAACCAAAAACGTGGGAATAACTCACTTCCTGTTTGTCGGGGGACAAAGGTTAGAGGTGCAAAATGTCGGGCTTGAAGAGACGAACGCGTGGGTGTTTTCCCCATCTTTTTTGGACCTTCCTAGTGGAAGCTAGGGCCATTTGTAATTTGTGGTCAATTGTAGTTGGACGCCTTTTGGGGGCGCACGAAAATGGTTGGAAGCATCCCTTTTTTTTTTGATGATTCTTTGTAATGAAGGTCCAGTCTATGTCATACTGAATTTTCAAGCCCGTCGGACTTGCGCTTTCTGAGCTGTATGCTTTTAACGTGAAAACGAAAAGTGGGAATAATTCACTTCCTGTTTGTCGGGCGACATAGGTTAGAGCATACGAAATGTCGGGCTTGAAGAGACGAACGCGTGGGTGTTTCCCCCATCTTTTTTCGACCTTCCTAGTGGAAGCTAGGGCCATTTGTAGTTTTGGACAATTGTAGTTGGACCCCTCTAGGGGCGCTAAAGTGGAATTTTGCCTTTTGTCTTCATTTCCTTTCATTGTGTACCAGTTTCTACCTCCGTGCTGAATTTGGTGGGTTTTGGAGCATGTTTTGTAAATAATAATAATAATAACTAGCCCTGCAAGCAGGATTGAGCGGGACTGAGCCGCCCGCCGACGCGACCCCCGATGACCCCGACCGCCTGCAATTGCCCCCCCTCCTCTGCCGACGCCCGGCGACTGATGAGACAAACACGTGGATGTTTGAATGACGCGTCTGTACGATTTCCCTAGAGGAAACTGCAGCCATTTATGTGTGTTAAAAAAGAGGGAGAGATAGAGAAAGGCGTTAAGCCTCCAAACGAGCAGGAGCAACCTAAGCTTAGAACTCAGCCATTTCGGCGTCTACATGAAAGATACTGGTATCATCTTTTAGCTAGGCTGTGCTGCAGTTAAATGTCTGTTGTTATGGGGCGTTGTTCAATCACAAGCCAGCATTTATGACTGACATGTTTTAATAGCCTTGATCATGTTCTGCCTGCCAGTTGAGGAAAAAAAAAAAGAAAAAAGAATGTTACGCAATCAGTGTCCTTTATAGTGGATCTTGCATTGTCAAAGCCGATCCAACGTTCTAACTATATCCACAAATATGAAGAGTTATGGCTTAGAGTCTGGTTGGGGGCCGTTGCACGAAAAAGTTTGGAAAAAGCAAAAATGTTTTGATGATTCTTTGTAATGAAGGTCCAGACTATGTCTTACTGAATTTTCAAGCCCGTTGGACTTGCGCTTTCTGAGCGTTATGATTTTAATTTGAAAACCAAAAACGTGGGAATAACTCACTTCCTGTTTGTCGGGGGGACAAAGGTTAGAGGTGCAAAATGTCGGGCTTGAAGAGACGAACGCGTGGGTGTTTTCCCCATCTTTTTGGACCTTCCTAGTGGAAGCTAGGGCCATTTGTAATTTGTGGTCAATTGTAGTTGGACGCCTTTTGGGGCGCACGAAAATGGTTGGAAGCATCCTTTTTTTTTTGATGATTCTTTGTAATGAAGGTCCAGTCTATGTCATACTGAATTTTCAAGCCCGTCGGACTTGGCGCTTTCTGAGCTGTATGCTTTTAACGTGAAAACGAAAAGTGGGAATAATTCACTTCCTGTTTGTCGGGCGACATAGGTTAGAGCGTCACGAAATGTCGGGCTTGAAGAGACGAGCAGCGGGGTGTTTCCCCATCTTTTTCGACCTTCCTAGTGGAAGCTAGGGCCATTTGTAGTTTTTGGACAATTGTAGTTGGACCCCTCTAGGGGCGCTAGAAGTGGAATTTTGCCTTTTGTCTTCATTTTCTTTCATTGTGTACCAGTTTCTACCTCCGTGCCGAATTTGGTGGGTTTTGGAGCATGTTTTGTAAATAATAATAATAATAATAATAAGAATAAACATAGCAAATACAATAGGGTCTTTCGCCATTGCGAAAGACCAGTTCGTTTCGAACTGGTCTTTCACTGGCTCAGTCCCTAATAATAAGAATAAACATAGCAAATACAATAGGGTCTTTCGCCATTGCGAAAGACCAGTTCGTTTCGAACTGGTCTTTCACTGGCTCAGTCCCTAATAACTAGCCCTGCAAGCAGGATTAAACGGGACTGAGCCGCCACGGCCGACGCGACCCCGATGACCCCGACCTCTGCCAACGCCCGGCGACTGATGAGACAAATACGTGGATGTTTGAATGACGTCTGTACGACTTCCCTAAAGGAAACTGCAGCCATTTATGTGTGTTAAAAGAGGAGAGATAGAGAAAGGCGTTAGGGCTCCAACCGAGCAGGAGCAACCTAAGCTTGGAACTCAGCCATTTCGGCGTCTACATGAAAGATACTGGTATCATCTTTTAGCTAGGCTGTGCTGCAGTTAAATGTCTGTTGTTATGGGCGTTGTTCAATCACAAGCCAGCATTTATGACTGACATGTTTTAATAGCCTTTGAGCACGTTCTGCCTGCCAGTTGAGGCAAAAAAGGAAAAAGAATGTTATGCAGTCAGTGTCCTTTATAGTGGATCTTGCATTGTCAAAACCGATCCAACGTTCTAACTATATCCATAAATATGAAGAGTTATGAGTTAGAGTCTGGTTGGAGGGCCGTTGCACGCAAAACGGTTGGAAAAAGCAAAATTAATACACACAGGCTCACAAATCCACATAAAAACATTAGTGGCACGAGTTAGTGCGGAGGATGCTCTGGTAGCTTTGCTGAAAAGTTACTTCAGCATAACAGTGAGGCTGAAAAAGGTTCAGGCCCTAACCTGATCGTAGAGGTGTTACGCATTTATTGAATCATGTAAAATCAGCTTTACACTGTTGAAAAGCATTAGCTTACACGTTAACACACATTGACAAGTGTAGTGGAAATAATTATTTTCCTGACAGTTTATAGGTACAAGAAGGAATTCAGTGCACTTACCTTGCAGAGGTTAGACAATGGCTGTCCGTCGAGTTGCTCACCGTAAGAGGGGGACAATTCTAAGAGCCTTTGTCTGACAGGATATTTATATGTCACAATTTGGACATTCTGATGTGGACATTCTGTTCCCCACCTTAAGTCTTTACGATCCAGCCCATCAGCAAAGTGACTCCATTCTTCTTGCCCGCTTTGATCTGACTGGTTAGTTACAGTTGTGGTCAGAAGTTTACATACACTTCATGTTCCTACACTAAATCTCATGCTAGGTCCTGAAGCTACGTTGGTGCACTTGTCAGTGATGGTGTGCTTCATTAATTGTAGGCATGCTTCGTGGCCGACGCAGCACTTTCAGAAAAGATGTCTAAACCAGTATATAAGTCTAACGCCCGGTTCACACTGGGCGCCGAAGTGCCGCTGGCGCCGAGCGCTTCCATTCGGCGCCCATGTTAATCAATGTAGTAGTTCACACCAGAGCTCCACTCATCTTTTAGCTAGGCTGTGCTGCAGTTAAATGTCTGTTGTTATGGGGCGTTGTTCAATCACAAGCCAGCATTTATGACTGACATTTTTAATAGCCTTTGAGCATGTTCTGCCTGCCAGTTGAGGAAAAAAAGGAAAAGAATGTTATGCAGTCAGTGTCCTTTATAGTGGATCTTGCATTGTCAAAGCCGATCCAACGTTCTAACTATATCCACAAATATGAAGAGTTATGGCTTAGAGTCTGGTTGGGGTCGTTGCACGAAAAACGGTTGGAAAAAGCAAAATGTTTTTGATGATTCTTTGTAATGAAGGTCCAGACTATGTCTTACTGAATTTTCAAGCCCGTTGGACTTGCGCTTTCTGAGCCTTATGATTTTAATGTGAAAACCAAACAAGTGGGAATAACTCACTCCCTGTTTGTCGGGGACAAAAGTTAGAGGTGCAAAATGCCGGGCTTGAAGAGACGAACGCGTGGGTGTTTTCCCCATCTTTTTGGACCTTCCTAGTGGACGCTAGGGGGCATTTGTAATTTGTGGTCAATTGTAGTTGGACGCCTCTTGGGGCGCACGAAAACAGTTGGAAAAATCCTTTTTTTGATGATTCTTTGTAATGAAGGTCCAGTCTATGTCATACTGAATTTTCAAGCCCGTCGGACTTGCGCTTTCTGAGCCTTATGCTTTTAACGTGAAAACGAAAAGTGGGAATAATTCACTCCCTGTTTTTGGGCGATATAGGTTAGAGCGTCTGAAATGTCGGGCTTGAAGAGACGAACGCGTGGGTGTTTCCCCATCTTTTTCGACCTTCCTAGTGGAAGCTAGGGCCATTTGTAGTTTTGGACAATTGTAGTTGGATGCCTCTAGGGGCGCTAGAAGTGGAATTTTGCCTTTTTGTCTTCATTTTCTTTCATTGTGTACCAGTTTCTACCTCCGTGCCGAATTTGGTGAGTTTTGGAGCATGTTTTGTAAATAATAATAATAAGAACTAGCCCTGCAAGCAGGATTGAGCGGGACTGAGCCGCCGCGGCCGACGCGACCCCCGATGACCCCCGACCGCCTGCAATTGCCCCCCGTCCTCTGCCGACGCCCGGCGACTGATGAGACAAACACGTGGATGTTTGAATGACGTCTGTACGACTTCCCTAAAGGAAACTGCAGCCATTTATGTGTGTTAAAAAAGAGGGAGAGATAGAGAAAGGCGTTTTTTGCAACCTTGGACACCTAAGCTTAGAACTCAGCCATTTCGGCGTCTACATGAAAGATACTAGTATCATCTTTTAGCTAGGCTGTGCTGCAGTTAAATGTCTGTTGTTATGGGGCGTTGTTCAATCACAAGCCAGCATTTATGACTGACATGTTTTAATAGCCTTTGATCATGTTCTGTCTGCCAGTTGAGGAAAAAAAAAAAGAAAAAAGAATGTTACGCAATCAGTGTCCTTTATAGTGGATCTTGCATTGTCAAAGCCGATCCAATGTTCTAACTATATCCATAAATATGAAGAGTTATGAGTTAGAGTCTGGTTGGAGGGCCGCGTACGAAAAACGGTTGGAAAAAGCAAAAATGTTTTTGATGATTCTTTGTAATGAAGGTCCAGACTATGTCTTACTGAATTTTCAAGCCCGTTGGACTTGGCGCTTTCTGAGCCTTATGATTTTAATTTGAAAACCAAACAAGTGGGAATAACTCACTTCTTGTTTGTCGGGGGACAAAAGTTAGAGGTGCAAAATGTCGGGCTTGAAGAGACGAACGCGTGGTGTTTCCCCATCTTTTTCGACCTTCCTAGTGGAAGCTAGGGCCATTTTAATTAGTGGCCAATTGTAGTTGGACGCCTCTTGGGGCGCCACAAAACGGTTGAAAAATCCCTTTTTTTTTGATGATTCTTTGTAATGGACGTCCAGTCTATGTCATACTGAATTTTCAAGCCCGTCGGACTTGCGCTTTCTGAGCCTTGTGCTTTTAATGTGAAAACGAAAAGTGGGAATAACTCACTCCCTGTTTGTCGGGCGACATAGGTTAGAGCGTACGAAATGTCGGGCTTGAAGAGACGAACGCGTGGGTGTTTCCCCCATCTTTTTTCGACCTTCCTAGTGGTAGCTAGGGCCTTTTGTAATTTTTTGGACAATTGTAGTTGGACCCCTCTAGGGGGCGCTAGAAGTGGAATTTTGCCTTTTTGTCTTCATTTTCTTTCATTGTGTACCAGTTTCTACCTCCGTACCGAATTTGGTGAGTTTTGGAGCATGTTTTGTAAATAATAAGAATAAACATAGCAAAAACAATAGGGTCTTTCGCCATTATGAAAGACCAGTTCGTTCGAACTGGTCTTCCGCTGGCTCAGTCCCTAATAAACATAGCAAATACAATAGGGTCTTTACGCCATTCATGAAAAGACCAGTTCGTTCGAACTGGTCTTCCGCTGGCTCAGTCCCTAATAAACATAGCAAATACAATAGGGTCTTTCCGCCATTGCGAAAGACCAGTTCGTTTCGAACTGGTCTTTCACTGGCTCAGTCCCTAATAAACATAGCAAATACAATAGGGTCTTTCGCCATTGCGAAAGACCAGTTCGTTTCGAACTGGTCTTCCACTGGCTCAGTCCCTAATAAAAGCTCCACCCCCTCCTCCCACCCCATATGGACCCACCCCTCCACACCAACGCACACAGACAAGCGCCCACCCTTGTACTCACACAGACATTGGTAAAATAGCTTGGCACTGAAGAAACGGGTGAGGAAAGGCTACTATGGGTGGCCGTCCACACAGGGAGGCACCATGGTCTGCAGCCGTAGGGAGCGCCGTCAAAGCGACCAAAACAGCGCCCCTATGGGCAGACCAGGCGTAACTCCCAGCGTGGAGGGCTCCCATGAGGAAACACTGGTGCTAAAAGTATAAAAGAGAGAATAATAAATAAAATAAATAAATAAAAATGAAGTTTTGAACAGTGGGATAAAAATTGGCAACCATTATAAAAGCATAAAAATCATTAAAGGTAATAAAAGGCTTAAAAATAGTAAAATAAGATAGAGAATAAAATTTAAAATAAATGAATAAATAAATTTAAAAAATGCGATAAAAGGCATATAATTAGTAGAGTAAGAGAGATAAGAGTAAAAGAAGTCAGTTAAACGCCAGATTAAAAAGGTACGTTTTGAGCCTCCTCTTAAAAATATCAACAGTGTCTTCTCAAATGTCGTCCTTCGATTGACTGTCCGTTCTGCCCCCTTCAGTTCCGCGGTGTTACTGTCATTGTTTGTGAGTCAGGAAGCAGGTCCTTATATGGAAAAATCAAAAGTTGTAAAACTCCAATTCCAGTGACCACTCTGGGTCACAAACTTTATGAGGGTCGCAAAGCCAGTTAGTTCAGCTGTCCACTCTCTGGTCACCCAGGCTCACTGTTTTATGAGGCTTAATGAGTTACACAGTCTTTGATCACAAGGTTTTGAACACCCCCAGGGCACTGGTCATGATCAGCAAATAATTATCAAAGCACTAAATATAGTAACATTCAACACATTTATACAGTCAACTCAATATAATAATTCCAACATATAAATGTAATGTTACCAATATAATAACACAATATGCTATGATGCATGATGTTAAATATCTGATTCCAACAGGCATCAGGTGCAATATTGCCTCGCTAATCTGCTGATATTTCTTTTTTTATATTATTAATCAGTATTCCACTGAAGAAACTGAAAAACTCAAGATTTTTGGTCTCAGCAGTGGACTGCTGATTAATAATCAGAAAGTTTTATGGAGGAAGTTAAAAACAGACACTAATAAAATCTGATCCTCCTGCTGATGCATCTGAAGGAAGCAGAAATATGAAATGGACAAGATGGTTTCAGGGGGTGAAATGGAACACCTCACAGTGTAGAAGTCACCAGTAGGATATCAGTGATGTCACAAATCCAGGCCAATTTGATCGGAATGGTGCGTTTTTAGGCAACATGATTTTAATCAGGTCGGTGTTTAATCTGATTACTTCAAGCCCGAGTGGCACCTACTGTCACTCTGAACATTTCCCAGAGTTTTCCCAGCAGACTGTGTTGCTCTGAGGCACATGACACCATCTGGACTTTCTCCTGCCAGCTCCCCTTGTCTCAAGTCCAGATAAGGCGCAATGACACAGTTGTAACGAGGACGTGTTGTCCTGCCTCACTCAGCTGTGATGCGTTCAGATTCCTGCAAAACGTCTGCTCAACGTCACCCCGGCTCATCCACACACACATCCAACAGAAAAAAACGCTGGCAGGACATGCAAGACAGATTCAATATATTTTATTTGCAGCAAAGAAGATATTCAGAATGGGTCGCTTTTGAGGATAAAAATATGACAACGCCACATCAACAAGCTCCTGTTTCCAAAATCATGCGTGACTGAGTTCTGAACACAGTTGTTGGCAATCAACCACAATAACAGGCAAACAACAACAATACAAAAAAAACACGGCCAGTGAATTGAATCCAATTAACCCTTTAATTAGCTCTTGTTTAATGATGAAATTTTAACCAACCTTTCAATCTGATGAATTAAGTGAGCGCCTGTCGCCGCTTCACCACCCTGCCTCACGAGTGGAAACAGGTGGAGGCGGAATTAGCATAGTACTCTGCTTACCTGCCGGAGGTGGCTCATTAATTTGGTGATAAATGTTATGAACCGACGTCTAGACGCCCAACTTGCACTCAACAGTCTGAGACATGCTGTAGTTTGTGTTGTGTGGAGAGTTGGTGAACCTGAGATGAATACAGACTTGTTTATCGTTGCCATGACGGCAGGGTCGCTAACTGGAACTGGAACTACTTCATTGTCGTGCGTAATCTTGACGTCTTCGATCATGTTTTCAATACACATCACTTATCGGTCTTGATCACTGAGCAGTTACTCATGTGTTTTATTTTATATGGGTGTTAGCCATCATTTTGGAGATCCTGTGATGCCTCAATATTTTCCCAGCAGAAGGCAGAGCCGCCTGTGAGCCTGGCTCGTCAAGAGCTGAAATTGGACGGAAGCGGAGGTGGGGAAGTGGGAAGCCGAGCTCTATATTCCGCCGTCTCCCAGTGGCCAGCCCTTCCGCCGCCGCCGCTGCTTCTCCCGCTTATTAAAAGCCACACCGACACAAACGGCCTCTTCCTCCCACCGCCGCTCTAAGGTAAAGCCGAGGCGGGGGAAGAAAGGTGCGGGCAGAGTGGAGTTGACAGGTTAGCGTTCTGAGAGCATTTTCCCGCTGACAGATCCCACCAAGCCCCGGAACCCCCAAAAAAAAAGAAGAAAAAAAAGGAGCCGAGATGAAAAGTGGGTGGGGAAGTGGGAGCAAATGTGAGGGACTGGGACACGAAAGACCCGGAGTGAAAGAAAGCGGCCAGAGGTACAAGATGTTAAACTTCGGTGGGCCGGGCGCGTTTGACTCCTTTGTCTGTAAAAGGGATGAAGTATTTTAACTTAACTTGAACACAGCAGGAAAAATGGATGTTGGGTTTCTTGTTATGTACAAAACTGATATCAAGTGGCCCTGGAACCAGACTTGGACAGACTTCTCTTATGATAATAGCCCTTGATTATGTCACAAAGGGAGCTGACACGCAAACTGAAAGTGCAAACTTTAGTACAGCTCATAGGAAGTTGTTTGAAAGGGTGATTTTCTGTAAAATTTCCAAATCAAATTGTTTCTGCATGAGAACTCGCTACGAGACAATTGGTAGCCTAATGAGTGGAAGGTGGAAGGTCCAATCAGTTCCCGCAGTAAAGCAAAAGCGTGAATTTTGGCCAGAGGCTATAAACACAGGGCTAAATATACTGGTAATCGAAGGAACGCTCCACTCTAGTTTGGAGTTAAAAACACCTAAAATCTGTGAAATGATGTCCCATTTTAAAAGGCAGAGCGAGGCTGGAAGAGCAGGAAGGGGGGCTGAGCTACCAGAGCGAGCGGCTCTGAGAGGGAAGGAGAAGGAATGGAGAGGAGGATGGGGGCGAGGGGGAGACAAAAGGGTGGGAAGAGAGCCGGGGGCCTTATCAGCATTCACTCTTTCCACGGTGGATTGAAAATTGCCCTTCTCTGCCCTGCTGCGTCCGCTATCGGCGCTGGCTCCGGGGCAGGGGCTGGATGTTTGGCGACGGCCATAAATCTGCGCGGAGAGTGCAAGCGACCTGCGAGACTGTCGCTGAGATGTGTAAAAACTTTGCACGGGGGAAATAAAATGGAAACAAACAGTCGTAAATCAGGAGGTGGAGTATCCAGCCAACGCTCCTTTTCCCACATTGTAAAAAAGTCGCTTTGGCGACAATTAAGCGCAGGCGACTTTGCTTGATTTTTTTTTTTTTTTTGTCTTTTCCCCCCGAGTTGCGTTGTTTTTTTTTTGTTTTAGTGTGGGAGCCCGGGCTGCGTGGTACAGATTAGCCGGCACTGACTCATTACTGAAGAGCCATCCGCCTGATGAATCCTCCTCAGCCGGGACGGCGCTTTAATTGGGTTGCTCTCCTTTTTTCCTCCCGATAAGGGTGCCTTGATCAAGATCACTCTCCTTCCCTTCCCATCTCTTCCTCCTGCTTCATCTCCGTTCCACCTCCCTCTGATTCCACTTCTTCTCAACTTCATGTCCCGCCCCTGTGTCTCGTCTCGTGCCATTTGGCTACCTTCAGGCCTTTGGTTCCGTGAACACAAGACTCTTCTTCCCCTCCTGCTTTGCAGCCCCTCTAATTTATTTTCTCGCCGTGTGCTGCGTGTGAAATCAAATAAATTAGAAATCGTGGGGCGGGAAATAAAAGGCCGATTAGAGGATGGGATGAGGGATGGTGGGGGGAGTTGTGGAGGGTCGGATACATCAATGCCTTGCCCACCTTTTTTCCCCCTTCTCCCAGCGAATAAAGCAAAAGTGGCTTTAAAGCCGCTGACCTGTCCGACCTCGTCTGTTTTAATTTCCCCATCCGAAGAGCCACAAAGAGCGACAAAGGCCCGGCGCCACCGCTCCCTCCGATCCGAACGTCCTCCTTCCACCTCTGAGTTTTACCTCTAGCCTTCCTCTCTGTTTTGCCTCAGGTGCGGCAAGTCACGGAGGACCTCCTGTTATCTTCTGTCCAGATTTTTTTTTTTTCGTTTTTTTGCCACGAAAGAGCGTCTTTGTGTTTTTTTTGTTTTTTTTTTCCTTTTTATCATTATCTCTGACTCGCCTAATATGTGTTTATCAAGTCTGCTCCCTTCCGTACCTAACTCCGTTTGAAGGAGCGGCGACTCACTGAGTTGTTGCCGGGGTGGGGACGCTTTTATTTTGAAGGTTTTGATGCCGGGAACCCCTGCGGTTTTCCTTCGCTGTGCAAAGGAAAAAACAATAAAGAAAAATGTTTGATTTGGTGCCTTTTCTTTTAATATTCCTAAAGTGCTGGGTAGTGTTGGGGCGCACCTGTCACCCGACCCGTCCTCTCTCACCTCACAACTTTTGCCCATGAATTATAAATCCCGCATTTCGCTCTTTTTCATCCCTCGCTGGCCGCCGAGTGAGGCCGGCTGTCCATGCACGCGCACACTGGGCTTCCTCTGGGTTATTCATATATACAGCTCTCGATCCATTGCTTATTTGCATTCCCTTTGTTCTCACTCTTCTCCACTCCTCTCCCCCGGTGCCTGCTCGGTGCCTCTTTCTTGGCATCACCTCCGAAGAGTGACACGGCGGTGGAAAACTTTTTAGCCCGGACGTGACAAAAATCCTGAAATGAAGTATGAATGACCTGCTGTCACCGCTTCCCTTTGCTTTTCCGAACAGGCCATTATTTGGAATGCCACGACCTTTTTTTTTTTTCCCTTCTTCTTCCTTTTCTTCCGTCCAAGCGAATGTTTGTGCTGTCTATGTTTGTATTCAGCCCCAGTATCTGCCAGTGCACCAGCGGCCCCTCTGGGAGTATTTACACATTAAGTCTGAGTCTGTGATTATTTTGACTTGCGAGATGCGGCGCACTCAGAAGAGCCCAGGCGCTGATATAATTGCCAATTAAATTAAGGACGCGCACACACGCACACACCTCCAGTGAGTGTGCACAGTGTCCTCCACAGTGCGCCACGCACATGTGCCAGCTTCCTCCCTGAAGTAATATATTTCCAAAATTGGTATAAAATAAAAGTGTGTTGTGAGCAGATTATATTTTGCTTCTGTCACAGCCGGAGTTCCTCTGCAACCCAAACACATTTTTCACAATCGACAGCTGATCGCGAGCCAGAGACTGTTTCTCTTGGCAGTACCGTGCGCTGACATTTTATGTTTACCTGATTTGGGGGGGTATTTTTTGTTGTTGTTGATTTTATTTTTCTGTTTGATTTGGGATAGCGAATCATGCCAACGCTGCCTTGTTCCCAGTCATATTTTTTGTTTGTTTTTCAGTGACAAATATTGTTTTGGAAAGTATTAACATTTAAAAGAAAGTCTGATGAAAATGTACAATTTGAATTTAAATCACTTTAAATGTAAAATTAGATGTTTACTATAAGCCTTATCGCTAAAAGTCTAAAACTGCATAGTTTTGCATTACAGCTGGTTGAAGGATGTGAAATCTAGTGGAAATTCAGAATACGGGGATTAACGTTTAAATTGTTTGCACTACACTTCCTTGCCATTGGATGTCGCCAAATCTTACACACTGGAGCTTTAAGTAAATTGTGTGTGGATACTACGATAACCTTTTAAATGAGTGAGTTGCAATCAAAAAGCCTGAGCTCTGCTACTATGTAATAAAAAATCTTGAGAAAATTTCTCCAAACAATCACAATCAAGGAAAAAGTAGAAGTTCGAAAACCAGCCTAAGTCTGTTTGACCTCGTCCTCTCCTGAGCGACAAAACAGGAAGAGAGCATTAGTATGTGAATCAAGCTTCCTCTCAACTCTGTAAATTACACTCGGCCGCTCTGCCCATTACCGGCAGCCCAATGGAGGCAGGGTTTGTTTAGCTCTGCTCCAATGGGAGGCAATGTTGTTTGAAGGCCTGCCATTTCAATCAGCCTTGTTGTTCTGTTGTAGCTGCCTTTCGGGGCGGGTGGTGGAGGTGTGTGTGGGGGCGGGGTGGACCTGGCGGAGGCTCCAAACCGGTGGGACACATGTGGTTCATCATGCCTGTAATTGGATTTGATTTTGCGTCGGCCGCTTTTTCTTTTTTTCCCTCCTTCCTCCCGACCTTTAATTAAGGGACTCTGCTGCGGAACAACACTGCTAGTGCTGGCGGAAGGAAAAGCTGCGGCGGCGACGTCGACCGAAAGCGAGAAAAAAGAATGACACAGAGCCCGAAGTGAGGTTGCACGGCGATTATCAATTTGCGAGGGAGAAAGCAGGCAGAGTTAATTAGTGTAGGTATTTGTCATTTTACAATTAGTTGGAGTCTCTCTCCAGGGAGGGGATGCAGCTGCATACGGGTTTTGAGTTTTATTTATTTATTTCCTTATTTATTTTGGAGCTCTCGCGCTTTTATCTCGCCGCAGCTCAGCGGTGAGACGAATGCGTGGCTGGGGAGACGGGAAGGGGAGGGGTAACACAGGCGCAAAGCTGCATCGATTACAACACGGCCTTCCTCCCAGAGGGAACCGTGGTCGGGCCATTTGTTTGACAGCGAAAGAGTGGGCGAAGTCTATTAGCGTGCTGCCTTCATGGACTGATGACAGGCTGTTGCAGTGACAGGGGCTGAGCCCGTCGGGAGCCGAGCCCCCTTTCCGACCCCCGCCTCCCCCCCTCCTGCTGGTGGCTGAGGGACGAGGCTAATGTCCATCTAAGGCTCCCCCGGGCGCTCCGAAGGTCAGGTTTTATGGCCCCCTCGCCACATTCCCCTGAAACAAGTGCGAGGCGGGGTCGCTCATGGGTCGCCCCTTCGCTGCGTTACGGGGAGAATAATGGAGGTTTCCTGGTGACACCGGCGTGGGCGGTCTTCAGTCGCTGCAAAACAACGGTTCATTTCCAGTTCAAATCCAGAAAGAGTGGGTTGCTTGGAGCGTTAAACACACGCGCAAACAAAAAATAGCTCCGGGTAATCCGTGGCAATGTCAGGAAATTGGATTAATTGTATAATCGGAACACTGAGCTTTACATAAAAATGACCTGGTAGTCACCTTCACTTGCCAAAAAACTAGTAAGAATCTGCTCACCATGTCAAATATCCTGTTGAATATATTTAATCGTACTTGATCAAGTGCCCAAACACATAAACCAGATTAAAAATGAGCGTCATCCTGCTGGAATCTTAATCAAACAACAAGAAGGACAAATATGGAAGAAGAAAAGAATCATCATCCCTTTAAAATGTCCAGTGTAGTTTCTAATTCTGTCCCATTGTCTGGCAGTCGTTCCGGGGCGACGCTCTCCTCCTCTGAGCCAGAGCTCGCTTTTAATTTTTTTTTTGGCCAAAAAGAGAGAAAAAAAGACAAAAACAAATGCAACCCTCACGCTGGCCCCGCCTCACCCCGCACTGTCATCCTGGTCGCAGCGCTTGACGGGCAGCAGTGCGCCTACAGCTTTTCAACACAATTTAAATCTGCCGAAGAGCGACCGCCGCAACTGGATTATGTAAGATGAACCATTTTATTATTATTTGTTATTGTTTTTTGGTGGTGTCAGGAGATTTATGAGGCTTTACTGGGGTTTGGTGAGGGGTAAAGGAGGACACAGGCTGGTGGAAATGAAATCTCAATTTTTATATAGATATTTTGGTTCAGAGAGCCGTGTCTGTCTGTCTGTTGATCTGACTGTCTGTCTGTTGGTCTGGTTCAGAAGTGAGAAGAGCCGTCGTTTGCAGCTCCTCTTGCTCCGGTTCCACATCAGCGTCGCGACGGTAACAAGATGAAAGTGACCCCTTGATGTCCAAACTCGGTTTGAGGAAAAAAAAAAAAGAAAGGAGAGAACATTTTTGTCTCTGGGATGCAATTTTAGGTGTCACGTACAGTAAATACAGTAATTTCCTTTTTCTCCCATTCCCAAAGGTTAAGTCGCCACAAAATGGGACGGAGTAAATGAAATAAAAGCGAAAATCGCTGGAGATGACCAAATTGCCGGCGTATCAAGCGGATTAAGCTGGTGGGGGGCTATGGGGCTTTGGGGTTGGTAGCAGGGAGGGGGACGGTGCCGTTTTGGGTGACAGAGTAAACCGCAGTGCGGTTAACACAGTCTGGGCGGAAGGGCAATTTCCTCCTATAAAAGATTGCAGGGTGAGTTGATATCGCAGGGATTGACGACGATAACCGTGTCCTGCGGGTGTGGATGGGCAGTGCCAGGAAAACTGTCCGGGTCTGGAGATGGATGGTGCAAGTGGTCACAGCAGAGTAAGTTACAAGAGGACATCAATGTGAAAAATATAAGGGAAAGTGTTATGGTCATTAAGGAAAAATGTGCATGTTTTCACTTATAAACAGGGATTAATGTGCGGAGCAAGATGTTCTGCATATGCAACAAAAAAGCTGATACATATATATATATATATATAAATATATATATATATATTTTACATACATATATATGTATAAAGATATGTATTTTAACCTCCATAGTGAAGTAGAGTTACAGTTCCCATCAGCCCCATCGTAATACCCGCCGCCGTCCTTCAGGCCCCGCTCACTTCCATAAATCTCCAGCAAGTGGGCCAGAAGAGCTGAGTGACACAGTTTCTGGAACCGTTGATGCTCCCGCAGGTTTTTAACTCTGACATCTGTTGGAAGTAATTCTGGCTTCCCCCTCCGTGTCAAGAAATGAGAAATTGAGTGACAAGTTGACAAATAACCGACACTGTGTCAGTGTGCACACCAGCGCACACCAACACTTGTTTGGTGCAATATGGTTTAGTTTGATATTGTCGTAGCTCCACTGCTAGATGTCAAACAACACAAATGGTAATTTGCTTGCATTATCCATAAATGAGTTTAACAATATTGAGTAAAGAAGTCGATGTTTGTGTTCATTTATCTTCTGTGTGCAGAGAGTTGCTCCAAACTTTGAGGCCGGTCTGGTCTGCTCAGCACTTCTTGAACAATGCACTTCTTCTCTTTCGGTCCTGAGGCAGACAATGAAAAGACAGATGTGCTCAGTCCTTCTCTTTATTCTGTGCACCTCCGGTCAAGTGCTGACTCAGGACAAGCCAGAGAGTACAAGGGGATGACGGCAGTGGCTTGTTTGGCTCTCGATTTCGTTAGAGAGCCAGGCTATCCCTCAAGTTGCCATCTTTTTTTCGTTATTTTTCCATTGGAATGTATCTGTGGAAAATTATTCTGATTGAATGGCCGCATTCTCACCTATCCCATGTCTGCTCTGTCACGGATCCAGATCAGAAGTTAAGTGGAGGGAAAACAAACATTCTCCTTCTCCGACCGCTTCGCAGCCCCCGTGTCTGCTCATTGATCGGCGGCTGGATTAGCTACCTGCTCTTACCAGCTTCTGGTATCGACGGCCTGCCTCTTCCACTGCCTGAGAAGCCTCCAAGCCAGTGAGGAAAACACACTCGACTGAGGGGTGAGGGTATTGACGCTGACCTGGCAACCATTGATAGCCTTTCCTACCTGTTGCCTGAAGGCAGTCTCTCCCGGCTGGCCCAGCTAGCTGTTTGATGGAGAGCAGAGCGTGTTTAGCTTCAGGCCTTCAAACTACAATGCGTTGGCCTTTATTCAATCACACATCAATGTAGTTGAATGTATTACTTCGTGGAAGGAGTGCGGTCAACGCATCACGTTTAATATTGCCGTCCTGTTGCACCTCCAGAATTAGCAGGTGGATTCCGAGAAAGCCTCATAAGTGGTTATAATTTAATTTTTTTTTCCATCTGTGTGTGCGTGTGCAAGAGAGATAGGTAATAAAAACGACTCTCATGTCTCACTGAGTATGACTCTTGTAGCAATGTGTGTGTTGAATTCAATGTGTCAAATCTATTTCTGATTCCACACCGCTGGGGGTCAGTCCCAGCTGTCTTCAGGCGAAGACGGGGTTACAACCTGGGAAAGTCACTAGATCATTGCAGGGCATGACATTTGCACTAACACCCACAACCTTCTTGCTGTTAAGCAACATACGTATGTAACTACCATGTCTTCAAATATGTTACTCTTTTGCTGCAGAATTTTCTGAAAAGCATACCGAGATGGTCTCTTCAAGGAGTTCCTCAAGGATGTATTTTTGGTCCATTTTTGGTGCTAGTCAAGTGAACTAAAATATGCTTTTTTGTTTGTTTGTTTAATCCAGAAAATGACCCATTGAGATCAAGATCTCTTACAAGGGGGCGATCTGGCCAGGGAAACAGCGGCTACGGGTCACATGCGGGCGTTTAATCCCAGTTGAAGAGTGAGTAAAATTCATCCCCAGTGTGCGGTCTCTCATGTCTTTAGCTGGTTATATATTCCCACTCCAGCATACACACACGCAAAACTTCCATGTTTACATGTTGACACATTTCTATTTTTGTCTATTTTGTATGATGCATATCAGTCACCATCATAAGGAAGCCTCATGTGGCTCTTCCTTCCAGTCATCCGAGTGCGACACATGAAACAGCCCATGTACTCGCTCCCTCAGGGGCCTCGGACAATCATTCCATCATGCACGTGTGTGTGTGTGCGTGCGTGCATGTGTGCGTGCTATCAGCTCCTCCTGATCAGGGTTGTGTTTATGTGCTCCGTCGAGCCTCTAAAACCAGGCTCCCTGGGTTTTGCCGGCCCCTCTCTGTCTGTCTGCTACTCCAGATAAAGTGTTGGCCTGGAGCGTTGAGGGCAGCCCACGTCGGCCCTCTCCCCCATTAAATCCGCCCTCTCACCCCTCTCAAGCCTGCCGTTGCCTCCCGTCTCCCTCCTCACAAAACCTGCGCCCATCAACGCGCCACACTCGAACAACACTGCTTCCCCCGTTTTTTCCACATTTTCAGATTTTTTTCCCCCATCCTTCTTTCATCCTGCCGCCCCGTCGTCAGATTTTTAATTCTGCATTCCGTCCAAGCAGCCAAATCGATTCTGCGTCTGCCCCACTTTCCTCTTTTCCTCCAATGCGGCTTAATCCGTCTCCCTCCCACTCTCCCGTTTCCCTTCCCCTCATTGGTAGTTTAGTGTTGTTTACCTCCAAATGGTGGCCCCTTCACTTCCTTGGACAGTTTCTCTGTCGGAGACTGACTTGGCACGTTGAGGCGGCTCCTGTACAGATATTTATCTGGATGGAGCTCCATGATTTTCAATTTTGTGTTTAATTCACTTCTTGAAGACAAGGTTTTCTGGGTTTTTTATTGGCCACTGCAAAAACTGCAAATCGCAATTGCCAGTACAAGTCAACTAACGGCTGATCATGCCAATATGTCTTTTGTTTATTTGATAAAATCCTAATAAATAATAAATTCAGTAAGAGTTCTAACACATTAGAAACAAAATTGATTGCTCAACATAAATGAACTTTTATCAAATCAATGTAGTAAATAAAAGTAGCAGCAAGTTAACAACATGCAAACAAAAACTTGCAACTTATTTTATTTTTAAATGTACTATTTAAAGTCAACCTCATTAGTACGGCCACTGGCTGACACTCATGTCAAAATGCTACAGTATAATCTAATTTAAATTTGCCATTCAAAACAATGATTAGATTTTAAATAAATGAACCACACATAATGCAACATTATGTTCATTATGTTGAATTGCAACCAAAGTTATATAAACAAATTTCAAAATAGTTTTGCTGTAACCAAAAAAACAGCAGTGTTTTTTTCTTTCTCGCACACAAAGTTTAGTTTAAATCATCCAGGGAGCAGATGTTGTAGAATAAAGTCCATGTTGGATTTTGCAACGTCTCTCCTACATTTGTCTCTTACTCGCATTTCTGACATTTTGAAAGTTGCTGGAGTTTAAACTTGCTTAATGGACCCGTAGACTACAACATTGTGAAATGCCTGGGTTTTGAAGAAAAGCAGACGAAACCATCTGGACAGGATGAAATTCAAAGACAATGCGTCAACATCCACCGTTTACTTCAGAGACAAAATGTCCTAGACAATGTTTCACATTGGACTTGACACAGTGTGGTTTCTGTGCTTTGTGCGCGTGTCTGTTTGTTCCCACTATGGTTGCTTTTTCTCTCTCCCAGGTCTTATGACTTCAGAAAACTAAACCACTGAATGTATTTTTTTGAACTGCACCACAAATATCAACCTTTTAAAACTGATGTTTGCTCTCCAAGATCTGCAGAAAAGCCTAGAGAAAGAGAAGCGCAGTAATTAACATCCTGGAGATGAAAAGCATTATGGGTACTGGTTCATTAATCCAAGCAGCTCGCGTTCTTACTTTACGGATTCAGGCTGCATCCGTGCTCCTCTCTGACTCCTGGGTGAACTCGGCTCTGGAAGACTGACACCGAGGTCGGGTGGAACCAAACATGGCGGCAGAACTCTTCAGCCTCGTCTGAGATGTGTGTGTGTGCTTCTTCGCTCTGAAACATAGCACATTAGTGTGAATAATTTGGACAAAGTTCGAGCTTATTCTTGCCGTCAATTCGAACCAGGGCGCAACACGTGGCGGCACGTCGTGGTTGCGTTTGCTGTGATCCGCAAACCGCGTCCACCCGGTCACATTGTGCCTGCGTGTTACGAGAGTGATTGTCTTCTGCCACCGTCATTAACATTTGCATTTCAATAGCCCCCCACCAACCCCCCCACCCCGCTTGATTGAACGCCAACAGCAGGATAAGTGCTTCGGCACAGCAATTTCCTTTTTGCTCCACAACAAACATCCATACTTATTGATGTTTCCCTTCATGAGACACAAGGCTCAAACGTCGGCCGGCGCTTTCATTTCGCTATGTTGGAAAATATTGCATCAATGCTCCCCTCATCGACTTCCATATCTTATCTAATCTTTTTTTTGTTTGTCCCTTCAGTCCGTTTTGTTTCCTTTTATTTTCAGGCTTTTCATCAACTGGCCTTTTAGTTTTCTTTAAACCACAGCTTGGGGGAAGTCAATGACCATCTGTTCATCTGACCCTCAAATCGACCCCAGACGTGTTAACAAGGTTTGGGCACGTCTGTTCCGAGCGAGATTAGTCAGTAAGCAGCCAGAAAAAAATTGAGACAACATGACTTATCACATGACTGCAGTCTTGATCTGGATGATCTTCATCGCTCATCTGTCCTGACAGGAAAACTTTTGAATCTGTTTCCCTTAAGTTATGAGGGAACAGGGAAATATTCCCTGCGAGCTGTCTACATAAACCCTCAGAGAAGAAATAAATATACTGCTGCTATGGAGGCTAGTGGTGTTGCAGTGGTGACTGGTTTTTCAAAGAAATTATTATGTTTTTTTGCGAATGTCATACAAAAAAATGACAAAACTTTGAATTGGCTGCTTGGAGATGACTTACTCAAATTGTTTGTCCAATCACTTTCAAGTTTTTCCCATTTCCTGAAGCCTTTTTTATGGGTTCTTTACCAGACTAGGATAAATCCAAAGTGTTCACGAGGATTCATCCACAAGGTGCAACACATTTAGACTTGAAAAAAAGAATCTTTTCTTTTTCTGCACAACAGCTTTTTCATTCCCTGCTACTTTTGTCTCTGTTGATAAAAGAGTGGGCAAATGGGAAAGCGTTTGCATGTCTACACGCTCGCAAACATTCCATGTGTTGTCATAAATACAGCGTTGTCTGCACAAGGACGCTCGCACAACAACAACAACCCTTCGGTGTTGATTTTTGGAGGCCTGATCTTCCCGAATCCTCGTCTTGTTGACTCCAGCATTGTGTTTCCCCTTCATCTGCCCGTTTCACATATGCTTTTTCTTTTTTGCTCTCTCTCTCTCTCTCATGAGAAATCTTTAAAGAAGCTTGAAAAGACGGCGACGGGTGGCACCCACCAGTTTCACTTTGCAGGAAATGGAGTCACCTTTCAGAACTGCTGAAAGGAAATGGGCGAAATAGTGGCAGGACCCCAACTGTGTCAAAGCAGATTTCACACACGGGGCAGTTGTCATTAATGGCTGTGTATGTGTGTGTTTGCTTGTGTGCGCTTGAGAGAGAGGAAAATGGTTTATTTTAATATTTCTTTTTTGTTTTTCTTTATTATTTTTTCTTGATCATATTTATATTTATTTCTACAAGCTACACAAAGCTACACATTGAAATGAGGCCTCTTATTTTTTTCCAATGGTCGTTTCATTAAAAAAAAAAAAAAAAAAAAAAGTCTTTGATCTGAAGTTCCACCTTCTTTACATCCCCTCTGCCTTTTGTTTGCCCTTAGCGCACCTTCTGGCACAAAACAGGAGGCAGATAAGAAAACACAAGCAATGACAGGTGAGGAATAATGAAGGATGAGGCACGCAAGCTTGCCAAAGGATCTTTGGATCTTTTTTTTTTGTGTGTGTGTGTGTGTGTGTGTGTGCCCGCGTTTGCTTTTCCTTTATTTTTATTATTATTATTTTTCACACGTGAAACAAAACCAAAGAAAATCTGAGGTGAGAGGTTGAAAGTTGCGGTTGTAAAATACGTACAGTACGAGGAGCCACTGTACGTAACGCGATTTACAAAATGAAACAGCGTGACTTCAACCCAAAGGCTGTTTCCTCGCGACGGCACATATTACTTGAGTGACAGTCCTGCTGCAATACAGCAAATTCTTAACTTGGCCTGAAGCTGCTAATGCCTTTCACTAGGATTCCATTAATAGAACGTGTTTCAGAATCTGCCTTTGGTAGGCACTTTGGGCAGCAGAAAGAAAATTCAGGCTAGTGCACCAGTTGTTGCTGCTGCTGCTGCTGCTGCTGCTGCTGCTGTGATTTACTTGGTGAGTTTGCATACAGACTTTTAGACATGCATTTTGAAGAAAGCTGCAGTTGAGAATTAATGGAAACGGCAACATTTGAGGTGGGGTTGACTTGAACCTGCAAAAGTCCTTCATAGAAACGTCCTGAGACACAGCTGCACTTTGCATAGCATCATTCAGTCACACCAAGACACTTAGAGGACATGCTCACGTTTTTATTTGTTTTTTGGAAACTCAATTAACATTCTAATATTTTAGCAATGGATCTAAAAATGAATTGGTTTGAAATATGTCCTTCCGTTCACACCATCCACCTGAATTGATCGGCCCTGAAATCCTGATTAGCAGCGTTAAAAGCACAAATGAATCTTCTATTTTCTTTCAAACTTTGATTTGATCAGATCAGTTTTTCAAAGACTAAATCAGTCGCCATTCTTTTTTTTTCTTTTTTTCTTTTTTTTTGAATGCAACCTCAGCCTGAACAGTCTTTGGAACCTAGTCAAACTGTCTGAGTGTGTTTTTCATTGTTTGTTCAGGCTGCAGTGTCCAAACCCAAAAACACACCAATGCAGTTCAAAGTGACATTAACAAACGCAAATTTTTATGGCAACTGATCCTTCCTCCCCTATGACAGGAATAACATCACGTTTGCCAATTCTGGAGTACATGCAGGACCCCATGAAAATGTTAAGCAGGCCGTTTGTGTGTGTGTGTGTGTGTGTGTGTGTGTGTGTGTGTGTGTGTGTGTGTGTGTGTGTGTGTGTTGTGTTTTTGCACGAATTCTGGCTCTCTTCCTTATTTATGGCCCTGTCTTTGTCTGCCAGCAAAAACGCATTTGGCATGCCCAGCATATCAGGCTGCAGTCAACTCGGCCTCTCCTGTGGGATTACTTTTCTGAAATAAATAAAAAAACAAAACAAGCTGCAGCATTTATTCAAGGATTTTCAACTCATTTCTTTCTCCTTGGCGCACTGCAGGAGTCAGAGGACGCCACCAGCGTGTTCATTCCACCACCGTGTCATTTTGCACTCTAATAATCACATCCCGGTGAGGTTAAGCGGGCTAAAGCTTATTTGTTTTTAAGTGCAGCTAATTTTTGCGGTTGAAATACCCGTTTTTCCATCGCTTTTTTTTTTCTTTTCTTCCATACTGCTCATTGCTCAGAGAACTGCTTGTACCTGCACTGGATTTATTTATTTGATTAATCGGCTTTAACGCATTAAGCACAAGAGAAAAAACTGTCGAGGTCATATATCACAATTTGCACTTCCTAGGAGATTTTGAAGTGGAGTTTACAACCAAGGCTGCCGCTGATCTATCAGTTGCTATCCACCAGTGACAAAGAAAAATTCCATATTTTTCACCCCGAGTCGTATTTTTATGCTAGGACCAGTCGCACCAGGCTCGCAGGCCTTTTGTTTCTCCATCGCACACTCTAGGTTCACCGTTCAAGGTTTCGCACACGGTCGCAGCGACACGTGTGGCTCACTTTTACCGCTGACGCCGCTCTTCCACTTTGTTGTCGGGCAGAAAGTTAATGAAGGAATATTCACTTTCAGCTTTGAGTCAAGCGGCTGCGACTTGGTGTGCACAAGCTGTTTTCCCATAATTCATCTGCTCTCAGTTTGCACTGTGCCCACTGAGCCTTTGAAGCTGCAGCGCACAGCGTGTGATCACCCTCCCCACACACACACACACACATACTTAATCATTGAATCTATACAGTCCACATTGAAATGCACTTCCTATATGTTGCTCTGCTGACTGGTCTTTTGTGCAGGAAGACACAAACTTTTGAATACTTGGAAATTCTGAGATTTTTTTTTTTTTTGCGACACAGTTATGATTGAACTGCAGGTCGGCTGTAAACACTGCAAGCAGAAGCACAACAGTCGTACAAAAACGGGAAGAAATGCATCAGTTTGTCGCCGCTTGGGCTCACATGCAGTAGCGCGCGTAAATGGATGCGTGTTTACCTCACACTACAATAAAACTGGCTCAATGCATCATCCAGTCGCATCGTGCCTGATCAATAAGGCCGTGTTAGAGGTCACCCTCCTCTCTGACCCGATGAGCACTGCAGCTTCATTGGGGTCACGGCCGACGTCCACCCCTTAACCTCGAGCTCAGCTGTGACACGAGTCCAACAGAAGGGTAGGCTGTGGTGCTGGTTGTTTACGAGGAAGCACGGAGCATCTGTATGTGAGGACAGCTGCGTCCGTAAGGTGCACATTTATGGTGCAATGCTTGTTTGATTGTGTTCTGCGCTAATTTCGACAGAGCCGCTGTCGTCCCACATGGCGCATGTAGTTTCGCACTTGGCGCACTTGACAAGGTTTCTTTCATTTCTTCTCCCAGTGCTATTCTTGCCGCCAAATTGCAAACAGATGGCGAAGACTACCTTTTATCACACAATTAAGCCTGATTAAAATAGTCCGTCTAAGCTAGGAGCACATAGCTAAGGTTTTTTTTAGCTAGCATACTAACATTCCAACATTGTTACGCCACTTGTGCCACGTCAACGACCAGTATGGCTTCAATATTTTGGACCATTTTAAATGAACGCTGTATATATATATATATATATATATATATATATATATATATATATATATATACACATATGTATGTGTGTGTGTGTGTGTTGAAAAACACAAATGTGTGGTGTGACAAGTCACCATCTATCTCCCTGCTGATGTCTGTGCATGGCTCTACAGTATTAGACAAATTCCAGTTCTCAGGAGCTCATTTGATCCACATAAAGATGAGAACAGCACCCACCACACCTCCAACCCTCCCCCAGAAGAAAACTGCTGTCAGGAGTCGTCCGCTGATACCTGCAGCGTCAGCTCTCCCCGACTCGACTGCTGTCTTCCCCAACCCCGTGATACCGAGGGCGAAAAACGCAGAGAGGAAATGGCGAGGGAGAGGAGATAATGAAATAAATGCGCCGCCTGGCAGAGCATCAAAGAGGAAACCGGCTCCGATGTGCCGCATTAGGGAGGCAGGGGATGTTGCTCGTAAAGAGGGAAGATTTTGATAACGGGATGTTTGCGATTTGATATTGCAACAGTCCCAAATCCAACTACAAACTGGACCCAACTGTGAGTAATTAAAAAAAAAAAAAATAAATAAATATTCGTGTGATAATCATGAATCAAGTTGGCACCTAGAGGGTGAGCCTATCGAGGAACATATTAAGCGTATTGAATAATTTAAATTCAGAAATAAATGTTATATTGCAGGCTGTCTTAATAAATCGCCGGTCGTCTGACGTCTGTCTGACGTTATAGGAAACAGCCCGTCGAGACTACAGGCCCGGTGACTGCTTCATATGAAGTAACAATTCATTTAAAATTCTATTATAATAATGAGAAAACATGCATTGATGATGAGGCATTTCCAATACTAATCATATCTATATATTGTGTTCAATGATTTATCACATTTAATCCCAATATGATTCATAGTTTGGATTTTCACTATAAAATCCCATTTTGCAATATTTATAGAAATATATTTTTTCTTCCTGTTATGTAGCAGTGGTTTTCACAGTGACCTGTTTTTTTCTCCATTTTACAGAAAAGTTCTTGGACTTGCGGCAGCGACATCGAGCTGTTTCCATCATGTTGGTAACAAACGGGGGTCAGATAGGACTTGAGTGGCAGAGCCCCTCGCGTCTGAATTCACAATGAGTCACAATGCCAGCCACAATCTACCAATCTTCCTTTGTGAGATCACGCACTGTCTCCCATTTACCTCTTTATCTCGATTCCCACAGAAAAAAAAAAAAAAAAACACAACAGACCAGACAAACCAGCTGGGTCTGGCTAAATGGAAGCCGAACCGACATCTCTGGCATCAGGCTTCATAGTGAAAGAAAAAGCAGCTTGATTCTTCCACCGCGGTTCTGCATCAAGATTAGAACTGAAACGGTCCCGCAGTCTGCATGCAAAATACAAACCCGAAGCTTAGCTAGCGCATCTGTTTTGCATGTAAAGTTTCGAGCGTGATCACAGGGCCGGACGTGTCTGTGTTCGGAGGAAGGGGAGGAGGAAGAGGAGGAGGAAGACGCATCATTTCAGTGCGTCCGCAGTCGGCTCCCTTATCAGCCTTCAACATAAACAAGTCATTCCACCACTTTAGTCGCCCGCTGCGAGTGAAAGGATGTCAAAGCTGAGCAAACATGGGCTTTCTCTCGCGTCGCGCTCGCATGTCACTCCCATTTGTTATTCATGTATTCATGTAATGCGCGCACGCAGGGAGACAGAGGAAATGTCCGTTTTAAAATAGTCTCCAGGGGAGACTTTGTACAGGCTAGATGCAGCGTGTGTGTGTGTGTGTGTGTGTGTGTGTGTGTGGGTGTGTGTACCCGGGTGTAATCGTACTTCTAAAACTCAGTCAGTGGTCATGATTTGCGTCCGCATGAGTTAAGGGACAAATGCGCATTTCCAGCATGCATCAGGAGCAGGAAGTGACATTCACTTTCCTGGCAATGTTAGCAGATTTAACATTTTTTTAATTTAGTTTTTTAGTTTGTTTGCTCATTCTGAAGCCACACTTACACTGGGTTTCTTTTTGTTGTCCTCATGCGCCAGTTGTCTTCATTCTCAAGTTCCTCTTCACTGCTGCTCCATCGGCGGCGTTTGGAAGTAATAAACCCCCCTAAAGCCCTCCGTGTCCCAGCTGACGACTGCGCTTTTCATGTAAACCAGCGAGTTTATACTCCAATACTTCCATCACGAATGAAATTTCCGAATTGGGTTTTGCACCCGGTCGTTTGTTCGGGGGGTGCGGTGGTGCACAGATGTCCTTGTTTACACTGGCAGGAATCAATCGGCGCACATATTCTGCCATGAAAACTAATCATTCTCGTGCAAGATGTCCCTTTTACTGCCATCGCAGAGGAAATGAAAATGTAATTTGGGCAGATTTGTCACATGCGCCCAGTTGTTCCTCAATCTGTAAGAAAAGTGTGATTTTTTGAGTGAAGAAATGGCAGGAAATTGAATTAGTTGGTTCGCAGGGATCGAAATGAACCGACTGAACGATGTGAAACAGAACTTTTAAATGGTTTGTGTGAAAGAATGGCTCTTCCGATTTTCAATCTTGAGTCACAGCCCCATTCAGATGATGTCTGAATGGGGCCGGAGGAGGGAGGGAGTGAGGACGTGGCAGTGCTTGACTGGTATGTCATGGTTGTACGCATCCACCCCGCCCACCAAGTATAATCATTTTATTTGGAGTTTTCAGAGTCGACTTGTCCTTGACGCTCCAGTAACCCAACATAGTTTTTCTGGAACCGCCACTTCTGACGGCTTCCGTTTGGGTTCACTATGACTCGTGCGGTTAAGGCGAAAACAGCCTGATCCCTTAGGGACCTTTGTTTTGTTCATGATGTTGAGTTATGTCGTGCAAGTTCAGCTTGAAAGTGGCAGCGATGGCTGTTCCACTAAATGCACTAAAGGCTCTTCTGTATTCCTGACCGCTTTGGCGTGTCTGTAGTTCGACACCATGGTCCATCACAGTTTTCCCTGTAAAGTTATTGCCTCTTGAATCAGTAGGTAGAAGCCTCATGGCGTTTGCCAAATTGATCAAATGGTGTGAGATAAAAACAAACAAAAAAAAAGATTTGTAGTGGTATCCAAGGGTTTTTATGGCGAACCTCCAGTTCTAAGTGTTGTCTACGGACTCTCAGCCACATTATATCATTAATTGAAACACATTCTGGGATTTGGGAAACATTCCATCAGGATTTTATGTCCTTTTTAGTTCAGTGATTGTGGTACTTCAAGATTAATTTGAGGCAATCGGACTGGTTTTTGTATCTTCATTTTTCACCTCTCATTTGAAAGGCTTCTCCACTACTGTAATCTTCTCGTACTACAATGTCCTGGATGACTGAGAACCTTACCAGACTTTAGTGATTGTGATCGAGGACCTTGTGGAGACTGAAGCCAGCTGGAGCCAGCAGGACAAATTCTCCAACTGGACAGTGTCACGTCGTCTGGGCCCGAGTACCTTCCTTATCCTTCGTCTTAACAACATCCCTCTCAAGTCCTGCGTGCACGTCAGTGACAAAGGGCTGAAGACGAGGGTTGGCCAGGGCGTGCTTGTTACAACTCGGTGCGAGGGAGGGAGGAGAGCTACACGTCGACTTCTCTGAACTCACAGTGAGGTTGAGCCGTATAGCCGCTGACCTGTGCCGAGGCTGGGTCACCGTCAGAAAAGCTTCTCCGCAGTCGGCTGCGGCTCGTCTGGCTCCATGTATGGAGTTCGGGGTTCATGTAGCGCAAGGGGAAAGTTTGAATCGACACCTGACAAGAAGTCCTGCTGGGTTTGCATACGGGACATTCGGTTCCTGGTATGTAGCCGCAGGCTTATTGACCCTAAAGTGGTTACAGTCGCCCTGAGACTGCGGCCATTTTTGTCTCCTCGCGGTCATGGCCTCAGGATTAGCAGATTTTCAGCCTGTAATTCGGGAGATGCTAAAAACCGACAGCAATGAGAGAGCTCAGGCGTCCTCCAGTGTGGTTTGGTGGTGTGTGTGTGTGTGTGTGTGTGTGTTTTAATCCCTGCTGGGACTTAATGTGCTGTCTGTTTTGTTGGCAGTTGGTTGCAGAAGCTTGCAGCAGTAATGACCCAGTCGATGAGCGGAGCAATTACTCCTCAACCGCCCCCCCCCTCCATCCCTCCAACCGCCACCCCCCACCCCCCAAAAAAGAAACAAAAACAAGAAGATTATTTAATTTCTGAAAATCTCGGAAAAGTTTTCCAAACTCGTTTCGAAAACGTTATTAGCACATTTGCATGTCCTTGAAATGAAAAGACAATGTTCTTCTGTATTTGATGTTATTTTTCTTTGACCTTCAGAAATTCTAATCACAATCTAGTGAACTTTTAGAGGTCTTGTATTTTACCAAATGTCAGAGCCTCATTTTTCATTTTTTCATTCTGACAAATGAGGACGATCTCACACAATTAGTCTTTTTAACCCTTTAAGTGCCAGAATTTTTTCAAGAAAATATTCAATATTGATATCAAGATTTCAAATGGCTGTGACTTGAAATGGGTTAGAGATAAAGCCCGACTGTAATTGAGAAAAATCTTGACCATGACCATGAAACATGACCCAAACTTTGTAAAAGGAGTACATTTTTGTTTGTTTGTTTTTGGTTTTTGTATTATGTCAGATGTCAGGGATCTGTATGTCAGTCTCCACAATACCCCACAGGCTCATCAAAATGTTTTATCCACTTTTGATAATTTTCCACATATCTCAAACAGACCCAGCCATCATCTCTGTAATTTACAGGGTGACCGCGAACATCCCTGCTGCCTCCACCGGCACTGGCTGGGCGGTTCGTCCCACAGCTTCTACCACGTTAATCACTACCTCACTGCGCCCTGCGTCACCATTAGCTCTGTTTTGAGCACTCCTGCTTCCCCCACCACGTCCCCTCATCCTCATTCGCCCATTACTCCCATTACACCCCGGCCACGCTGAGGCGAAGCATGTGCTGCTTGGTGACTGTCGTGGCGCATCGACTCGCTGCCGCTGCGTAAAGACGCACCGGCAGACTTGCTCTCACGGGACGACTGAACATCATCGTCAGAGTGTGAATATTCCTCTTCGTTATCTGAGTCAGACATTACTTGACGAAGTACTTCGTCAACTAGCAAACCTCTCGGCGATGTATTCTCAGTAAAATTCGCTGTCTTTCTCTCTCTGCTCCCACTACAACCACTTCCTCGTCTCCTTGACTGAGGCTTTCTCTCTATTTATACTCCGAAATCTGAATATAAACACCCCCACAAATGCTGCTCAGATTGAAGCTACAGGTATCTGACATCTCCTGGTGTAAAGTAGTAACTACTTTCAGCCCCATATTTGCCGCTGTGGCCTGTTTAATTCAGCAATGACGGTTGTCGCAATTTTGCGACCATGATTTTAACCCTTTAGGGTTAAAATCATCACTCTGTTTACGGCCTCCTGCAAAAAAAAAAAAAAAAAATAGCTGTTGCTCAGTTGTACCTTCCACAGATGGAGAAGGAGACGAACAAACAATGGCAGAACAAACCGCTCCCAGCTGCAAATCCAGTAAAGCTCCCTCTGTGACATCACAACTGGAAATCACGAAGGACTGTTTGTCCGAAGGACGTCTTTGTAGACATTGTCCAAAAAAGTGAAGGAGCAGAGAAGATTTCAGAGAAGTTTGTCATTCACGTCTTGTTCACTGCCTGGCCGGAGAACCAGATTACTGTCACAAAGCTCTGCGAACGTGAGCTTTCAATAATAGGGTGTCTTTAATTTTATTCTGTCGCTCTGTACATTTAAAACTGCATTTTGGATGAGAGTTGTTGGTGTGGGGGGTACCATTAAACAGGATTTGTTTTTTGGATAATTTTCACTCCAGCTTAGCTGTGTGCCCTCAACCTCGTCCTCCTTTTTCTCTATTTCCATCAAGCCTTTCCAACATTACATAACACAGTTTTCTGAAGAGCGCACTCAGACGGAAACCAAATTTCCTGTCTGCGCCTCTCTCGTCCACATTTCCTGCGACTCGATCTCCTCTCCGTGCCACGTATCTGTGTTGTTGTTGAGGAAATAAAGGCGAGGGGGAAAAAAAGGCTGATGTCAGCTGATCTGCTGGCAGGGCGGCGTGGCGCTGCTGAGAAACGCTGATCATCCTCTCTCAGCCCCGGGATGCTGTGTTTCACAGTGAAAACCGAACTGCTCCTCTCCCCAACACTGCCAAGGGAGACGCTGCAATGTTGTTGTTGTTTTTTTTCCCCCTCCTTATTGAACAGCTGCCCTCACTCGCTCACACACACATATATGAACATGCGCCCCCTTCACGTATAATAAATTGGATCTGGTTGAACAGTATGCAAATCATATTCTGTGCAAATGGCCAACAGATGGTGACATTCTTTGTTACTTTTTTTTCCCTCTTGTGAAAAAAAAGGGTTAAAGATGCAAAGATGTGTGAGTTGAGGCTGCTTGGGTTTTGCAGAGGCAAGCGGGACACATGTTTCAGGGTCTGTGAATTAAAATAAAACTGTTCATAATTACCATAAATTGGGCGAAAAAATAGCGAATCTATTGTGTCTTCCCAAAGTGCAACATGGCAAGCAAGGCCTGACATTCTTTGCTAATAACCAGTCAAGAGCTGATTATACCCCACCCATTTCCGTGACCCAGCATCCAACAATCGTTCCCCCCCTGATGTGGAATTAATGTCCATCTGTGTTAATGCCTCCCTGGGAACATGGTGCTGATTGATATTGAAACCGAGGGCTGCAAACCCATTGAATATGTGTTACGTAGCAACAAAGCATTTAAAAGTCCAGCACATCGACTAATAACGAGTTGTGATTGTTTCCCCGTCGGGCGTATTGAAAAATGCTTTTGCTCTGCTCCAGTGTTTAACCTGATAAACGAGCTCTGTGAAAGTGCGATGACCTGTCTCGAGTTTTCGCATTATCGTAAAAGGTGACGGTTTGTAAAAAGTAAAGGTGAAGCGTCTCTGCGCGGCGTTATGTCGAGTCAAACCTGTGCCTTGGCGTTTTGCCGTCAGTTGTGAATGGTGATTATCTTGATCGTCTTGGCCGTGATGACTGCCAACGTTGTCGGTAGTCAGTATTTAACAATTACTCACAGTAGATCCCACACAAAAAGCGAAAAGTGCTCTGTCGCTTTGTTGCTTCCCGAGCAAGGCCATGCTCTTCTCTCTACCTGTTCCATTCTTGCTTTTTGACTGACCTGACCTTACTATAAAATAGATTCACCTGTTTTCATTTAAAGGGGCAAGAAGATGAAAATCAAAAAAAGTTTTTTTGTTTCATTCACAGAGCAACTTTAAAGTTGAAGGTTTCCCTGAGGTCGTGCTTTAGAACAAAGTTAACAAAGTCGGATCACGGAGAAGAACCCCAAGGAACTCACAACCTCAGTGATCTCAAAAGCCAGCTGGCTGATGTGTTTCAGGGCATGTGATTGGGCATATCAATTTTTCAAAAGCACATGTAGCCCCAACTTATCCTTCTCTCTCCGCAACTAGGAGAGAGCTGATTCGATTTTTGTTTTATCCGAGAGTCTGCGTTCTTTTAAATTTGTTTCACAAAGAACCTAGCTGAAATCCTCATTCTTTAGTTGAACTAAAAGTGTGCAGTTCACATTTCAACACTAAATATAGAAAAATATTGTCAGAAAAACAAATCAAAACCAAAGTTGCTATGCGATTACCGCAGTGTGTTCAACTGGTTTGGTATAGAACAATTCACCAGCTGAAACCAGTTTGATGCTAATACTTTTTCAAGGGATTGATGTGTGAATGGAACTGCTTTAAAACATGGACTGTTCCTTTTTTTAGGCCTCCAACCATCCGGCTCGCTCTATTTGCTCTTCTTCCTCTACAACCATCTTTGGTCCCTTTGCCTCAAGAGGCTAGTGAGGTAGCTAGTGATACAGTCCTCCACCTGTCCAGTTGGTGGTGCTGTCTCAATGACACAGTCGCTGTTGTCCCCGTTGAACGTCACATGATCCTAAAAAGTATGATGAAAACGTCTTTTTAATGTAGAAAGCTACATAACGGCACGTAACTGACGCTGCCGAACGCAGAGAATTACCTCCGGTCATCTTGTCATGACAAACAAAACGTTTTAACCGACTGACTGCAGTCATTACTAAAACAAAGACGCATCTATTGTGCTCATGTATTCACGCATGTCACGTCAGTCCCCACACACACAGCCCGATTTAGCGGCGCATCGCTAATCTGTCAACACGTACCAATGTGTGTCTTTGTGAGCGTGTGCGTTTAGCGCTCCACTGCCAAAGGCAGAAATGGCCTTTCCTGTGATTGAGTGCTTTGGTGTCCCTGCTTTACTCACAGCGTGGGCCCCTCTCAGCTTCCCTGCCATGTTTTTAATAACTGATAAGGTGAGCGTGAAAGGCAGTGGCTTGATGGCACGCTCTGGGTAAGCCACATGAAAAGACAAACAACAAGCTTGTAAAATGTCAGCCAGACAAAGGCTGCTGAGCAAAGGACTGTGCTTTTTTTGCACAAAAAGAAAGAAAGAAAAACAAACGTGACCTCAATCAAAAGGCTCATGGTATAGCGTACGCCTCGGATCTCTAATGCGATTCGAAGTGGGTGATATTTCACCGGAGCAAACTAAAAGGTGTGAAAGGGCAGAGTTGTGGGCCTCAACTTGTAAAGACGGCAAGAATGAATTATTAATCTGCAGAGAAAGGGAAACTCCAAACAATCCGTTACGATCCAGCCTTGAATTTTTGATGACTTGACATACGTTGGCCGTGTTGTCCCAGATTTCCCAAACAAAAAAAGACAAGCTGTTCAGCACTGAGATAAAGTCTACCAGAAGGTAACCGTGGCTTGGATGACAGTGTTTCAATCTCTTCAGTCAATGACAAAACCTAAAGCGACCAGTCATGTGCTCTTTGCAGCTTGATTTCATTTGTGGGACTTTCAGGTTTTGCATTAATCATTAATAATGCAATGATAACAACAATGCCCAGTGCTCTCGGGATTGTTATATATATATATTTATTTGTGTGTGTGTGTGTGTGTGTGTGAATGCAGTTGATACGTGGTGGTGGAACAGCGATGCCGCAGATTGGGACAAACCCAGTCGTTGGCTCGGTCTCTGTTTGCATTGTTTGATTTACCACATCTCGGAATCGGATCTGGAACACAGTAGGTGATAAAACTAGAAAAAAATGTTATTTGAGTGTGACATTCATTCATTTAAGCTTGTGTCACAGAGGATGAAGCAGCGTTCAAACCAACTGCCTTTTAACTCATTAGACATCACACACTGAGAAACCTGTCGAGCAACAACGGCCTGATTGGAAAGTTCAAGCTGACACTCTCAGGAGACCAAATAATCAGTAAGGAAGAAGGTTTTCTTTTATAATGAGCCCCTTGAAACTCTGCAAGGTGAAAATTTGGCAAATGTATTAAATCTCATTAAATCCTCTCTTTGCTGGCCCTTTTTTTTTCCATGAAAAGAGTCTGCACTGCAAGCATCTAAATCTTACCTTTAGTCAATGTTTCTATATTTCCTGTTTTTGTTGTTTTGTTTTTTTCTCTCAGACTGTTTCAGGAAGATGAAGCTGCAGCGAATTACCTACAGCGGCTGCTCCTAAACATGTGAGCATGGAGGGTATGGTATGATGATCATTTGGTCACAACTGAGTCTTCCCATTAATAGAGGAACATCCAAACAGCACTGATGGCATTTTAAAGGGGTCTGATCTCTACTCGTGATTGGCTTTGGCATCCGCTGCTGTGCTTAGAGGCTAGCTACAGCATGGAAATGCTGCAAGTCACAAATCCGATCAGTCTGCTTGAATATCATTCTATTCAAGCAGACCAAATATAGTTCTTTCACCCCTATCTAAACCATTTCTATGGGCGTTTTAACAGATGGACACAGTAGATAAACCAAACGATTTAAAAAACGCTCGGCTTGCCAGGTTGGATTTGTAAAGCTTGTTAAATCAGATATTTGCAGAGAACAATATGTACCTGTCTACCTTTGCCAAGGTTTTATAACAGCTAAATGAGTTCCTTCATAAAGGAAAACTTTTTCTTTCCCATTTGTCACTGGATAAAAAGCACTCACGAGTAATACATGATAAACGCTTTCAACAGGTAGTGCACCAACAAAGTCCAGCAGTAACACCTGCCAAGTGATAAATACTGACTGCTGCCTGTAGCTGCACTTCAGAGTCTCGGCTTCCTTTTGCTTCCCTTTACACCCAGCCTTTGTCGAGATGCAGCCCTGCAGTACTATAACACACACATTCACACCTGTCACTTTGATGTCTCTATTTCTCTCTGACCAAGTCAATCCTTGGAATACATAAAAAAAAAAAAAAAAAAGAACAACCACGTCATCGCCTCCATGTGGCCGCAGCTTTCTCACTGGATCGTTTGTCTCAAAGCAGATGGTTTGTTCAGACCACTTGACTTGCATCAGCTTGTTTTTCCCTTGTTCGTCCCTTCGTTTTCACTCTTCATTATTGCAAAGCGAGCGAATGGACTCGTTCTTGCAGCCCTTCGATTATACATCCTGACACTGACGTCCGGTGGGCCGGTTTAGCGTTGTTGGTCAGCATCGTGACAACAACAGCGAGAATGTGGGTATATATAGATGGACCACGCCAAAGGAGACTCAAAACATCAATTGCCAAAGTTTTGTGTGGAGTGTGTGTGCTCTCCTTGTGCCTGCAAGGTGATTTTGCCGTCAGAGTTGTCTACAAGAATGAACACGCTCTGCTGTTGCGGGTCAAAAGAATTTGCAGGGACATCATTCCATTGTGCACGCAGCTGCACGGTTGAATACCAATCCATGCAACTTTATGGTGACGTGCATGATCACCAAGAGGAACATCTGGGTGCAATCAGCAGCATCCTGCACACGATATGTATGATGCACATATATATATATTTTTTTTCTTTTCTTTTCTTTTTCACATAACATTGCAGTGAATTTTAACTGCTACGGCTCCCAAAGGCGGTTTAAGCCTAGCCAAGGTTGCGGGGCAGGCGTGCAGAGAATAACATAAACGGTCGGCTGTTCCCGTTTGCTTTTATCGTCAGATAGAACGCTCCGCATGAGTAACCTCAAGAAAACTCTGCCTCCCAAGAGTCTATTGCAGACTGGCGAATAAGGGTCCCCGCCCATCCCGCCTGCACGTAATGGAGCCGCAGCACTTAAGACGCAAGGTAAAAAAAAAAAATGAGCAGACGTGAGTATCACAAAGTATCATGAATAATTGGCAAAACGATCTTCTACTTGAAGATGGGGGTAGGGAGGGGGCCGGGACGGGCTGGGACGCGACGGGACGGTGGTGGTGGTGGGGAGGGGTTCTTTCATTTGCAGCGATATCGTTTCATATCTGCCGGGTCCCCGCGCTCTCTCCCTCTCCCTTTCTCTCTTCCCTTCTGCACGAGTTCTACAGCGAGCACCGAAATGCAGATGAGTCAGATTGTCGCTTCGCTGCATTAAAAAGGGAAGTCGAGAGGAGTGAGGGGGTGGAGGGGTAGGGTGAGGGGAGGCAGTGAGGGATATACATATTTTTGCCATCTTTGGCGATAACATTAATGTCAAGGTGGCGGGGGGTTGGTAGGAATAAGTACACATCAAAGCTAATGAATATTTATGGGCGCCCACAGTAATATGCTGTCTTGGAGTGAAGTGCGACAGAGTGGCCTCATGAAGACAGCACTTTAGGGTCTCCTCTCTCGCAGTCTGCGGCTCCATGAATATTCAATGTTCATTGTCGCACAAACAATTTGCTTAATGCTCCCGATTCCTCTTCATCCTGAAAACGCATTCGTGGTTTTAACTTTTTTTTTTTTTTTTTTTTTTTGTCAGTTTTTTCTGAGCCCGACCCAAAAGGGGGTCCATGTCTAGACTCTGTTTGAGCCGCCAGATTTTATTTTATTTTTTTATTTTATTTCTCCAGCGCTTCCGGCCGAGCGCCGGCCCCGTCCGCCGCTGGGGAGCGTCGCATCGTGTTCACGCTACATTCCTGGATTTAACGGCGCAGTGGCCACATTGTTAACGGGCTGGCACGTGTCACTGAACACGACCGCCGCCTGAGTCGGTGTTTCTACACCGCCGCGCATATTTTGCGCGAAGGCGGGGGAGGCGTGTTTCTCGAGCGACAGAATCGGTAACCCCGTCATGTGGCAGACAGCATGACGTCCTTGAGATGATTCCTTAACGCGCCGCATTAGCCTCTCCTCTGCCAAACGGTGCCGCGCATTTGTCAAAGTGTCACCGCCGCTTTTAACAAGCAAAGGAAGGGAGGAAGGGAGGAAGGGGGCGGGGGGTCCTCTCGCCCTCCGTGTCGCGTGTTTGCTGTGAGAAATCACAGGTGAGCGTTTCTGTGGAGGGACATCAAACAGCGACGCGAGGAGACGGAGGAGCATCCGAAAAACAGGGGTGGGAGGGGGGAGCGGGATCCAAAACATTTTCAGGTCATAAGATTGTTGCTATGGTTACTCGCCTTTGCGCCAAAGTAAACAGTACGCGACAAGGGAGGGAAAAACAGAGTCACTTTATTGAGTTGGACGAAACGCAGGCTCGTCAAGTGTTCTCTCCGCGCAGGTGTTTTTTTTTCTGCTTCTCGAAAGCATCTCTCGGAAAGAGAAAATGGAAAAACTCGGCTGTTATGAATTCAATTGCAGAATCCTGATTAAAGAAATTTACTTTCAACGTTATTTGTCAACCCCATTAGCGAGCGAAGGCAAGTCACGTTGTGAGTTACTGCACAGCACCTACCCACTGCATGTCTTTTTCCGCAGAGAAATGGTGACATGGTTCTTCTTCACCCACGACGTGGTTCCTCTTCATCCTCTTCTTCTTCTTCTTCTCCTTCTTGTGCACTTATGGGTTGGAAACCAACTCGGCGTATGTTGCTTGTGCGATTGTGTCCGGGCACAGTACAGAACAATTAAACTCCCCAAAAATAAGGAACAGCGCATGATGCTTATTTTTTGGTCGTACAAAGATTACATGAGTTTGGGGCTCCTCCTCCGAAACACAGCACACTAAGCACACATATTTAATCATATTCCATCTAATACAATTATTTAGAATTTTCTTTCTTGGTTGTATTTGTATAATATCACATGAACCACTAAACATTGGGGTATTAACCATGTGGTCATCTTCATACACCTTAACATGCCTTACCAGTACAAAACAAAACTAAAAAGGAACAATCATATCAAAGTCTGCTTTTTTTTTAACATACAACCAGTAAAAGGCAAAATGTTGCGTTCACCAAACCTTACACTGCCAACCTTAAAGGGTAATGTTCATGCCAGATTAATTTAGAACACGTCGATGGATCTCTTCCCAATGAACTCTGATAACATAACTCCGCTCTGATTGGAAGCCTTGCTGCCTGCTTTTTCATGGTTGGGCCGACGTTTCCTCTCATGTGTGACTTGCACTCATTAGCTGCTCCCTCCTGTACGACCAAGTGCCTCTTTCAGAGAGGGCTGGGAAGGTGAGGGGGTCATCTCTTGACAAGGCAAATTATTAGCACAGTTCCCAGCCTCTTTAGCCTCTCTCTCTCTCTCTCTCTCTCTCTCTCTCTCTCTCTCTCTCTCTCTCTCGACCCTGCGGACGTGACGGGCAATGCTAGAGGTCCCTGACAGCCTTACATAAATCCTGTGAAGTGCAGGACACCGCTGCGTTTCATTAACCTGGGCCGCGGGGAGGCCGAGTGCCTCCTCCTGTGTGTGCTTTCCTACAGAGGCCTTTCTTCCTTTTCTTTTCTTTTCTTTTTTTTTCTAAAGGGGGTTGTCAACATTAAATAGCACGGACTAGGAACTCAGGAGACCAATTTGACGCAAACCGGCCAAGGGAGCTCGGTAGTGGCACAAGTGCTGAGGAAAAGCAGATTGCCTGTATCATTTGTGGCTCATTTTGGGCTCGTTTTCTCCACCCTGAAACGACTTCGCCAAGTCTCAGCCTTGGGAACTGGGTGAGGGATCAGTGCGCTGTACGATGTCGCAAGGGTCGCGAACATTGCTTGTTAACATTGGATGTTTCCCAAGCATATACTTGAGAAGAGAGCATGCAAAAGAAGTTAAAGATGAACTTTGATGGGACCAAGCATTGGTTGACATACCAGAGACTCGTGACTCTTCCAAGGCATTGCTCAATTAAAAACTTGGCAATTTAAATGATCATTGCACTCGGGCCAATCAAATTGCAATCACAGTCGAGATGTAGACTAGGAGACTGTTTTTTTTTTTCTTCCTAACCATGATTCCATCAATCTATTGCATGTGTCAGTTTCGAGTCGAATTGGAAATGGCAGCAGACTTTTCAAAAGTGTCACTATGAGACTTTCTTTTTTTTGTTCGGGCATTTGCTAGGGGGAAAATAAAACCCAGTGAATCTTTAGCTACAATATTACAGTATATCCCACCCTGATTGGAGCCTCTTGGAAATCTTGTCGCTGATGGTGGCGCAGAAAATCGGGGGAACATCACAACCGCTTGTAGCAAAAACACTGGAGCTGGCTGGCTATATTAAGGTTGTTTTTTTGTTTTTTTTTGTCTGCGCCGGCGTCTGTATTGTCTGAGTCAGAAATCAAGCTGCTGGCAGACCCTTACTGTGTCAGTGATGGTAATAGTCTGCCAGAACCTTGGGGCGGGGGGTGGGTGGCTCAGCAGGCATTGTGTACATTGTGTACGTCGTGTATGTGTTTGCTCGCTCGCACGCGTCGGTGGGGAAAAAGTGTGTTGGTGCGAGGGGCCGCTGACGGAGCGTCTGAACAGCCAAAGTCATCAGCCCCTTTTAATCCGGCTCAGCGGCGGGCTTTGTGTTTTCGACAGTGCCACGTTTGTGTTTGTGTGTTTCAAGAGCTGCGCCATCAGCTTGGCAGCCCCCCCGAGACGAGGCGCAAGAAAAGAAATAAAAAAACAAAACACAAAAAATACTGGGGTTCTGATCGGCAAACTCTTCTCTCTGCTCTTTTTCAGGACGAATGTCATAGGATGAACACTGCTGGTGGGGCGTGTCTGTATGTGCTGTCCTCCCTCCTGGCCGCGGCCGGGGCCCCCGCCGCCTTGGCCGCCCTCGCTCTAGCTCCTCTCTCCGCCCCTGGCCGAGGTGGCCCAGCGAGGCCGCCCATGGCGCTGGCGTTGGCGCCCGCCGCAGCAGCGCTCGGGAGGTCCGCTCGCCGGCCCCTTCGTCGTGCTCCAGTCTCGTGGCCGGGGTGCTCTACGGCTCGTTCTCCCTCAGGGAGCTCTTCCCCTCCAGAGCGCCAGGATGCTCCTGGTCGCTGGAGAACCCGGACCCCACCAAGTACTCCCTCTACCTCCGCTTCGCCCGCGACCCCGTCATCTGCCGGACCCACTCGCCGATGCTCCTGTCCCTGGACCACCACCAGGCCAATCAGAGCTGCCCGCCTCAGTTGCGCCAGGGCTCGGCGAGGGACCAGGAGGTCGTAGATCTCTGCGGCGCCGAGGGGCCGTACGCCTTCCTCCAGTTCGACAAGAACTTTGTCCAGCTGTGTTTGACGAGGCACCCGGCGGCAGAGGCGGAGGGAGAGGAGGAGCTTCAGGAGAACAAGGAGCTCCTGGAGCTGCGGCTGGTGGAGGTGCTGCTCATCAACAACGAGAACTCCAGCCAGTTCACCTGCGGCATGCTCTGCCGGTGGTTCGAGGAGTGCCTGCGCACGGGACACGGAGGACACCACGGCCTGTCGGACCAAGACGGTTGCGGAATGACCCAGACGGGATGTATCTGCCCCAACCACAACATCATGGCGCCGCCGGTTCCCCTGCTGCCGGAGACACCGCACTCCCTCGGCAACGGCTCGGCGCCGCCCGACGACTGCTGTGTCACCGAGCTGCACTCCAACGAAGCCATCATCGTAGCGCCCCGGGACGTCCGACAAGGTAAGATCGAGTACAAAAAAGGCAAAAAAATAAAGTATCAGAGATAACTCTTATTGCACTGCGCATTTCCAAGGATTGCATAATATTGTGCCGGCAGGCAGCACATTTTTTATTGAAACTTTTTAAAAAAGACGCAATTCTTTTAAAGAATGCTGTCACTAAAAAATCCACCGGATAGCGGTATTACAAGCTCACAGCCAAACTTTGCCTTGTTATCGCAGCTCTTCACGCACCCGCAGGGAGGTCGCATGGCCCCTGTTTGATGGAGAATTTATTACTTGACTGGTGTTTGTTGATCTTTAATTAAGGAAGGGGGCACAGTTCCAAGTGGAGCTCTTTGTTACTTTCATCAAAAAAATTGTAAATGTCAAAATAAAGAGAAAATCCATCTTCTGATCTATATTTTAGGACCCCCCCCACACACACACACACACACACACACACACACTTACCCTTCACTCCCCACATGTGTCAAAGAGGTGTGGCTCGCGGCGCTTTTTCCCTTTCCGTGCTCCACAGGAGTGTGCACGCCTGTGGAAGCCATCTGTTCCAGTGCGGGGACAAAATTGGATTTGACACCGATGCACACAGACGTGCCCATAGTCATTCATACATCGGCGCATTGGACATGAGGCATGCCATTCCCTCAAAAAAAAAATAAAACATTTAAATTAACACATGGGGGATTTTGCATGTGTAAATTAAAACTGCATTTTATCCAAACAGGGGTGGACAGAGTGTTTGGCTAAAGTGTTTGTTTTGAGTGCCGTAAGTATTTTGCATTGTGATTTAATCAGACCTATGAATAAGTAAATATAGATCGTTCTCTGGGTTATATAATATTGTTCCTTGGCTCAGATGAGCAGGACAAACAGTATGTGCAGGACTCAGTCATTGCCATGATCTGCCGTTGCCCTCAACAACATGCTAACACATGCACTTAAGTTCCTTTGGGGGTATTCTTACCTTGCTGATAGGAAGGTTATCGGGATTCAGTCCTCAGGGAGGCTTTCTATCATGTAATATTCCTCAACAGGGAGGACATGCGGTGTGGAGCGAGGGCAGGCGGTTGGCCTGTTTGACTCAAGGAGTCGTTTTGCCGTCTCACTAAGCTAAAACTGCCCCTCAAAGCCCTGTCCGCATCTGACCCCGGACACACTGATGTGGCAGAAACCCGCTGTACCATCACTATCGGATCCTGATGGGGACATTTGGTATCACATAAATCTCACAAGTCCTCATGATAGATATTTCCAGAGCTGATGTTCTATTCCCACGGGTGCAAGTGCAGCAAGGCCCGCTAATATTTTCTCAAGCAGGAGTTTAAAGGTCTCAAATTAGATTATTTTTAAGATTTTTTTTTCCATCCTGGACTCCATCTGACCAGCTTATATAATTGTCTGAAAGCTCTCGCCTAAAATATCATATTTTGCCCTCTGTTTACACCTTCCCACGAAAAGCTGCACTTTTAGCTTGCCGCTAAAGCTGACACTTTTTTTCTACCTTCCTTATTTTTGGATTTGGACCAAACCTAAACACCTACAAGGCAGAAGAAACTCCAACCTGAGGGGTCTTGTCACTCAATTGGAAGAGAGAAGTCAGTGTTTAGCAACCCCCCAAGTCGAGAAAGTGAATCAAGTCAAGGGTAGGTTCTCTAATTTCTGGTGAGTCCACTGACAGGTGCAAGACATGTTGTTGGACACCATTACCAAAGGTAAAGCAACTCAACATGTGGCTTGATTACTTTCTTGTCCAATCACATGACAACAGTGTCAATTACTTCAAAGTGACTGTAAATAAAAGATTGTAGTGGGGTAAAATCCTGCGACATAGACTCAGATTATGCTTCTCGAATGCTCCAGCGAGCGAATGATCTTTGGCAGGTTGATCACTGGTGTCCTTTTGCAACCTTTGGGCATCGTGGTGGCATCTCACTAAGACTGATGTCACTGATGCTCTGTAGATGCATACCAATGATGTTCCTGGCCATTACAATCACCGGAACTTGTTTGTGATGAGCTTGCCCAGACTTGTGCATATGTGGCATGTCAGGCTGGTGGGGGCGCTAGTACAAACTATTTTCATTGTCTCTCATTTTGCCGATTCGAGTCATGATTCTTCGTTGACTCGTTCACTGGTTCACACCCTCTTGTTTCAACTTAGCTTCACCTTTTCTGGGCCCCGCTATGAGGCTGAACTGTGAACAAACGAACAAACAAATCCATCAGTTGCTTGGGACGTGGGCGGAGCTTGTATGCTCACACAGCGTGTGAATGACCTGGAGCCATAAATGACTCAAAAATATGATTCTCTGTGAGGAGTGTCTCACCTAAACTAGTCAGTAAAAAGATTTGGATTTCCTGATGGCCACTAATGGCCCCAACTCTGATGGCACTGAGCGATGTGTTTTTGTCCTTTCTCACTGTCTTTCTCGGAATCCCTGCTCCCACTAGCGGGTATATTGTGTGGATTTTATGTTCAGCAAAGTTTTTTATCCCCTGGTTAGAATTGTGGGTGCAATGGACAGTACTCTATTATCGCGAGTGACCTTCGCTAAGCTCATTATTTTATTTCTGTATTTGTAAAGCCCTTAAAGCAGGCTTTACACTTGGACAGCGGAGGAGGAGGAGGGGGATGAGGGGGCGGCGGCTGAGTTGGCACAAGAATCCTCATTTTCTGTTCAGGTAGTGACCAAAATTCCACCTTTAATGGTATCAAGCAACTTGAAGTGACATTATTCCTTTATGCCGCTGTAAAGGCAATTGGATAGGCAGGATCTGTTTTTTTCCCCCAATTTATTTATTATTTTGTGGGGGTTTTTTTTTCGTTTTTTTAATGGGAGATGTCTTGGTCTTTGTCCGTCAAGTCGACAAATACATTCCTTCACGGCGCCGAGCAGATTTGAGCAACATATCTCTATGAAACACCGTTTAACAAAAATAATTTCCATATAAATTGGGTATTATGAGGCACCGCCAGGCGGATCATGCTTTAAATAAACATCCATATTTATTTATTTACTTATTACTCACTTGAGAATAAGGTAGCCATCCTTTTTTTGTAAACATGGCATGGCATTGCATAATAATGTAATAATGTGAAAATCTGTCTTCACCAGAGTGTTACAGACAGAGATGTTAATCTCACAGGCTTGTGTTTATTATGTTGGGCATTAAGCTGGCAAACACAGCGGAATCCTGCCACCGTATCTTCAGCTGCAGAACAAGTGTTTTACTTCATTCGCAAGTATATTCTATTAACAGCATTCTGTGACGTCACGAAGAAGAGAACTTTGACCGAAGTCTTTGCTTTTTTTCATTTTTTTTATGAAACGTCTCTGCTCATGATGCAATTCTCAGAAACCCCTTTTTGATGAAACATACAGACTCACACACAAACGCATGCACATTTAGACACACACCTGACACGTTGCGCCTCGTAATATGAGGCCTGCTGTTGGGAAAGAGGGAGCGGAGGGTGGAGAAAGAAAGAAAAACATTGGATCCCCTGGTTCTGCTGTCAATCAAACAAACCCCCAACCAACAACCCTGAGACAGACAGACATCACACACACACACACACACACACACAATGCAACTGACATGGGAAGAAACAAACATGCCAATGAGTCACCTGCCTTGTTTTCCTCACCATGGTATGATGCTGCACACTTTCAAGTTCTTTGTTCAGGCTAAAAAAAAATGGCCAATAATGTGAAATTAAGCTTATGATTGATTTGTTGCAAAAATGAAATTGCCTGACAGGCGATGTTGCAAGACATCTTTCCTTCTCTGTTCTGTGATTGGTCGCCTACACGGCTCTTTCAGTCTACCATTTCACTTGATGTCGGCGCAAGCCTGAGAAAACGATGAGGCAGTTGGTTGGAACGTGTCTTGGAGGGTGGGAGCCGCGGAGACATTTCTGCAATTGATAATGTGAAATAAAGATTTGTGATACAAAATACCAGCGGAACACAGAGCAAATTTATTGCATGTTACAACTGGGCCCAATTAATAAATTGCCTTGCATATGAATTTGTGATCTGGGCAGAACAAATGCTAATAAGTACCGTATTTTCCGGACTATAAGCCACTACTTTTTTCCCACGCTTTGAACCATGCGGCTTTTGCAAAGGTGCGGCATTTCTGTGGATTTTACTTCACCCGCCAGGGGGCGCTTTAGCAGGAAGTGCAAAAACGAGACAAGCGGCGACACGGAGAGCAACACTGACATAGACACAGCAGAGGTGACGAAGCTCTTCTGAGGCTGTTCAACTCCGACACTGAAGAAAGTGACTTAAGCGGTTTCAGTGCGCAGGAGGAAGATGAACAGTGACAGGTGGTTTCTGGGTTCAGTGTTCATGAAGCGACTTTTATGCTTCCAGTGCGCATGAAGAAAAAGTGACAGCGGTTCGCCGTGTGTTCTTGCACTTTTACTGCTGTGTTACCGGCACCATTCGGAAACTAATCAGTTCAGTTATGTAAATAAACAAGTAAAAATCTTTCTGTGTACCGGTAAATCTATATCTAATCTTTATCCATCTATCTATCCAATATATATCTCATTTCACAACCTAGATATCGGCGGCTTATAGCCCGGTGCAGCTTATATATGTACATTTCCATTTTTTTTTAAAAACTTAGTGGGTGAGGCTTATATTGAGGTGCGCTCTATAGTCCGGAAAATACGGTAGGTGTTTTTTTTTCTTAAGATTTCTCTCTGTTTAACACAAAACTGACAACAAACATTTATGCTGGTTTGTCATCACAGCTTGGAAGTTGTTGCAATATTCAGAGTATTACTGTGTGAAGCTCTACTGCTACTTAATGATTAATAGGTATATCTTTAACATTTTTTCCATGTATTTTGTACCAGTGTAATTTTCCAAGACAGGCCCAGAAATTGCCGAGGACAAGCTTTGCGAGTTGCAACAAAGGAAGCAATCAATAATTTACTGAGAGTATGTTGAGCAAAGTAAGGTCGGGGGGGCGGCAGCGTGATGGGCTCGTTGGAGTCAAGGATTGGTCATGGTGTGAGCACTTGCGGTGATCAATGCATGGATCACGCTGTCAGTGCGTTACTAACATGTAAAGCAGTGTTAAAAGCACTCTGGTGCCCCGGGAGGCCTTTGCAGGAGTCCCGCGAGGAGAAGGAAATAGCACTGTGTTAATATACAACTCTGCACAAGATGTAGCGAAGGAATATTCTTATTGGATGCATTCATCTGCAAATAAAAAAAACTAAACAGGATCTCACCCCTCGCTTAACAGAGTCAGCGGTGGCAAGATCCTGGTTCACTGCGCAGACACACTGGACCCTGGCAAATCCAATGTCTATACAATTTATTGAGTCTTCAAAATTGACAATGAAACTGGCATTTGAGTCAATCACCAAGGTCTCAGTAGATCCACCAACGGTTACGTTTCTTAGGTGCCGCCGCAGGCCTTAGGATCTAGACTGGACTGAAGGGGGGGTCGAATCCTCCAGCTCACACCCTGCCACGTAGAAATTCTTCCAGTTGAACGTGAATCCCAGCTCAGGATCTTCACCCAGAGCTGAAATTGACTCGTTCCTTGCACAGTCTCTGTCCACCGACTGAAGACTCAAAGTCCGCACTTGTATTGCACATATTCTAGAAGATTCGGTGACAGTATTTTTAGCCGGACCTCTCAACCCTAAACAGAACCTGTGAAGAAATAATGATATGAATGAATGAATGAATGAATGAATGAATGAATGAATAAAATATTTGAACATGTGTTGATTGTGCCCTATTCTCTCCAGCGCAGTTTTAAGAACAAAGTGGACTGAAACACAAGTAGATATTCCTTTTTTTCCCCCAATTTTTTCATTTCACTGTCAGCATGGACAAGTCAAGCTTCCTCGCTGTGATATATATCTCCTCTCGTTGGCTGAATGTGCACCATCCGCGCGGCGTGTCAGCCAGTCGGCATGATGGATGTCTCCCCGCCCTCTTTCTCCCGGTGATTGAGTGCTACGGGCCAGAAGAGGTTAGCGTCGCGTTCAACATATGCAGCCTCTCATTGTGTCACTGCATCATTTCGGCTCCATTCGCCAGCAGCTCTTGAACTCATCCGTTAGCCTGGGGGTTTCGATTTTTCACAGCGCGATGACGTGGGGGCTTTTCCGCGCCAGTTCCAAGCTGTCGGCAGATCGAAAGAAACGCGCAGAAGCGCTCGTTTGTTGCGCAGGATGTCTTTACAGTTTGGCGCCAAGCGCCCGGTGTTCCCGCTCGTTTCGGGGTAATTACATGGTTACGCTATATGTTGAGTCATCCATCATGGTGCTATAAGCACCGCTGCCATCGCGTAATGCAATTAGTTGTCCTACGGCAGAGACTGAGAGCCCCCCTCAAATTTGTCGCCAAGACCATTTGTTGTGTTTCGTGAGTTATTTCATCATTACTTTGACAGTTGCTAATACAGACGTGTGCACGTAAATGAAAGCAAGGCATTAGCTCGTAATGCAGCCACGTTAATATTTAATCGTGATTTGATTTTTGCTTTTTCGCACAGTGACAGTGTGACCAAATCTGAAGTTATTAATTTGGTTATTGGTTGGTTGGTTATTAATTTGTTTTTCAAAACATGAAACACATGGCATTTTAGTGGGAACCATGAACAGTGGGTTAAATGTGCAGGGTTTTTGGATAATAAACTATGCAAGGTTGCACCTTTGTATTCCTGGAAAAAAAATAAAGATCTGGAGAAGGCTGCGATATGGAACCTTGTAGAAAAAAATGCAGTTTTTAAGACGTGTCGTACTTGCTCTTGGATGTGATTTACCATTGTCTGTCTGACAACTGCAGGAGGTGAAAAGCCTGATCTTTCTGCTTTTCTGTATGGGATAGATATTCTAAAATCTATCGCTTCAAATTCTCGTGAAATGTTACCGTGACCTCGCCGAACGTGACCCAGGATTTTTCATAGCTGTTTGGAGAAAAATTTCACACGGACGTCTGAGGGATTAAATGATAAAGGGGTGACATTTCATCCCCAAAAGGTCAACTTCAGTCATGATTACCGTGATGTCCTGCCAAAAAGCTCGGCCTTGCTGTGCTTCGTGTAACACATTGCACGAGAAGAAAGATAAACTAAACCTGGATGACTTTACTTCTGATTGGATGGTGATTTTGTGTGCCTCCATATTTTTGTTCGAAGTATCTAATTTGAGTTATTGTTCAAAAAGAGTGACTCTACGTAGACACAACACAGAGGCACAAACAGTGATATTCATGCCACTTCCTTTCTCTCACTTGCTCAGCTCATGCAAACACAATCAACGGTGTTTGTCTCCTGGCAGCTACTGTTTAAACAGATATTAAGCCTCAGAGCATTGCAGGCTGTGGCAAAACTATCAATTTAGTCTTTTGTTTTCTGTGAAACTAGTTTCAACAGAACTGTTTCCCCCAAGTCATTTTGAAAGGGCTGCAGACGCGCAAAGTTACTCGTGTACAGGAGTTGCCCTCAGGCAAAAAACGACGTAATGTGTGAAAGCAATCGTATTTTTTTGAGCGTATGCAATAAAAGCATGTTAATAATGTTAGCGGAACTAAGCAGCACAGGAACAGGTGCTCTTAGCTAACTGAGTAGACAGTGACATCATAATATTGTGCTATGAAGTTATTTTGTAAAACTGACTTTTTCAGCTCTTGCCAACCAACCAAGTACAAAGAATAACAGTTTGTCCATTTCAAAATTAATGCATTATTAAATCCTGAAAGGACCACAATAGGGCGCCTTTGAACAATGTGCAGATGGTGTGCAGGGTGAGGTTTGCACAAGCAATATTTACTATCAAATTCTGCATTCCGATCAACTACCAGATCTAGAAGACCCAGACCCAAAAGCTATCAAGATACCACCAGGCAAAGAAGACTCTTGTTACACTTTGACAGTGAATGATTTCAGGACGCCACAAGTAGGTCTCGTACTCGCACACCTGCCTCTGTCTCCTGACAGTGCCGCCTACCGTCCCGAGTGCCCCCACGGCAGAGCCGCGAAGATTTCTCCCGGGTGCTGATTTGGGCTGAGGATTTCGCTGGAGGCGTGGAGGCAGGGAGGCAGGGAGGCGCAGCGACTGGAGGGCCGAACCTGTGGAGATAACTGTTATTCTGCTCAGGCTCCCGGGACCAGATCGCCCTTCCTCGCATTGAGCGGGAGCCAGCGGTCCGTCACTTGCGTTCTTCCTGCCCGAAAAGAGACGAGGAAAAAAAGAAAAACGCACACGGCCGCACACAGAAGACGGCTTATCCCCCCGCAACCCGTCCCCACCCACCCACCCACCTCCTCACAGGAATACTTCCTGGTAATTAGAGCGGAGAGGATTGTACGTTTTCCTGTGCGCGCTCCGTCTTCAGAGGCGTCGGTGAGGGACGGGTTTATTTTCACACCGTTTCGCCACAGAGTGCACGCAGCTGTTTGAAAAAGCTCCGAGACGGAGCCAAAAGACACACTGACGGCGCCGCCCTGGACGACGCAAAATAATAATTATTCCTGCGATGCATTCATCACAATTGTAGGGTTTTTATTTTTTGCTCATGAAATGAATCAGACAAAATGGTGTCTCTGTGTGTGCGTGTGTGTGCGTGTGTGTGCGTGTGTGTGTGTGTCTGAGTGAGGGACTGTCTGCTCAGCTTGGATTAGTATTCTGTGCGCATGAGGTATGGCTCTCTTGGAGAGCACTGAGCCTCTTTATACTCCTCTCCAGACACACACACACACACACACACACACATGCACGCAACACACACACACACACGAGCACGCACACACAGAGACATACTCACCTTGTCATTTGTATCCATTCCGGTTTTCTCAGCCAATCTCTGCAGATCAGTATGGATCCTGCACGCTGTCTGGCCAGCGCTCGGAACAGCGGGCCAACTTCTCGCTGATGCTATTAAAAAAAATAATAAAAAAATGTCATAAATCCAAGGTACAGAGACAAATTGCATTGTGTGTCTTCCAATAAATGGACCCCTCTCTTTCTTTCTTCCTATTGCGTTGTGGGCTGGTAACGTCTCCGGGAGATTTTTTTTTTCTTCACGGAGGACGAATCCATTTGCAGTTTGGGCATGTTTGCTCAACTGTGCGGTTCCACTCTCCGCCATCTCCCAGAGCAACCCCGTGCATCCACAGTGATTATTCCGTGCGCCGTCTGGTCTCCCAGATTCAAATGTAAAGATGTGCAGGGAGCAATCCAATACATTTTGGGGGTGGAAAATAGAAAACTAGATAAAGTTTTCTGGTTATGGTTGTATTTTCTTTCTGCACTCGAATGTCAACAGTCCTGCAGCTGCAGGGAAACTCAACTTCCTATTTCAGGTTGTCAGAATAGGATCCAGTTTTGTTTCTGATTTTGATTAGCTTGTGGCATCTTTGAAGCGATTCTTCAAATTCAAGACTAACCCGAGTTCGTCTTCAATTTGATGCAACGCTGACAGTTTTATGCCCTAAAATGATGAGTATACAGCTCTCACAGCGCCCCACTGGCCATTCCTGATTCCTGTTGCCGCTCTGCCGTTTTTAGACATTTAGACCTAGGTGAGTTACTCCACTGGCTTTCATAACCAGCAAAGATGTGTTGCCGCCAGTGTTGCTGTTTTGCATGTGGGTGGTGGGCAGGCAACCAAAGTTATATAGTCCTCTTCTTAATCAACAGGGGGCGCTGTGTCAGTGGCCATTTTCCCTGATAATAACCCAATGAACCATAAAAACTTATCCCAAAACATCATCAACAATCATTATAAAACACACAGACTGCTTTAAGTAAAGAGTGTGTGCCAGATTTCAACCTCCCTGCATCCTGCACTCTTAAGGTCTGTCATATATTCCCAGCGATAACCATTAAAAAACATCCACATTTCCCAAACTGAAAATTCAAACTACATGCAAAGAAATACACTGATTTTACAAAAGTCGAGATAAAATCCACTTTAATTACCATCCACATAGAACACAGCGCATCAAGGCTTATTGACCTCCCTGTTTGAAGCGTAACAATTGCACAGGCTGACATTTTGAAGAAATATGTAGTGCACCCTAACCTATACTACATAGAATCAGGCATTACCACCACCTGGGCAGTGGCACAGCACTGTATGGTGTCAGTTCCCCGCCTCTGAAGCCCCTCTGTGATCTCGGGGGATTTCATCCGCCAGAGGTGATAGATAAGGCTCAAAGGTCAGCTCTGAAATAGGCCCATCACGCCGTCTCCACCAGATGAAACTTGTATTGCGTTAAAAGGAGGAGCAGGGGCGATTCCGTGAGTGGGATATAAATTGGTGGTGGGTGGTTGGTCAGGTGGGTGGGTGTGAGTCCAAGTTTGGAACGGCGTGTGAGCGGGCGGAGATGAAGTGATGCGAGGGAGATGTAGTTAAGGCACCAGTGGGCCAAATTAGCCAACCTCCAGAGAGCCCCGCGCTGCCTTCCTGCTCTGGGATTTTGCCTGCCTCTGTGAGTTAGGGCCTGCGCGTGCGTGCATGTGTGTGTGTGTGTGTGTGTGTGTGTGTGTCAGTAAATAGATGACAAAATGCTACAGACGGTCTCAAAAGGTTTGAGCGGCTCTGGAGTGGCTGTAGAGCAATTCGATGATAATAGAGTACAGAGATGTATTACCTCTCTCTCTCTCTCTCTCTCTCTCTCTCTCACACACACACACACACTGTGATTCTATTTCACTCTCTTGCTCAGCGACTCCCAAGTCAAGCTTCAGTGGCCTCGTGTGATCGATTAATTGCAGAAAATAGCCGAGCAACCCATGGTGCAGCTGCGCCCGTAGTCATGTGATACAGTCCCCATCGCTTGACTGTGTGTGCATGTGCGCTTTGGACGTTTCTCACACCCGATTTGAGCCGTGGCAGTTCAGGTGAAACACCCCCGTATCTGCTTTTGAGTTTGAGCGTTGCACTTACTGTTTGTATAAATTTAGAGGGGGAAGGGGGTGCGCCACAGTGGTTCTCCGTCACTATCCGCTTGTCTTGTTGTTTTGGCAGCAGTGACATTTTGCGTGAGCGAGTCGTTGAGAGAAAAGCATTAAGTCTGTGCGTGTGTGTGTGTGTGTGTGTGTGTGTGTGTGTGTGTGTGTCTGTGTGCGAGAACAGAATGGTGCTTCAGCTGCACAGCTCCCTTTAGCTCACTGCTCTGTGGTGGGCCAACAGCTGTGTTCTGCTCTCCTTTGGTGCTCGTGGGTCTTAACAAGTGAAGGCAACATTAAAAAAAAAAACAGCCAAACAGGAAGTAACTACAAGTGGAATGCAATCGATTTGCGGCCAAAAATAATGTTCCGTCTGAGTTCTGCGTCAGCAACTCGGTTGATGACAGCTAAAACCCAGTTTTCGGTGTTGGTGCCTGCAAACAGAGGGCCTAATGGTTATTATTATTAGTGTATTGTTAATAGTTAGTCCAATAAGGCACTTAAATGTGGAAAATGTGTGCAATATGGCACCTTTTTGGGTGTATAGAAGTTTTATTATAGGAACACACAAACAAACTAACTATGCAGCAACATCATTTTTGAGGCAAGAAGCCTATTTTCCTTTCGACTTTCTTTTGGTGTATTTTGTCACTGTCGTTCACTGAAGTATTAACTGTGCAAAATAAAAAAAATAAAAAACACTATTCTCTGGCTGTCATAGGTTTGGATGCCCCCCATTAGAGTGATCATGGGGAAAACATAAAAAATTGTGCTCTTCACAAAGATGTGTCGCAGTTTTTCCCCCCATCAATTCTGAACTTCACCCTCGCTCAGTGAGGGTCAGACAGATGAAAGAGGCTTCGCAGTTGAGAGAGCTGTCAGCAAGACACTTTGCAATTAATGCCTTCGCTGAGGACTTGGACACGTCGTGTGCTTTGGGCCGACTACTTCCTGCGGCGCCGCATTTTGACATCCATGTCTCCGTTGACACAACAGCCCTTAATAATAATAAAAAAGATATTTTGTATCCTTTTAAAGGTAATATTAGATATTTGGAGATTTTGAGAAGAAGCAGCGACATCAAGTGGTTACATTTTCGACTGCAGTGCTATTTTGCCTCACCTCTTTCCGAGAGTGCCAGTGAACTACAGTAGTCTGCACGCACCAACTTGGAGACCTCGTCCACCTTCTTCTTCGGTGGTTTATTTGAGGACCCTAAATGTGAAACGCACTGTCGGGCGGGCTGGATTGTCCACACCAGGCTTCCTTAGAAATATGGCGGTGCAAGATGGCAGTTAACTAGGAGCAAGACACTTGCTATATGTATATTCTTATATATAAATCAGAGCTGTTCTATTGGTAGGAAAACCAAAATGACATTTATTGTAATGTGAGTGTACACTTTTATTAATGTATTTATGGGCAGTACATTAAGCTTTTGCCAATATAAAAATCACAAATCAGGATGAATCAGGACCAGTGGGCCTTTAACTGCCCTGACTTCCCTTTGGACCGAACTTTTAAATTGGATGCGTGTTTTGGTGGCGTGCTAACCTCCCTCCTGCGGATGGCGACGGGGACTGTGTCCGCTCTACTTGTGCGCTCTACTTGTGCGACCGCGCCGTGCTGCCGTCAACCCATGTGGCAAACCGCTGGCCACCTGAGCCCCACAGCGGTTCACCCATGAGCGTGCCAGAGAGGATCATGGGGGTGGGTTGGCGTGGGGGCAGGGGGGCGAGCGCCATGTGCTGCGGAAGGATCCGACTCCGCCATGAGATTTACAGCGGCGGTGTAATTACCTCCCGGTACAGTGCGGTGATTTAGTGCGTGGCGGACCCGTCACCTGTGGAGGCGCTCTCTGTTATCTAACCACAGCCGCTATAGGCGCCACCTGCATCCATTTCCAGAGGAGGGAGGGGTGGGGTAGCTGATGGTATCGTCACCCGGGGGGGTGGGACGCAAGACTGACAGGGACGTTATTGATGGCGAGCGGCTCGCGGTGGCGGGGGATGACGGATAGCCCGCCATTATGTAAATGCTCCGATTTTTGTTTTCTGCCCTTTTTCTCCTGTATTTTAACACGGCGGCATCGAGATGAGATTCACACACACACACACACACACACACACACACCCTCTACACTCCCCTCCCCATCCTCCACTCCCCCCGCTCTTGTTGCTCCAAAATTCCTTCCAACCTCAGATGACGCACGAACCTGCCGGGGCTCACCGTCCGCCGCCACCTTTACCTGCAGATGTCCTTCGTGATAAGTGTCAATGGCGAGGGGGGCGGCATTCTCCCCCCCCCAAAATGTCTCCTCTGGGGAGCTCATTTGTGTTCATCTGGCCTGACATGGGGAGAATCTGTTTGCCAGACGCAGCCTAACGTGATAGACAAGGCTATTTATCCTCATACAGAGGGTTCACACACACACACACACACATACACACACACACACACATGCTCGTATACAGGTATACTAGGGCCTGTGTCCTCGTAAACCATGTTCATTCAGAAATCATCCTCAGTTATGGAAATTAAATATTTTTTTTCTGCATTTACAGCATTCATAGTTATCCCTCACGAGGACACGCCCACATAGGTACATACATGCAGGCAGAGGAACAAAAATTCAGTGGTGAGAAAAAGTTCTTGGACACCTCCATAGTTGTGGAGTACTGCATTGCGCTTAGAATCCGTCTAAGAATGAAGTCTCCAAGTGCGGTTTATTTTCAGTGCAACATTTCCCCTTGCAACACATCCAGAGTACAAGTGCAAGAATTAAATTTTCTTATCTTGTCTCATTCACAATAATCAACACCATAATTTCCATTTCTTTTTGTGCCTCTGACGCAAAAATGGGATTGAGTAAAGACTTTAGACACGACTATTTTTACACTGCTGTGCACTGTGGTCTGGTCTTCTCCCTCTGGGTCTGGCTGGTACTCGCTATTGAGTGGTGACACCGCTTCACCCAACTACCTACTGTGCAAACTAGGACAAACACACACACACATTCAAAACAGCAGCTGCACCTGCAAGTTCAAGCCGCTGTGAGAAGAATAGAACGACGCGCGACGTCAACTGGTTGTTCCAGCCAGCGACGTGGCGGCTGACCCCGGTGCGTGCCTGTGCCCCTGACAGCAGCTGCGACGTCGCAACGCTCCGGCGACGCACAAACCACCGCAACACGTGACGCCGGAGCGGCGGGGAGCTCGACGGCAAGTCACCCGGCGCTCAGTCAGAGTCGCTTCAGAACAAGTGTTGCCTGTTTTTTTTTTTCTCCCCTCCTCACCCGCCTCTCCTCCTCTCTCTCTCTGCCTCACTCCCCCTCCCCTCCGCCTCCCGCTCCCTTTTTGTCAGTGTACATTAGCATCACCAGCCGGTGTGTGGCAATTAAATATATCCCTGGGCAATGAGGCCCTATTTAGAAATCATTACAAGGCAAGAAAATCTTGTCCCATGAGTTTAGCAAAAACACACGGGGAAGCTCCGGGCCTGCTTGTGTGTGTGCGTGTGTGTGTGCACGCGTGTGTGTGTGTGCGCGTGTTCCCTACCTTCACCATCAGTCATTCTCCGCTCACCCGTGGCTCTTTGCTTCCACGATAATCCTCCCAGACGCTCTCCCGCAGAGCTGTGAAATTTCCTCCTTCGCCTCCCTTTTGTTTTTTGTTTTTTCTCGGGCGTCGTCGCGCTATTTGAATATGATGGGATGTGGGGGGGTCGGCGGGGGTGGCGGGTGAGACGGACAGAGGCGCTCATTTGGCGCTTTGTTTTTGTTTTGTAGCCGCCTCTGACTTCTGAAAGGAAGCGAGAGCGCCGCTGCCAGTCAGCGATTGAACAGAAGGTTCGTTGATGCAGTAAATAGAAACAGTAGAGCAACATTGACAAAGCCGAGATCACGTGACCAACAATGTGACTCCCAGACCTCCGTTTGTTTTCCCAGAGCAGAATATTTAGCCCTGTGTTTGGAGCTTAGCTCGGTTCTAGCGTCCCAGAAAAAAAAAAAAAAAGATCCTTCATTGCATCTGCTTTGTGTTGGTAAGACCAGGGCTACGGTTGCACTCTGGCTAACCTGGGCCCTTTGTGACGTCATGGGGGGCCAGGTTTTAATGCTAGTAGAAGGAAGTACAAAAAGAAGAAAAGATCATTGACATACACGTAATATGTTTTAGAAAATCTTGGGGAGAAGCACATTTTGCCTTCATATGGGACCTTTGACTCCAGATTTAGATCTGTTGGAGGTCACTCTATTCTAACTGGCTGTTGTGTGGACAATGCGCAGATCCGATGGGGAGGAAGGGTGTGTGTGTGGGGGGGGGGGGGGCTGGACGCCTCCTCAGTGTCTGGCCTTGAGAGGAAGCGATCAAGCTGCTTCAGGGTCACCAGAGTGTGTCAGGGAATGCGGACACGCCGGGAAGGTGGAAGTGACGTTGCCGCGCACGAGATGCCATGTCACATGTCACGTGTCACATGATGTCTTACATAACGTATCACATCATATCTTATACGATGTCATGTTACATTATGTTTTACACCTTCTTAACGAGGCACTGAATAACTGAGTAACCTTGCCGTGTCAGGCGTTGCCTGCCGACCCCGTTGCTTTTTTTAATGGACAGCTTCACTTACAATGCACATGTGATGTGCGGCGTCTTCTCCAACAATTAGCCCCAGTGTTCCTGCGCTAGGACAGGGGACAAACAAGTGCGAACCAGAATAGAATGGGCCCCGCCCGTCCGGCCGCTCAGCCGAGGGAATGTGAAGCGAGGTGATTCCTCGGTCTTGCAGGAAATAAATTCTGCGAGTCGGGATTTATCGACAGACCGGGTGTTAGCAGCCCACTGTCACAGTGCGCCGCTGCCCTGTAGCGGATTTAAGATTTCTGGGGAGAAGAACCCCCCACACACACACACTCACCCCCCACCCCCTTTATTTCACTCCCTGCTCGAGCCATTTTTATGCAGCCGAACCCGGTCAAGGGGAACTGGATGGGCATTTTTTACAACGCCGGGTCCTGTTCCTTAATCTACCGCTGTAATTTGTAATTTCCACCAATGATATCCAGCTGATGGAAAATGCCTGAGGCTTCCTCTCTGACCCCCCAACTACCCCCGATATGCACGGCGGGCCTTGAAAGCGCCTTTTATTTATTTTTTTTGTTTATGCAATGCTAAAATATTCATAGAGGGGGAAAAATAGCGGCAGAAAGCCGCCCGTATAATCCGCCGTCCGTAAACTGATAGCTAAATCCATCACTGCGCACGTGTGTACACGCGGAGGCCCCCACGCGCCTGAGAGATGACACCGTCAAGGGCACGCCGCGTTGACTGACAGCACGCACGCTGATGCACGCGCACGCGCACTCACACACTCGTACACACGCGCAAAGACACACGTACCAAAGCAAGAACAAGTTCAGCCAGACGCGGCCGGGGCCCCAGACAGATGTTTTAGTTGGGGAGTCGGTATCGATCGGCGCTCGTCAGCACGTCCTCTGTAACAAGCACTGTCTCAGCAGCAAGGCATGCTGGGAAAGGGAGCCGGAAAAAATGTGGGCAGAGGAAAAAGAAAAATGTGCTGGTAGGGCGATATACCAGGCAGGGGAAGCGGTCGGGAAATCGTACTTATCAGGAGTTAGCGACACTAGCATAGCGGTGGCTGATTCCAGGCTCCCCGTAACTATTTTGCTTATTGTGCTTTGAGTTTTATTTTTTTATTCTTTTACGGGAAAAAATGGTTCTCCACCAGTACGAGTGATTGTGGGCAGGCAGTTTGAGGGAGGGGTTGGAGTGGTGGGGGGCTGAGGCAGGAGCCTCCGTAGTAATGATGAAGTATGTAGCCATCCGGCTAACGAGGCTCCCAGATCTGCCCCTGAGTCTGTGTGCAAATATGCTTTTTTTTTTTTTTTTCGGTCGCAACGGCGATGAATCAAGCCCGCAATGTTTCTCTTCACAGCACTTTAGCCAAGCCATCACTCACAAAGGACGCGCCAAAGGCACCAACGCACACCCTCGACGGAGCTGGGTGGGTGGGGTTTGGGGGTGGGGTGGTGGTTGTGTGTGTGTATGTGTATGGGGGGGTAGCGGGGGCAGAGTTGACTTGAGGACCCGCGTGGACGTTGCCTTCTGTCGACATATCAGAATTCATCTTTTGAGGGCGCAGAGCAAAACAAACTTCATTAATTCTTAGCTTTTAAGACGCCGGGCATGCAAAAAGAAAAAAAAAAAAAAACTAGCTTGTTCGTGTGACTTTTGTTGTTTTTGCACGACGCGGCAGCCGCCAACACTGACTCAACATTAACAAGACTCCGGAGAAAAAATTCCGTTGATGTTCTTGGCCGAGGGACACATGAAAATGTGTGACTGGTTTCTTTTTTTGTTTTTTGTTTTTTTCCTCTTTCTCTGTCGCCATTTTCAATGTTTGCAGCGGCTTTTCCATTTATTTATTTATTTATTTATTTATTTTCAAGTCAGGGCTCTTTAGGCCGGTCTTGACAGACGGAGGCAAAAATTGCACGCAATCACTCACAGCGATGTGTGAGTCATTGTGCGGCCGTCATCCTCTCTTTCCACTGCCTCCCTCTTTCACTCCTCTCATTATCTTGTTTCTCTTGCCAGGCCTGCAGGTTTGCCTCCGGGGTATTGAACTGGCACAGGCAACAGTGTGGCAGTAATTTACAGGGATGGAGGGTCAGACAGACAGAAATGAAGAAGAAGAAGAAGAAGGAGAAAAAAAAGGTGTCATGAGCAGAGTGGATTTCAAGACGGCTAATTTTGTGAGTCTAGTTTGCCGTTCTTGCGCCGTCTGGGGTCTCTCCGGGCCGAGACCGCTCGATTTAACCATCGCTGCTTGGAATTTACAGCAACACGCGTCAATAAATGATGACTCTAAAGACGCTGGCTGGCCCCCGCCGCCTGTCAGACACCAGCGACTTTGTGATTTTTGAAAAGTTACGCAAGACCCTGGTTGAGCATGATGTAAGCGCCTGCCACTAAATGTCCTGTTGCATCACCAACAGCACCCCCTCCAAAAATAAAGAAAATTCTGTCGCTTCTCCCCGCTGCGTTCGAGACGCTCGGCGGATCCGTTTTAAACTCCCGCTGCCACGTCCTGTCAATCAGCGTAAATGGGGGCCACCCTCTGCCCCCAAAACAGGAAGCCAATCAGCCACAGGATCCAAAATAAGACTGAACCTACTCACTCCACTGGTTACAATATTTATATATGGCATGATGTACGTATACACTTGCACCTACAAATGTATATGTACTCTATCTATCTATCTATCTATCTACCTATCTATCTATCTTCACATATGTGTGTGTGTGTGTGTGTGTGTGTGTGTAGGTGTGTGTGTTCCGCACAAGAAGCAGTTCCCATGTAAACCCATTGTCACAATTCTGGAATGGCTTCACTGTGGCCCTGCGGCACTAGAAATTGAGGGTCATGAGAAGGTCACTCTGAAGTGTTTGGTCCACAGTTCCTCTGTGAATTTGCAGTCCATCACTTTTCAGAATTCCCTCACCACCCAGAAGGGGGAGGGTACGGTAGTTGCAATGGAAAATGAACCTGTCAAAAATCTGAAGTACCCACTGTCGTGCTGTTTGGAATGACTTTTTTTTTCTCAGGAAAAAACAAAGCCTTTGTTTAAATCCTTGTTTCAAATGACTTCCTGCCTGCTCTTCCGTACGCTGTCTACGCAGGTAAAAAATGGCGGGAAACAGCAGACATTACGTAGCTTTTGATGTTGGGTTTGAGACAAAGAACTGATCATTTGCTTTATTTTTTTTAAGTAAAGACAATCAGTCCGTGTAGAAACACACGCATGTGCAAAGGTGCGCGCCTTCCGACACGTACTCTACCAAACAGTCGGCGACAGGCTTTCAGGCCCATTTGTCAGATTAATAGCCACTTTCTCTCTCGGCAGTCAATAAATTCTTAGGGGGCGTTCCTTTAAGGCTGCAACATTGTTCCCTCTTTGAACGTGTGTGCACGCGTGTGCACGTGCGAGTGCACGGCCAAACAGGCCTCATGGGTCAAGCTGTCACCACATCCGCGACTAAGCAGCTGGTTGGCCAGTGGGAAATCGATGTAAAGGTGACGAGGCCCACCGGCGCGTGTGTGTGTGTGCGCGCGACACTGTGCTTTTGTTGTCAGCGTCGTGGCTGCCCGTCCACCCCCCACCGAGATTAAGATAAGCAAGTCAATAAAGAAAAGCTTCTCCAAGCCGGAGGGCACAACGTCTTAATGAAAAATAGCGCAGAGCTCCTGAATGTTAGTATCACGTTGTATGAAGAGAAGCTAACGTTTCTAATGCAGCTTTTTTCTTGTTGATTTTTTTTTTTTTTTTGATTTTCACTTTGTGGGGGGGTAGCTGTGCGTTTTTCAGCTGAATCCTTCCAGAAGAACCATAGTAGGGGTTCGCTTCCCCGCTAGTGGACCTCTGCCTGTTTTAAACGAGGCCCCGGTGGTACTCATTACCCTCTCCCAGGATACTACCAGGCTTCCGTGCACTTTTTTTTGTGAACATACGGCGCCACTTGTGGATGGATGCTGGCGGGGGGTCGGCTTTGGCCGAACACAACTGGGCCAGACGGACGCTGGTTTGTGATCAGTCACTGCCTTGTTGCATCATTACGGTGCCAATGACGCTTGGACTCTCCGCTGCTGGGCGCAGGCACTTTATTAAGCAAGACCGACGTCACAGCCAACAGTAAAGATTTATATTTTCTGCTTTTTTTTTCCTTATAGAAGCCTCATTGCATTTTACCCCTAAAATCCAGCTGAGTTGTGCTGTATTGTTTTCTTTCTGCTCCCTACAGCCCAGAATGTACAACTTTAAACTCACCCGGCCACTTTAACAGGTACAATGTTATCGACTGCTTGTTAACACTAATAGCCAATAATGAGCCAATCACATGGCAGCAACTCAATACATTTAGCCAAGACGACTTGCAGTGAAGTGAGCATCCGAAAGGGGGAACGAAGGGGATTTCAGTGACTTTGAGTGGTGAACAAGATCATTGGCTGCAGGTCTGAGCGTTTCACACCCGGCTGGTCTACTGGGATTTTCACGACATCATCGCAACCGTCCTAAACAGTCCCAAAAAGAGAAAATGTGAGGAAAATGTTGTCAGGGGCCAGAAGGGTCAGAATCATTCTGGGCTACTACCAAAGCGTTGCTACTTGTCTTTTCTATTCTGTTTCAAATGATGCCCTGAAATGTTATGTGTACACCACTTTTTATACAAATCAGACTCGCCCTCTGCACTTGTGGTCGCTCATTCTGAGGCAGGGAATTAAGTGCGGCTCGCTCGTCCTCATTTTCGCTCCCGTTTCGCCCCCCTGTGGCGGCGGTGATACACCCGACTCCGTCTCCGTCATGCTTATCGTCGAGATGAATATCGAGCACTGTTCAAACTGTGCGGGGGTTTGAGGCTGCGTATGAGTTAGGAAACGTTACCCACAGATCGCGGAGCAACAATGGCTGGAACGTTTGGTTAGATTGGCCTTAACGCGAGCGGTAAAAGCAGCTGTCGCAGCACCAGCATTTCACTTTTCCCTGCCGCCCGGTGACTTGAAACAGCTCAGGTTCAAAGGGGCCAAGTAGACTGAAAGAGAGAAAGAAAATCCAAGTCACCTTCAGGATGTGTCGCGGCTTAAAGATGTTTTATTTCTCCGCTAAGACACCTGAAGGGGGTTTTTAGTCGCAGCCTGAACAGAAGGCTTTCCTTTCGTCTGAAGTTCCGACTCGCTCAGCAGTGTGTGATCACGACGACCTTCCGCCACTCAGCCTCCGCCTCCCCTCCTTCGGAATGCTAAAAAAAAGAAAGACAGAATAGTCCCCGCCTTGTGGGGGACCGACGCGGCAAAGTGAATCAATGTGACTATTGGCTCGGAGTAATCAAGTGATTAATCAGCGCGACGTTTCGCCGACTCAGGGAATTCTGGAGGAAGACTTATGGATACTGAGAGAGGGGCCGGCCGGTGGGAAAGAAAAAGGGGAGGACAAAATTGTTGGCTTGCAGAGGGGCGGGGGGAGCAGCAAATAATCTTCACAGAATGTAATTAGGAAATTGGAAGGATTGTTCTTAAGCGGCAGAGTATTGGCACCACCGCTAAATGTCAAAGCAGCAAAAGGCCAAAAGGAACAAATGAGTGTTGGGTAGGGGATCAGGGAGTCTAAAGCATCTGTGCTAATTCTGTTCCCGAATCACAACTGAGGTTTCTCCAGTTAGCCACAACTCTGGTGAAAATGCACACAACTCCTAGTTCGCTGCACAAAACTGCTTAAAACATCAGATTTATTTTCAAAATAAAACAATTTCCTGTCAATGCTTTCCCAGCAGCAGCAGCCATCCCCAGCACATTCAGAAGAGTTTGCAAGCACAACCCAAAAAATGTCAATATTTCATTGGGAATAATGTAGTTCCCCATGGTAGTAATGGAAACGTTTCCTAATCAAAGACTTAGGAGTGATTGCCTAGGTTTGTGCTTCTTTTTATATCACTTTGTGTTACATCTCGCAATCTTGTGTGAATCCTTCAATCACCGCTGAGTCACGGAAAGTTTACACCACCACCGCCAGTGTTACCGTGTATTTCTGTGGCAGTCCGTCAAACACAACTTAGACAGGAGAATGCATTTAAGCAGAATGGAGCAACGTTTAGGGCCAGGACAATATTATTTTCCCTCTATGAAGGTGACATTTTCGTGAAATACGAGTTTTTTTTTCTGTGTGTGAGAGTGCCATTGCAGAAAAAAATACACGGAATGCATCGATAATAAGGCGCGTGAGTCAGATGCCATTTTCTTGCTGCAAATGTCTAGTTTTTTGTTATGGCTCCCCGTGTTTCCTCCAGTCATCCTAAAAAAAAACCACATAGATAAATAAAGAAATAAAGAGAAGCAATAATTTCCCTCAAACTATTTTTTTTTTCCTTCACTCACAAGGCGGGAAATTTGGCAGCAGATGATTCTGTTTGACTTGTCTTTGAAAAAATGAAGTCAAGGTGGAGTGGCGAGAGAGGCGAGATAAGCCATGGCAGTAAGAGAAGAGTTGCAGAGTTGAAGTACTAGATTGGAGGTCTTGTGGCTGAGGCAGCACGTTGGTGCATGGGAAGGACCAGAAGTCTGTGGTTTGTTCTCGCTTGGCATCCGGACCAGCAGCACTGAGGGGGAAGAGACTGGAGAGAACTCCAAATTCACGTCTTTCTGCCAGACAGAGATAAAAACTGTTGGAAAAAATGAAACACAGGCCTGAAATTGGGCCCTTCCAACCATATCGACATAGAGTGCCTGGTTGTTTCCTTTAGGGGAAAATGGAGCTACACAACTATTATGTGCTGCTCCTGTTGACCTGAATGGGATGGTTTATGCAAAAACTGAAGTTTATGGTAGTCACCACCTCATTGATGGGGTCCTTGGTGATATTTTTGAATCCACATCATCATCCTGGAGGGAGATAATCCCACCAAATTGTCAATATGATTTATTGGACCATGATGATGCCGATGCAGTCTTTTTATATTTGTTTTTTGCCATAATATCCACCGTAACCACCAAGTTTGTAGCTATGTTCACTTTTGCTAGCTCAGACTTCACATGCAGCCAGTTCTTGCCCAGGAGGCAAAAGTGGACATTTCATCTTAAAAATGTGGAACTAATGTCACGGTTTTGTGACAAATTGGACTGACAAGAAAACCAGAGTCCGATTGCGATTCCCCTTGGTATTTTTTTTTTCTTTCTCGAATTTCTCGTTTGGAGAAATTACCTGAATAGATCAGAATAAAGAGAGAGAGAGAGAGAGAGAGAGAGAGAGAGAGAGAGAGAGAAGTGAGGTTATGGCTCCATCTCCCACTGGGACACACAGAAAATGTGTTATTGCACTACAAGGCAAACCGAAGCAAAGGAAAAACTCTACTTGTTTGATCGTGTAGAATATGTCGCTGGGATGGTATAGCGGTGGCGGTGGCGGTGGCGGCGTGGTTTATTTGCTAATTCCCTTTGGACCAAACGTTGGTGCACACAAAGCGTTGTTTATCAAAGCGGCCACAGAACAATGCGCCGTCCTCACTCTTGTTTTTGTTGCATCATAAACACGTTGCGTCTTTGCCAGCGTCTCAGTTTCATGCCCGGCTGGACGTTGAAAGAGTCTCGCGGAACTCGATATGACCTCAAAGCGGCGCCAATCCGAATTTACTGTGCATTGGGCCGTTAAAGAAAAGCGTTCTCACTTCTCCCTCTTTATTTTTCCATTGCCCATTGTCCGTGTGTGTGAAATTCCTTGTAATTCCCAGCTTTGTTTAGTTTTATTGGTTTTGGTTTTTTTCAAGGTCGACCCGTGCGTCTCATTGCCTTGCAAGACTCTTGACTTTCCTCATTCGGCGCTCATTTCCCACATCTGGGTGGAACTTCCTCTGGGCTTGGTCGCTCTTCGCACGGTGCCCCTGGCGAGATGCACGGTGCTCTGAGCTGATATCCTAGTTGGGGAGCGCTAGTGTTGAAGCAGTTCAACAAAAAAAGTCTGCGCCCGCGCCCAGAGGTTGATTCCTGCAGGTTGATTCCAAACAGCAGCGCTTTCCACGCAGGGAAGTGCTTTGATTTCATGCAAATATCTGAATCATCACCACTGGAGGAAAACAAGAAAGCAAAGTCAAACGCCAGATGGCGCAACAACAGAGAATAAGTCCTGACGAAAACATAAACCAGATCACATTGGGGGAGAGGTGGGTGTGTTTCCATTGGATAAAACTCAACTAATATCCATTTTTTTAGTGCATGCAGCTGAAGCTATGGTAACCTGGAATGAATAGAGTATTTACATTAAGAGCAGATCCACTTGCATGGAGTATCATTAACTACATCTGAACTGGCCAAGCATTGCATCTACCGTAATTTCCGGACTATAAAGCGCACCTGAATATAAGCCGCACCAGCTAAATTTAGGGGGAAAAACAAATGTGTACATATACAAGCCGCACTGGACTATAAGCCGCAGGTGTTTCGTCAGGAAACGGGTCCGCGGAGCGGATCGGTTCGGCGGCTGCGAGCCTGCGACTCTGGACTCGCACCGCGGATCCTGTTTGCGGGGTCCCGCTGGTCACCTCGGTTAATTGGTATAGAGTCGGACTCGAGGCAGCGACGCACCGGAGCTCACAAAGACAGACGCATAAAGACAAGAGAACATACAGACGAGAGCGCGAGCGCGCCGTGCTCAGAAACATTATTTGATTTACTTGTTCTTCGTTCACCCTTTTCTTGTGATATAAAAATGATCAGTATTTCTCTATTTCCTTCTTTGACAGCCAGATCGACTGCCTTTAACTTAAAAGCTGCATCATATGCAATTCTTGGTTTGTTTTCCACAATGAGGGTTTGTGCATGAAAACTTCCATTGCGCAAACTGTCTTGCTCTCGTTCTGTATTTGGTTCCACTTTTGCTTTCGTTGTTCGCGCGAGCTGCCTGTCTCACTCTTTCCCGAGCCCACCCAAAAAGCCATTGGTTGAGAAGGTCCCCTAGTGGCCGTTAGCTGTAAAAAAAAAACAAAAACATAGATTAGCCGCAACGTTGTATAAGCCGCAGGGTTCAAAGCATGGGAAAAATATAGCGGTTTATAGTATAGAAATTAGTATAGCAATTACGGTACTTAGCGTTTCGTTTCATTGTAGTGTGATATCACAGCCGGTATATAAATAAAGCATCTAACGTGGGGCATCGTGAAACAGGTATTCACCATTTAAAATATATTTTCTTGCAATTAGATGATGCTGAATCTTTCTGAATCGCTAGACCTTTAAGCTACATTGCAGCCAGTTTAGCAGCCTGTAATACTGGCTCTCTTTTGGGTAATTTCACCACTATATTTTGTAGTTTTCCGTTGCGCACACACCAAAACAAGGTGGCTCCCTGCAGGATATTCTCAAGCTTCTGATGTAGCGAGCACTGAACTTCCAACTCAGTAAACACGGATCCATACGGACGGAACATTTGTTTTTTACAAGTAATCAAATAGAAAAATATGACAACCATTCTTGACAGCAAACATCAAAATGAAGATTTATCGCAAAATGTTTTGTACCTCCATCCTCCTCAAAGTGGTGCTTCCCGGGACGAGATTTTACGAGGATTGCGACTTATGTGTCGAAATTTGTCAAAACTTTAGAAATATCTCTTATTTTCAGAATCAGAATCAGAATCAGCTTTATTGGCCGAGTTTGTACATGCCAAACAGGGAATTTGACTAGACAATTTTTTTTTTTTTTTTTTTGCAAAAAACTGTAATGGAAACACAGCTATTGTAGTCCCAAATCCTCACCCCGCGTTAGCGGCATGGCACTTGTTGCAATAAAAATTCCCCCCCAAAAAAAACCCAACTGAACCTCGCTGGCTGTCACCCCCGAAATGAACCCTTTTAGGATCCAGCATTGGTCCGCTCGCCCGCTGCACAAGTGCACCGCTCTTTCCATTCTGGCAGGATTGCTCTCAGTTATTTATCTAAGCGCTCGGCACCTTTTTCTCTCCTTGGGCTAAATTGCCTGGGACATTTTTTAGAGGTGGAGGAGGAGAAGGATAGAAAAAGCCGAGAGGCCTCATCACCAGAACTGATGAGGCTCTGGCAGTCCTTGAGTCCAGTAAAGGGAGAAGATTCCTCCCGCTTTAGGCCACATGCTGTGTGTGTGTGTGTGTGTGTGTGTGTGTGTGTGTGTGTGTGTGTGCACACACACACACACACGTCACTGCCAGCGAGCCCTTGACAAGTGGACTGCATATGGAGGACAAGTGAGTAAGTGCTTCGCTGCTGGTCAAGGCCGAGCTGCTTCCGCCATCCATTAAGAGGTTAATAATAATGGTTGCACTGAAGGTTTATGGAAAGGACAGTAACAGCCAGTGGTTTGGCTCTTCCGCTGTGCCGAGCACACAGGATATCAAAATACGGTATTGTATATGTGTGCTTTCATGAGTATTGTTGGTTGGTATAGTAGTCCAGAAGAGCATTGTCATAAAAAGATCTACTAGATGAATCCTGACTGGACGTGTGGTTATTTTTCTTTTCTTTTACTTTTATTGTGGGACTGAATGACTCATGAACAGAAACTGTTAGTCTTCAGTTCATTGCCTCTTGCTAATTCCGCTAATACTAGCGTATTGTCATTTTGTTTGATCACACGTGTTTGGAAGGACGCAAAAGCGCAGCAGTCACAGGTTTTGGGAACAGAAACCTGATTGGTGGTGGTGTTACTAGCCGGGAGCTATCAGTGCCCTTTGTGACATCAATGAGCTGCTTCCGAGTTTGATTTAAGCCTACACTTTCTGGCTCTCAAAAGAATTAATTAACGCACTTTTCCAGTTTCCCAAGAGACATCATTTAGTGGTACAGTTTGAATTAGTTGGTAAAAGTGTTAATTACAGTTAGACTTCAATGTAATGTGCACAATTCCTTGAAGAGCCAGTCCTTCTGACGTTTGCCTTTGGTTTCAAAGTGGCTTCAAAAGACCCTTGATGATAAGCTTCTAAGTTTCAGCCCCGCGTCAGTCGGCCAACGCTAGCCTTCACGTGCAGCTCAGAAAACGAGAGGATTCGCGCAGTGAATGCGCGGCGGCTCTGTTTGTGCGTTTTCCTCTCAGACAACGTGGTTTCTTCATTTGCTTCGCCTTTGTGCATGTTAATTACTCGTCTGAGTAGCCGAGTTGCCGGCCGGTTCAGTCGCCGCCTGAACGCCGGCCGCGTTTGATTCCCCGACGTGCAAGCCATTAAAGTCACTCTTTGCGAGCGGGAGTCGATATGCGCGTGGGCGGATGCAGCCGCTTGTGTGTGTGAGTTTTATGCGCAAATACGCGTGTGTGAATGCGAGGAGGGCAATACGTCACGCAGAGTTTTAGTTTGGAGAACATACCGTTCCGCAGCCATAACCTGGCAGGAAAACAAAACAACAACAACAAAAAATGTTTCTGAATGAGCGAGAGAGAGATAACAGAGAGCTTTGATTTTTTTCTTTTCTAATGTGTGTGTGTGTGTGTGTGTGTGTAGGAGGCCAATAGTTGGAAGAAGCTGTTATTTCTCTGTAATACCGGGAACAAACCAGGACGTACTGCATGCTAACAGCCTGAAATAATTTAGTGCAGATATTAAAGCCAAAGACAAAATAAAAAACCCTCAGCACAACAGAATAAAAAAAAAAAAAACATAACCTGGACAAAGTTTTTCAGTGACAACTAAACATCATTGCTGACCAGCAACCTGATTCTCATTAGCTGTCTCCTGCTGCGGCACAACTCAGGAGGCTAACTCAGTAGGAACTGGCTCAAGTGCTTGTGATTCATTGTTACGTTCCCATTTATTGTTTATCTTTCTTTGTTTTTTTACTGTTATTGGTAACGGTTGGCTTAACCTCCCGTCCCTTCTTTTCTTCTCTTCTCAAGAAGAAAGAAAGAGAAACCAGTAAAGAGTCGAAGTCTCAACTCGTTCGGGCCGAACAGCTGGCAAAGATCGCTAGCGACACAGTGTTTATCGAGCTCCTACTTTTTTATTATTATTATTTTTTTTCCCACCGTGTTGTGGTCGTGGTGTGCTGTAAAAAGTGGCCACACTTTGTCCTGTTAGTCGGGAAGTGCGGGCGGATGCTCTTGTTATTAATGATCGAACCAAACCGGACGCATGTGATCAACGCTAATGAGACGCTGAAGAAAGAAACTAAACGAGAGAAAAAAGTAAAGGGCAGGCGAGAGGTGGGGGGAGGGGAGAAAGGCAAAGCAACATTGGAACAGCTGCCCCTCGCTAGGATGGCCATTCATAATCAAACGCTGCCCCCGCCCCCAACCCCTTCCACACACACACTGCTCCGTCACGGCGGCGGCTCTGCGCTGTTGCCACGGAAACTACGGCCACTGCTGAGGCGAATGTTGACGGCAATCAATCCATCTCGCAGCTCCGGCACGTCTCGCGGCGCAAACGCAATGTGTTTTTCTTTCACCTGGAGCGAGGGAGGCAGCAGTGGAAAAAGAGCAGAAAAGTTGTCAAAAAACGTCAACGTCGAGGTTCTTTTGCAGAAAGCTAAAGGTTGTTGCGGCATTTTCTTTGAATAATTTTTCACTTTTTTTCAAATTTCCTAATTATTCTAATCATAATTTTGTTTGGACAAAATTATTTCCAATCGAAACGTGAATTTCAAGTCAGAAAGTGGTCCACCCTCGCCTTGCTGCTTGGATGTTGCGTTAGCTTTAGCGCGAGCGTTAGCGGCGGTTTTAGCATTCAGCCCGCGGCCACGGACGCGCTTTATTTAGAACAACCTGGAAAACTCCATCAGGTGTCAATCCGCTCAACGCTTCTTGCTATCACTTCTGCCCCTAATGGAGCCATTAGGGTGAAGATTAGTTGATTCTGCCGCTCGGCGGCTGCTCTGCTAAACGCACGCCACTCAGCTCCTCGCCCGAGGGAAAAGTTTCTTTTTTATTTGTTTTGGTTTTCCTCTGTTTTTGTCTCGACTAGCGTGTGTCAAGAGTGAGGCGGCTTCACAGCGGCTTGTCTCTTATCGATCCACTCAACGTGCTTCTGGTCCTGGTTGTAAACACCTCGCGGCCGCACGCGTCAAATACGCGGGGTTGCTGCTGCGCAAACACGTCCGACCGAGAGCGCCCCCTAATTGATCACATCAGCGCTTTGAGCAGGCGTCTCCGCGCCTTCTGATTGATGGCTATCGTGGCGCCTCCCGCGCCCGTTTAAAGCTGCGGCCCTCGTCTTGGAGCTGAAGGAAGGAGAAGGTGGCAAGGGGCGGCGGAGGTCAGAGGAGTTGGAAGAATGAATCGCAGGCTGAGCTGGAGGATTTGAAAATATCTAATAAGGGAGAGAAAAGTGAGTGAGTGAGGGGGAGGGAGAAGGGGGCACCACTGGAGGTGAGGAATGAAAGTGAAACGAAAGAAAGGCAATTTTGGCAGCTCGAAAATAGAGCCAGGCTTGTTATGATCCGTGCCCATATATTTCTATACATACTGTATGTGTGTGCGTGCACGCGGGTGGTGCCGAGTAAACTCGATTCAGACTCCATTTTAGCGGCGCAGAAGTGACCTTGAGCCCCCCTCTCCCAAACCCCGTCCCCACAATAGTCAAACAGGCGCCCGCGTCCCTCCACCAACCTGATTCAGCGTCTCTTTTCATATCAGGCCCGGAGGAGGAAAGGAGGGAGCGGATAGAGAACGAGATGGAGTGGGCGCTGTCCGTCTGCCCGGCTTATAAAAAGTCCATTATGGTGTGTCTCTATCAGTTTGGGCTCTCCCAGATGGACCCTGGAGTAAATGGACATCGCCAGAGAGCTATAAGCTCAGATTTGATATATACGGCTGAGGGATGGCAGCCATGTGCACGTGCGTGCGAGAGTGCGCACGCAATCATAGAGAGCAGAGTGGATTGACTTTCACTGGATTTAAAGGTCCAGTGTGGCCAATTTAAAGGAATCTGCTGCTATAAAAGAGAGTGAAAGAAAAACAAAAACCATACATGAGTCTGTGTTTGTATGCATTTGCTAATAAAAGACATTCACGTGCTACATGAAGATTGGCTCCATAACACAGCTGCCAGAATGTGGATCTGCTCAGAGTGTGGGGCTAATAATGCTTATAATAATAATAATAATAATAATAATAATAATAATAATAATAATAATAATGCTAATAATGCGTTGCTCGCAATACACTTTCCCGACCACCAGGGCCTTTTAATGCCAGCTAAATGAAATGCGTTACCTGTAATTGTTTGTCGACCTGTTATGAAGTTTTCATGTTAGATGTCGTTCAGTCCAACTTTGGATAAAGTCAGCGGCAATGTTTCATCTACTCCATATGACAACAACCAGAGTGCAGTGACAGTGCACACAAACTTCCGTCTCTAAGCACCATTTTTAGAATCAGACACACTCCATGAAACAGCAACCATATCATGTTTGGCTGCTGAAAGGGCATTTAGGTCGTTTTTGCCATCTAGTCGTGCAGTAGAATATTTTTTAGGTTTCTCTTGTTGTGTCCAGCACTTGAATCATGCCTGTATTATCCTGCTTTATTTATTTGATTAAAAAAATAAATAAATAAATGTCTAAAAATAACATTTTAATTTTAAAAAAATTATGTGCTTCATGCATTTCTTTCTGCTTAAGTAAATCACTAAAAACAAACTAATTAAGCCATAATTGGAGTGGTTATTTACATAAATTGCATGCACTAATTCTTATGCACTGGGCAGCTGCATCTTACATATATATTTTTTTTTCTTTACTTGTTGTTGTGTATCGTCCCACACACAGGAACATAGACACACTAATACACCCAGTCACAATCCCTGTGGGCTGAAATCCCCAGTCAATCTGACAAAAGCAGCCTGTGGCTCTTACTGGCTCTGCACCAAAACCCCTCAGTCTGCTTCGCTGCGTGACATTTATTTATCAGCCGTATTTATTTCCCATTGTGTTGTGCGAGGATGTGGATGCGTTTACACTTCACCCCAGAGTGTGCATTTTTTTATGCGTGTGTGTGTGTGTGTGTGTGTGTTGTGCTCCATCAATGTGCTCTGGAGCTTTTGATGTCGCTGCTTAGCGTGCAGGCGTTCCCGTGAGCACACGTTTGCGTCTCAACCTGGTGTTGAGTGTCGCCGAGGCCGAGACGTCGCTCGTGTCACAGGGGTTCAAGAGGCGAGCAAATCAATTTGCTCGCCGGATTCCATCACTTTGCAGGCTAATTGCAGGGAAGGAATAAATGGCCAAGATGAGAATCGGCGGGTCAAGGAAAAGTGTTTCATTCTGAAATTATGAGCATCTGATCTGCACTTTTGAGCAGATCTGTTGGCTGCACTTTAGAATCACGTGCTTATGACCAAGCGGCCAAGGTGGGATTCGCATTCGGTAGAAGAGCGTTATGGATGTTTGCAAAAACGAACTAGCTAATACACCAGATTAGCAAGACAAAAGTACAAGCAATAATCAAAAGAGTTTCATGGTCCTTACAAGTTTGTCAAATGGGAATAACGGGAATCTGCAGTGCCTCCTAGAGGACATCAGTTGGAACAGTCTGTGGGCAGGATGAGAGGGGTCAGAGTTTGTTTTATTTTTCTTTCAATAGATAGATAGATAGATACATAGATGGATAGATGTGCTTTTGAAAGTAAGAATGGATTGAATTGTGTTTCTATTCTCAAATGGTGCTTCAGACTGAAGCTAAATCGAGAACAATTGTCTGCACGGTTGGCCCCAAACTCAACATTATTCTTACTGTCCAGCTTATCGGCTCCTGCTGCAAGAGCAAGGAATGACTCCACCGTCTCCTTGCTAATTGCAGGTGTTCTGCTGCGCTGCAATTAGTGTCACTGGAGGCTGTGCAGCTAGCAAAGGACAGGGCTTCGTGGCACTCTGAAAATGACAATGGATAATTTTGTTCTTATTTTAACTGGTCACATTCCTGTCGGCGTGGTTCAGATAGTAGTAGCACTGTGGCAGCAAGAAAATTCACATCCCAGCCTAACCTTTGGATGCATCTTTGTTCAAGAATTTTGGCTTCAAAACTTACATCTTCTTTTCGGGGAATTCTCACCCACATTCTTCTCTACCTAATGGCTCTTCACTATCACTGCTATGACCCCACTTATTCTCGCCGGTTATAGATGGAGGATTTTCTCGGAGGTGAAGGAACCAATGGAACAATTGAGGAAAAAGTAGGAGTAGAAGGGCAAGTCGACTTGAAAAAGTGTGATGATGCATCCATTGGAGTGCAGCTGAGATCATTAAACAATACAGCAGGGTTTGCAAAGGTCACTGCTCTCCAAGGGGTTTATATATTGATCTGAACTTAAGCTTTTACTGGCCTCTACACCTGGGTCCATCCAGGTAATATAGCATTAAAGCGACGAGTGGCTGATAGCCAACTAGGATCCCTTGACTGGAAGCAGATGTGTGTACTGTTAAATCCAACCAACTCGGTTGAGATTTTAGCAGACTTGGCTTCTTATTGTGGCTGAGCGTCACTCAAGTTTGAAATAATCCCTCAGTTGTTTAGTTTAAGTAGAATATTGAGAGTAGACAAATCTTAGGCGAAGAGGGAATCTAGAGCGAGGTGTATAAATGTTCTTGTTTTCCAGTTTGGATGAGGAGATTCAATCGCCACGTCACTCTAGTTTGCAGACTCTCTTCTACAGCATTTTTGCTTCTATGTTTTGAACAGATGAATTGTTTCCACCGAGCAGGGTTAATTACTCCTCCGGATGAAGGGATGTTATGGTTCTTACATAAAACACAGCCGTCAAGGCTGCAGCCAAGCGACCCTCGCAACATCATCACTCAACCATGGGCAGAGACACACTCATACACACGCTGCGTCGTTTCATCTCTGAGAAATGTGGCAACGTAAAGGAGAATAAAAAAAACTCAAGAACTCTCTTGGTTTTTGCAATGGCAAGATGCACACTTCGGCCTTGAAGTCTAAGTAAATGGATGACTCAAAAGATGATGAAGCCTTTCAAGGGCCTAATTAGAGGCGCAGTGCCAGCCTGCTAAAACACAAGTGCATTAGTGCTTCAGTTCATGAGGATCACATGATTCATATGTTGTGTAAAATTCAGGTGGAGTACAGATAGTGAAGAGCTAAAGTATAGGATAAACAGGCATGGATGGAAGGATGGACATAAATAGAAACCTAATACAAATGTCGGAGGTTGACGTCCGTTCGTAATATGCGCCCACAGATAAGCTCGTGTTGGTGCGTCATCGGCATACAAACCTCAGAAACAAGTTGTTTACCTGCAGCTAGAGCTCTGTGAACTAAGTGTATTCACACCTGCCCTGTTTGGTTCGGACTAAACCAAAAAAAGTCCGTGGTGCGGACCTTTTGGGCTGGTGTGAATACAAACCAGCGAACTCTGGTCCGGAGCAAACAGCCGGTCCGAGACCTCGCCGGAGAGGTGGTCTCGGTTCGCTTCCAAACGAACCATGGTGCGGTTCGGTTGACGTGTGAAAGCGACCGCACCGTGGCTCGAACCAATTCTGAAATCACACACCTTTTTACACGTCACAGGCTTCCGTAGCCACAGGCATTATGGGAAATATTGTTTTGGTTAGCATAGTAGAAAGTTTAGTAGCACGTCGTCGGACCGTCAGGCTAACACGAGTCGTGGTTCAACGTGGAGCAATGAGGAGACGGTTCTTGCCAAACGTCTTCGTTGTCGCAAAATGGTAAACATCTCCTCATAAAATCCACATTGCATCAAAAGCCTCTGATGCTCCAAATTTCCTGCAAACGCTCGTAACTGTCTGGAAAAAATAAATCATTATGAGCACAACGAGTACAGCCTGTTGGAGCTCCATGATTGTTTACTTTCCGTATTTTACCGTGTTACCCCGCCCCAGACCGTTTTGTCCAATGATTGAACGATCTTTACACACACGTGGGTTTGCTGTCAAATCCTGGGACTCTTGCGAAAATTGCAATGTGAAAAGGAACCGCACCAAACCAAAAAAGATGCATTGTATTTTGGTCCGGACCAGAGAAAGCGAACTAAAGGACTTTCCTGGTGTGAATACGCACTCAAAGGCCAGGTTACCTTTGACAAAGTAGTCCCAACACATGCTCCCTGCTCTCGGGACAGTAGTCAGTGTCACAACACAGTGGGGAAGTGACACTGACCGCGAAGAAAAAACAAAAACAAAGAACGACAGAAAACCCTATTGGGAGGTGGAGCAGGATGAGAGGAGCTAATCTGGGGATTTGAGGTTGGTGTTTTTTCTGCTGTAATCTGCCTCTCGTGCGCATGCACACACTGTCACGAAGACTCCAGCGGTTTCCTGGAGTAGAAGGAAGCTGCCGCCCGAGAAAATTGAAAGCGGGACGAGAAATCATCTCTCCTGGGAGACGTCTCCCCTTCCTCCCGTGGGATTTGACGGTTTCTTCGAGACTTGAGCCCACCGATCCATTTGTGCGGACGGGAACGGGCCGAGCTCACGCTTCTGTATGTTTGCTTCCCGGTCTGACTTAGATACAATGCACAATTTCACTCTTTCTCTGTGCCATGTTTCCCAGGTCAGGTGCATGTTCAGGCCTTCCCCAACCCCCCACTTTACATTTCAGTATTTATACTTTGATGGATACTTGGCACTTCATCACAAATCCTCTATGCATTTTTATCTGTTTTAGTGCAAAGTGTTCTGCATGCTGATCGAAGACTCGAGGAGCAAAGTGGAGGCAGTGCTATTTTCGTTTTGGAGCACTCTTGTTTGCAAACTTTTTTGACCTTTCTACCTAAGGGTGCAGATTAACTCGGATTTGCCTCGTGTATCCATCTGGAAAAGAGCCCATGCAGAGTGTTTGGAAAAAGGGAAGACATGAATTCGAGAGCAATTGAACCGTCTGCCTGCAACGCTCGAGTGGAACAATCCGATTGGTTACGCCGTGACATTGTGGATGTGACATCGTCCAGCTGCTACCCATAATGCACCATAGTTTGGGATAATGGAGCTCTAACCAAAGTCTGTCAGGAGGAAAGCACAATAATGTCCACAGAGAAAAAAAACAAAAAAACAAAAAAACAAAAAAAAAAAACATTGCTATCCAAACTGTCGCTGCAGCATCTATGCTAATCTCTTTCTGTTTGCCTCTCATAGAGTGAATTCAACTCAACTTTTGAAAGTTTGCTTTGAAAAAAATGGACTAGAACAGGAATTAGTCTTAGCCAAGAGGAACGCTGTTCTGATGGTTAACAGTAGTAAGAGCTCATTGGTCACTTCAGCTGAATGTTGCTGAATCTGAATGCTCCAGTTTCCTTGTATGGTTGAGTTATTTTCCCACACGTTTATTTTATTTTTTTACCCATCTTTTTCAGACCCATATGAAGACGACGACCTGAAGGTGAAGACACAACGGCCACGGTCAGCTGACCAACCAGGTGTGTTCCAGGCACAGACAGGTAAGAGTTAAAAGGCTGCACTTTGTTTGCCATCGCCTGGGACCAAAAGCAGGCCGTGTGACCTTTCAGTGGCTCCATGTGCAACTAAAAAAATAAAGAGTTTTGCATTAAACATTAACCTTTGGAGGCATGGCGGTGCACCACGGCAGCTGTTAACTTGACCTTTAGTGTGTGCAAATGTGCTAAGATGCAAACCTGGCCGTGTTGGTTGTTTGAAAATTTCATAATTAAGTGTTGAAGAAGGAAACATTCAATCACAACAAACTTCCAGACACAAGACAATGGGGCTCAAAGTGAAAGGGACTTAGTAACAATCCATGTACAGTATTTAATCATGTTTTCCTACATATTTTCTGTCCGGACCAGTTGGTCTACAATATGTCATAGTTATGGAGTTCAAATTGACATCATAGACAAGCTACTTAGTGTTGGAGATGATGTCATGTGATCAGCCGACTGATCACATGACTGCAGACTGTCTGTGAGAGGTCATTAGGCTTATTAAAATGCTATAGTACTCTATAGTACACTAAAGGTTAGCCAGACACAAGCGTAAGCGAAGAGAAACCGATAGACTAATTCATTTAACTATTGCATTGATGCTAACTTAATCCATGCTCGCATTGCGGCATGTTAGCTTTACTTCCAGCTATCATTGTTTGCGCTGTCCAGTGAGGAGTTGTTTAGCTCCAGGTGCTAGACATAGCTGTTTAGCTAAGCCTATACCTTTTTGGGCAGTACCGGGAAACTGCTCTTGGGTGAAACTGGAGATTTTGTCCTAAACACTAAATATCAGGGATTCTTGATTCTTTTTCACTGTGCATTTACATACACAAGAGAACAAAATTGTGTTCCTCAATCAGTGACAGTGCCATAGAAAACATCAATAAAATAGTGAAAACCTGATGAAATATAAGCATCGTAATAGACAAGTGAACAATAATAATATCAGATGAAGAAAAAAAATTCTCTCAAAGTGCAGTCAAACTGTTGACTTGACAGGTGACTGGCTGTCAAGATTTGTCGAGAAAAAAAGGGTCCCTTTTAAACTGAAACGGAAATTGAAATTTTGCCGCTGGTGGAGACGGCAGAGATTAAATCTTCATTAATGGATGGGGATTTTTGAAGCCCCGTCCAATTAAAGCCCCCAACTGACACGACAAAAAAATTAAAAGTTGCTGCTGAAGAAGAAGTCCAACACTTTTGATTCACGCCGGTTAGGTATGGGTGCATTTGAACGCTTGGAGGCCCTGAGTACATCAGAGCCGGGATGTAAAGCAGGTCTGTGCTTTGTACATCATATATTAGCTGCACTACCTGCACCGCAGCTCAGCTGGAATCCCGCTTTTGCTACTTGCTGCTACCGCCAAGCGGAGGAGGGAGTCCCAACTGTGAGGGAAACCCCTGCTTTTTTCTTGTCCCCCCCCAACCTCCCAACCTCCCATTTCCTCCCCTCCACTCCTCTAGTCTTTGCCACACTTTCTGCCTCCTCTCCGCCACCCCGTTCTTCCCGGTCCTCCAGGCATGTGTGATGAGCTTAAGCCCTGACTCATGGCATGTTAATGAAGATGTAATGCGATTAACGGACATGCAATTAATTTGATTTCCTCCTTTGCCATGTGACGACGCCTCCATCAAAGGACACGGCGCTCATAAATAATTTCCATAGAGGGGAAACAAGAGGGATGACTTCAATGTGATCCCCCCCCACCCCCCACCTCCATTTCCCTCCCTTCCCTCCCTTCCTCTCCCTTTCCCTCTCTCCCTTTAAGGCCACAACTAAGGGGAGGGGGGCGAACAATGGGACACTGTGCACAGCTGCCAAGATAACTCAGAGTAACCCGTGAGCGTGTCTTGAAGTCAAGTGAAAATGAAAAATGTATTTTTATCCCTCACCCTTTTTCTTTTTTTATACTGCACCCATGTTCACACGCTGCCCCTAATGAACAATAGAAACGCTGGAGGATGCACAGTGTCTCAGAAGGAGCGGAATATTTTTCTCTATCTAAGGAAATTTTGTCGCTCTCAGCTGGCGGGAAAAACCCTAAGCACCAAAAATAAATGAATAAATAAATAAATCCTGAATTGTATTTTAATCAAAGTGATCTGTGTGTGCGATGAGTCACAGGTTTGGCAAAGTCGGATGGAATTGTTCCGCAACGCTATTGGTGAAGTAGCTGTGTGTCTGTGACGGAGTGGGTTGAAAAAAAAACCAAAACATTTTCTCAAGAAAAACAGAGCAAAAAACAATTTTTTCAATTAACCATTTCAATTTAAGTTAATTGAAAGATAAACAAACAAACAAACAAAACAACACACTCAGATTCTCAACCCATCAAAGGGGAACATGGCACAACTAATCTTTCCGCAACTTGAAAAAAAAATCACTGAAATCAAAGAAACTGACATTTGTTCAAAACATTTTTTTAAAATACCAAACAAGACCAACCAGAACTACTGCAAGAAGATGATCAAAGGAAGATAGTTTATCTAAGAAACTGTGTGACCTCACGCGCATACAGTGAAATAAATGTCAGTAACATTGCAGATAACGTTCAACTCAGTACATGTAAATATGAGTGTCTATGTTTCCACAATGCTGTGCTTCAAAACAAAGGCAACTCAATTAGAGACAGAATCAGAGTTCCCACATTCAGTCAGTCTCCTATAGAGCTGCCAGAGCAGCTGTCACTCTGTATGAAGAGCAAATTAACAGCTACGGTGATACTGAGTTCCATCACAGAACAACACTGACATCCAGTTAGCGGGACTCCTGCATCACATTTGATTTCCTTTAAATTGCACAAGTGAGACCAGCAAGTTCTCTTTTGCCCTTTCATCACCATCTCAACAGAAAAAAAACTAAAAAGAAAAAAAAAAACGGAACTGTCAATGCCTGATCCGCCCACCAGGTGACCCCGCAGCCGAGGAGTGGTCGCAGTGGAGCGTGTGTTCCCTCACATGCGGACAAGGCTGGCAGGTGCGGACGCGGTCTTGCGTTTCCTCCCCCTATGGGACGTTGTGCAGCGGCGCGCTGCGGGAGACGCGCATGTGCAACAACACGGCTTCCTGTCCAGGGGAACACGGGATCACGGGTTCAGGTACGTCTGCTGCCCCCAGTACTGTCTACTTCCGTTTCATTTTCTCTTAACGAGACTTTGTGCGGTGAATTAATCCCACAGAAACTACGTGGATCTGGAGACAATAGGATGTTCAGCCCTCTCTTTGCAGCCTCCTGGAGTAGTATTTAGTTTTAGCTTTGTGTGTTGTTGCACTTTTTGTGTGTCTAAGAAGGCAAGTTTTCTATATCTGACGCCAACCAAAGGGACATATTTTCTAAGATTTTAGACTTTTGCTAGCGGTAGCAGGGGCGAGCGAACGGGTTAATTAAGACGAAGAACCTCGACTCGCAAACCAGTGAAGTGACCGTCGATGTTTGAACAATCTAGATTTTGAACAGCACATCACTGGTTTGAGTAACAAAAGAGAAATTTTGTCTTAATCAAATCATTTTTAAAGGCATTTTGTCAGTTTAATTCTCTGCCGACCAGCTGAGAGTAGACCACACCTGCAGAGAATAAAGCCAAGACTTCCTGACTTTTCTCCTCCGCACGTCTCTCCCCGCCCCCCCTTGCCTCGCTAGTCCCTGTGTTTGTGCGACCAGCAGCGTATCTATCTGTGAAATCGGCGGCAGTATTTTATTCTTCGCCTACCTCCCTCCTGCCCTGCAAGTTGCACGAGGCAGAGCCACGTGTTGACCGAGACTCGGCTCATCCCGTTCCTCCATCCGAACGCACAATACAAACCGGGGCGGACGAGGTCACTGGGGGGACAGAGAAGGGGGGACTTGTGCGCCACTCGCCCTGAACAATGCGACTCCTGCTCAACTTTGATTGCCCCTCTCGTTTTTTTTTAATAGTTTTTTTGTTGTTTTTTTGGGTTTTCTTTCGTCGCTGATGAAATGCTGAAGCACTTCCTCTGATTGCTCTGATTGCAGCTGATGTGAAAATCCCGTCTGGATGATTGGCTTCTTTGCTTCGACTTTTGTGTTTCTTTCTTCCTATCTTTCCTACTGCTTTTGCTCAGACTCACAACAGAGGATTAACACTAAGGTGTAGCTTGTCAAGAAAAATCACACATTGCCAGCGACCTCCTCCAAAAGGAATGACTTCATGACCTCTGAGACTCTTTTCTCCTCCTTTTTGCTTCCTTCTCTCCCTCTGCCTTCATCTTAATGAGTTCAAAATTGTAAAACATGCTTCCTCTACAGTCGGAAGGCAAACATTTCAGACTGGAGGCGCTGGTGCGTCTGCCGCGAGCTGCCTCAGACACGAGCGACGTCAAGGCTCGGGAAATAAATCCACTTTTTAATTGCGAAAGTTTCAAAATTAAACTCCTGAGCCCCCTCCCGAAGGCTAACAGCAGAACCCAAAAATAGGAGCACAATCTGATCTGACCGAGTTTCGAGGCTTTTGATATTTTGGAGCGAAATGGCAGCCTGGATTTGCAGTGCGTTGTCACCGTTTGTTGTTTGGCAACTCAAGGCCGCTCACCTGGCTAGTCAAAGTCTGCACTTGTTTTGCCTACTTTGGTTTTTTTTGTGATGTCTTTGTTACTAGTGTAAGTAAGTATTGTATGTTTACTCCCAACATTGTAAAGAAAATGAAGCCAGCTGTTAATTTATTAGACTGGCACATAAAAGAGATGGACCAATGGCCTTTTATAGCAATTAACTGTTTGACCTGGTCGTTAAAAAAACATGTTTACAGTTTTTGAGTGTGATTACATTCTAGCTAAAAAGCAAGATATTTGCAATCTTCCAAAATATATAATCCAACATTGCTTTTTAAACGCTGTAAGAGCCACAATAACATTCAGATAAGCTGTTGACGTTTTCTTTATTTTTTCTCCTTTTTTGGTTGGCTACTTGAGTCGCTAGTTAGCGGCTAGCTAGTAACTGGTGGTTGCAATGGTGTTCTTTGAGCATGTGAGTGGTTTTCCCATTTTCCTTTTGAACACGGCTTTCCCTAATATGTGAGCTGGGAGTCACTCAGTGTTTACGAATGCAGCGCACGCACGCACGCGCACAGACACAACGCGCACACACACACACATACACACACACACACACACACACACACAAAAATGCGATGAGAGACACACTTTCCTTCCCTGTCAGTGCATATGCTAATCTTGTTTTTATGCTAATGCGCCAGCTCGATTTGTATGTCTAAGTGCCTCATTTTCCATTCAGTGTCGATATTAATATCCCCAGCCGTTCCTTTTTGATGGAATATTGGTTGCTGTGTGTTACGTTCCCCTTTATTATTTTATTTTATTGCCACCCTTCTTGATGTGTTTGAGGAATCTCGGTGGTGCGAGGCGGGGTGGGTGATAGCGTCTCAGTCATATAAATAGGACAGAATTCAAAGTAAACTGTGGACGTGGTGGTGGCAGGGCTTTAAATCAACCCAGGATGATTGACTTGTCATTGAATAATCGTGTTTGTGGTCTATCTTATTCCCTTGTGGCTGCATTAATTTTGTTGATGACATTTTTACGCTGTCACTGTTAGAGACATCCACGTCTACCTTGAGCAAAAAATAAACAATAAAAAATAGCATTTTCTTTTTACATATTTCTTTTATATTTTAATTGATTCCCTTTCAACTAAGATGTGTTATAATAATTACCTTTTTCTCTGCGAAAAAAAAAAAATCCTCTTTCAAGTACAGCTCATGTTTAAACCTCTTGAGCTGTGCATCTTAGAACATTTTATGTTGCTGCATAAACCAAATCAATTTGTGAAAATTAAAAAGAAAATGACAGTTCCATCCTGTTCGTAGATGTATTTAGATGTACTTTTTTCAATCATTTTTTGTCATCACATTGCCTTTATTTACAGCCATTATGCACTATTACGATACACACTGCCAAGGGCTTATTATTATAATTCACCTTTTTTTCCCCTTCTCTTGCTTTTTATTATACTTATTTCCTGCCACCACAGCTTCCAGATAATGGAGCAGCGCAGAACACAAACCCCCCATTTTTTTTTTCCAGCAATAGGGATTAAGATATGGTTTCAGTGTCCGCCTTTGTGTGTTCGGCGGACGTGTGTGATGTTGAAGTCGTGCGTTTCTGTACTGTGTCACATTAAAGCAAAGCAGCTCGGACAGAAATCCAATAAGCAAATTAACATTTTATCCCCTTTCTGTATTTCTCCCCCTTCCTGCACTAAGATGCTGCAGATAATTGTTTTCAAATGATGAAAAGCAGAAATAGAAAACTAGGCTGTAATTGGTTCTGCGATTGATTTTCTTTCGCTTTCTTTTTCTGAGAACAATTGACTTTCAGGCACCAAAGCGCTGCAGAATGGAGGTCTCCTCTGCTCCTGTTTAGGCCCCACTGGTAATCCACCCACATATTCATCAGCATTCAAAGGTGTCCTTTTATGGCCATTTAATAATACAATTTTAATAATTTTGGCCGTCCAATTTCCAACAATAAACAAGGTTTGTTTGATAGTTTTTGTTTAAGCTGCACAGGCCTTGCAAAACAAGCGTTTCGCAAGCGCTAAATATGACAGCCAGGCTGCAGAAGAAATGGTGTGAAACTATATGATCAATATAGCGCAGAATGTGTTTTATCACAGCCTTTATTTTTAAAGAGCGCCCCCTTCTTCTTCCTGCATTATGCATTTCTTCTTCTCTCTAGTGGAGCCACGATTTGGATCTTGGCGCACACATTCACACATTCCACATTCTCTGGATTTGAATGTCACGCTCACCCGTAGTCGCTTTTTGCAGTTTGATTATAACTGATCACTTTTGCTATGTTAATTCCTCCTACCGCCCCAACTCCCCCGGCGACTGCGGCCCTCGTGACTACACACTCCCCATGCTCGGAGTGCTCGACTGAACTGGGAGGCACGCTTTGTTGTGCTAATGCATCTCCAAACATGCCGTGTTTTGCAGGACAGCCCCACGCTCTTCCTCGTCACTTACAACACGGCCAGATTTCTGTCAAAGCGCCCTTGAACATTGTTAATAAAATATTTTTCTTATCTACTTTTGCTTTTCTACTGCCTGCAATCCCTGCCTCAGATTGACATTTTCTTCTCCTTTAGTTTACTGCCCTCCATCCCTGCTGCTGCACAAACTGACTTCAGATACCGGGTAGCAAGTTTTGGGAGATGGCAATCCAATTTGAATGAATAAGTAATGCCCTACGAGCAAGTCCTGCAGAAAAAAAAAAAAGTATACATACTGTATATATGTATATATACAGTATATATATATATATATATATATATATATATATATATATATATATATATATATATATATATATATATATATATATATATATATATATATATATATATATATATATATATATATATATATATATATATATATATATATATATATATATATATATATATATATATATATATATATATATATATATATATATATATATATATATATATATATATATATATATATATATATATATATATATATATATATATATATATATATATATATATATATGTATATATATATATATGTATATATATATATATATATATATATATATATATATATATATATATATATATATATATATATATATATATATATATATATATATATATATATATATATATATATATATATATATATATATATATGTATATATACATATATATTTTATTTATATGAGATTAGTCCTCCAACTGTGTGGATTGCACTTGTTGAGCAATTCGCTGTTTGACAGGGAATGCACGGATTTATCAGCTCCTCTGAGATTTTCCCCTCCAAATTTTGCGATCAGACAAAAATGCAGAAACTGAAGGATGATGTCGGCTGAACGCATCTAACCCCCCCCCCCCCCCCCACCCATCAGGCAACCTCCCACTCCCACTCCTCTGAGCCTTCCTTCACAGAGCAGAGACTTAATTATTTAGCACCATGATTTATTTAGCCCCGCTCGACGCAGGACCAGCGGTCTCCATCGGCTCCCTGCGTCCCAGCCTGCCGCCGCCGCTGCGCTTGTTGCTTTCGTCTCTCAACCAGAATCTCTCCAAATCACTTTCCTCTCTCTCTTTTTCCATTTATCTTCCCGTTCCTTTATTCCATCACAAGGCTCATGGTCTCCTCTGGCGTCTCATTGGGTTTTTCGTGCCCTCCCTCTTTTCTTTCACAGTCCTTTTTTTCTTTTAATTCCATGTATTTCTGACTTTCCAAACCCGTGCTTTTATGTTTTTTTTTTCTTTTTGGTTTCACGTGCATTTTTCCGCAGTAATTTTTTTCTTCCTGTCAAACTTTAACAAAACCAAAAACTATATCTTCCTACCGCTTGTCCAGCCGACTCCAATTGTGAACATTCACACTTTTTTTTTCCCGCTGGAATATCCGTCATAATAATGATATGATGATATTTTGAGTCTCTACAAGACCAGAGTGAATAAGTGCCTTTTAAAGGTTAAGTGTGTAATATTTGGTGATTTTGAGAAGAAACAGCGACATCAAGTGGTTACATTTACGATTGCAACGCTCTTTCACTCCCCCTCGATCTCCAGAGCTTACGAGTGAACTATTTGCCTTTGATACGAAACACATTGTCAAGGGGGCTGGATTGTCCATCACCAGCTTCCTTAGAAATATGGCGGAAGATAGCCACTAACAGGGAGCGAGACCCTTGCTGTATGCATAATTCTCATAAATTAATGAGAACCATTCTAAAGTTAAAGTCCCAGTGATTGTCACATCTCGAAGGATGCAGAATTTGTCCTCTACCTTTGACCCATCATATCCTGAGGGAGCGGTGGGCAGCAGCGGTGCCACGTCCGGGAATCATTGGGTGATCTAACCCTCCAATTCCAACCCCGAATACTGAGTGCCAAGCATTTTGGCAAAAACATTTTAACAGTCTTTTGTATGACCCGGCTGGGTGTCGAACCAACAACCTACCAGTCTCAGGGCGGACACTCTACCACTGGACCACTGAGCTGGTTCTAGTACTCTATGGGTAGGCAAACCAAATGACTTTTATTCTACTGTGACTACACACTTTTATTAATGTTGTTGCGGGCAGTATATTAAGCTTCTACCAATCCAAATCATTACTGGACTTTTAAGTGCAGACTTGCAGCAGCATGGCCAGTTTCCATCTGGAGGAAGTTCCTGAGCCTGGAAGTCACTACAGTTAAGGTTCCTTCCCAAAGGTCCTCCTGTTGCTACAGAGGAGTCAGAGAAGCCAAGTTCTGTGATGCCGATGAGTCTGAAGTTCACCAGCAGCGAAGGGTTGGGGTGATGCGTTGCCGGCGATTCGTGAGGCTGACGCGGCCTGGCAGCTTAATTTTGCACATGCCGGAGGCCTGTGCAAGGCTTTGTGAGGTTTCGCCGGGCAGGATTTCCCTGCAGTAATTAGCCAGGATGCAACAAAGGCTCTGCTGAGGGTCTCTCTGGGAGTTGTTTTTGTGGTGAGAGCGAAGGCGGATTTGGTGACAGATTTAAGCATGTGACTGGGAGGATGGAGTCATTTCCCAGGATTGGACGGCCAGGTTGCAGGATTCCAGAAGGAGAGGAGATGGAGCGGTGGCTCACGTAGAGGAGAGGAGAGGATCCCCGACCTTCTGGAGCGGTTGGTTCTGTTGAACTCCAGAGTGGTTTTGAGGATGAGAAAATCTCCAAAAGCTGCCATCCATGTGGTTTTGTTTTGTTTTTCTTACCCTTAAATGTCGTCTATTGCTTCTCCTCTCATGATGCGTTCTCTTCTCTTCACTTAGACTATTACGTTGTTCTTAGCTGAGCGTCCGTCCTGTGCGTTCCCCTTTTGGCGTTTCTTCCATTTGAGCCGCACGTGAAGCAGGCCTTCTTTTTTCCCTGCAGTACCCTGTGCCAGCGAATGTGGTGTCACAAGCGCCTTTCCCGCAGTCGACTTCATTATCTCGCCGAAGATTGCACGGGAAGCCGCTGCTCATTTGTTTTGCCCGGATTTGTTTCAACTTTGTCTGATGTCTAAAATGGGCTGAGACGCGCCGTACCGCAGCGAGAGAAGAAGAAAAAGGGGGAGGAAAAAAGAGGTTGGGAGAGGAGAAAATAAAAGGGCAGAAGCACTTTCAATGATTTAATTAATGTTTTCAAGTGTTTGAAGTCGCTGGTGTCTTTAGATCCCCTTGCTGTTCTTGGTAGGGTAATTGAAAGCTCTAATAATTTCGGAAGCAAACTTTCCAAATCCATTTCCTCTTCGTTACTCAGGCCACATGACTTCAAAATGCCATTTCCTAACCTCCATTTTTTTCCATATAGCGACATGTAAGTACAGCCTCATTCTCGGTTTCTTTTCCTTTCTTTTCCCAGGTCAGAAAGTCGCCCTCGTCATCTCGCCTCATCAAAGGAATGTGCGCCGACTCATTCAATATCTCACGTTTCTCTCATTTTCTTAACTCGCCTGCATCAGGATGCTCCGCCCCCACATCCCCTGCCTTTTTCTTTTTCCCGCCATTCCTCATCCGCGTATCGTGTTTGTGCGTGTGTCTGTGGGTGTTTGCAGTGCATGGGCTGTGGGAGGAGTGGTCGTCATGGAGTCTGTGCTCCGTGACCTGTGGGCGGGGCTCCAGGACGCGAACCAGGAAGTGTGAGGGTGGAGGCGGGCTCCTGGCTTGCGGACGGCCCGAGGTGCAGACCAAACTCTGCAACATAGCAGTGTGTCCTGGTTAGTAGCATCCCCATACACATGATACACCTGCTCTCTCTGCCCCCTTCACCCAGCATGGCTGTCTTTTTCCCACTGCTCCTTCCAGACAGCGAACCTCACCTTCATAACTCCTGCTCTCGCCACCCGTTTGTTCTTTTCTTTTGTTTGATTTCTTTTTAAAATCACACATCTGTATGCAAAATACTTTACATTTTTCAGGGTTTACGTGCTTCCACTGCACAAGCTATCTGTACCAGTGCACTGTTGTTGCATGTTGTCTACTAGCACAGTGGGCGTGTGCTCAAGATCAGATTTAAAAAAAAGAATGTGTACGCATCGGCAACAAATGCAGTTTGACTTAGCGGAAGTGATACAGTGGTGTTAGCGATAGCTGAGCAACATTATTATTCACCTTCTAGCTAATGTGCTGAGAGCATCCTAATCACATGCTGGCGCTGTGATGTGAAATCTGTTTATGTGTGAACAATTGTGCTTGTCAGTTTGCAATTTAACGTTTAGAAAAAAAGAAGCAGTCACAGAAGAATTGTCTTTTAGTGCAGGCATAGATTAGTATCATTAGCTAGGTAATATGCCGGTTGTATTTGCTAGCTGGCTAATTAGCTCCTTGGCTACGACAGCACTTTAAAGGCTGATATTGACGCCAGGCTGTGTTTTTTGTTTATGTGAATAATTGTCACCCTTACTACTGCGGTTGTCTGTTTGCTGTTCGCCATTAAAAAGTTGTAGAATTTTATTGGCAGTTTAAAAATAGATAAATAAATAACGCTGTGCAAGCTAATGTCAGTATTTGTTGGCGGGCTAATGTGCTCCGGGCTGCGACGGCACATTTTAAATCGGTCTTCATGCTGTGTTGTGCGATTTGTTTGCATGCCAAATTGTTGTCTTTGTTGTCCAGTTGCAATTCACTGTTAAAATGGTTAAAGAAAACTAGGACGATGAGAAAAAACTAACGTCACATCTGAATAAAAAGGCAAGCAGTGAGATAAAACTAGACTCTGTCCCGATTAGCGCAGCACACAGTAAATATACACTGCACCGAAGTGCACTAATGGAAGTTTGTGATTTGGAGCAGAGCTCTTTGTGTTCTTCCATTACAGCTCTTGTATTTATCAAATGTCTCCTCCTCCTTAGAAAAACCTGCACCAATACTGCATCAATGTCACATCCCCCAAATTCTAATTCCACCCTAAAATAAATGTGTCATCAGTTCTCTGAACTCTAAATGCTGCTAACTTTTATGGTATTCTTTGAGCTCTGCTGACGCGGCACCATTCCACAATGGCCCCAAATACTGCAGCTTTAACACCTTTTTAGAGGCCATCCCTCCATTTCAGTTCTTGGTCCACCACTTTGCAAAACCATTATAAATGGTCACAGCCTCGCAAAAGCCTCTAATTTGGACTTCTGTGCATCTTCCATGGTGGACTCGCTTCAGATCGCCGAGCGCTCCAGCCATTGTCTCCGAGATTACCGGCACCGTGTCAAGGACAGCAATAAGTCACCGCCGCGGGCCCGTCTCGTTCTGGCGCTCAGCACACTACCTGCAGCTGTCCGGGTGAAACGTCTCCATGGAAGTGGAAAAGAGCTGAGCGGGGGTTTAAATAACAGCTTAGTGGGGAAGACAAAAGCGGCAAATAAGGAGGCCTAACGCAGTTCTCTGGGGGTAGGCATCACGTCTCTCATTGGAAACACAAACCTCAATACCGAGTTGTTTTTAGGTTGTATAGATAACATTTTATTAACTTCATTTATTCATTTTTCCATTATATTTAAATAACCCCTTTTTGGTCATAACATTTTAATATTTTTGTTTCCTTTTTAGATAGGTAAACTAATGATAGCACTGATCTCCTCACCAGGTGGAATCAGAGATGGCATTTTTTTTAATGCATTTATGTATCGTTTTAATTTAAAAAAAATACCTTCATATGTTCAGATTTTTGTCTCTATCACACCTACACAGTTACACTAAATCGCAGGTAATCTTTCTTAAGTTGCATGGAGCATTCAGCTCCTACTTGACTGTGAGAATTGATCCCAGAAGAGACACATCGGTGTCAACACGTACAAATATCTTATGGCAGAAACCTCCACGACCTTCTGTTTACATGCGTTTGTGTATTTTGCACTCTATCCCTTCAGTATTTCCAAAATAAGGTCTTATGAGGTCAATAAAAAAAAAGTACATAGCGTCCCTATTGCCCGACAAAGAGCCTGCAAAGTTGCGTCTTAAGGAGCGAGGACTAGGTGAGGGAGTGCAATCTAAAGCACGGCCTGCGGGATGTTTTGCCGCGCTGTTCAGGGAACAGAGAGGAAGAGGAAGAAGAGGAAGAAGGGAAAGAACGTTCTGGAGAACGGCACTGGGCTCGTCCTTCAAGAGCCCAGAGGAAATCTGTGTTTGTGTGTCTTTGCATGCTCCGTGTGTGTGTGTGTGCGTGTGTGTGTTTGTTTGTGAGCCAATCGCGTGAATCTATCACAACAGATTCGGCATGCTTCTGGGAGTTCAAAGGCACTGGTCCTTTGAAATGATGAGCACCAGCGCAGGCCTTTTGGCACAAACATCAGTGCATAAAGAATAGAGCTTTGATGGATCTTCCCTGCCTGTGTGTGTGTGTGTGCATGTGTGTGTGTCACAGTGATTTGGATCTCGCTGCAAAGCTTGTGCTCAGGCTGTGTACCGTGCTAAACAACATGGATTCGAAACAGACCAAAATTTGCACCTAAATGCACAAAAAATGAAGTTCTCTTCAAAGATTGTTGGGCGTCAGAGGTGACATATAGGAGGGGGGCGGGGTTACACATTTTGTTCATTCCTCACTTAGTAGGAACATTCAATCAAAACAATGTTCCAGAAGGAAACAAAAACAAATCAGTAATCAGGAATCACAGATGAATTTGATGGGAGTTGCATCAACATTTCAACGCTCGACATCATGAGCTAAATGGGGCTCATGCAAGGACCCGTTGGAGGAGGACCAACCAAAAGTTAGAAATAATCAAGCAATATTCCAACTGTGTTGCATTCACTGTCACTTCAATCCACTTTCTGCCACATTTTCATGCTGGCATTGAACTCCGACAAGTCGCCTTTACCACGTCTACATGCCAGAACGCATCCAGTCGGTGCCATTTGTTTTGTTAATTAGTTTTTCTTGTTAACAAGGAAACAAGAACATTTTACTGAATAAAGTGACTGATTAGTGCATATTGCAGGTCTTACTTTGAAGACGCAGTTCCTCTCGGAAAGTGGGACATCTCATGCCCCCCGGGCGACGGCAGTCAAGGCTGGAAGTGTAAAACTCTTTCAGTCTTCCCCTTATTTGAAGAAGTGCGAGAACCTTCGCTGAAAACTCCCCAGAAGTGGCCGAAAAAACTGCAGCCAAATGAGTGTGCAGGAGCACACAACCCACAAGGGGTATTTTCAATTGACGGAGGATTAACATGTACCATCGTTTGCGGAGACAAACAGGCCAAAGGATAATAGAGAAGACGACTGTTGGGAAGGTGATGGCCGTTTCTGGATTTGAGCGGCAATTCGTGACTGATCTTTCTGAAAGTGGGTTGGAAAATAACTGAAGAATGTTTCATCATCACTTCCAAGTCTGTTTTAGCATTTAGCACATTGTCGGATGAACTGAAAATCATCCTTCAAACATTTTTTGCCCCGTAGTTGGTGGTTTCCATCAAATGCATAACTACTTAAAGCGTAGTTGTGTCACTACGTCTCTGTCCCCTGAAAGAAGCAGAGACCAAAACCAGCAGAAGAATGGAGGGACTGTCGGGAATGGTTGTTCCATTTTTGTATGGGGGTGAATAAGGACGGACGCTATAATGCTAATGGCCCTTCTCTTGGAAAACGGCCACCTGCACACACACTGCCACCCTGTGGCAGGGCAGTGCAACAAACTATAAAAAAAAATAAAACACCTACGCACTCCAGCAGCCTTTTTTGAATTCAACTTCTTCCTTTTTTATCATGTTCTTGTTCCTCTCCACAACATCCTTATTGTTGATTTTTTAATGCAAACCTCAATAGACCCGCCGATACACCAGTAGCCCGCGCATAGTAAAGAGAACCAGCGGGCGCTTTGATTTCACCTCAGCGTGTCATCACCCCATTGGCTCTGGCTGTTTGATATTCGAGCTGGGTCTAACAGACGCTGCGGTGTTCTACAGATACTGTTTTTATGTATTTTTTTTTGTTTCTATTTTCTGCACCAGTCAAGAGTTGAGATGAATTCGGCTCCTCTCTGATAAACGGCGCTCGCTGTACTTTGTTCACCCAAAAAGCAACTGCACTCTCGCTGCAGGTTTACCGAGAAATGTTTTTGCACTAGTTATGGGTAAAAAGGAAAACATTGACTTGTTTCCTCCCCGGCTTTTTATTCTCTTTTATCCTCCTGTCACGGCCACCTTACCCTCTGCTCACGTGCCACCATCCTTCTCTTCCCACCTCCTGTCCTGTGCCTGCAGTGGAGGGCCAGTGGCTGGAGTGGGGTCCGTGGTCGGCCTGCAGCGTGACGTGCAACACGGGCTCCCAGCAGCGGCAGCGGCGCTGCAGCTCCTCGGTGCACGGCTGGGCCGAGTGCAAGGGTCTTCACCAGGAGAGCCGCGAGTGCAGCAACCCTTCCTGCAGCGGTGAGTGTAGACGCAAAAGTGGCAAATGCATTGTATTCATTTATTCATTTATTTAATTGAAGCCTTGTCCCTGAGAATTTAGCCACAATCTGTTTGCAGGGAGCCAGTCTAGTGAGTCTGCTCATACTGGGACCCTGCCAAGCGCCAAAATGATAGTGTAGTTTAAAAAGAAATTGAAAAAAATATTTTTAGAAATATCTTATTCTTTTATTCTTCCGCTTCTCAGAAAGTTAGAAAACATTTCTAGAAAACAAATTGAGTTTTCAGTCGACAACCTGCTTGATGACATTCAGCCTGTCTGTGCAAGGCCACCTTTTACTTCTTTTGCTTGCTCAGCTCTTAGAAAATGAAAGGCTTGGAAACCCAATGAAGTCAAGCAGGCTGCTGCAGTAATTTTAAGGGACAGTTTTGTGCAAACTTTGGTGTGCAACAGTCAGTTACATTATTGAGCCCATTGTGATGTCACATGGGAACCTTGTGAGTGTTTGCTTCAATCTCACAGAACCAGAAATTTGCTGCCCTGTCTTGCAAACACGTGGAAGGTACAACATTCTGTGAAGTGCACTCACTGGCCACTTTATTAGGCACACTTTGCTAGCATCAGGTACCCAGTATAAAGTGGCCAGCCCTACAGTGCACACACACTGCTTCAAGGCCCATTCGGTGGTCGCAGACTGGGCTCCAGCTGGCCGTCTAATGTTTCTTCTTCTTTGGCTTCCCCGGCTACTTCGAAAACCCACAGGTGGAGGCAACTGGGGCAGCTGGAACCATTGGAGCCTGTGCAGCAAGACGTGCGACTCCGGTTTGCAGAGCCGCTTCAGGATGTGCGAAGGGTCAGGGGCGCAGGGCTACCCCTGCGAGGGCTCCGGGGAGGAGGTCCGATCCTGCAACGAGAAGAAGTGCCCCGGTCAGTGACTCAGCGTTTTGCTTTTGTCGACATTTTAGCAAACCGCCTGCACAGTTCCGTCATTTCTGCATCTGTATTGATTAGAAGAAAAACACTTGCAGAACCGAGGTGTTTCCCCCGCTGACTGGCGCCCATCGCCACCTCAGGAACTCGCATCCTTCATCCGTCTCCCGTCTCTGCCGGCATCCCCCCATCCATCCGTCTTCGCCTCTTCATTGATTTTTTTTCCCCCTCCACCTGAGACACGCTCCATCCCGTCCTCTTTAACATTGTTTTTATCGCCCTAATCTGGCTCTCCGTCTCCGGGCTGCTGAGTGGAGCCTTCTGCGAGGCTTCCTCTGCGTGGAGGGATTTTTTTTATATTTGATATTTTTATTTTTTTGTCCACCCGGGCTTGTTTTCTCCCCAGTCCTGATTTCCCGACACCGTCCGCCGGCTCCATAAAATCTGCCGCCTTCAGCGTGACCCCTCTTTGCGACGAGCGGCCCTCGGACCGCTTCTTCCTCTTCCACAAGACTGTCCTTTTTTTGCTTTTTTCCTTTTTCCCCACCCACCCCGACATCGCCATTGAACATCATGTCGTATTTTTCCTTCTCTCCCTCTTCATCAACTGCCCCCCGCCCGCCGACGCTCGTCTGCCCTCCTTCCCTTGGAGTATCTCCCGATCGAGGTCTCTCCCCCTGCGTTTTTTTTTGTTTTTTTTTCATCTTTGCGGTTATGAAAGAGGGGATGGGGGAGGGGGAGTGAGGAGAGTGGGAGCAGATGAATAAGGAGAGGGAACGGGATGAAGAGGGAGCGAGAGAGTGCCGCACCGAGGCGGCGGCGATGACAGACGGCGCTGAGCCGTGCACACGGTGGGGGGAGGGTGGCGGGGTGGGGGGGGGGCACAACTGGCAGCCGCCACCGCCGTGCAGGAACATTGATTCACGTCTTGTTTTTTGTCCTTTTCTGTTCTTGTTTTTCGTTTTTTTTTTGTCTGTGGAGGTGATTTTTCTTTTTCGTTTCGTCTTACTATTTTCTTCCCACCCACGTGCCTCCTCTCACTTTTACTCTTTGCACCTCCTGCTTCTACCACCCACCCTCCCCCTGCACCTCCCCACAGCTCCTCATGAGATCTGCAAGGACGAGAACCTCCTCGCCATGTCGTGGAAAAGGGCCTCGGCGGGGGAGACCGTCTACAACAAGTGTCCAACTAACGCCACTGGTCAGTTTTGTTGTCAAGGCTTCAGCCTTTTTGATGTTTTCTCACTGATGCCTGTGAGGTCCTGAAGCAGAAAAGAGGCGCTTTTTTAAATCCAGAAGTCGATAAGAATCGCAACCGTAAGTGCAAAAAAAAAAAAAAAAACGAGGGAAGAAATTGTACATGTGCAGAAAATCCATAGAAGCATAATATTTTATCTTTTCTTTTTCTTTTTTTTAAAGGACTAGCCAGTAGTTTATTCTCATCAGTGCAGCAGCATCATCAGTGCAGTCAGGAGCAGAGCCGAAGAAAACAGGGTGAAGTGAAGGAGATAATGAGGACACTCCACCACCCCTGACTGGCACCGTTTTCATGTGGCCTTCAAATTAGACAAATTATAATATTAAAATTTGCCTCCAAGGCTCATTAAAAGCGGTGCTTCTAAATAGCACACTGATATTTGGAGCTTTGAACTTTGCAGCTCCTGTGATTTTTCCCAGCACTGTCTGCAAAGGTCCTGCGTTAGGCCCGCCTTCAGCCTTTTATTTTCCACCCTGGACTCCAGTGGAGCTGCCTTGCAAAATTAATTACCTTTCCCTCCAGCGGGTGGAAAAAAACACTCTCCAGAAAGGTTTAAAAAAAAAGTGTATTTAGCCCTCTGTTTGCAGCTTTCTGCCAAATTTTGCGCTGCTGTACCTTCCACGTTTGGAAGGGGGCAGATGCGGCCCCAAAAGGCAGAATGAAAACCTGGATGGGTATGCTGTCAGTAACACGAGCAGCCTGTGTGACATCACAATAGGGCTGCTTTACAGAAATAGATTTGGATCAAGGATGGACCTTATCCTTCTTACTAAGACCTACAAACCCTGTTATAAACCATTGTTCAAGTGGAATTTGGAGTGAATTTATAGAATGGGGCCTTTAAATTGCCGCAGCATGTCCTGCTTCAAGGCTTCACGCCCGCACTCGCTATTTAACGAAAACAATGACTTTAAAAGTTAAGAGTAAATGTCGCTGCCAAGCCTCTTTGTTGACAGTTTCCCAGATGCCCTTTTTCCTCTTGAAGAAATTTGAGCCCGTAGCAAATTAAGTTTGGCAAAGACTTTTTTAATATAATCCTGTTGCCACAACTTTCAATATGTGGCAGCGGCTCAGATTTTTCAAAACAGGCCTGCGGGGATCCGAAAAAGAAACAGAAAAACATCAGCGAAGCCTAATGCACGTTACTGTGAAGATGGGCTGATGTGTTCAATTTAATTAATGGGGAACCTCTTGCGTCAATCTTTTTCGCGTTACTGTGCCAACGTGTATTTTTATTAGTGTTGTGCTGATTTTACCTGCTACAGTTCAATGGTGGGAAAGTCAGATGTTTTTACTGACAAACTAGCAAGCTAGTTAGCTTTAGCAGTCCCGAGTTTGACGCAACGAAACCTGGAGTGCAGTGTAAATAAGATGGCTGATGGTATGTTGTGTTGCTGCAGTTTGTGCCAACCTCTAACAAGTGTCCCTCCTCTGTGTGTCCGTGCAGGATCTGCTAGTCGTCGTTGCATGCTGGACAATAACGGAGTTGCTTTCTGGGGTCCTCCGAGCTTCGCCAGATGCGTCTCACTTGAGTATAGATATTTGCATTTATCTGTAAGTTCCCTTCGAGCGGCTCGCTTCCTTCTTCTTCTGTCAAAACTCTTCCCAAGGCGCAGAGCTGCATTCCACCTCGGGGAGGTCTTGCTATTTACAGTCTCCACTGGTTGCCATTAATTCTTCCATGCAGCTCATCCACCTAATTAAGTGTGTTTACGCCAGAGCGAAGACGCCCGCTTACCCATTTTCCCCTTTTAACCCCTCACGTTCCGCTGTTCCAGCTCTCCGCTACCTGGAAAAGTTGAGGAAAAAAACACTTGAGTTGTTTTCACTTTGCCGGTCTTGCTAATTAGCATTCTTTCCCCCCCCTCTCCTCCCTTTTTCACGCTACCACTTATCAATTAATGAACGTGGCTAATGAACGAGTTCATCAGAGACTGTTTTGATGACCCCGCAAACTTTGACCTCCGCCATCTCCTCCGTGTAGCTGGAGGGGGGAAGGGGAGAGTGGAGGGGGTGGGCGTCGTGCGTGACTAAGTTTTATTGCTCTGTTAGCTCCTGTGCCAGCCTTTCATTAACACCAGGAGTCAATAATTAATTTTCTGTGATTGCTCTTATCGTCTGTTCCTCCAGGCTCCTTTTTGTATTCCACACACACACACACACACACACACACACACACACATATGCACACACATATGCACACAGTTACAGACACACACACACACACGCGCAGAAACACACACAAACTGATGGTTTGTGTGTCTCGGTCTCTGAAGTGATGAGATCCAATTTCTGCCTGACGGGACTGATGAGCATCCTTTTTTTCCCCTCTCTTCGCCTATTTTAAGCACAAGCCCCCAAATTCCAACCGCGTACTTATGCATCTGTCTGCAAACATCCCCGTCGGCTTCACATTCACATCCTAAAACAGTCGTGATTTCCCAGGGAGGTGTTAGAAAAAAAAAAAAAAAACTGTATTTGTTCGCCTCGGATGACTTCCTGCAAATGCCGGAAGGAGACACGGGGGGCGGCCCGGCACGTCCAAACCAAGCTAACCTCCGCCTCTCTCCCCCTTGCTGCAGTTACGAGAGCATCTCGCGAAGGGTCAGAGGACCCTGGCCGGGGAGGGCATGTCTCAGATCGTAAGGAGTCTCCTGGAGCTTTTGCAGAGGAGGAGCTACTACAGTGGCGACCTTCTCTTTTCCACGGAGATTCTGCGAAATGTGACGGACACCTTCAAAAGAGCAACCTACATCCCAGCTCCCGACGACGTGCAGGTGCGCCGCCCGCCGCCGAATGCTCTCCTGGATCCGCGTAGTCAGCGTATGCCGATGATGCAGGAGCCGAACACGGTCGTTTCTGCCTTTGTTTCATCAGCTCCAGGAAACCAAATGGCCGTTTGGATGACATTGTTACTGCTGTTGTTGTACCATTCATGTCTGAATGCATCTTTCTCCCTCTGTCTCTCTCTTCTGTGTCCAGAAATTCTTCCAGATAGTCAGCCTTATGTTGGACATGGAAAATGAGGCGAAGTGGGAGGACGCCCATCAGGTAAAAAAATCTCCTTATGTTCGTAAACATGTCACATTAAAGAATTGTTCCATAAAAACTGATGACTTATAAACCAATTTTTATCATACAACAACAAGTTCCTGGTTTGGTGTTTATTGCAGTGGATTTAAAACGTAAATAAAATACCCCAAAAATCTTGATGAAAGACTGGTTGGATTTTAGTAATCAATAGTCCTACATGTTTGTTTTTTTTCATTTTAAACAGCCATATGACAACGAGACACAGGTGCCGCTGTGAAACCTCATAATTATCACTGTGACCAATCAGCAGCAAGATGTGCGTCAAGGAAACCATGTACAAAACTCAGTTTCCATCACCTGAAATACTGGATTTGCAAAAAAACTAAATGTATTTTGGGTGCGACACGCAGTGGTTAGCGCTGCCGCCTCACAGCAAGGAGGTCATGGGTTCGATTCCGGGCCTGGGGCCTTTCTGTGTGGAGTTAGCGTGTTCTCCCTGTGTCTGTGTGGGTTCTCTCCGGGTTCTCCGGCTTCCTCCCACACTCCAAAAACATGCATGTGAGGTCAATTGAACATTCTAAATTGTCCGTAGGTGTGCATGTGAGTGTGAATGGTTGTGTCTCTATGTGTATGAACTGGCGACTTGTCCAGGGTGCCACCCTGCCTTTGCCCTATGACAGCTGGGATAGGCTCCAGCAGACCCCCCTGACACTGAGCTCGGGAATGAGCGGGTATGGAAGATGAATGTATTTCCGGTGGCTGCCGGGTTGCGAGCGCGTCCCACGTTAACGTTTAATCACAGTCATCAAAGCACCTGTTGTGCCTGCGTTAGCCAAATCGCTGCCCTTCAGTGGAGGTGTGTTTGCCTCCCATCTGGACACAATAAACTTGTGCAAAATTTCCGGCCCCAAAATCCAGCACTACTTCACCGCCGCTGGGCGGATAAAAGCACGTCAGTCAGCGGAGCGCCATCACCCTGCAGCCCATCGTTATTACGCGGGTTTGGTTTGTTCGCTGCTTTCTCACCCCCACACCTTAAATTGCAGGTCGCTCCCGGCGCTGCTTTGCTGATGAGGATACTGGAGGACTTCATTCACCTCATCGGGGAAGCGCAGAAGCCGTTCCAGAGTTTCCTGGTTGTCACCAACAACCTCAGTAAGTTCCTGGATTCTAAGAGCAAAGCGCACGTGACGCTACGCTGGTTTGAAGCACCACAATCTCCCACAATGCATTGGTTGAGGAGCATCCACAACTAATATGTCCAAAATGAGAGAAAACCGATTCAGATAGAAAGATTTAATGAAAAGTAAAAGTCTGCTCTTTGATTGATGGAGTAATCAGGTTTTCATTAGCTGATGGTTTAAGTGATTTATGTCAGAATGACACAGGGCTTACTTGTGTTTGCATTTTATTTTTTACATCTATGCAAATGCATCCAACTTCAACACATAATAGTCAAATGCAATGATGTTTATTTCACAAAATGTTCTCCACAATAAAAGGCCTTTTGAGGGAAAGCAGAATGCTGATGCCCTCGATGAGAATGAGTTTGGCCCCACTGCCTTCGTGTTAAACGCTGTTCCTGGTGTAATGAGACACTTCAAGTGACTCGACACAGTTTTAGAACATTTGCACTGAGGGTCGACTGTTCTCCTGCAATCTCGCACCACTCCAGTGATAACCATCCAGCGAGAGCCGGTGTCGGCGGTTTCCAGCGACATCAACTTTCCCATGAAGGGCCGGAGGGGGATGAAGGACTGGGCTCGGACAGCGGAGGACAAGCTCTTCATCCCCAAAGAGGTCTTCACCAGCCCGGCAGAAGGTGGGAGAACTTCAATTTCTGTCTATTTTTACTGCTCAATCTACAATAGTCTGCTTCAGTACAGTGTGATAGAAAACAATTCACGGCTAGATATGCACCAAGGCTAAGCCTGAAAACAACCCCATGCAGTGTTTTCAGAAAAAAGGTTACAACATTGACGCAGCAATCGCTTAGAAAATTGTCGAGCTGCATTCAGTAAGAGAGCGAGAGTTTACAACAGTGCATTAGAAGATGTGAAGAAGAAGAGAGGGGACTTTAAAGAGTCAGGGAATTCTTTGTTCTTTGTTTTATTTGTGGATGGAGAATTACTGTGCCAGATGCCGCCACTTCCAAGGAAAGCAAAAGGTCACATCCCGCAGGAAATTACGCCTGCAGACTTGCCTGTCTGGCACCCAGAACTCCTGCCCATATTAAAGTTCAGAGAGGCCATGGGCAAGGAGTGCCAGGCTTCCTCTGACCTCTGACTGGCACTGATGACTCACTTGCTCTTTGATTGGCCGACAAGATTTCCAAGAGTTCCCGACCCTGCGGACGCAGCGAGTTGCGCTAGTGGTCCGACTCGTGTTCGCTGGCGCTTGTTTTGCCTAGTTTAGGCTGGCTAGCCCTCCGCCATGCTTTTGCCTATAGCCTCTATTTTAGTGAGCTGCTTTTATTCCGGTGCTTTCATAATTTCCAGGACTCGTGCAGCAGCGGCTCTGGATTTTTTTTATCCAAACAGTGAATGTACACGGCGGCCCGACAAAAGGCGACCGAGCGTTCGCTGGAAACTGGTCCAGTGGTGTTGTGATGTCGCCTTCCCTTTTTTTCATTTCCCGTCCAGCCGTCCTTTCAGCTATACTTAGATACATTTATTCCTCTCTCCTCTATTATCCTCACAGCTTATGGTCGGCGAAATGATTTGTCTTCGCAATAAAACTGCCTGGCTGTGTCACATCCCCCCCCCCCACGACCCATTTCCTCATATGAGATCCATGCGTGCGCCATTGTCATTTAGCCATATGCTATTTGGCAAATTGCGTCATCCAAACAGCATATAGCCTCGTGAGCTAGGACGTCATTAGCGCTTGGCGGGGCCCCTGTGGGTGGTCCGCCTTTGTGAACGCCTCGGCGTGCCTGCGAGTTGAGGGTCTTCTCTGATTGCCGTGCGTTTGATTGGTTCATTTACTCCCGTAATGAAAGTCTGTCTGGGAATGGCAGCTTAAACATGCTCACAATGGCCCGCTGGCACCTATGGGTGTGTGTGTGTGTTTGTGTGCGCACAGTGTCTCAGACTCCAGGCCAGTTGATAGGTTCATGATTCGCCTGGCTGGCCAGCAGCCGGGACTGTTACTCACTGACTTTTCCAGATGACAGACGTCCTCTTTCCCTTTCTGTGTGTTACCCTGCCGAGGCGCCTGCACACTCCGCCACTCTACCTTGCTCGCCGCAGACACACACACATTTCCACACACGAGGCGGTAATGACTTCATATTTCAACGGGACGTTGCGGGAACACACATAGGGGTCCCGCACTGGTAGCTTTGACATATTTCTGGCAAAAAAGACACAAATCCCCGAGTCCGGCGCTCTGGATGGTGCTCGATGAATCCTTTCTGGTAAGGAGGAAGTAAAACAGGAAGGAAATAGTAAATAGGAAGTTTCGGGAAAAGGGAGGTGAAACTCTGATCTGCTCTCAACTGTTACTTTCAAAAAGGACCACTGCTGTTTAAAGTCTTACTGCTGTGTTGCTACCTCACATGTACCGTGGTGCTCAAGGGAACTTTTGCCAAAGCCAGGCAGGAGAAAAATGAAGAGAGGTCGTTGTCCAAGACAAGCCTTCAGTGCCGACTGCACAACAAATCTGAAAAAAACTTTCACAACTGCAGGATCAACGTCAAACCTTCTTAGCAGCCTCCATTGCGTACCTCTCTTAGTCACATATTCTTCATCACCTTCTGAGGTTCTTTTTGAGCAGCATCTCCCTCGCGTGCCTCCTTCCTCGAGGAAGCTGCCTGGTTTATGGAATCCAAGGAGAATGAAAACAGATGAAGTTAGCTTAGCTTAAGATCAGACGCAGGAGGTTTACGTCTGCTTTATTTTGACTCAACAAGCCAGAAATATAAACGTTGATGTCAGTCATACCTGCTTGTATTTTTTGGGGGGGTCGAAAAATAGCAAAAGACAGGGACGGATTAATGCCACCTTCATGTCCTTGGACATTGATATGGCAGCAGAAATGTTGGCGAAAGATGTTTCGATTATTAGAGGCTTTGTCTGAAAAAGGCCTCTATCAGAGGGGATTTCATCAGTTCTGAGGCCCTCACATCTTCCGGCTTTGAGTGTAATTGCTGAAAGGCCTTGACTTCAATATTTTGGTTGGCTCTTTTCTCAGGCTGGGACTTAGGGACGAGGGGTGGAGCTGCTTCTGAGCACCGACAGCCAGCCCAGGCGCATGAGCACGTAATAATCAAACTGTGTAGCTGGGAGCTAAAGCATGTAGCGCTCTCAACGTGATCAGTAAAATCTTTTAAATCGGCTTCAAAACTCCGCCGCCATTAGCTAAAGGAAGGCCAAAACGGGGGCCCTGTCTCACCGGCGCTTCAAAGGACTGACCTTCAACTAGCCGTCGCGCTGCATCACTTATCGTGAGAGGCGTACGCGGCGACAGCTAGCCTAAAGGTGTCCACACTTCATTAGCGGAGAAAGCTGCCTTCCTGCAGGTGCTTGCGTGGCCGCTTCACTCCCTGTCCTGATGTGGGGTGAGAGGGGATTTGCTGGCCAACTGGCCACGCCGTACCCTTGGCTCCGCCGTGCAGTTTCGAACTTCCATCCGCTTTGACGTCAGTAGCCGCTGACCTTTTCCGAGAGAGTCCAGCGAGGTGATTGTTGCATGTGGTTTAGCCGGGAGCAAATGAGGCGAGGAAGAAAGCGGATGAAAAACTCCAGCTCAACGATGAGAACCTTCTGGAGACTGGCTGAAAGTCTTGGAACACTCGGTATGTGCACATAGCGTGGCCTCCAGAGAATTGTCCAAAATTCCTGTTATTGGTTGTGCACATACATAATATAAGTGTTGTTGAGGAATGATGTTGATGTGACAGCAGCCGTAGATGTTTTCAAAAAAATATCTGGTGAGCTGCAGTTGTGTGGAGCAAATGTTGATGTCGGCGTCTGAGGTCGGAACGGGTCGACTGGTTGGAGACCACAGAGAGGCAACAGGATCTCAAATAACCTCTGGTCACAACCAAAATCTGTAGCATAGAATCTATTAGATTTATTAGCTGCCTGCAAACAGCAAGATGTGCCTTTTCTGTGCAAACATGTGAAGTCAAAATAAAATAATCTATCTGTAATTTTTGTTCCTGAGACAGGCACATGACACACAAAGTTTTTCAGCAGACTTGATCTCCTAATTAATCTCTTCACTACTAAAACAAAAGGAGCGAACATTGTCAAAGTGGTGATCCATTATGCCAGAGTTTGGAGTACTCTAACTGGCTTCAAAGTGGTTTTAAAGTAAGTTTAATATTTAAAGTGATGAGGTAGCCCAGGGTACTCCAGCGCAAATAATAAAACACTTGACCCTTAAAAGTTGCAGTGGTGCAGTCAATTTTTATGAGCCGGCGTTGTCCCCGTCCGCTTGTTCAACTAGGCGAACCCAAAACGGTACCGCAGCGCATTGCGCGCTCCCTCCTAAAAACAAAGAAAAAAAAGTTACCGTGTTTGCAAAAAAAAAAAAAAAAACAAAGGCTAGAGATGCAGGGAAACTAGGCAAGTAATGAAAGCAGTAACTCAGGAAGAAGTGTTTGGCCATAGCGCTCTGATTAAGACCCTAAATGATCGCTTTAGCGCCTCTTCCGAGTTTTTTTTGTTTTTTTTTTTGTCCCCATGCTGACAAAACAAGGGGCCGTCTTAAAGTTAACGGATGGCGGCCACAGCTTTGCCTTCTGCTGAGTCGTCTTCCGCTGACTGCTCATCATTTGGACGCTCGGCTGGAAGAAAAGAAGCAGTCCGTCGTCGGGGAAGTTGGAGTGCTATTTTTCTCCCTTTTTTTTGTGTCCCGCTGCACCTTTCAGTTGCCGTTAATCATTCCGAAGCGACGCCGCTCCGCCTCCGTCCGCCGGCTGATGTACCGTTTTCACGCACAATACGCCCTCATTTGCATTTGCCATCGAAGCCGCCGTCCAATTAGGATCCATCACTGTTGGAAGGTTTTCTCGTCGGGCCTTTGATGTGCTTTGGGTCTCATTGGTTGAAAAAAAAAAACACACACACACACACACACACACACACAGGTAGAGAGAGACGTTATCGTGATCTTTGCTCATCCTCTTCCTTCCCATCTCCTCCCCTGAGTATTACCTCTCCGGCGGCGGGCAGACAGATTTCGGATGAGTCACCCAATATGTCAAGCCTCTGCTTCTCCTCCTCCTCCTCCTCCTCCTCCTCCTCAGTGACCCCTTCATCACTCCTCGCAGTCTGAAAGGGCAAAGGAGGGAGTGGCGTCTCCCGGCACAAACTCTTCCCCTCTTACTTTTTCTTTTTCTCCGCTCGTCAGCGGCGGCGTCTTCACTGCCTCATTTGAGACAAAATGACATTTAGGGAGGGACGTCGCGTCTCCCCTGGAGCCGCTGCCTCTTTCCCGGCGAAGGAAGGCACCGGAGGGAGCGGTGAAAAGAGGCAAGGGCTCGTGATGTTGAGGGGGGGTGAAAAGTTTAAAAGCGGACTTGAGTTTTCGCTGCGACCGCAACACCCGAGCAGAACAGAGACGTTTGCAGAGGGAGGCTCACGCTGTTATTTGCACATGTAAATAGTTCGGTTCAAGTTGTTCTTTTTGTTTTTTTGTTTTTTTTCTGGCTGCAGGTTTTCATGCGTTTCCCCATAAATAATGGAACTAAATTGCTCTGTGCTCCTCAAAAGCACGAGAACTCGTTTAAACCTCAAAGCACATAATGAGATGTTTTCCTCCTGATGATTCCCCAAACCTTTTTTGGAAAGAAAAGTCATGCAGGGACTAATCCCCCACCCCCTCGCTGTCGCCTGCTCTGTATGAGACACGTATCTTCTCCACAGGGTGACGCGCTGGGTAACGAAGCTAAATTTGTAGCTCAGCCGAGGCAGACGCTATTACAGCTGCTATCGCTTCCCGTTGCACGCATAAGTGGACTTGTGGTTCATCTGCCGGTGATGACTTCTGAGTTTTTTTTTTTTTTTATAAAAGTGCCGCGGCAAGATAAGAGGACTGTGTTCTGTGTTATTATTTTTTGAAATAATTTCTAGTGAGGAAAAGAAAAACAAGACGTCTCCTGTATTGGGGACTTTTTGAAAGAAAAACTATTATTTCTTTGCCCGCTATCAGGAATGTGGTTCAACTCTTCAACTGCAGGGGGAGCCGGTTGTTGTTGAAACATCAGTGGCACATGGACAGTTTTTTATTACGTTGCCCAGAAAAATAAATAGCTTTTTTTTTTCTTGCCTACAGTAAGCATCTTTATTTGCATTAAAAGCAGTTCTGTTTGTTAGGAATCATATTGGGTCACTAATTATAACACAACACAGTTTCGGGGTTTGACCTCAACATCATCATCAGCTTGTTTAGAAAGGAAGTAAGGTCATGTGGGACGTGGGTCGGCAGGGATTAACATTTACAATGGTTGCAGTTCCTTTTCTTACCATTAGATGCTGCTAAATCTTCCCTACTGGCCCTTTAAGCACTATCTCCCAGTGTGGAATTTGCATTAGAAGTGACTGCTGACTGGCACTCCAGTTAATATACATTTTTCTTTCTTATTTTGACATAGCCAGCAGAGCATTTGACAGCAGATAAGCGCACCCTAAACTCCAGGTTGACACGACATGAAATTCTTGTTTGCTCCAGCGACTGAAAAAAAAGAGAAAAACAAAAAAGAAACGTGTTCACAAGCTCTTGATTTCTATCAAATCTTGTAACTTGTCACTGCGGGTTAGCAGCAAAATCAATTACAACTAGCAGCGACTCCACCGCCTGAATCGACGGCCCGCTGAAGTCGCAGCTGTTTATTTGTTTCTCTACATGCATTCATGAGAAAGTTCTCCATTTATTAGATTTTTTACATTTCTTTGTTGTCAAGGTTTGAAGTATTTATCTGCAGAAGTGTTCACCTGCCCGCGAGGGCGTCTCATTTCTTCGAGGAGCCTCATCGATTGTTCAATGAGCCGGCAAATTCCTGTGCTTTCAGAGACGGAGACGGACTCGGAGACCACCGTGTATTATGTCATCGGAGCCATCCTCTACAGAACCCTGGGCATCATCCTGCCGGCACCACAGTGAGTTCATCTCCCCCGAGAGCCCCTGTCTAATATTTTTATCGCCGCACGCCATAGCAAAGCATTTCAAAGTGAATCTTTCCGTCTAATCCTTTCAGTGTCCTTTATTTTACCTCCCAACATTTCTTCTTCTCCGACTTCTTTTATCTCCCAACAACTTTTCATCTCTTTTGGATTTGCCTGTTTAAATCCTCACTCGCCACCTTTCTATTTCAGTCTCCTTCTGTCTCTTCGCCCTCATAATGCTTCTACTGCCTTCCACTCTTACCTGCCCCCATCCCCGACAAAAAAAAGCTATGTTTACCTTGGGTGCTTTCCACATTCTTCCGTGTGCGTCACCGCTCTGTTCCCACAGCCTTATGGTGACATTCAAAATGTGCGCGAGCCCTAATGGCTCCTGAAACTTGCATGCAACTCGTGCAAAAAATAGAAGTTTGGCAAAAAAAAATCAAGGGGTTGTCAAAAAGGCCGACGTGAGATGTTGGCTGCGCTGGCTCTGGGCCCTTTTATTCAGGTCAGCGCTCCTGGCAGCGGCTGAGCTGAGTCTGTTCTAATAGGAGCTGTTTGCCTTTTTTTTTTTTTTTTCTTTACTCTGACTCTTCCCTCTCCACACCCACCCTAAAAAAGTCACTGACGGTGCAAGTGGTGCTGTATGTGAGACTGTGAAAAAAGAAAAAGCAGGGGGAAAGTGGGCTCGTCAGTTCATATTGAGGGAAAGATGAAAATGGTTATTTGAGAATCTCTGCTTTTTTTTTTTAGAATAATCGAAAAAAAAATATTTTCTGTGCTCCTCCTCCACAGCCCCCCTGCTGTGATTAACTCCAAGATCCTGACGGTGACGGTACGACCGGAACCACAACCCAGCGAGCCCATGGTGGTGGTGGAGCTGTCGCCGCTCATTAACGTAAGTTTTAAAGAAATGTAATACATATTGTTTACAAACATTGCTTCACCATCTTCACACATTTTTCATTTTAAACCTTAATAGAATAGGCTTACAAGAAAACAAAACTGGATCCCAGTAAAAAACAAAACAAACAAAAAAAAACCCGCACATTTAGCCCACTGTTTGCAGCCTCCTATAGAAATTGCTTAACTTCCTGCTTGAACTGATACTCGGTTGCTCCCTAAAAACAAGACGAGACGAGGAGCCAAAATGCCTGTGAGTGTTTACACCAACCGGGGAGAGGCATGTCTGCCCTTAATGACATCACCAAGAGCGGATTGTCACCAGTACGTGTTGTAGCGCGCTTTCTCTGAAAACTGGGGCGAGCGAGAGAGGATGTGGGTTGACTTTTCCCATTTCCGTTGAGTTCACCGGCAGTTTAAGAGACAAATTATTGCTGGAAAACACGGTGAGAGCAGATTTAGCATAATATGGATCCGTTCAAGTGTTTCATGTGCGAGCGTGTTTGGGACTAATGATGCTCTGTCTTCATCACTCGGCAGCCCTTGCAACCACTCCAGGGTCTCCTGGCCCGTTAACTCACTACTCCACATCCCCCTTTCTTCTCCCAGTGAAAATCACAGCGATGCACTACATGCCTCGGAAAATACTCCCGCCCTGTGCGCTTTCCAATACGATGGCTCCTTTTGCATTTTTAATAGCACAAGTACACGCAGCGAGTATCGGCCAAGAGACTAAAATTTGTTTAAGGCTTTCAAGCAGTTGCGTTCTCCCGGTTGGCCCATGTTTTCTGTGCTGCATGCTGTAAAGTGCCGCAGTGCCTGGGTTGAATTGCCTAAATAAATGTTGCTGTATTTTTTTTTTTTTTTCATCATGGCGGGGGGCTGGGGGTCGGTGGGTGGAGTTACCTCATATCGAAAACTGCCTCGTGGCGCCCATTCGGGGTTTATGTCGCACTCCTCCAAACGACTCCTGGGGCGACTTGGGTGGAAAAGGACTAAGTGCAGGTTTGATGAGCGCCACTCTTCACGACCGGCTTCCGTCGGCTGAATATTTCATGGCTCTCGTGAGGGAGCGCGGGGGAAAAAAAACAAATGCACTCGCATGCACAGATTGACTATAGATAGACAGAACATCTATAGTGCACCTCTCATCCATCTTTCCCATCGCTTTGGGAACAACCGGTAGCTAGCTGCACTTTTCCGCTCCTCGCAAATGCCTTTTTCTCCCATGAACCGCTGCCCCCTGCTGGGACCAGGCACCTCTTTCTGTGCCTTGGCTGCAGACGGATTGAAGCTAATGGGAATCTATGAGGCGCTGGCTGTTTCCACCGACTTCGTGCCGGCCTCAAAAGACAGAGCCGGCTGCAGTAGCCTCGATTTTCCAAAGAAGAGCGGCCGCGCTCAGTCCAACTCCAGAGCCCCGTGCAAATGGAAACAGCTCAGTGCGGTTTAAATGTGCACAGCTTCAGCTCATTATTTTATTAATTCATGCAATTCATGTCAAACCCGGCCAGCCCTTATTCCAAAGATAAAAGTTTTATTGTAAATATTGAGGGTGTTCGGTTTTTTCTGGCACTTTAAACACAGGAAGCTATAGCTGCTTAATTGTGTCACTGTTTTAAACCAAAAATGTTTCAAACTTCACAATTCACAATCCAAGGCTGCATAGACTGTAGCTGTATTGTTTTAGCTGTGACTTCTTGTAAACAAGTATATTTTCAATTCAAACTTTTGTTTTTCTTGGCAGTATGATTGGGCCTCTGCTTAGCACCTGTGGCTTTGGGGCTTCAAAGTGTACAAGTCAGATTACCTGCATTCTTTAGCCACTCCAAAACCACCAAACTGCTGAGTCACTGCCGACATGTTTTTTTGTCGTCCAGTGATGGAACTTTGATTTTTTATTTTATTTTATTATTTTGCAAGAAGCAGCCGACCAGAACCTCTGTCTTCTCCTCTTTAAACCAATCAAAAAGGTGCCAGAAGTCGCCCGCATGTTCCCAATTTGATGTCTGATCCGTTTCAAAGAAATCAGTCGTGAGCCTTTCCCGTAACATCCCCTCTAATCTAGTTTTCTTAGATTATTTGGAGGCTGCCTTGCCCAGGTTTCCCCATTTCATTTTCCAAATCCAGCAGCCGCCATGTGTAGTCAAGAGCTTGTTAGACTGGCGCTAGTCTTTTTATATGACCGAGGTCATTCAAACAGATCAGACAATACATATTTCTACATATATATATATATATATATATATATATGTATGTGATATGTTTGCATGTAGACATACATCATACATGTAAGTGTGTGATGTGTGTAAAGAGAGAGAACATCATTTTTTTTTCCAAGAGACGGTGGCCTTTCTTGTGAGAGAGAAAGAGAAAAAAAAGAAGGTCGAGCTGTTAAGGTAGACAGAATTATTACTGCCCATTAGTGTGTCTGACAGACACATTTGTCTCCTTTGAGAGGCATCAGTCTCGCAGCAGCTGTCATTATGCATCGTATGTGCGGCAAAGAGGAGCCAGACACTGTGGGAGTAAAACGGATGTCACACCCCCCACTACCGTCACGTACAGTCGGCCACGGACCCGCTGATGGAGAAAGAGAGAGAGAGGAAGAGAGAGAGAGAGAGAGAGAGAGAGTGTGTGATGCTAATGTACACCCGGCAACATGCAGGGTTGGCGGGCGAGCGGGGCAAAACAAAGGCACCCTCATCCATCAGTCTTTTGTCTTTTTCCGCCCCTCTGATCCTCTGTTTACAGAGGCTTCCATTCCCAAACCCAGCTGTGCAGAGACCCTGGGGTTGGGCCAATTAAACAAGATGTCAACAGGAAGTGGAGGTGTGACCCTTTTCCTCCTCGAGAAATCAATAATGCAAACTCGAAGGAACGTCTCCAGCCTGCAGTCGGAGAGTGCGATGCCTGTTCAAAATCATCTAATGGCAGCTCTTCACTCATCCTGGGAATATTTTTAAAATGTAATTCTTTTTTTTTTCAAACTAGTGGAAATCAGCCTTTATTTTAATTGACGGAGCAGTGTGACTGGGGATTTACTGCTATAATCCCCTTTACCAAAGGGGGGAGCTCAAAGGCAAAGTGCTCAAAGGAGCTTCCACAGTGCAGACATCTGAAAGAGTCAGGACAGCCTTTACAGTGAGGATGTGATTGGCAGCGGCAGGGAAATATTTCTTGCACTGACGAGCTCCCCCCCAGCTCGCTGAAACTAGCTTAATTGCGCTTCATTTCCAGCGAGCAACAGCAGGAATTAAAGATTCTTTCATTCGGTTCTTCACGACCTGCGTCCCCAAAATCAATCACAATCCAATCCTGGGAAAATGAGGCGCGGAGGTTGAAAGGGCACCGGCGAGTCTTTAAAAGGTGATCAGTGCACTGGGTCGCCTCAACAGGTTGTGATGAGTCAGTTAAAAGAATCGACCGACGGATTGATCCACAGATTGAGTCGTCGCGAAGGCCGCCGTGGCCACTGTGCATGACTGAGCCTTGATTACCAGCTGATTCACCCGCCTATTGACCCACAACAGATGGCTCCCGGCTCCAGCAAATCAATGGGTTAAGTCTGGTAATGTGTGAGGCTTTTAATTATTCTTATTATGTTTTTAAACACGTCTAATTAATGATCAATCAATCTTTTTTATTTTAAAGTTTGCGCTTCAATTTGAGTTTAAATTTTGGAAATTCTCCACAGTGTTCACAGAACTTGCAGGGTTACACTTGAACCTGACATCCAGTTCATTTGCTAATAGCTGCTGTTGTTGCCTGGAAGCTACCGTGGGATTCTACATACAATCTTTCCAGCCCACTTAACCTGTGAGACGCTGTGTCCCATCGTTTTATCCCCAGAACTACCAGAAAATCCGGCCTCTTCATGTTAGCGTTTCTGCTGGTTTTCCCGCTGCCTCCCTCATGAATCAGAATCCCACTACTTCATTGGTCCCCAGGAGAAATTGCTCACGAGCCGCTGTCTGTCTGAGCAGGAAGCAGCGAGATTTAGAGGCGACTAACACTTCCGGAAGGAAACAACGCTAAACGCTCTGGGCAAAAGTGAAAGGAGTATGTAACCTACCTGTATGTGGTATGTAACCTACAATACAATACGGTGATGACAAAGCCATGGGCAGGGTAGACCTCCTGTGGCGTTCTGTCTTGGTTCTGGGTGGCATCAACAGTGACATCATGTTACACCCTATTCCTCCCCATCCATCCCAGGCCTCAATCGCCGAGTGCTGCATCTCCACAGAGTAGGACGCCGTCAAAATAAGGCGCGGTATCACAGATTACTTACAACGCCTGGTTCTTTTCCCTCAGCTTCATTTCTAGTCTCAACATGCCGGTCAGAATGGGTGCAAGAAGAACTCGCCAGTTTCCTGGACGACGACGACTCCGATGCCTTTTAATCTGCCCAGCTGTTCCAGCGCGGGAGGCGTCGGACGACTTTATTATGGCACTTAAGCGGGGGCGTGCGACAGATTCATTTTTAAAAATTCATCGATCTGGATGAGAATCTGCAACTTTCGGCCTGTAAAACTCGAGCATTGAACTGGGAGGCGTAACGGCCGCTTCTCATTCCTTTGTCTCTCAGCCCTGCCGACGCAGCGCTAGCGCCCTGCCTCCAGTTTCTGCGGCGGCGGCGGCGGGAGCTATTTGCCACCCGGTTTCTTTTGACAATGACTCTTCCTCCGTCCTCATTGTCCGTCTCAATCCCTCTCTCTCATTGTCTCTTTGCCTCTCTCTCCTTCTCTCCTTTCAGCCTCGGCCTTTCTCCTCTGGCGTACAGCCGCTTTTTCTTTCACGGTGCTCTCCCACCCACGGTCGCTCATCCTCCCCAAACCCGCAGTAACGGCTTATCTTCTGTCCCCCGCCCTTCTTTTCCCTCCCTCCTCCCCTCACTGTCTTACAGGGTACATCGGATCCTCACTGCGTTGTCTGGGACTACGGCAACCCGTAAGTTACTCTAAGTGATTCTGGCACTTCTGTGTGTTTGTGCGTGTGTGTTTGTGTGTACTGTGTGGTAATCCGTGCGTCTTTCACTGTGTGAGAGAAAGAGAGCGAGAAAGAGGCCGCGTTTGTGCGTGCGCGGTGTTGCCTTTGTGCCCAGTCAGACTGATTTTATTAATGAAGTGAAAACGCTACTAATGAAGTTGCCCGTGTTTGTGCTAATTAGATTAGTCAATGAGAACAAACACCATTTTCTCTGCGTTGCAGAGAATTCCAATGCGACATCAGTCAGAAGGCCACCGCTGCGCTGAGTTTTTCCCCCTCGGTTAGCAAGCGGACTAGCCCGGGCCGCGTCGCTTCTGGCGCCGAGAGGGAAACGTGTCAGAACCGCATGTCCCACATTGAGCTTTGGGTTAAACGGACTAGTGTGACCTCACCGACGACAGTTTCCTGCCTATGTAGGCCACCGACTCTGCGAAACGATCGGCGTACGGTCATCTGCGTAGTCGAGCCGCATAATGTAAACCAGCACAATTGATCCTGATGTTTTAACTGTTAACCCACTTAGCGATCGGCCCTCTTCTTTTTTGGTCAATGTAAAGCCTGATTTGTTCAGAACCATTAAACCAGGGCTCGGATCCAGGTCACGAGCTCACAGGCACTTCTGATGCAACTTTTGTACGTTGCGGCACACAGTCGGCGACCGTTTTGCGCTGCTGAGAAAGTCATGCCATTAGCATTCAAGCTAATAGTGGTGTTTGTTAAGTTGTAGGGGTAGAAAAGTGTTTGAGAATGCAAATTAATCGGTTCATTCATTTGGTCTTGCAGTTGTTGCAAACAAACACAACAAACCACATCAGGTCTAAATAGATTTAACCGTTAACCGCCTTGGGTTTTCTTCCCATACAAACTGTATCTCGACCTTCATGCATCTTCTTTACTTCACTGTGACTTTGCTAGCAGAGCTACTCCTAGTTGTGTCCACTTACTGTTTCACTGTTAAACTGCCTTCCTGGTGGCAGATTAGTCCGAGGAGAATTAATTCGACAATAAATCTTCCGATTTGAATTTGGCGTGTGGCCATCTGCTCTGTTTTGCTCCGATAAAGATAGATGACAAAAACTCAGTTTGGCATACTCCTCCTCGTCCTCCTCCTCCTCCTCCTCTACGCATGCATGCAGAGAGGGATTTTAGTAAACACAGCCCAGACAGTGCTGCAAGATTTTTGGGGCGTTGAGCTGTTTATCCCTTTTTTGTTTATGTTTCAACACCACCAAAAGCAAAAAACTTTCTCATCTTACGGAGAGACGCCGCTATCGGGCGGCCGAGGACGCCCGCTGATTGAACGACGTCTCCATTTGTGACATTCATCTTCTTCTCTTTAGCTGACAGGCAGTGGCCTTTTGCTGATCTCGGAGGGGTTTATTTGTGTCTGGGTCTTAACTTAAACTCAAACGTCAAACAGCCTCATAGTCATTACAACGTGCTGTTTGGGTGCGCGGATGCGGCGGCGGCCCTTTGAAGCGTCGAAGCCAAGTGAAGTGAGGCGCTTTAATGTGAAAACACAGACAAAACTGCAGCAAAACATGAAATTGGTTTTCGTCACGTGTTGTTTATCCGCGTAGATGCTGCTTTCTTTTTTCTGCCAAAGCAATCGTTTCTCATTTTTCTGAGTCTCTCCATCTCTTTTTTTTAAACCTCCTCCGTCGCCCTCTTTGTCTTCGATGTCGAACGGCGCCAGGCAGGAAGCGGAGCGGCCGATACGGACGGAGAACGCGCTGTACAAAGCGGCTCAGTTGTTTGCTGGAGGATATCACCTCTCTCAACCTGGCTGTCCGCCTTACCGGGCTTTGAGTTTGAGCAGGGGGCAGACAAGAGGTGGAGAATGTATAGATAGCCGGCACCGAGGGAAGGCAAACACAGCAGTGGCTCGGTGGAGGCTGCAGAAGTATAAGAGGTTCATCGAGAGCGAGCCGGACAGGCAGGCGCTACTGATGCCGACAGACGCACCCTCTCACTAAACAAGAGAGGATGCGAAATATATACTTGAGGCATGTCTTATTTACTGAAAAGGCCTGAAGCTCCATCACCATTAACCCCTCGCCAAGCCTCAGCTCCTTTTTTTATTTATTTATTTATTTTTTTTATCACTGTGCTTCCTCTCGAAGTTTAGCATTCGTCTTATTGAATGTGTTGGAGTTTTCAGCTGTATCAGTGAGTATCAGTCCAAAGAAATTTAAAGAAAAAAAATGTCTCTGAGAGAGGTAAGCAGAAAGGTCAACAATAACCACCGGATAGCTTCTTCACTATTATGTGTTAGCGTAGCATTACTGCATTGTCAATGTAAGCAATAAAAGGTCAACGGTCTCTCGATTTAAGCAGCAAATTAAGTGTTGCACATGTTGACAGTTCAGATGAAGGAAACGTATAGTTAAGCAACAGTATGTCATTGTTTTTTAAGCTAATGCTGAGTCATCTTTCTAATTAAAACTACAACAAAATGATCCTACTCTTACATTTGTTTACACCACATTAAGTGCTAACAACATTCTCTCAGCCTTAATTTCCTTCTGTCTTTGTTAGGCGATGGTAAATGATGTAAAGCAAAATGTCAAAGCAAAGCTTAACTCATGTTAGCATGTTAGCTAGTTATCTGCTCCAAAATGAGCGAAGGATTTAAAGAGATCCTTTCTGTCCTCACAGTAGGCAGCAAATCCCTTATTCAGGAGGCCACGGGCAGCAGAAACAAGGGTGTTCTTCTGCATCTTTGATGGATTCAGCTGCTCATGCTATCCTCAACATTGTTTTTTGTTTTTTTTTTTTTTTTTTGGGGGTTTCTGGGGTTCGGTTACACAAACAAGTTTAAATCCTTCCTCTAAACTCTAAGCAAGGAGCAGATGTCAGTTTTGCAGTTCCCGTTAAGCACGCCACTGTGGCATATTAGCTTCTGCGTACGTGTCGACATGCTACGGTGTCTAAAGCAGGATTGGGTGGTGTGGGAGGGGCTTTGCTTCAGGTAGTACAACTGCCCGCGCACACGCCGCTGTGGTGACGCGCGTCACATTCCGTGTGGTTTCTCCAGCCGTTTCCGCTGCTCTCCGGTAGCCTGGCAAAGTTTGTGTCGCTCGCAGTTTCGTCTTAGTGATAATGTTGGAGTGTTTATTTATTTATTTTGCCCCTAACAGGCCCATATGCCGCCACCATCTGCCCACCCAAACTGCGCCGCTCGTCGTCCCACCCTTGCCTTCCTTCCCCTGTCCTGCCTGTCTCCTGAACTCATTCATTCTGCAAACTCAGATGCAGTCAGCGCTCACAAGGAACAACAACAACAACAACAACAAAAAAACAAACGAGTCCAGAACCTTGAGTTCGGATGGCGGGTTTCTAATTTTCTTTCTCCTTCCGTCCTCGGCGGCAGCCATCGGGCTTCTCCTGGCGCTGCAGCGGCTGACCTTGCCTCCGGCGATCTCGGTACTCTGACCCCTCGCTCCGCCTCGGCGCGGGATATCGGGGCTGATGTGCACGTGTGCATGCTCGCGCTCTGCAGCCCAGCACTAACATCTCACATCCGCTGCATAATGAATGGCCACGATAGACTGCACATGTGCCTCCGCCCCGGATGCTCTTTCGCTCGGCCTCTGAAAAAGAGCAAAGCATCCTCGGTTTTTGTGTTGTTTTTTTTCTCCTTGCTGATCATATGTCTCACCATCACGAGACGCCACCCCCGCTGCCTGTGTGCGTTAGCGGCTTCCCCTCGGCGAGATTATCTTAAAATGTGCTTAAAAGTGTGGCCCGACAGCGGAGGGATGGATGTTAATGTTCGCAAGGCGGAAGGATTTTATGGACGGGCTGTTAAGCCCGCGAGTCACTTAATCCCATTTCTAATCCCCAGTCGTCTTCATCTTGATCAGGGATCAGTGGCTAACAGACCACCCGACCCTCACTCACTCCCGTCAGCCACCCCTGCAGCGGGCGACCCGACGCGCAGAGCAAGTGGAGGCTGATTTGGCGCAGCTGTCCGCTTTCGCTTTTTTTTTTGGCAGGTCTCATCCGTAAAATGAAGTGAAAAGTCAAAGGCGGCGCCGTGCGGGATCTGCCAAGAAACTATCAGAACTCAAACTCCTCAATGCTGGCCAGAGTTGCGCATTTAATTCAGCAAAAAAAAAAAGAAACATTGGGAGACGGGCGATGGAGGCGACGGGGGCGACGGGCCAAGTGCAGGTGCGAGGCTTTTTTTTTTGTTGCCGCATTGGCAGGCAGACGAGGGCCGTTTGTGCGCCGTCTATCACTCCTGTCCTGCAAACAAGCATGCGCATTAATGGGGCAAAACAGATAACCTGAGTGTATTGTTTGGCTCGCTTCCCTTTTCCCCCCACCAATCTGTCCCCCGAGTCTCCAGCGGCTGCCGATGAATGCAACCCGCCGCGCATTCTAAAAGTTTCTCCTCGGTGTTACAACAGAATTGTTCCCGATCTTTTGATGTCAGACGTCAAAGCAGACCCTCCGCTAGTGATCGCGACACACCGGAGTCGATGTGAATGGAAAAAAAAAAAGAACTTTGTCTGGCCAGCATAAGTTCCTGGAGAAAACAGACTGTGTTCACAAGCAGTGGAGAATCTGCAGCTGGAAGAATCAGTCTACTGGCTAATGCTGATATCGCAGTTCACTGGAAGAGTTTCTCACTATGTTACTCATGCACTGGTCGCCCGCTATTTTAAATCCACGACCGCTTGTTTGTAGCAAATCTCAGGGGTCAGAGGTCAGAGTCGGCAGACTTCCTTAAGTACCCTATTGCTAGCAAGAGCACCTAATAAAGTGGCCGGTGAGTGTACACTAACAAGCAAAGTCATCCTTGCTTTAAATAGGCAAACCAGATTTTTTTTTTTTTTCAATCGTCATTGCTACATTTAGTTGAAAGGCCGCACTCGAGACTGTGACTCTGCAAAGGTACACACATTTATCTGGTCTTGCCTGTTTTCTTTCTTTCTTTTCAAAGCTGCTTCTTGCAAAGCAGCATCATATCCTCAGCAAAGACCCCCTGCAGAGAGAGGGGGGTGGGGCATGGTAAGAAAAGAAAAATGTGGATTTTCTATATCTACGCCATGTCCCTGCACCCTGGACAACTGGGGAAAAAAAGAAAAAAAAACCTGCTGCGGCAACATTTAGCACTTAGCGACTGTCCTGCTAATCTCCCCGCAGTCCCGTGTCAGGGATGACACACGCTAACGCACTTAACAGTGCAACCACCGGGAGGAGGAGGAGGGCAGGGAGGGAAAGGGAGGGAGGGTGGATGGCAGATCGGGCTTGCTCCACTTTTCCATCTGACCGAACAGAAGGGATCAAGACTGTGTCACCCAGCGAGTCGCTCTCGCGGCGAGAGGGAGGTTGGCTGCGCGGGGGGCTTCGCACGCCGGCTCTGATGTAGACGGGACCTCGGATTTGTTCGTTTTTTTCCTCCCTCCCCTCCCCCACCTCGACCCCAGCCGTCCTCAAGGGAAGGGTTGACATGGTGGATTCTCCTCCCCCAGAGCGCTCAGGTCTTCGTTGGGAACGGCCGAAATCAGGGCTCTTACGTGAATAGATCAGTTCCAAGAGACGCTGCGAGGAACTTTTCTCTTTTTAGATTTCCGTTTAGTGACAGGATCTAAGCAAGGTGGGCCGCTTTTGTTCAAAAAGGCTGATGTAGTTGTGTGAAATGAGGTTAGCTTGTTTTATTTTGTTTTTTTTTTAGGTAGATTGTTTTTTTTTTTTTTTTATTGATTGCGCCACCATGTGACATGTGGGAGTGGAGTGGAGTGGAGCGCTGCGGCCCTTTTAAAAATGCAGTTTGCCTCGGACGCTGTGCTGGACAGTTGCAGTCACCGGTGCTGATTACACACTTACAGCTTACTGCTGCCGTTGGGAAATAACGCAGCCCCGACCTGTATTGTGGAAGGGCCACCGGGTGAGTAACATCCTCTTGTTCGTTAAAATGCAGCAACAGCAGGCCATTGTGTTTCTTTGCTTGCTCACTTGCTTGGGCAAAAATTGCACCGGCTCGGACTTAAGTGTATTCGCCTTTTGCCTTCTGCTTATCTTCTCATTAACCTGCGCGTTATCCTATTTGGGCCCCCCCCCCCGCCCGCCCCGCGGTAGTGGCTTGTGCGCAGAGTAGGGCACTGTGCTAGCGCTTATTTTAAGTTCACCAGCTCCCAACTCCTCTTTTAAATTTCTTGGCAAGGATCTCAGAAAATATGCGGCTTCCAGAGGATCCCTGCGTCATCCATGAGGTGCAACTTTGGGGGAAGGAGGCGTTCCTCAACTTTTCCCCAACATGGGAGCGAGATTAATGTTGAGTCCTTACAGCTGGGCCACTTTCTCCGGCCGTATCGAGCCACAGCATGCAGGGCATCGGGCCATTTATAGCATTAGGAGGAAACCTGTTCCCCTCTTCCCACTGTTCGCTGACAAGGTTGCACACCAGGAAGAAAGATAATCCCGGGGAAAAGAAGCTTATAAATTAGCTCATGCCCACGCCAGAGAGCAGATTGGGGGAAGCGGAGGTCAGTGGCAAAGCGGCGCGCTCACACGAGAATGAGGCAAAGAAGCAGGAAGTCGGGTTTCATGTGACAGGCTCACACAAATTAAAAATAGTTCTGCTGCGAGAATCCTCACAAATATACTTCCAGCGTGAATCAACTTTGGACTTGACTACTGCATTAATCATGTGTATTTATGGGGATATTTCCAAAGATAGAAATACCTTCAGATATATTTTGTGTTGTTGTTGGTGTGATATGTATTTTTTTTTCCTCACTACATTAAAATCTTTAATGTTAAAGTAACGGCCCAACAGATGTGATATTTGAAAAGTGGTTTGCTGTACATGTGCTCAAACATCACAGCAAGCTTTAGATAATCTTGCAGCATGTTCTTCGGTTGAAAGAGCCGTCTTTGCAGCAGGCAGAGCCGAGGAAGAGGGGGAAAGCTTAGTTTTTACACACTCAATATCTGGGTCATATGCTACTTTTTTTTTTTTTTTTTCCTGCGGATGCACATGCACTAAAATGCAAAGGCTGGCCTACATTCGGGACCGGGGGGGGCTCTTATCGTGGACGTGTTTTCCATCCGTCCCACATAATAGGTGGTGAGGGATGAGCGAGTACAGATGATTCTCTTTCTTTTTTTTTTTGGATGAGTGTCATGTGAAGATACGCCTCAGTGATTCGCCGACTGTGAGGAGAAGTGAAAGGCCAACAGGTGCCGCCTCTGGGTGGAAGTGCAGTCGGGCTTCCCTGGTGGTCCAGGAAGTGCCGTGTTACCTGAATAGGTTCCGTCAGCCGGAAGGAATACTCAAAAAAAAACAACAGAAAAAGGTTATTGTGTACAGGACGTTCAGCCGGCTGGGATACTGCGCAAGGAAAGGAAGCATCGAGAGAAGGTTGTAGATATATTGTTGCCTCGCTGTGACCTTTTTATGATTTGCAATGTACTCCACCAACGTGACTCCATCTGATGTTAGGGATCATTCAGAACTCATATAGATACATATATATATATATATATATATATATATATATATATGTGTGTGTGTGTGTGTGTTGTGTTTGTTGTTTATTTATTACAAATCCATAAAAAAAAAAAAACAAAACTCATTCAGTTTGTAACTCAGGATTCATTTCACATTCTTTCGCTATTTCCGCTAGACAGTCCAGACAACATATCACTGTTGTTCGACTGCTATTCAATCCGTATTTCAGAGCAGCTCTGGTGTCTTGCTCCACCACACCCTTCCCCCGCACGCCACTGCCCCTTGACCTGCCACTAGGTGGCATTTAACTCACTCTCAGTCCACATCTATTATTGTTCTTTTTTCTTTTCTCTTCTTCTTCCATGCCTCATTCCAAACGAGCAATTCGGACAAAACCGCCGCTAATGCGACTACAGCACAACTCATGAGCAGCAGCAGCAGCAGCAGCAGCAGCGAGTCTACTGTTGCGCTCCTGTTACCACTTTGTCTTTCTCTCTTGGGCTTTCAAGGGCAGCAAACGGCAGTTGCCCCCTGGTTGTTGGCACTTATGACAGTGAAAGGCTTTTAAAGCTGATTGAAACTACCTTCTGTTTAAATTGGGCAAAAAAAAGCAAATGGATGAGCAGTTTCTTAGGGTGGAAATCAGAGCAACAGTTTTCCCAATTGACCATTTTGTCACCTCAATTTTATAATCACAATAATAATATTTTGTTTCCTCGTGTGTCCTAGCGTGGTATGGCGTTTGCATGTAGCCAAGGATTCTCCTGCGCAACGTCAAATTGTTTTGATTTCTATTCACTGGCCTTTACAGTGCAACGTGCAATAGATATTACACGCAATCTATAGCTGCAGCCATGGCAACAGGGTGCCTTTATTTGAATGGTGTGAATTTATAAGATAAGAAAAACTATGAGAAAATTGAGGGAAGTAATTTGTGTTTAGTTCAGAATGTCACTTTTGCCTTTTAGCGCTCGTGCTGAATTCTTCTAAACTGTTTATCTGTGTGAGTGAGTCAACGTGAAGTCACTTAATCTCCGTGATCCCCAACATCCAGTCGTCCTCCCGTCGGTGACTTATTCGCCCCCAGTCGGTTCCTGGGGGACTCTCGCTGCCTTTTCAACCAGGGCCGTAATTGGAATCGTCGTCAAAAAAATAAAGAACACGGCAAAATCGTTGGTAAAGTTCAGCGTTTTTATTTTTTTATTTAGTGTTAGAACTGCTCCTGTCTCCGAATCCTTTAGAGCTCGTTTGACTTCAAAGTGTTCTCCGATCCGGCTTTTTGTGTTTTACATTCGTTTGATCTCCGCCGATGTGCGAAATCCTTTTGTCATCCCTCGGCGCCTCCTCATCTCTTTGCATTTACTGCCGTTTGCCTCGTCACTCCCGCTGTTTACTCTCTCACCGCTAACTGCTTCGTGCACCGGCTTCTACTTGACCACAAATCGACCGAATTGTGACGGTGCGCGTCGCCCGTAATGACCAGTGAGTGAGAAATGGAAAAAAAAAATGGATGCTGGAATTTCTTTTTCCCCCCTGATAACTGCCCCTCTGGGGCTTTAGCCATCGACCGTGTTGGTCTTGACGCCGTTCAGCAGGCAACCTAAATTATCCGATATTGCTAATTGTCGTGATGGTGATCGACATGAACGGCAGCGCTGAACGTTTCTCCTGCAACGCCGCCGCATATGGCCGCCACATACATTACAACAGCATCCGCAGGCTGAATGGGCATCTGAGGCTGTTTTCCTCCAAGCACACGCCCTCCTCATTACACGTCGAAGCCACCCGCGAGGATAATTGGTCCTTTTTGATAAGGAAACCTGGCAACACGCTGCCCTCTGTGTCCGCCTGCGAGGCAGATGGTGCTGTCGATTTTGTCCGAGACTTTCCGTCCACGAGACAACCTGCATCAAGCCCCTTGGTTTTTTAAGGATTCAAGGCATGTTTAACCTTTTTTTTTCATAATAGCCTGCAATTGGCTTTCATAGCGCTGCCCTTTCAGTCAAGGGTTGGTGCCAATTTATTCTCAGTGGACATTAAAGGTCAATTTATGCGGTTGCTCAGGAAGTATTTTTCCTATTTATTTATTTTCCGTTGTTGCTGCTGCTGCTGCTGCTGCTGCTGCTGCTGCCGCGTCATTTGGATGGATGCTGTTGGTCAGGGGTTCTGGGTCACGATCTTGGGTAGCGGGATTGGCTGATTGGTCAACGCCAAGCATGGAGTTCTATTAATACCAGCCAATGGATTATTCAGAACTGCGTGTCTCTGTTTCCATACTGACTTTAACAGTCATTTGTTGCCATGATTTCAGTGCTCTGCTCTCACATGAGCGCAGCGAAACCAGGGAAGCGGCCCAAGGTCGAAGGATCAAGGCGGGTCGAGGCAGTGCTGTAGCTTTTCTGTTAATAGAATAATTAAAAACAACAGAAAGAGATATGCATCCTCTACGTTTCACAATTTAAATGAGAGAAAATAGCAGAGAAAAGCGAGTGAGAAAGTTGGAGAGTGAAGAAGAAAAACTTTTGACTGTCTTGATTAATGGCACTCATTGGACTTCTAGACCGGCTATTTCTGAGACCACGAGCCAGTCGGAATATTGGCCGATTACAATTGGCAGCCGATCAATCGGAGCGTTCCTAATTATTTGTCTACCGATTGGAAAAATGGAAAAATGTTATCGCAGTGATCACTCATTGTTGCCAAACACAGTGAGGGCGTTCGCTAGGGTTCCCATCGACAGCTGTGCTGCCGCCAACTCTCGTCTACAAGTTTACAGTTTAAAACGAGGCGAAGCGGATTTGCAGCAAATTAAAATGTACACGTGTCCCGTGTTCACCGTAGTCGATTGGAATTTGCCAGCAGGAATTCTGCTTTAAGTCGTAAACGTGATTTGCACTGCTGTCGTCACATAATATTCTGACACCCCTTAATTACTGCCTCGCTACGCTGTCCCGGCTTTCACGAGAGTGGCGTTCCAAAATAGCCGCCATTAATGACCTTTTGTTGTGTTGTTAAGGCTCATTACTAAATGCCATCTTTCTCCTTTTTATCGTGTAAAAGCGTCAACTTTGAGGCAACATTGCACGTTGGCATGGCTTTCAGCAGTATGCGTAATGTGAATTCATTGTTTTTTTCACCAGCGTGAAACATTAAAAGCAAAGGGATTTTAAAAGGATCTTTTTTTTGTTTTTAAATCTTTTTTTTCCCTTCAAAGTCAAACATGGCGAGGCAGGAAGCTGGATACGAGTTCTCTGGAGGGGACGGGAGTGAAGGTGGGGCGGGGTCCGAGCTTGGCTGGTTGGTGGCATTTTCCGGAAGTAGTCCTTTCTCTCACGGCTCAGAGTCGCAGAATGTGGTTGGACTTTCAATGGGGAAATAAAACTGGGCTATAACAGTACACAGCGCAGTGGGTTGAAAACAGGAAAAAAAAAAAAAAGAGGAAATAATGATGTTTATACTGGTGGCTGAAGCAGATCCGGCTACCCTGTTGGATAACTACCTGCCAGAGCCTGAGCCACCTCAGACATTATTTAAAGAGAATCTAAATCCCCCAAGAAGCGGAAACCAAACAGCAGATGCGCTCATTACAGTGCTATTTTCTGTGTTGAGCTGTTTGAACAGTTGTTTCCATAACACCAGGTTCATGTCTTGTGAATATATACATATATATATATCCAGGAACCGGAGCCCATTTACCAACTGTACTGACACAGGCACCTGTTTGTTCATCTGCTACCGGCTTTATTTGTAAAGAGGAGCCACTGGTGCCTCCAGGCCTATTTTAGTTCCCTACCAAAGTGATTTTTTTCAGCTTTTTTTTTCTTTTGTTCCACCACTGGTAACAATCTAGTTCTTCACTGTGCCCAGCTGGACCTGCAGTGGCAGTGCATCTCTTGCCCATCGTGAATGTGCAGCACCAGCAAGAGATCAGAGCTTTTTGCTTTTGTTTTTGTTTTGCTGCAAGTTTGTGGGTGGCAGAAATTTGAAGTTGTTGCCAGCTCTTTCATTTTTTTCTTTCTTCCTTCTTTTTCTTTTTTTTCTTTGGGTGCCAAAAAGACGTCGATGCTCTCCGAAGCAGCCAAGGTTCAGCCATCAATTAAACTCGAGGTCGGGCTGCCAAAAAACAAAACAAAAAAAACAACAAAAACACAAAGCAAAAGAGGTCACGCATGCATTTGTGCCTCATGGGCGTCGATTCCCCGCTGGGAGCCTCGGCGCAGTTTGTCACCGGTTTAACTTTCCCTGCCGACTGCCAGCGTCGACGCGTCGCCCCGCTGACGGGCTGTTGTTCTCATTTAGGCTGCCGATACGCCAGCTATCACATTAGCATTCGCCATGAGTTATAAATGAGCGGATTAGAATGCAACGTTTCCTTTCATTCCCGTCGAGCCGCTTAACATTCACGTGTGCGCAGGCATGAGGCGACACAAAAAGCCGTTCGCTAGCGCTGTACTTTCGAGGAATTTCCACAGAGAAGTGCATTTTTTTTTTTTTTTTATAATTATTTTCTCTCAGCCTAAACTTTATCAGATTCCAACTATGCATATTTTTCAGAGGATATCATGCACCTTCTGTACACGCTTGTGGAGGTTTGCTGGAGCCTTTTTCCAAAGGTCATAGGGCAAGTGATGGTCTGCAAGTCACAAGTCGCCTGTTTATTGCTGGGCCACGTAGGGAGACACAAAACAACAGGTCGTCCTCACTCCCACGGCCAATTTGAGCTTCCCGATTTGCCTCTCGTGCAAAGTTTTTGGACTGTGGGAGGAAGCCAGAAGTACCCATCCACACAGAGGGAGAACATGCAAACTTCACTCAGAGAGCCCAGTCCCAGGGATTCAATCCACAAGCTTCTTGCCGTAAGGCGACAGTTCTAACCTATCCTAAAAAATAAATAAATAAATAAATTAGTAGTTTCACATACTTTATATAAATGTCCTGAAAAAAGGGTAACAGGTGCATTAAGTTCTCTCTGTCTGTGCTCAGTCACACACACACACACACAAACACACACACACACGCGCACGCACACCGCACCCCTCCAGAAGCTGTGCACCATGTTGCTACCTGTCAGAGCTGTCTGCGCTCGTCGCCGCTGCGACTCGTTTTCCGATCTTCAGTCTTTGAAGTGTCACCATGCAGATGATGATCATCAGGGAACCGCACTCGCATCTCATTACTGACATTATGAATTGAGTGCCTCTGAGTAGGTGCGTGCGTGCATGCCTGGGTGTGTGTGTGTGTGTGTGTGTGTGTGCATGCATGTGTGCGTCTGCGTCTAACTTTGTCTGCCTTACTTTGAGTTCAGGTGTACTTCTGAAATTAGATGCCGCCGCCACCATCCCATCATTCAACGCCGCGCTGATTGCGTTTGAGTGGCCCGTCAAGGCAGATATAGGTTTTCCTTTTGAGTGATGTATTCCACAAAAACCTTAAAAAAAAAAAAAAAAAAAAATGTGCAGATGAAGAAAACCGTTTTTTCTTTTTTTTGTCGTTTTTTTGCCACTGGAAATGAAGAAACTGTTTTTAAAGTGTTTGGATTAGTCTGGGAGTCCTGAGGTTCTCCAGACCTCCAGAATTGTGTCCGGAAGTTCATCCATGAAAAAACCTTTCACAAACTAAACATGGAAATCAATTTGTTCTGGCGCCCCCTGGAGGTAATAACCAAAGGGATCTGCTTACCCTCTAATGAGCTGCAACCACTCCGGTATCACATTAACCCGTGACACTTGTAATGTCAGATCTCGACTCGAGAACGCTGGCCTGGCGAATCCGAGGTCTGCATGAGCACAACTAGCTGCGGTAGAAGGATCAATAAGGTGCTGATCATTTCACTTTTTACTCTGATTTCTCTTGCTTGCTTTCCTCCAAAACGTCTGTCAAAACCAAACATAATGTTCATTGTGTCGCGCGATGCCTTAAGGAAAATTGATCATTCAAAACACACTTTTTTTTTTCTCCAAAGGTGCAAACACACAGACGAAGATATAAGCGAGTTCACGTGGTCGTTGCACATTTGTGTACAAATGAAAATATGGGACGGACGTTGCTCGTGGGAAATTAGAGCCATGGATTCCAGCGCCCGGAATTCCTAAGCTTTCAGTTGACTTCTTCACACGGCGGTTAATCAAGATGTTCCCCCCCAACAGGCCGTAAATAAAACAGCCCCTCTTATCATTTCTCACTGGATAAATCTGTCCCCCGAGATTCAGATAAACCTGAGATATACAGAGCTGCACACAGGACGGTGGCCCGTATATTTTTATGGACGTGATTGATGGGATGATACAAATCCCTCGCAGGTCCCAACGTGGTGAATGAATTTTTCATTCTATTTTTTGCAAAGCGGACAACATTTTCTAACCTTTTCCCTCCATCCACTCTGGAGAGCGGCCATTGCCATTAGCTCAGAGGAGGTAATTATCGTGGCCGCAGAAGCGTGAGTGACGCCTGCGCTATCTTCACTTGGTTGGGATCAGTTGGTCTTGTCTTTGATTGTGCGAAGCACGTCGGGTCACCTTCGCATGTGACTTACCGCTTTATGTGTAAAAGCTGATTGATTGATCGATCGATTGATTGATCGATCGATCTCCGTTGGCCTCCCTGCTCAGCGTCTCTGCTTCACAAATGGGAGAGCTCAAAGCCAAAGTAGCAAATCTGATGCTTTGTTTCGTAGGTGAGTCACTTTTTCGAACAAGTTTGATTTTGCTCAGCCAAAAAAGACAAATCTCTATCAGTGAAGGCCAATGAGGCCTTAAAGAAACAACTTCCCTCAACCTGAAGCGATTCTGGAATTCCTGCAACTCGTTGAAACAGCAAACAGTGCAGACAGATACGCAGCAAAACAAATAAATGCTTTTTCATTTTCATTCAGTTTTGCTGCATATCCTGATGAATACGTCAGTGTCCTCTGCAAAAAGCTGCTTTTTTCTCAGCAAATGATTATCAGGTTTTTCTCCAGACTCGGCTGCGTAAAAATGTGGTTCGATCCAGCGGAAAGCAGCGTCTTAAAAACTCTTTTCAGAAACAGGTTGCTTGTTTGAATCTGTTTCCGAGGATACACGCAAAGCTTCTTTGTGCTGTGCACTGCTAGACTAATTATTTTTTGTTAGAATCGTATCGATCTGTTCCATCAGTGAGATGTGACGATGTACGTGTTGGGGAAAGGAAGTGGGCCCAATATTGGTGTGGGGTTGGGTGGGTTTCGGTATTATGTGTGATTTGATTGGTCTTGTGCGCACTGCACTTAGCCTACACTAAGTGAGAGTGGCCTTTTTTTTATTCGTCTCAAAGGCTCTGGTTCTTTTGTGGCCTCTTTTAAAAAGTGCCACACAAACAGGTTAGCATCACAAAGAGGAGTAAGAAGAAGATGTTTTGTTCGCTAAAGTGGTGGTGGTGTGACGTTGGCTTTCAATGTCAGCAGAGTGAAAGAGCCTGTCGGTGTGCATGAGTGTCCTTCGCTACCATTTAAACCTGAAGAAAGAGCGGCTAAACTTGTGGGGAAAAGGGCCTGTCCCTCGTTATGGAGTTTCCTATTGACGTGTTAAGTCATGTGACAGTTTGTGTGTCTTTCAGTGTGTGTGTGTGTTTCACAGTCACCGCTCATGTCCCCTTGTGTCTCTCCCCACCTCCAGGGAAGCTGGCGCAGAAAACTGGGGCACGGAAGGCTGCCAAACGCTCACGTCAACTACTGTCCACACCAAATGCCTGTGCAGCAGGATTTCCACCTACACTGTGCTAGCGCAGCAAGCTAAAGACCCGGTGAGTCACCAGCGCACCGCCTAATGGACTTGGTTTGGGATTGGGTGGAGGTGGTGGGGTTCCTGGTGATGACCACGTCACTGCACCTTGCTGCGTTTAATCTAGTTGGGTTCCAACTGGACACGAGCTGTGAAGGCTGCCATCGATTGTGTTCTTAGGGGAATTGCTATACAATGGTTGAACGTAAGGTCACCCTTCTTACGCACCGAATTTTAAGTCTAAGAGTTGTAGTTGTCAGTTCTTCATCAGGGTCTCGTTTGGAAATAATCAGCATTAAATAGAAAAAGGGCATCATATCAGCACTAGATTTCCCGGCAAAACTGGTGCGTGCGCTACTGATGTTTTCTTTTTCTTTCTTTTTTTAAGAATTTAAATCACTTTTTTATGTTTTTACAGTTTGGCGTGCATTCACTTCAGAAAAGTTATTTTATTGTTTTATGTCCACATTAACTGAGTCATTTCAGTGGAATCAGTCTGGTTTCTTGTTTTGTTGTAATCATTCTATCATGTCTTTCCTTTGAAAAAAAAATAATACTAAAAATAAGAAGATATACTGATGCCGTATTTGAGCTATTGGCTCACCAGGTTTTTAATTAGCTCTGGCCTTGGGGGGAAAACCAACATTGATCAAGATGTGATCTTGATATGATCTCAAGTGATAATGCTGCACTATGTTACTATATTAGACCAAACCTCGCAGAGTGGCAGCTGTGCAGCAGGTCACAGTTGTGCGACATGTAAGAGAAAGAGGTCACTGCGGCCATGTGTGATTCCACCTGCAGCCTCCCTCTGTAAACCATGCACGTAGTTTGTGCCCGTCACATATTCAACGGAGGCGTCTCCGACACGCCCTGATACGATCGCATGTACTCCTGGATCGCACCAGAATGGCTTTCAAAGGGCAAATATTGCTTCGGCACGGCGACTCAGGCCCCCGTGGCTCTAATGATGCCTCATCTGAGATGGACGTGATCCATTTGTGTCACGCATTACAATAAATATCCAACCGTGTTTTTTTTTTCCATCATCTTCCTGCTGTTCTTCCTCCTTTTATCTTGTCTATTAGACCTCCTGTCAGCTCTCGTTTCTCTCTCCCGGGCGCCCTGCCTCCACGACCTCCCGACATATTAACACCTCCCAGTCGCTCTTACTTAACGCCGCAGCCCATTTGCCCATCGGGAGTTTACCAACATGTTGCCTATGGCTGCTAATTGGCCCTCCGTGCTCGCCCGCACCCCGAGACGAGACGGCGATAATGTCCACTTATCGGGACGTGACAGTAAATTCTTCAAATCAGGATCCGCGCGACCGCCTCAGTCCTTTTAAATGCACGAGGCTGACGAATCGAGGCGGCGGTGCGCATCAGTAGGAAGGCCTCCACATGTCACGGGGGGATGAAAAGTGATGGTGACGAACGGAAGGAAATGTTCTGCCGCACTGAAAGAGGCTGTTGACAGCCTGGGCTGGCGGGGGTAGGGCCAAGCGGGAGGCGAGACGGAGGGATGTCGGCCGAGACGGGTGGGAAGTCGGGGGAAGGAGAGGAAGATGTTGTTTCGCACGAAGTAATAATGCATTAACAACCCATGCAGCGCAGATAAAGAGCTGCGGGCTCATGCGGACGCTTGTCCCCGGGTAACCTCCGCGAAAACACGCGCTGCCTCCGCACGGCGCTCACCGCACAGCTCTGCTCTTTGATTTTCACAACGCGTTATTGTCAAGAGCTTCGCTCGCATGCACTTTGCATCAAGTTCACAGCAGGGAATCTAAAAGAGGCGGTGGCATCCAGTTTTTAAAAAAACTGGATGGAAAAAAACTTGTGGTAACTGTAACTTTCCCCCAGGTGGCCCTTCCTCCCGTTTCCGGCGCTGCGTGTTTTGAGGATGCGATAAATTGGATCATGGCAGAGAATGTAGCGTACAAAAACATCCACTCAGTGTTTTGTTTTTGTTTTTGTTTTTTTTTGTTTCATGGGCAAACAGTTTTAGCTCTTTCTGCGTCGTTGACCCAAAAATAAGGCTTTGCCGTTGGTCGATGTGATGTTCAAAAACTGTGGATGCCCTGTAGCTTTGGCTGCTGTTGGTGTGAAGACAATTGGCCATAAGACAATAAAGCTGGAGGTCATTCAACCGGGCATCTTCCTCGCGGCAAGGGCGCCGCAGTTGTCATCTGGCTTTCAGAAGCATCTGAAAATGTTCTTTTTATTTTTTTTTTTAAAGCTATAAATGCTATATTCAGCTCACACAAGTCCATACGGCTGTTTAACACGGCCATTTGTTCATGATTTGCACCAACGTGCACCTCAAGAGTTTTCCCCATGGACGCCGTCTACATCCACTTGAAATAGTGGCTGTCTCTGTCTCCATGCCCTCGTCTGCTTATTGCTTCTATGTCCTCAGGGTGACTTGGAATGACTTTAAAGTATTTTGGGATCAGAGCGACACATGACCGGCGGTGATGACGAGGTCACCTTATCACAACCAAATCTCAATTCTCGCAGCCCATGTGGAAAAGCCGCAATGTAGCCCGTTTTTTTCAGCCGCTCAGGGCATGGGTGCGATCAATCAGGGAGCAGGAAGTAGCTACAGATGGGCTACTGGTGCTGTTGGCTATGCTGCAACAATAATTGGCAGCTGCAAAGCAGATGCTGAGTAGTGAATGGAAGGGGATTTGTCACCCTTCCATTCACCATTCAGAATGTTTCCTCTGGGCTCTTTGCCAAATGGATGCTGGATGTAAACCCTGTGTATTTGTGGATCCTCTCCACATGTTGTGCGGATGTAATGATCAGGTGCTGATTGCAAGAAAATTGTACATCCCCTGTTTTCTACCAGGCTTGTAATTCTGAATGGAGAGTTGAACATTTGGTTGCCATTTCTGTCCCACTGCTTTATTAGAACAGTAACACTAGACATGAATGGTTGCAAGACAAATGCTGATGATCAAGAACACACAGCACAGTGTGGATAGCTACTTTTCCAGGCTTTAAGATCTTCTTTCCTCTTGTTCCTCCGGTCATGGCTACGACTCACTGCTGCTAAATCTACGTCTGTATAAACAGGGTCAAACAAAGGTGATGGCCTCCAGGCACCTTAATGCTCATTTTCATTATTTTGTCCCTCGAAGCCTGAATTGCTTCACAGGGGTCCCTGACCTACTGCATGAATTTGGAGGGAGGGAAAAATATTAATTTAAATTGTGTGGAAAACCTCATTGGCTGTGATCCATAACCAGACTGAGTCATTCCGGCCGGCGTTACCCAGTTCCATTGACTCCACCTCCTCTGACTGAACAGTATTGACCACAGCTGGCAGGTCGGCCGTTTCGGATGAGAGAGAGGACCAGAAGCGGGAAACACATTGACTTTCTTTTTGACATAGTGAAGTGTGTGTTAGTCATTAACCATCATCCCTCAGCTTTCAGCCGCACCATTAGAGCCCACTGCCGGGAGCTGTGGGTCAGTGTGTTCGTGGCTCTCAGTCAGGAGCTGCTCAGGCTACCGTTGGCTGCACTCGGTCGCTTTGGGGTGCTGCAAAGTTGGCTTATGGTCGCGTCCACAGATTGGGTTGTTTTTTGTTTGTTTTTTTGTTTTTGATGAAAGAAAGAAAAGAGGAGGCTGGGGAAGACAGACAAATTTAATTTGACCGGACACGGAAATCACAGCCACAGTCAAGTTTGCCAAACAAAATCGACTTGTTGTGGATCTTCGCACTTGAAGGCACCCCAACGGACACTCACGCTTTGACGCACACAAGTCTGTAGCGATTGAAAGGAACGCAACACACACACACACACACACACAGACGCACACTCCGCTCTCTGTGTCCGGGCTGTGTGGTTGCTGGAGCAGAGAGGACTATCAGCAGCCCAGCTCTGACAGCTTATCTCGGGCCACGGCGCTGGGGACAAGTATAGAGGTGGTGGGGGGGGGGAGCCGAGGCGGGATTAACCTCCCTGTTTAATAGAAAAGAGAGGGTGGTGGGTGGGCGGGGGGGTAGAGAAAGAGATGGGAGGATTTAGAGGCACTGCTGCCATTACAGGCCGTTTACAGTGGAGCGAGGGATAGCCAGATAATCCTGTTTACTTTCTATAGCCCCTGAGATTTCCGTGCGTGTGCGTGTGTGTGTACGCGCGCCCGTGTGCCTGTGCCTGTGTGTGTGCTGGAGCATTTCTACCTTTGCATAACCTTTACAGTTTTAATTTTGGGGGCGCAGTGAAAGAGGCGCGAGAGCTGTTTGCCGACTGAGTTTTAATCCAAGTGCAATAAGGCTGCGAACAGGCGGACGCTCGGTCACACCGAGACCTTGTTCTTTCCAAACAGCGGGCCGTTTTCTTAGGATACGCGCACTCTGATGTTGGAGTGAGATCGGCCTCGGAGAAGCTGTGATATTGGGGCCATTTGTTTGCAGTGAGAACACAGCGGACATGTCGACCGCGGCAGGTAGCCCGCATCTGTGCTGCCGGGCACCAAGCGGCACATGTCATGCAAAGCATTCAATTCAGAGGAGATCAATACGGGCAGTGAAGTCGCTCTCTCGCACCTCTATGTGTTCGCCGTCTTCGCGCCAGAGCGTCTCAGTTGAGCCTCCAGTCATTCACACGTAATTTCATAAACGTCAGTGCACCATGTCAGGCATCTGACATCTGCTGGCTGCTCTCAATTAATGCACGATTCAGTTTGCATCTGATCTTGTCCCACTGACCCACCGACCCATCCAACCACCCATCACTCCATCCATCCATTTTCAATCTCTGCTCACCCTGCGCTCAGGGTCATATCCCAGCTGTCTTGGGTCATAGGTGGGGTGACACCATGGACCAGTTGCCATCACATTACACACGGGTACAGAGTCCAAGTTGCCTCAACGTGCACGTCTTTGGGATTTGTGCACAGGATGAACATGCAGACCCCACTCAGAAAGTCCCAGGTGGGAATCGAACCCGCGACCTTCTCGCCGTGGGGTGACAGTGCGGACCACTGGGCCACCGTTGATGCAACAATGTGACCACAAGATGAGAACGAATGAGACAGCGACACAACAGCGTAAATAAAACCCTGTGAGGAAGCGAGTCTGAGCTCGCTGCACAATAATGTATCGCCAACACAAAACAAGGCCAAGGGGGAAAAAATCCAAATTGATTCGGAATAAATAAACCGTTTAAGGGACGTGGCAGAAAGAGCGCTGCCGTGTAAGCGGCTGAGATCTCACTAAAACTTTGAGACTTTAATTGAGTTTCAAGTGCTGAAAAACGTCTCCCCGGCAAATATCCTGCTGCAAGTGTCGTCGAAGCCCCTCACAGCGCAATCGGCCCGCAGCGGTTAATCTATGCGCTGTCTTAACCAACAAATCTGGCACGGGCGCCTGATTCAGTTCGGCACTCGAGCATTGACTCGTTGCGACATCAATAACCCGGCTCTCCTTTTTTTCCCGATTTTTCGGGCGAGGCGAGCGGGCGGCGCGGAGGCGGGTAATGAATCCAGCTGTCCAACTCATCAATTTCAGAGAGGCGCGATGGCAGATGTGCAAGCCAGCTCACTTTTGTGTGTTGTCATAACATATTTGTCACGTCGAGGTTTGATTTGAACACCGGGGGGGAGCAAAGGCCGCCTCTCACTCCGCTTCCCTCACGTGCGGTCATAGACGCTTCATGAAATGACTTTAGAAAGAACAGTCGCAGCTCATCGTCAGGTTGCAGTCAGATTCATGGTGGGAAATGTAGGAATTACAGCAGGGGCTGTTTGTACGTTTCCCTCTACTCTACCTGTGCCGCAGTGCTACTCGCTATTTCTCGCCCATCTTCATGTTGTCATGTTGTCAAGTGTTTATGGAGCATGAAGATCTTCCAGTTACTGTGAGAGAAAACAACACCGCTTGCTAGAGGTTGTTTTCTTTCTGAAGGACATGTCAGTGCTCAGGCTGTTGCAAATCAGCAAACACATTATGCAAAGTATACAAGAAACGTTTGGGATATTTAACTTTCCGTTGAAATTTCTGGTTTGATAAGTTTTCACAATGTGATGCCCTGATATTTTATCATGAAAGTAGGGCATTTAGCCAAAGCACGAAGTGGGAATTTTCCATCTCAAACTTTTTATCGAAACAAAAGCCAGCAGCAGTGGGTGGGTTGTCCGCAACAACAACAACAACATTTCAATGTCCCAATAACATCATGTGACATTTTTTGTTGGGCGTTGTCTTCGTCTCATCATGTCAAAATGTACACAACAAGATAGACGTTTAAATCAAACAACACGGGAGTGCCAAGAACCTGCATTCTATCGTTTGGCCAGCAGGAACTGTCAAAGTTGGTTTCAAAATAACCTGGGCGTGCCGAGACGTCCTCCGCCCCTCTGCCTGAGATATATGGAACAGCCCTGGATCACAGACCTGTCCTCACACGGCCCTAATCTGTGTCACTCTGACAGAGGATAATCTTTTTCAAACCAGAGGCAGCTATGTTTAATTTCAAGTAAATACATCTGCCGTGCACTTCTCCCGCTCGACTGTTGCGCTGAGGCTTCTGCAGAATATCTACCACCGCTGCCAAGCAGCGTGAGTATTTCTGCTTTTCAATCTGAAGAAGGGTTGTTTCTAACTTTTCGTTTGTTTGTTTTTTTCAAAAGAATTCCATTTTATGCAGATGTGAGTTTTCTAAAGTCATCCAAAATCCTGTACACGCATACCTCAATTTGAGATGTGATTCTTTGGAAGGGAGTGCACGGGGAGGGTCGTGGGTGGCGGGGAGAATGTGACGAAAATGAGCAATAATAACAACGAGCCACCTGATTGCGGAAGACACACAGAGCCGCTCAGGAGAGCCGCGGGGGCGCCGCGCACTCGGTGACACCGGCTGCACTGACGTTTAATCTGGCTTTTGAACCACTGACCTTTTTCACTTACCTGGTTACCTACCAACACGGGAGCCCAACTGTGGCAGCGAAGGCAATTTTTGGAAGCAGCGGAAACACTGTTATATCAGTCGTCCTGTCAACTCAAGTAGGACAGCGGCTGCGACCAAACTGGGACTTGTGGCATGCCAAGGTGTGCCTTTTTATAGAAGTTTTTATTTTTTTATTTTTTTTATTTTGGTGAGACCTTCCCTGGTTGTTGTCGGCCTGATCACCACCATCACATTATCACTTTAACAAAGATGAATTCAAACGGTTTGCTTTCTGCCATCAGTCACTCACAACCACCTACTTGCGGCGAGAGAAAATCTCCTAAGTGACTCCATTATTGAGACTTTTATTGTCCAAAATCGGCCCCGATTTGACTGTTTGGCGGAGGGTGGATGTGATTAAGGGGGCCCTCCATCCAGATGACAGCTCAGACATGTTTAACTCTTCATAATTCAAGCGAGAGAGAGAGAGAGAGAGAGGAGAGGCGAGGGAAGACGACAAGGTGAGGGTATGCAAATACCCTGCGCGCTTGTCAAACGTGATTAAAAGACGAGAGGGCCTCTAAAAATTTATAACGCTAGCGTGCGCGGGGATCGCATCGGAGTCCCTTGTCGCGTTAATTGAAGGTTAGGGAGAAGACTGGAGAGCCGACGAGGGGGTAAACAGGTGGGGCGCTTCGGCTCTGGAGCTGCATAATACATGAACCAGCGGCCGACGTTGAAAACTGTACGAAACGCCAGATCTCAAGACGCGAGCGCGCACGTATAGCTGCAGGCTCTCATTCACAAGTGAGTGGGATTCTAGATTTTCTTTCTATGACAAGTGGTACAAGCCTCCGATGGTGTGTTTGTTTGTTTGTTTGTTTTGTTTTTTTTAAAAAAAACTACCTGAGGGTAGGAACAGCGATTGGTTTGATGGCTTTTACCTTTTAAGTCCGCTTGCCAGCCCTCCAGGTTGTCGCGAGCTTGACAGGTGACATATGGTTGGTCTGCGAGCCACCGACACCGCACGCCTGTCAAGATGAACCCCCCCTCTTCCTCATCCCTCTCTCCCTCCCTCCGACTCCCCCGGGGGGCCGGCGGAATTTATTCAGTTGCAGCATAACTCAGACGGTGTTTTCCCGCCGCAGTGACAGCAAAACAGGCCAGTGACTAGTGAGGGAGGCTGGATTAAAACCAGCAGTCTTCTTCTTCTTCTTCTCCTTCTTCTTCTCTTTCTTCTTCTTCTGCTTCTTCTTCTTCTGCTTCTATTTGCTTTTCATTCTGTGCCACTGCATTTCTGAAGTGTTTGCCTGAAGTTTGGTCGGAGGCAGAAACGGGCCCGTCGTTCCCGTAAAAAACGAATAACTCAAATTCTGAAAGTGGCACTTTTTTTTTCCTTCTTCTTCTCCTTAATAGCGTTCGATGATTTCAGACTTGCAGAAATTGATTCCTGGGAAAATTCTGTTTCCATCCCACAAAAACATACATATTTTTTTTTCTTCATCGCAGCACTTATGTAGCACTTAAACCAGCGAAAACCAAAAAAGGGTGACTCTAAAGTTCCAAAAGCCTGGAGAGAATAGAGGCTGTGACAATTTTTGAATTTTGTTCAGTGTCGTGTTCTGGCATGGGACCAAAACATCTTTTTTTTTTTTCGCTCTCTTTAGTCTTGGAAAATAAATAAAGACAATCAAAAAGCGGCTATTGCTTCATTTTTTGACTCACATTCCACTCTTTCACTTTTACTTGCAAATTGCAGACAGATGGCGTCAATAGCAATTTCTCATTCACACCAAGGTGTTGATGTCTGACTCAGGCATTGTGTATGTTGTGTGTACGGCGAGAAGTTGTTCAGCTCGCTTGTAAAACCCGACACGCAACCAAATGTCACCTGGCTGAGAAACCACAAGATTTGCTCTAAATCCGTCATTATCAACTTCAATTGTTGCTACGAAATCATTATCTCTTTCTCACACCACATGCACTCCGCAAGTCATCTTGTGACACTTGTTACATAGCGTTAACACATTAACTTTTTTAAAAGAAATAGTTTTTTTAAGAATCCATCCATCCATCCATCCATCCATCCATTTTCAATACTAGCTTCTTCCTGCACTCAGGTTCAGGGGGGTCTCCTGGAGTCTATTTCAGCTGTCATAGGGCGAAGGCAGGGTGACACCCTGGACAAGTCACCAGTTCATCGCAGGGCCACATAGAGACAAACCATTTGCACTCAAATGCACACCTGCAGCAATTTTCCAGTTACCTCACATGCATGTTTTTGGAGTGTGGGAGGAAGCCGGAGAATCTGGAGAGAACCCACGCAGACACAGGGAGAACATGCAAACTCCACACAGAAAGGTCCCAGGCCCGGAATCGAACCCACAACCTTCTTGCAGTTGTGCTAACCACTGAGCCACCATTTCACCCAGAATAGTAAATATTTATAAAAAAAATTTCAAATAATTTAAATAATGAGAATTTTAATTAGACCGTTGCTACATCCTAAATAAAGTTTGACAAAATGTAAACTGATCCAGCTCCGGCTGCAGAGCTTCCAGAGTGCGAGGCAGGAGGCAGGTGGAGGCAGGCTGGCTGCAGAGGCAGCGAGGGGGATGAGAGGAGACGTAGACAGGGAGTTGTGGGTGGAGGGGGGGTGAGGGAAGCAAGGGCGTGACGAGGGAAACAGAGTGAGCGGGGAAGGTAGGAGTGGTGGGAGGTGGAGTGTCAGCGAGAGGAGATAAGTAGGTTAAACATCCCGAGCTGAAAATAGCAATCTTCTCCATCACATGGTCGCCAAGCCGCCCAGGGGGAGCCGGGCCGTATACAGCCGGGCCTCAGCGCCGCTCTGTCTAATCTCGCTTCTTCTTCTTCCTCACACACACACACACACACACACACACACACACACGGCGCACACGTGCATTCAACACAAGCACGCTTCCTCTTCGGCCGTGTATCACTCCTTCTATCTGGAGCAGAGCACTTTTCCTTTCCCCCTTTTTCTTTGTCCCTCCCCCCCAAGGTCTGTCGCTCCCTCCCCCTTTTAAAACCTTATTTTCTCCCGTGTTTTGTGACATTAAAACCACGACTTGCGTCACCCGACTGTGCCAATTAAGGAGGCGATGTTGGACAAAATTGACAGAACGAGGAGCCGATGGACAATTTGTGGTCGCGTATCGAGGGATTTCCGAGCGAGAGTTTCTCTTCTTCTGCGCGTTTCTTGCCTCGCGATCACTGACTTAAAGGCCCAGTGGGCCAGATGTCAAGAGGGAGTTATTGTCATGATATGAGATCAAGAAATGTATGTATATTTGTGTGAATGATGGGCAATCTAAGGGTGGGCAGGCCTTGGTTGACACAAGAGTGACTGAAGAAACTATTTAATTCATTTATGACAATGACGTCATGTACAGTTTGAACGTTGCCACCGTTTGTCAAGGTCAGCTGATTTTTTTTTTTTGTTTTTCATTTTATCAAGTCATTCTATGTCCATATATAGATATTCATCATATCTGTGACATGTTGACATGTGAAAGGATAGAAAGATGAGGAAAAGATTGGAAGCACATTTGTCAGTATTGTGCACCTTTGTGCGTGTAAAAACAAACAAACACACAAATGCCTCCTTCCTCCTCCTCCTCCGAGCGCTATCACACTCACTCAGTCTTCCTTGTGTCTCACTCCGCTCCCAGTCCCTCCTCCTTTTTCCTGAGGCGCATGCTTGTCTCTGCAATTGTAGGTTTTTTATCCTCTCCTGCAGCAGCTTTTCATTGTGTCTCACCTCTGTTCCACCCATATATATATATATATATATATATATATATATATATATATATATATATATATATATATATATATATATATATATATATATAAATATGATCATATTATTGCTCTCCTGTCTGAGGATACCAGTCCTTCCAAAAATGGACTCTCTTCACTCCTCTACTTCTTGGCTTTCTCCTCCATGCTCGTAACTCCTCCACTCTGTTTCTCTGGACGTGCTCTCCGACGCCCCCTCACTTTGGCTTCCTTGCATCTTCTTTTTCTGTCAAAATCATGCTTTTGCTTACGCCTGCTGCCCTTGCACGACATCCTGCGCACGTGCTGCTAATTGTGTTTCAGTGACCAAGTGGGGATTTTATCAATCACCTTGAAAAGTGTGTGCGCGTGTGCTTGCGTGTGTGCACTGATGAATACGTGGCGCGAAAGCAAAGGTTAGCCACTCTAGGAGGCAAATTGAGTGAAATTGCATTAGAGAACTTAAAAGGAGGCCAAACATTAAGGCCATTTGGGACGCGGCGGGGTGCCTCGCTCACCATACAAGATCATTTTTCCACTCTCCATCCATCCTCTCCGTCGCGCACCTTGGGAGGGAGGCCAAATGGAGGTGTAATGTTCTTCATGACCTAAAAAAAAACAAGAAAAACACCCAAAATGGCTTAATTACCCATGATAATCTTGTGCCTCCGCCAGCCCTGTGGTAAATTCACACTGTTCCTCCTGAGGAAAACATCTCAAGGCGTTTTTTTGCACTAGAAGTGTTTGATAATCGGATGCTTCAAACAAACAGTAACTTCCAGAGTGGCATAATTATGCGTTATTACTCAAAGCCACTTTAAGGACTTCTCTCATTTTAATTACGGGTAATTGCGTGTAATTATTGGGTTCCTCGACTGAAAGGGGCTTCCTTGGGGATTACTCCGAAGACTGCAGGAGAGTTAGAGGTGCCGCAGCAATGAGGCAGGGAGGGATCCGGCTCGTGCACTTCCACGGACTGTAGTGAAGGACTTGTACACGCGTTTGCTGATGGTGGCTTTTTTGTGTGTATTTTTTAAAATCCAGATCCAAAAAAAAAGATTTATTCTGGGCAAGTTTCCCAGCTGGAGAAAGACTCGATTGTTTCCGCTTCATTCATATTTATGCATTTTTTAAACGTAGCAAAAGATGAGGGTTAGGGGTGGAGGACGGTGTTTGCTGGCCGAGTTGTGCCTCATTTACTGCATAAACGTGGCGGCCTTCTAATGGCAAGGACAAGAATATTTTAAACAGTTAATTTTTTACAGGGCATTGGTTCATTTTTGTTTAACCTTTAACCAGATAAAACAAACCTGCATCTGAATACGTCTTCATACCTTTGTGATGCCAAATTGTCTGGTTTTGTTGCACCACTGCGAACAGATTCAACGGGAGTTTTTCAAGATGGCTCTTGGCTGCAGAGCCTGTTTAAGCACAGCAGAGGTTGGGGGAGGAACCCATGCTAAGCTTTGAATGACACATTTTGTTCTTTGTACAAAAAGTTTTGTCACTCAATGTGTATGCAGATGATACATCGACATCATCACTCACTTTTCCCTCTTCTGTCCACCTTTTTTATTTATTCTCTTCCAGGACATGGGTCCTACCAGCATGCCCTCCGTGCCCCTCATGGTCGGCTGTGGTGTCTCCTGCACTGCCCTGCTCATCCTGCTGCTAATCTACGCTGCCTTCTGGAGGTACCGGCGCCCCTTCTTTTCTTTTCCCTGCCTCGCTCCACCCTCGCCTATGCATCTCCCTACACTTACCCTTTTGCCGAGAGTGCTCGGTTGATTTTATCAACTTCCATAGCCCCTGCTATCACGTTGAAATGCAATTTGCGTGTGTCCTTCGCCACTGCCAGGACTACAATGAGTTATAAATGTTTCAAGTGCAGCAGGCGGAGAGGTTTTTGGTGCACGGGGGGGGGTGATGATTAGATTTTTGCTAGTGCATGCGACAGATGGCGAGATCATGCTGATCACTTTGTGATCGTATGAAAAGATGGAGTTTCTTTTTTCTTTTTTTTTTTTCCCACCGACTTCATCAGCCTGTCAATAACGCTTATCTCGCACGTCTGCCGCTCTTTCCCTCCCCTCCGTAGGTACATTCGCTCGGAGAGGTCCATAATCTTGGTGAATTTCTGCCTCTCCATCTTGGCCTCCAATCTATTAATTTTGGTGGGACAATCTCAAACCCTCAGCAAGGTAGGCAGCTTTCTCTTTTTTTGAGAGTGTTTTTGTGTGAATGTGTATGTGTACTAATCCACCATACCCTCAATTATTCACGTTTCAAGGGTCAAGAAAGCCTTTGAGAACCTCACTGTGCGGTAGCTCATAATTGATCAAAATCTAAAAACAGCGGAGCGAGTCTGATCTCTCCCAAATGAGTGCTTTGTCCCCGTCCAGCCCCTTTCCTTTGTCCTACTTTTGCAAAGGTTTAAATTTTGCTGCGCCGACTAGTCCTGAGAGATGATTCATCTTAACGCCTCCAACAAACAGTGGCTTTTTTTTTTTCTCTGCACATCTCCACCGTTTTCATCCCCCTCTCTACTGTGTTCCTCTGTAGGGCCTCTGCACTGTGACCGCTGCCTTCTTGCATTTCTTCTTCTTGGCGTCCTTCTGCTGGGTACTGACGGAGGCGTGGCAGTCCTACCTGGCTGTCATCGGGAAGATGAGGTCACGACTAATACGAAAGCGTTTCCTGTGCCTCGGCTGGGGTGAGCAGTCATTTCCTCGTGACCTTTTTGCTTACTTTTAAGTTTTATTGTGTGTTTAGCAAGAAAATACCACCTCAGCTGCTGATTCAGCGAAAGAACTTTGGTGTTGTGTCTCAGTTCCAGCCATTCAGCTGGCCGGGTTTAAGTCAGGCAGATTTAGAAACAGACCCTGACATTTGGAAGTCTGTATTTCTTATTTGTGTTCCTTTTTTTGTGGACCCTTAAATTTTCATTAATTGTGTTTTCTAACCATAGCATGTCTCTGAACTTCTCGGAAATGTGAAATAAGAAAGTCCATCCAGTACTTAATTTTGAAAAACCTTCCTGTGCTGGACTGGCAACCGCCTTTTTTTTCTTCCCTTTTAATCGTGTAAAAAGTCCAGCAAAGCATCAATTTAGCAGGAAGCTGAAAATGAGCTCCAAATGCTGACCTCTAGGGCTCTGTTTTTGTTTTTTTTTTAGTGGGTAGTTTATTGGGAAAGTCTGCTTCAAAATAAAAATGTTGCTGATTGAAATTATGTTGTTTTCTCCACTCATACAAATGAGATGGAAAAAGTAAAAAACACTTTTATTGTCAAATTAAGGCTCTTTCAGCATTGATGGTCAAAGAAAAATTCTTGTTGACCTGAGAGAAAGAGAGATGAAAAGAAAAACCAGCGCTGTGAACGACTTGGCTGAGGCTCATTAAAACAATGTCTGGAGCGGCTTGAATTCAAGGCTGCATTTAGGCATAAATAATAGCCATGAGTTCATCCAACTTTTAAGGAGAGATTCTGATCGTTAACAAGTGAATGATAGCACTCCAAACCTGATGATTAATATTCAATATGGCCAATGGATAGTATCATAACCAGGGAAATAACACAGACCTGCTTGCTAATGAGTTTTTGACTGAATATGTATGGAATCTGCATCAGGCCTTCTCTGGTGTTTGAGCTAAAGAGTACAATTGCTTGATTGATTTATGTTAAAAATGAAACCTTTGACATAGGATACCTGAACTCGTGAAATCCCATGAACCAAAACCTGAAACTTTTTTATTCAGATAATGCAGAATGACTCTGTTGCTGACAAAATCCCTTATGTACCGCAGCAGAATCACAGTTTTCAAACATTGCAACTTCTTGGCAAAGTTTTTTGTTAATGTTCAGCGTGTAATGTTCTACTCTAGACACACATTAAACTGGGTATCAAGTTTATTGAGCCACGTGCCATTTTACATTAACAACATTCTGCGAGGAAGGCCATTGACGACACACTGTACGTTAACTATTGCATTTTGAAAAGGTCAAAATTCAATTTGGAATGGAGACCCTCACCTATCTATTTTTTGTTCATTTTTTTTTATGTTATTTCTCAGCTAGTCAATACTTCAAATCTCCAAACTATCTTCTCTTTCCATGCCGGGAGTTGGCAAACAGAGGCAGGCAATTGTGAACCGGGAGCCGACCGAGTTGTTCTCGGTGAAATGAATTGGTGATGGAGGGCAGCAAGACAAAGGCGATTATGCTCCAAGCTTTGGCTGCGTCTTGCCGATGCTCACCCGATTCTTATCTATTCCGTTCAGATTCAGCCCGTTTTCGTTTGCTATGTGCCTTTCACCGCGGCGGCAGGTCCTGGAAGTTGTCAGGGATGCAGTTAAAAGCAAAGTGAAAAACACACACACAAAAAAGAAACAGGCTTGCCTTCCCATGCGCGAACGGTAGCAGCGAAATCTCACCTCTTTTGTACAGATCTGCCGTACATCACCTCTGCTCCGTTCAGCCTCCAGAACAATGTGGTGGCGCCGCCGTCTTGCTGTAGTACAACCTGACGCAACAGGCGGCGGCAAGGCGGGAGGATAATCCGGCCTCGCGATAGCATCTGCATAAAAACTGGCGAGATGTGCGGAGATGCCCCCCGTGGAAATTGCAGTCGCAGCTCATGTCGTATCGACACACACACACACTCACACACACACACACACACACCCACACACACAATCACTCTTCATTTCAGTTGATATCGATCCACCAGCCCGATCTGCCGAGTCATAGATGCCCCTAGTTGATACGGAGAAGGCAGGATGTACAGATTGGGACTGTCAGAGTGGTTGTGTACGACCAAAAGCTCAGGGAACGCATGATACATTGCATCCACAAAGAAAAAAATAAACCCAAAGTGGAAGGAAATCAAGTCGCTTTCCCTCCTCACGTCCGTTTCACAATTTTCTGCCCAATTTGAGACAGTGGAATCAGTCGCCATGGAAACAAGGGATTCTGGGTGCAAACAGACATATGTTAGGTCAGCAACAGAGCATGTGTGTGCGTGTGCGTGTATATGTCTGCGTGTGTGTGTGTGAATGTGTGTTCTTGTGTCTGATCACCTGCGATGTTTGCTGTAAACACTAGATTGATGTTGTAATTGCAGGTGGTCCAGCCGGCCTGTCCTGGCTTCTCACCATCTTATCCGTTAATGTCACTTTTTTTTCTTTTTTTTCTCTAATTGCTTTTCATTTGCAGCCATAATCACAGCTTTGTTAATTACATGAGTATTTCACAGCCAAGCTCATTACGGCCCCGCCGTGTTTCATTTTTTCTTTTTTGACAACACTTAGCCCCCCCGTCTCATTTCCGCGCACGTGCCTTGCACATGCTCGCAAATGTACAGATTGGGCAAATTGATGCGTGACTTGTCGAGCGGCCGTTGCTTTGCTCGACGAAAAAGAAAAAAAAACAAAAAAAACAAACATCCATCCAGTCATGTTTGGTGCGCACGCCGCATCCTAAACAGGGCCGCGAGCAGCTTCTGACACATATGGCCGTGTTTGCACACACAACACGCAAACACAACACAACACAACACAAGCACTTGATCAGCTTCAGGATCGCCACCCGCAGCTACCCCGTTTTTTTTTTTTTTTTTTTTTTCAACAAGGGAAACTAAGCTAACCATGCATATGTTAGCTATTAGCCCGTCTGTCTCGCCGTCTAATCGGGGGGTGGAGGAGGAGCGGAGTGGGGCGGTGGTTGGGGGAAGGGGAGGATATAGGAGGCGGTTCACGCCCGGAAGGATTTCCGCACAGCTGGCGCGCTTTGTCCTCGCTCTACCGGCTTCCTCCAACGTTTTGTCTCACCTCTTTGATCTTCCTGTCTGTGTTTCTGTCCTCAGGTCTTCCCGCCCTGGTTGTGGCAGTGTCAGTGGGCTTCACCAGAGCCAGAGGTTACGGCACGGCCAGCTAGTGAGTCTCCCCTGTCCCCCGCTGTCTGTCGTTAGTTTTAAACTCACCGTTTTTGCCCTTTGCTGCGTTTCTGCAATTTTGAACTTAGTTTCCACTCCACTTCCTATTTTTGAAAAGTCGTTTTCCGTGCCACGAGGGCGCGGGCCGCCTTCCGTTTCCTCGGCGGATTCATTTTTCAGCTTTACGACTCGCAGTAGCCGGTCAGTGATTCATTCGGCAAACAACTCGCCTATAAACAGCTGTATATATAAACTCCAAATGTGTTTTCCTCCCCCTTTTATTCGTGCGGACAAAATGGCGCCCAACCATCTATTTATCAGTTTTTATCGCTGACTGCCCTCCTATTTTCTGTCACAGCCAAACTGAAAATCCCTTAGAAATTCAGAGCGCACCTTTGCACTTACTGCGTGCGTCTGTGTGTGTGCATAGGAAACTCTCAGATAAATGCGGGAGGAGAATCACCTGAGCCAAATTCAACTTTGATGTGCTTTCGCAGACGGAATTTTAGGCGCCGCAGTCGCTCGAAACATTCCGTTTTCAAACCCCGTTTAAAATCAAAGTCTATAAACTCTGCAGGAACGGCCCCTGATGAGTTCAACATAAATGTTCCCTTACCGTATCTGACTGCTCTGCGTGCTGGTTTTTGGACGGCGTTGCATTCTGAGGACCGGCCAGCCGTATGCTTGTGCCATCTGTGCCGCATCGAACTGCGATAAAGTCGACTTCAGGAATCCCAAAGCTGAAGCTCTGGAGGGCTTTTAAATATTGATCCTCGGAAGTCAAGTACTTTTTTTTTTTATTGAAGTCTTCCCGCCATGCATTGAAAAACCTTAATCTGCAAAATCTACGGATCTCGCCACTTAAAGTGAATGAGAAATAATTATATATAAAAAAATAAAAAAACCTCCATGCAGCTCTATTTTTTTTCAGGTTAAAGTTGGACCAAAGCCCATAATCTCACTCACGCTACTCGGTATGAATTGATGTTGTGAGGTAGGACTTCAATGTGTTGCCCCAAAAGTATCTGATAACTTAAATTGATTCCAGTTTAGCACCATCACATCAAAACTTGAAAGATTCTTTGACTCTTTCTCAACAGCAGTCTGTAAATGGAAATGTGCCATTTCTCCTCGTGGAAATTTCAGGCTGGTAGTTTTATTCAGACTGTCGGCTCTGCGTTGCTCCTCACACTCGCTTTGCTTTGGGGTTCTGCTGAGCGGCAACGGCAAAAGAAAACAACACTGCAAAGTAAAAGTATTCCCAATTCTCTCCCTACTTTTCACCTTCCTAATTGTCTTATTAATAGCGGGAAGCGTGTCTGAGCTTTTGGGCTTCCTCGCGTTCATCTCCAGCAATTATGAAGACGACAGAAGGTTTTAAGTGTACTCCCGATGACATCACCGGGGGACAAGTGTAAACTCATTAAAGCCCAAACGGCCCAGAGACACTGAGCTGAATTCCAAAGGGCCGATCCGCGGAGGACGCGCTTTATCTCACGTGCACAATGAATTTGCTTTTGCACCGAATGCGCCGTTTACAGAAACTGAGACAAACGACTGTTTTATTCCCCGAACCCTAAAATAAACGCCATCCCTAATTGGCTGTGCACTTGTTGCAGTTCGGCGTTCGGCAAATCAAAGCAACTCTGTGATTTTTTTTTAGCTGCTTTCGTTCACACTAAAAACACTTTTTTTTTTGGTGTCTCTCTGTAGCTGCTGGTTGTCCCTGGAGGGAGGCCTCCTCTACGCCTTCGTCGGACCCGCCGCCGTCATCGTGCTGGTGAGTCCCGTCCACCACAGCATTTATTGATTGTTTTTTTTTATTTTTTATTTTTTTTCAAAATATCTTGGACACTGCGGTTTTGCCCACACGTCGGCCACAGGTGTCCGTGACGGAGCGATAAGACGCTTTGATCCTCCAGTTTCAAATGTCAGCGCGCAAGAAAATATCTTCAAGCGGAGACAAAGGCGGCTGAATTTCAGCCGGAGCAGCCGGAAAATCTTGCCCGTATACTTTCAAAGTCGTGATTTGAAGGGCAGTCGGTCGGTTTTAAGGATGCGTAACGCAAATCTGCGAGGGCTGATTGTGTCTCGGTGGTGGTTTGATCAGCTGCTGCAGTACGTGCGCCATTTCCAGGATCTGCTAATTTCCCTCAATGGATCCCTGGATGGATGTTCACCACCACGAAGTCAAATAAGTCTGGATGATCGACCGAACTTGAATCTGGCCGCCGCCTCTGCTCCAGCCCCCTCTTTGCTCTCATGCAAAATGGTTGTTTTCAATTTTCCTGTCGCCAAAAAAGTTAAGAGTTTGTATCGCAGTCTGGCCAGTAATTTTACCACAGCGCAGCCGTGACTGTTAAATGCAAATTGGAAGACATTACCCATGAACAATAATCTTGGCACTCCTCTGTCGTCACTGGAATCTGAATCAGCCAAGCGTGTTAGTCCACAAATGAAGGAAGTCATCCAGTCTCTTGAAACTACAAAAGCGACTGCCAAAGATCAAGGAAAACTATTTGGAAAATGTTTGCAACTCTCACAGTTTGTGCAATTTTGCAGAATAAAATAACTACATGAGAGCGATTAATGATGTGATTAAAAATAAGCTCTCGTAGATTAAATGGGCCCGTAACTTTGACCAGCGATGTTATTAGAATCCAAACTTGTTTCTTGGTTGTTTTTTTTTGTTTGTTTGCCTCTGTCATAAAGTAACAGAAAAATCCCAAGAGGCTCGTTAAGACGCGCAGGCAGGTACGCAAAAGGAGCTTCATGTTTTTCCTTTTGTTTTTTCTTCTTCCCCTTGAAGATCGGGGAACAAAGGGAGCTGAAGTTTTATGCAATTTTTATGGCGCAAAAAATTAAAAATAACACGGTCCTCTTTTAGTGCCGCAATTCCAAAGGTCGCAGTCGCGGAGAAGGAGAGGTTACACTTTTATCCAAATAGAAACATAAAAGCGCAAAATTCACTGTCTTAATATAAAAAAAACACCACAAAGGTTTAGTGTCTTGGTGCGCCTGTGTGAACGATCACAGCCTGCACGCCGCTGAAATGAAAGGACGGCCTCCCCTCTGAGGATGCGTGTCGGATTTTTCATTTTTTATTTCCGTGGTGGCTTTCCAGCTCTTCACCCTTTCCTATTTTCACAATGTCAGTGTGCGACCGCGCACACCCAGGCCCGATGTGCGACAGTCCCCACCCCATCCCCCCAGTGTTGTTGCCGAGGGCCCCCCTCGCTAACAAACAGCTGTAATGAGAGCAGGGGGCGCCGAGCAGAGAAACACAGGCCTTCCCACAGGACTCTTCTCTAATTAATGAACCTGGCCTTGGGCAAATAGCAGAGCGGGATGAGACTGACTCACAAAGCCGGTGCCAGGCGTGGACCGGCATGACAATGGCGCCCCTCTCGGAGTCTGGCGCCTCGCTGGGTCGTAATCAGCAGCGGCGGCGGCGGCGGCGGCGGCAGCGGACACACCAGGGAAAGGGATCAAAAACAGCGAGTGGTTTTTCGTTTTTCTTGTTTTTTCAAATCAATGCTTTTTTTTTTCCATCACGAACCGCAGAAACTGCCAAATGCGCCGAATGTACTGAGAGAACATAACAGGCTTCAGGTGGAAATCCTGTTCCTGCAAGTGCTGCAGAAACTGACCAGATGAAAGGCAACTGAGGGTTCAGTCTGGATTCCTCTCGCAATATATATATATATATATATATATATATATATATATATATATATATATATATATATATATATATATATATATATTTTTTTTTTTTTTGTAGCTAATCTGCTCCCGGAGTTAAAGAATTGGGGCAGGGATGATGAGAATAAAAAGAAATATTGTGTGGCAAAGTGGTGAACGTTGCAGTGCGACTGGAGCACCGTCCTGGGGCATTTCTGATTGTAGTTGTTCTCATGCTTTTATTTTGAACAGCCGTTATGAAACTAATCCAAAGACTGAGCGCACTTATGAAGGCACAGTGATCTAGCTTCTTTTCTTTTTTTTGCATTACTTTGTATGATTCACTCCAAGCCTTTAGTAGTTTTTTTAGGTCTGGATATCTTGTTGGTCTTGCAGAAGTGCTGAAGAACTCTGCTGTTGTTGAGATGCAGGCAAATCTAAAGTGGTTCTATTATCAAATTTGTTGATCTTTTCTTTTCTTTGCCTAACTACTACTACCCTATCATCACAGTAGAAACAACACTCCAAATAAAAGCATGTGTTTCAAAATAAAAGCATGAGAACTACTGCAATTACACATCTTGCGTCCTAAGAGAAAGAACAGACAGTTGACCAGCCTTCATGGCGATTGGCGCTGTGGGGGAAAGTGCACTTTTTTGGGTTTGTTTTGTTTTTTTGGAAAATCGGGATTAAAACACAGAAAATCTCCCATGTGGACGGGATTTGGGAACAGAGGAGGTCTCGATGCTGCTCACGTCTCGGATCCGCCACGCCTAATGGGAGATCTTCTGTCAGGTCAGCACAGCCAGATGTTGGGCGGGATTAAAGCTGGACTCATTAATGGAAGAAAAAAACAACATGCATGAGTCTGTTTTTTTTTTAATGTTTTTTTTTCTCATTTCTGTGTTACTAATGAGTCTCTCTAAAAAACCCGGAGGGTCAGAGTTTTCCGAAGTGGGCGTCATCGGGGTAGAAGACTAATGGCAGCAGTGTAGGGACAAGACTGAGCACCTGCAGGCTGTCAGCGGACACAACTGGCCTCTTATCTGTCGATTGGAGCAATCACCGTCAAGCCTCCGCAGCTGAGGCCAATCAGCCGGCACAACGAGGGACGCTCTCGAAGCTGTCTCCCTTGAAGTACCTCTCAGTTTTTGATTTTTTGTTGCAGGTGGGGGGTGGTGTTTGCACTAATGTAAATATGCACACAGCTGACAGATCTTTTTTTAATGCAAGGACGCACAAAAAAAATAAAAAATAAAAACAGAGTAATGCCTAAGCGGGGTAGAATAAGAAGAAGATGAAACAACACTGGCAGTTTAATCCAGAAGAAGAACAACTCTGGTCCTGTTTAGTGTTCTTCTTGGATGTAGAAAAAGAAATGTCACCTCATTTTCTGTTGCCCTTTATTGTCTAACTGTGCAGATCTTAATTTAATAATGCAAAGCAGACATCCATTTTAGCGCTTGCTGACGACGCACGGAGATTAAAATGCTTATTCGAAATTGGATAAGCGAGTTATCCAGAGGCGGCACGGGGGGACGGAAAAACAAGCTGTCTCTCGACACAACCCTGTTAGAGAAAAAAATGTTTCCATCCCATAATTCTGCTGATATTTGCAAAATCCAGAAGAAAGACAAAATTCCACGTGATTAGGAAGGGCCAGACTGAGCTCAGAAAAATGTAAACAAATTATTTTGAGATGCACACGTCATCAGAAGTGCCTCGGTTTGCACATTTCAAGCTGTGCTTCAAATGAATGAACATCACAATGACGTCTCTAGAATTGCCTCACATATCTTTCAAACAGTCTGGCCGACGGCCTCTCATGTCAAAAGGCACTTTTTGAAAAATGTTATCAGCTGCGAGCCGTGGAGCCTTGTTCTTTGCTTGAAATGTGATTGAGACGTTCAGAGAGACTCTCTGGCGAAGCTGAACGGGCCTTCAGAGAAACTCTGTCACTTTCATTCCTGAGTGTCTGGGGCCAATTGTTTTTTTTTTTTTTTTTTTAAAACGTAAAAAAATGAGAACGATGGTAGAAAAAGTTTAATGTTGCACCATTTTTGAGTCGACCGCCTGATCAAATTGTCCTCTGCGCCTCTCGCCAGGTAAACATGCTCATCGGGATCGTGGTCTTCAACAAGCTCATGTCTCGGGACGGCATCTCAGACAAGTCCAAGAAGCAGCGAGCCGGGTAAGTTCCACTTCCTGCACAATCCCACACTGCCCTGCTCACGCAAACAAACACACGACGGCACACAAGGAGACACGCAGACACGCAGACGCACAAACGCGACCAAATACTCCCACCGCAAATGAGCGCAGAGCACGCCGCTTGCTTACTCATCCATCCACTCAACTCTTGGTGGGGAAAAAAGAGCAGAGGACAGAATTATGCTGTGTGCTGCAATTTTTTTTTTTTTCCGTCAGGCAGGAACTTGAGGAGGCAACACAACTCTCTCCGCTCCTCAGTACGCCCACTGCGACACCTGTGCTTCCTGTACAAGTATAATTAGCCCTGCCCCCCGCAAAAAAACAACAACTATTTGTCTCCAAAATGAAAAAATATATATGTATATATATGCTTTGTTACATTCTCTGTGTGCCAACATTGATGAACCCATTAAAAAAAAAAAAAGTTGTTGTCAGATGGGAATCTTGTTACACACAGCAAACACCGGGATTATGTGGATAAAACCTTGGACTATTAAAATCCTATTAGGTTTCTTGAGATTATTCCCTGAAACCAAACACGGCTGCATGATACATGCATGCACATCACACACATGTGCACGTCCGCCCCATTTCCCAACGCAGTCTTTCATGCTCCCCTTATCTTTATTAAATCCCACCAGCGCACATCTCCCATGTTTTCATCTGCCTCGGCCCGCTCAGTCCAACGCTCCATTCCTCATTCTTTCTGTCTTTCGAGGCAGTGGATTGTTTTCCTGTCATTCCGCGCGCAAATTGAATCCTGATTCGCCGACCGGGGTTAACGACGGCGGATCGCGCTTAGCGGGAGGTTGATTAGCTTCTTGATACCCGACGATGCAGCTGAGATTAAGCCGCTATACAAACACCAACACGCCCACACAAGCACGCTACGCGTGAGAGAGAGAGAGAGAGAGAGAGAGAGAGAGAGAGAGAGAGAGAGAGAGAGAGAGAGAGAGAGAGAGGTGTGCCCTCCTTTGTTGCCGAGCAAAGTCCCCGACACGATCCAAGCGGCTTTAGCGATCCCACATCCTGCCAGATTCCTAGAAAGAGCGCGCTAATGGTGCATAGCGGTGGTGGGCGTTGCTAACAGGGCGGCACGTCGTAATGGCTTTGTCCACCCGGTAGCCATGAAAGAACGTGGCTTTGCGGTGGAGGCAATGAGCCGTGACGAGGCTAGCTAGCAGCTCGGAGCTCCGCCCACTCTCGTCTCGGCCGGCCGCCCCTGAGCTCAAACGTACTTCACTCCGGCCCATTTCCTGTCTGTGTCCACCACGTTCGCCGCAAAAAATCCCTCACTACCCTCTCCACTCGGATCAGTCTTTTTGTATTCTGACTGTTGTTCATTGCTGCTACATTTTTGAGACCTGTTTTTTAATTTGCCTTTCTTTCTTTCTTTCTTTCTTACTGTCTTTCCTTTCTCCTCCCCCCTTCCCTCTCTTCTTCTTCCTTTTTTTTCCCATCTGTCCGCCCCATCTTCTCCCTCCGCACTGTGACACTGGCACACGCTCACAACCACCCATCCACCTGTGTCCCTCACTCTACCCTCCTCCCCTTTTTGTCCTCCCCCTCCCCTCTACATGGTTTGTTATCTGTGTGTTGTGTTCACATGTTTTCCAAAGTGTCCCGGCGGAGGGGCGTAACCGACTGCTGCTGAAATGCTCCAAGTGCGGCGTGATCTCGAGCACGGCTATGTCCAGCGCGACTGCCAGCAGCGCCATGTTAGTCCATCTTCATCTTTCTTTGCTCGCTCTCTCTCTCTCTCTCTCTCTCTCTCGCTCTCTCTCTCTCTCTCTCTCTCTCTCTCTTCCTTTAGTTCTTTTCTCCTCTCTATCTCTCTCCCATGCTCTGTAATCCCCTGCTGTCAGTATTGATGCAGGTTGACATTCAGACTCGGCCGGGTGTAAAAACAAACAAGCTCATGAAAAAGAAGGGAGGAAACAGACGGCCACTCTATAAGCCCCCGCTCTTTAAAGGCAGCATATTTCAATAGAGTGTTTTTCCCTCTCAGGCCACAGTGGCAGAACCTGACCTGTATCAGCATTAGCAATGTTTACATTTTTTTTTTTTCAAAATGTCAGGACAGTATAGCGTCAGCAGTTCAACAGCGGAATTGTCTAAAGCGGCCCGCATTGTTGGAGTTGAGCACAGAGCTAGCAACCTGTGAGCTACGCAGAGGGAATCGCAGCATACCATCTCAATAGGGTGTCATCGGCAAACATCACAATTCTCTCAATTTGTCATTGGTTTTAAGGCTATGACCATGTCTCACAGTGCAACAAAGCACCTTCTCACTAGAAACTAAACTAAAAATAGTTGAATTCTTTGACTGATAGAGCTTGTTAACATCATGCAACTCTAGACTTTTTGACTGAACTTTTTGCTCTTTAGTTTGTTTCATTCCTGCCCCCGACAAGAGCTCCAACTTGAGTTTGAGTTTCTTCTGTTTGTTTGGTCCTTTTTTGTTAACAAACGTGTTCAGACAAGGATAAAGTCTCATGAAAACCATAAAAGGATTTTGATGCCACATGGACCACTATGCAGATCTATCAATCAAATTTAAACCCCTGCAGGGGGATAGTTCAGTAGACACAGGTATTGGACACACCCAAACCAATGAGCAAAATCCTCATTTAAGTCAAAGTCTCAAGAGTCATGGATGGATGCGTGGGTCTATTTTTCAAAAACTTCTGAAGTTTTATATCAAAGGTGTGTCATTGAAATATTTCATGGATGGAAAACTGCGACAATCTAGTTGCAATACTTACAATAATAATGCAGGAATACCTTCTAAGAGCCAATACTGACCCACTTACTGCATCTGGCCTGTCAGGTCGTTATAGAAAATTATCATCATTTGCTCTATTCTTTTATTTTCATGGCTCTTCTATTGTGACCAGAGAGTAGCCAATCGGACTGCATCATTTAGTCATGCTTCCACATGTAATGCCACCTTTTCATGGTCATCTCGTCATTTTTATTTGCTCAAAGGCAAAGGTTAAAATTGTTTGTGAAACTCCACAGCATAATGAAGTGTCCTACAGTGGGAGTTTCAGTAAGGTCTTTATTTAAAAACAATTCTTTAAAACAGGCTTTTTTTTGGGCTCCAGCTCACCATCTCCTGGCACAGAAAAAAAATGTTCCCAGAAAAACAAATAAACCACAAACTTAGTAGCCAACCCCAGTTATTTACACTAACTGTTTTATTGTCATTTCTGTGATATCTGCAATATCTTAAATATTACAGGACATTACAATGTTTTCTATTACCACTGCAATGTGTGACACAGTGCCATAGTTGGGAGTCTGTCACAGACTCTCTATCATCTTTTTCTCTTTGCCGCTGACATTTAAAACACAAAATAGGACCAAAAAAAAAATAATCCAGAGACCTTTCTGCTTTTATTTATTTTACCTCTCCGAGTAACTGCTGCGTTGCCATGGTTTCCTCTGGCCCGGTCGGTCTCTTTACTCCCCACCAACCCCCCACTTCCCCTGTTTTTTTAAATCTCCATCCCATAAACGTTCATCACGGTGCCTCGTGTTTATTTGGGAAGGCGTTCCGTTGAAAGCAGCGGCTGTTCTCGGTAGTGCCGTGGCACGATGGGACCGCTGTGATGGGAGGCTAATAGGATTGGATTGGCTATTTTCAGTTGGCTATCAGCTCTCCTCTTGTCACCGCGAGCGCACGGGGTCATTACCGCCGTCTCCTCACGCAGCATTTTCTGATCTCACGTCCGGCTACATCTCAGGCGAACATGTCCAGAATCCTTTATTAGATATGGACGCCTCTTATGAGATTAGAAACGTTGCTTTCCCCGTCACCGCGCGCTGTGTAGCGTTTGCCGAGGAGGGCCTTTTGAATACTACCTGCCGGCAGAAATCCTGGCAACAGTCGAAATTGATTCAGACTTTGCTTCAAGAAGAGCACAACTCTCTTTCGTAAGTTGGCCCACGCCTGCCCCGATGGGTAAAGTTAAAGTTTCACCACCAAAAGCAGCCCAGTTGCCTTAATTTAACTTAACTTTTCAAGACTACCATGACCTGCAAGTTATTTTTTTTTTTTTTAGATAGGCTGCAAGCACGTAAAGGCTCACACAGATTTAATTTCCCCCGTATTCACTTTGTAGAACTTTGTCATTCAGCATCAAATGAATAATAGCAGCTGTTCTCTCCAGTTTCGCTGCTATTGCAAGTCAGTCATTTCTTTTTAGGCCAATGGCAAAACTGTGATCTTAGATTGCCGACGGTGCTGCACAGTCTCGACTTTGTTCTGCGCTCACCTGCAGCCGCGCACCTTCGAAGGCACATGCACGACTCCAACAGAGCCCGTCGGACAGACGGCAGTGCAGAAATGGACGCGCGCCCACGCGCCGCCTCTCTTGCAGCGGTGTCTGACTCTGTCAGGGTTCGTACGTTCTCACATGCTGTCAGTGCTTGTCGACACCCCACCACCACCACCTTTCACACTCCCACCAGCACATCATCACGCAGTCCGCCTGTCTGCACGTCAGCCATAATTGTGGGTGAATTGCTGGTGTCATAACGACTGACGTGATTACACACCATCTCCCACGTCTCAGTAAGAATATTAAGCCTTATTCTGACCTGAGTGCCAATCAGCTTCAAATTGCCTCCGACTTGAGTTTGAGTTTCTATGTGTGTGTGTGTGTGTGCGTGTGTGTGTGTGTGTGTGTGTGTGTGTGAGGAAGCAAGAAAGACATAGGAAGACACAACAAAGGAGCAATTTGGCAGAATTTTCCGATATGCTATAGGATTTAAACCTTCTTCTTCTTCTTCTTCTTCTTCTTCTTCTTCTTCTTCTTCTTCTTCTTCTTCTTCTTCTTCTTCTTCTTCTTCTTCTTCTTCTTCTTCTTCTTCTTCTTCTTCTTCTTCTTCTTCTTCTTCTTCTTCTTCCCCTCTCTTTTTCCGTGCTCTCTCTCCCTGGCAGGGCCTCCCTGTGTAGCTCCTGCGTGGTTCTTCCCCTGCTAGCACTGACCTGGATGTCAGCGGTGCTGGCCATAACGGACCGACGCTCCACACTCTTCCAGGTAAACGGGCTGCGCCCATAGTGCAGAATACCAGCAAACACAAACAGCTGATATGAAGCACAGAAAATGGAAAACAAAACAGCTTCACCTTTCTGGAACTACCTGACAGATGCTGGCGGTGCGACATCTGATGGTGTTGAAGAAGGTTGAAAAAGCAGGACAGTAGAGGGTGCTGTGTCAGCTCAGGCGTGCCATTCTTTCTGTTACAAGTCCATGCATTTTAAAAAATACTTCAAAATGAACATTTTAAAGGACAAAAACTATGCCATGTTGTGTTGAATTATGCAAGTCTCCTAAAACTGAGAGGTAACCATTTATTCTCCAGGCACAAAGATGATGACTTTTCTACGATGATTAATTGCTACACTGAGTTAGACTGAAGAAAACATAATCTTGTAGGGCTGTACTGCAGTGGCACAATAGCACAAGATGACAATGTGGTTTGACGCAACAAGGGGGGAAAAAAATATTTTTTTATTTGATTTTTTTTACATTTTTGAAATTGTTTGGATTATGCAAGAAACCACAGCAGGAAAAATCAATTTTTAAGTACTCAGTGAATGTAGCAGAGCTGCAAACAGCGACATGCAATGTGGTTTCTGGCCCGACGTTTCTTTCAGGTCACAGACTGAAGGGAGAAGAAAAAAAATGTCAGAGCAGCGATGCAAAGATGTGTCTGGGTAAACAGAGCAGGCACGGCGTACTTTGTGCTGAAAGGTTGACTGTCCAGCCCTGAAATGGCACTCCAAGACAGGGCTGCAGGAATGCAATATCGCACTGGAGAGGACGTGCCGCTGCGCCAAATATTAACACAGGTATGAGGCTGCAGGCCGAGCGGCTAAACTCATCGCATTCGGCGTGACGGCGCAGCCTCGTGCTCGAGGGGCAACAGCGCTCTTGCACAACACTCCTACAAAACTTCAGCAGAAACTTCTGGCTGAAGTTTGACCTCGCCGCAGTCTCCACTCTTTTGTGGCTGCCAGTCACGTCCAAAGATGGGACAACTTTGCTAACGCAACTCAAGGACCCTCCCCTCCGGGGATGCTGTGGGATCGGCTGTTAATCAGCCATTAAAACAAACCAGGACACCAGAATCGAAGGTGGAGGCCCGCTCACTTCAGTGAAGTTGCTCAGCTCTTACATACGCCGAGTGCTTCCGCATCACAGGGCCCCTAGAACAATGCAGCAGTAGTGTCACTTCCCGTCATGCCTCTGTAACTCACAAGATGAATCAGAAGGCATCAGCCAATCAGAATGAGCCGAGACACAGCGCATAACGTGACATGACGTCACGCTCGTAATTAAGTCTTAATCTTAACCCTTTAAGCGCCATCATTTTTTCAAGAAAATTTTGGTATCAAGATTTCAAATGGCTGTGACTTCAAATTGGTTAGAGATAAAGCCATATTGTATTTGAGAAAATTTTTCAGTATGACCCAAACTTTGTGAAAGGAGTAAATTTTAGTTTGTTGTTTTTTTATTATGTCAGATGTCAGGGATCTGTATGTCAGTCTCCACAATACCCCACAGGCTCATCAAAATGTTTTATCCACTTTTGATAATTTCCCACATATCTCAAACAGACCCAGCCATCATCGCTGTAATTTACAGGGTGACCGCGAACATCCTTGCTGCCTCCACCGGCACTGGCTGGGCGGTTCGTCCCACAGCTTCTACCACGTTGATCACTAATTCCCGCGCCCTGCGTCACCATTAGCGGTGTTTTGAGCACCCCTGCTTCCCCCACCACGTCCCCTCATCCTCATTCGCCGATTACTCCCACTACACCCCGGCCACGCTGAGGCGAAGCATGTGCTGCTTGGTGACTGTCGTGGCGCGTCGACTCGCTGCCGCTGCGTAAAGACGCACCGGCAGACTCGCTCTCACGGGACGACTGAACATCATCGTCAGAGTGTGAATATTCCTCTTCGTTATCTGAGTCAGACATTACTTGACGAAGTACTTCGTCAACGAACAAACCTCTCGGCAATGTATTCTCGGCGAAATTCTCTGTCTTTCTCTCTCCGCTCCCACTACAACCACTTCCTCGTCTCCTCAACTGAGGCTTTCTCTCTATTTATACTCCGAAATCTGAATATAAACACCCCCACAAATGCTGCTCAGATTGAAGCCACAGGTGTCTGCCATCTCCTGGTGTAAAGTGGAAGCTACTTTTAGCACCATATTTGCCGCTATGGCCTGTTTAATTCAGCAATGACGCTTGTCGCAATTTTGCGACCATGGCGCCTAAAGGGTTAATTAAGATTTACAGTTTTACTTATATTTTTTGATTTATTATGAACCATCATTTTTGTCATACGCCTGTCACTCATTTTACAGATTAAAATTTTTGTTTTGCAGTCTAGAAGAAACATGCATGGGATTTTACCTGCAGTACTTTGAGTGGCCACTAGTAATAGAAAATTACAAGTCCAGTGTCCAGTTCTTAGAATACATCCATGGGACATACAGCCAAAGCTAGAACTCCCAGTGCATCTGCCTCTCGTACCCTGAGAAGAGCTACTACTTACTTACTTACCCAGTGTTACATAATAACCCTCCTAATAATACCCCCTCTCTCTCTCTCTCCCAGGTCCTCTTCGCCGTGTTCGACTCCGTCCAGGGTTTCGTCATCATCACCGTCCACTGTGCCATGCGCCGAGAGGTGAGTCCAGGTTTCCCCTCCCCGCCCCTCCTCCTTCCCCCGACTCAGCCCCGCCCCTCCCCCTGCCCCCCACAGCCCCGCCCAGAGCTGCTCCAGAGTTCATGTGCGTCTAATGCGGCGCCCTGCTCCGCGACCCCTGTCACAGCCGGCTCCTCTGACAGGTGGGATCTGCGTTCGCAAATGTCACGCTAGTCGGCCGGGCCGGCGGGAACACAGAGGATCAGTGGCGAGAGAGGCGGGCGGGGGTGGGGTGGGGTGGGGTGGGGTGGGGTGGAGGGGAGATTAGCTCTCGCTCTGCGCGAACCCCACGCGTGACTCGCGCCGTTGTCCGCCTGATCCGAGGCCCCTTTAAGGAGATTACCAAGATTCTGTGTGAAATAAGATGATGAGTTCCCCAACTAATACCCCCTCCTCGTGCTTATTGGCCCAGCAGGTTTCGCACGAGGCCCCGCCCTCTCACAAGATCGTGTCCGACGTTGGGCAATCACGAAACATTTTACGACTTCATTTCGTTTCCTGACAGCAAAAAATCTCCGGTGCTGCGCAACAAAGCCGAGAGATCGTTTCGATATTGAATGCACCGCGCGGCATAAGTGAAGGTTTCTTTTGTTTTGTTTTGTTTTTTTTAAACGCCGAGAATGCTTAGCTGCATTAAATCAATATCACAAAAGCGGCCGGGATCAGGCGACGGTAAATCCTGGAATTATTTATTTTAAACGTATGAAAATCCCCCTGTGCGAGGCCGTCGAGCGTAAATCCTTCAGTCCTGCAACAATACAATGGAAGCAGCACTTCCGACGCGAGGACGTTAGAGGAGGTGGGATTGTGTGTGGGGGGGGGGTGAAATGAAGGAAGCATTACAGTGCAAAAAAAACTAAAAAACACAACATAACAAAAACAAGAGAGGCAGCGAAACACAGTGCAGCTGCGCTGGCTGGCTGAACTGTGTTACAGGTTCTGTGAATAAATGACAGCAGGGGGGAGGTGGACGGGTGAGTGGGGGTCGGGGAGGGGTGGAGGAGGTAGAGGTGGAATTGGATGCAAAGTCCTGGAACGCGAATGGGAAGTGGAGCAGGTGGAGGATGATTGCAGAGGGTGTTGCTGGGGAGCCGGGGGTCAGGGTTGTGGGAGGGGGGAGGGGGTGCACAGAAACCCTGAGTGGGTTCCTCACTTTGAAGTAACTCACATGCACTCACACACACACACACCACAAGTGCACTTGCGCGCACATGCATGTGTGGAGAACAAGGGGGAAATGCCAGGGAGGATGAGTGCGGACACACAAACCACGGAAAACAATGTCGGCATGCAGTAGTCATCCTCCAGCGCACTCCGTTTGTAGCGGCTCGCACACACTCACTAGCGCGTGCGAGCGCCCTCCCCATGTGCTCCCCCGCCGCTCCCTTACACGAGCGCCCGTGTATCCAGGCATGAGATTCTTATGGGACTCGACAGCAGCCACAGTGAAAGATGATGTTGCAGCGCAGCAGGGAAGTGGGCTGTTGGGGGTGCGGGTGCGGTGGTCTCTTTCAGAGAGATGGCCGCGAGACATCATGGGCGCAGGGGTCCGCCGGACAGACGCGTTACAGGTGTTACTTCAGATGTAGCATGCAGTGAGAAGGCCCGCGGCTGAGTCCACATATATGTGCTGCAGGTTCCCCTCTGTAGCGCTGATCTCGCCGGGTTCCGACACATTCAAGGACTGTTCTCACTCCACCTCGCAGTGCAATTTCTCTGACCGCCGCCGTAAAGAGCGTAAAATGTCCCCCAGAGTGAGCGAGTGGCATGCGCTGGAAATGAAAAAGTTCCTCCGCTAACTTTTCCTCTTTTGCGTCATCCCGCTTCCAATCCTCCCTCTCCCGGCTCCTCAGGTGCAGGATGCGGTGCGCTGCAGGATGGGGGGTTGCAAGGACGACAGCGAGAACTCCCCCGACTCCTGCAAGAATGGACAGGTGCAGATCATGGTGAATAGCATTCCATTTCATCCCCCACGGCGCCACCCATTAGCCTCCAGCTAACGTTGCTAACCGGGGGGGGGCGGACTCTGCAGGGGAGCCGCTGTTGCTGCCGCTGCTGGCAGCCGAGAAACTTAAAAAGTTTTTCAATTTTTTTGCCCCCTAACCATTTTACTTCTCTGCAGGAATTTGCATCATGTGTATTTTATTTTATTTTTCAATCCACTCCAGTACCTCCTGTATTTATTTTAAAAAAAGTTGATGGCAAAAAACATTTCTGATGCAATAATCTGAAAAAAAAAATCTCTGTCTCCCTTACACATTTTTAGCTTTCACATCTTAGCGTTTCCAGAATCAGATCCTCATATTTTCCATCCTAGACTCCAGTGGAGCTTGACACGATGAATCATCCTCAAAACTGCATATTAATCTCCAGAAAAGCAGCATATGTACTGTAACCTGCTGCGTACAGCCTGCTGCAAAGGTTTCTCCGATAGATTGTTTTTTTTCTCCTCGTGGAAGGAGACATAACAACGAACACCTGGTTGGGGAGTGTTGCTGTCAACCTGGAATCAGGGAGATATTGTGCTCTTTGTGACATCACAAAGCAGTGATATTTTGAAAAATGATGACAGCGACTGAAGCATGAGCTCAACCACTCCTGTCGGACTGTGGGAGCTTTGAAGGGAAGCAAATGATAACAAATCATCGGTCGAAAACGGACGCGCTCAGCACTTTATTTACTTCGAGCCTCACCTTCGTCGTTATTTGGGCAACATGGAGCTCACGTAAGGTTAATGCATGTGTTCCAAATGTGGCTAATAGTGCGATAAATCACTCAAAGCCCGAACCACTGCACCGCCAATGTCAGTGCGGTCACAATCGTCGCTCGCGCTCCTTCCTTTATTTCTCCCCTGGACCTGTTTGCGTTAACTGTTATGGCTTCTCTGAGCACCCCTACAAGGTTTTCCACATTAAACTTCTGCCTTCGACGTTCTGCCGAGGGGATGAACCAATGTCTCCTTTTTCATAAGCCGACAGAAGCATCCTGCAGTCTGATTTTTGTTTAAATTGTTGCTCACCACGTCGACCACTGCTTTGGCCTGGAAAGACAGCAGATGCACTTCTCCAGTTGTTCCCCACTTCTCTCCGGCAGCGACTTTAATCTCCTCCTGCAGCATGTGCACTGGGAGCCGTCGAACGGGAGGCAAAAAGCCCCTCGAGAGCGCAAACGGTGACAGATTTCCTTGCCGCGACCGCTTACATCGCCGTCATAATTACAGTTAGCGCCGTCCTCTCAGGTGTACCAGCTGTCCAACGCGAAAAATCTCATCTCAATCTAAAATCCTGGACACCCTAAGGGCTTTTATGAAGATGCACAAGTGTGCCGTCTGCTTGTTCACGCTCGTTCCGAACCATATCGTCAGAAAAGTTAACAAAATCATTCCTCTCCACGCAAAAAACTTCAAAACTCTTTTTTTACATAAGTTTCTCTTCCACCTCTCCCTTCTTTTTTTTTTAAAGTTTCAACTGTCTTTGTGTTTTCCATTTGATGTTCTTTTGCACCATCAGAAGTGTCCAAATGTCAGCCAAAGCGGGCAGCAGTGTGGCTCCCTGCGCTACGGCACCTCCCCCTGCCCGTCCGGGTCCCACCCCTCGCCGTACCCACCGTCGTGCCACCAGACGTGCCAGCAGCTCTGTTACCACAGTCTGCCCCACGGCACCCTGGAGCACAGCCACGCCCTCGGCCACCCCCACGAGCACAACCCCGTCATGAACAACACCCACAACCATGCTCATAACCATAACCACGCCCACAACCACATCGGCAGCCATCCAGTATGTCATCTCGTAGTGGAGAGCCGCTAGCTCGCTAGTCGCTAGAAGTAGTCGGTAGCCGTAGACGAGGAAAAGGTGGAATGTGTAACACTCTCTTTTGGCCACGGTCCCGTGTTAGAGCTATGTTCACGTTGCCTGCTTTTCTCATCTGAGCAAGTTTGGACAATACATTTCAACATAACTCCAGAAAACTGCATATTTAGGCTGTAAACTGACTGAGCGCCTCTGTTAGCTCTTAGCTCTTCTTCAGTTAGCTTTAGCCAAAAGCGATGCTTTGCCGTTCCTTCCTGCAATGGGAGAAAAACAAGGGGGCGGCAGGCTGTTGGTGTTATCACCAACCCAGGAAAGGAATCACTACCCTTTGTGACATCACAAAGGTTTGATTTCCAGAATATTGTGTGTGTGGGTTTTAGCCAAGCGAAGGAAGTAAAGGTTAGACTCATCATTTTTCTGCTTTGCAGACAGGCTAGAGATGCAGGTTATTCTTTGAAAAGACTTTGAAAGTGAATTTTGCCTAACACGGGACCTTTAAAGTTTGACAGTTTGATAGATACTTTTTTTGCCCAGTGCTGAGAAGAAAGTTTGGGAAAGCTTGCTGATGCTAATATGAAGCTGAGAATGCAGCTCTCATTTAAAACAAAAAAAGAAAAAGATAAAGAAACCAAAAAACAATGTTTTCCAACATCTGCGTGTTGGCTGGCTGGTAAAGGGGGCCTTCAGAGTTTCCTCATCAACATGCAATCATCACAACCTCTCAAGGTCACTGATGCCTCCTGCAAAAAAATAAATAATAATAAAAAATACTCAGGATTTTATTTGGCTTCAACAAACAAAACACGGCCGATCTACTTTCAAGATTAACCTTGTAAAAATAACTGGCCATATTGACTTGGCTTGACTTGACCCGGACACCCTTGACTCTGCTTTTCAGTTGTTATAGCCTTTATGCCAAACTCAGCTCACCCGCTGCCAAATCAACCTTCTTCTCAAACTCTAGGCAAGAAAATATTTTTTTTTCCCTTAAAAAAACAACAACAAATAAAACAACATTACTTGATCTGTTCGTTTACATATTGCACCTTTTAATTCTGAGTAGCTGTGATGCGATCATTGTCTCTATCGTTTAAACAAACAAATGGTCTGTTTATATCTGTTCTGTGTGTCGCTGCATATTTATTGGTACAATGTTTTAACTTCAGAAAAAAGTTATTCCAGAATTTAATTTCTTTTTTTTTACTTTTGGATCTTGATGCTGATGGCTCACTGAACTGTGAAGATGTTGGAGATGATTGTTCTAGTAAGGAGGACCTCCAGGCAGCCAGAGAGGTTTCTCTTATACCCACATTTGGATGAGATCCTTTTCTGATGCTGCTGGTGAATTGTGTTCTAAGAGCTTGAGCGCGCTGTCTCCCTCCTCTCCGCGCCCAAGCGCGGAGCGTGTAGAAAAGGTGTAGTTTTCTATCTAAACAAAAGCTTTTGTGGAGTGAGTCACAGTGGGGACGGAGAGAAGCGAGGGCCTTGCAGTGAGCCTCACTTCTGCCTGGCTTTTTTCTTTTTCTTCTTTCTCTCTTCCTTATTTTTTTTTTCTATCTCGATGTGGGAGCATTTCTTTAAGCAAACCCAGGGGAGCAGCGCCGCCTTCTTTATATATCAGAGCTGAGAAGTCTATTTTGTTGCACTGAAAGCCTGACAGGCCCAGCAGAGAGGCCGGGCAGGTCGGACTCAGTTTCCACGTATATAGTGGCTGGGAGAGTGAGCGTGTCCCAGCAAGTCAATAGCAACTCGGCTCATACACTACCAGTCAAAAGTTTGGACACACCTTCTCATGCAATTTTTTTTATTTCTATCTTTACAACTTTCTACACTGCAGATAGATACTAAAGACACCAAATAAATCAGCAAGATTTATGTAATTATGCAGCAAAGAAAAACATGTTAAATCACCCTAAATATGCTTTTTTTTGAAAGGTGGCTATTTTGAAGACTTTAAATATAAAACTTATTTTACTTTTTTTATTGTTTCTTACATAATTCCATATGTGTTCATATGTAGTTTTGATGTCTTCGGTGAGAAACTGCAATGTCAGTAGTCATGAGAATGAAATAAAAGACTTCTTGGTGATTTAAGGAGGCTGCTATTTATTTTGCTGCTAATTAATTAATTAAAACTCATATTCTGTCCCTTTCCTGGCCTTTATTTTTTTCACTCTGGACTCGAGTGGTGGCGGTGGTTCAATACCTACCTCTTGCTAAAATTAGCTACCTGCTTATTTAGCCTTAACAGAGTCAAGCGCACATCTTCACATCTAAAAGTGAAGCAAACAATACCGCAGGGCAAACTTGTTGCCATGCGGGTGATGTCTTATTGTTGGGTGGGTGAGTTGCCCCTTGTGACATCACAGAGGGCCGGTTTCTAGATCTTTGTGTTTCGGCACAGGGTTCCTGAAAAGTCAAGAGCGAAAGAAGTGAAGACAGGACTTTTCTCATCTTTAGGTCAATTCAACAACAGGCAGGAGATGCATGTTAGTTTTCGAAAGCACTTGCCAGGTGACACCTGCTTCACACGGAGCCGCTGAGTACCACTGGCTTCCGCGGAGTGCGACCACGGAAAGATAATGTTGCTAATGCCGCGATGTGTGCACGCTGACTGATTCTCCTTTTCTCCCTGTCCTGCCCACCTCGCTCAGGCGGATTTCGAGAAGGATGTGGACCTGGCATGTCAAACAGGTGAGTCCCACCCCATCAGCACCACCCCCTTCCTTGCAGCCCCTCCCCTTTTCCCCTTGCCCGACGCAGAATTAGCACTGGCTTCGTTCTGACGAAGCGAGGTTGCGACGCTCTCGGCTCGCCTGCGTGACCACTGATGACACAATCATGAGAGGAAGAGGAGGAGGAAGAAGAGGAGAAGGAGAAGGAGGAGGAGGGAGTGGAAGTAGCGGAGGAGGTGGAGGAGGGATGAGCGGCGTCGCGCTGTGGCATCAAATGATCAATCACAGCCGCTCTGCACCCCATAAGTGTTGGGCAGACATATGTTTGGATGAGACTGTGCTTAATTGTGCATGATAATAACACTCCTTAGAGTGCTCAGGCCTGTTTCACCCGCTGGTGTGTGTGTGTGTGTGTGTGTGTGTGTGTGTGTGTGTGTGTGTGTGTGTGTGTGTGTGTGTGTGTGTGTGTGTGTGTGTGCAACTGCACCATAGTGTTTCTCTGCTTCCTGTTTATAATAACACGGTCACTTTCCCTCCTTCCACCCTCCACCTTTGCAGAGAGAGGACACCCATGTAAGTTTCTTTGCACCCCCACTGCCTGTTTCATCCTTGGATATCCTAGTAGTATCCTAGAGTATTTCTGTGCATCTTTTATGCTCAAGTGGAGAAAAAACAAACAAACAAAGAAACAAAAAAAAAAAAAAACGGGGTCATTACTGCGCGATGGCTCATGAAAACATTTGGTTAAAACTTTTCCTTCTTCAGAAAGTTGCCTGATTATTATAAAGAGCTTTGAAACATGACGACTTCCTGTTCCCACTGCTCCCACTGTAATATCAGAGGTGCAGGTTACTGTTTAAAATCATATTCATATATTTATTTATTTACGTCTTGTGCCACTGGTAGAGACCAAGCGCCTACACATGGCTGCGCAGTGAAACTGCCACCCACCCGAATCTTTTGCTGACTGATTTTTTTTTTTTTAATCAAGCCTTTTTTATGCAGTATCTCATGTGTACAGATTTTGTAAGAGTGTGCATTTACCAGCATATGTCAGTGACTGCGGCTTTACATTGAGAAAAAGTTTGCAGCTTTTTGTCCACTTTTCTTCTGACAATCAAGAAGTCATTCATTCAAATGCTGGTGTTCAGAAGAGAGATCTGTGCACTTTGTGACATCACACAGGGCAGATTACCAGAACCAAGCACTTTCTGAAAAGCGGAGCAAGCAAAAGAAGAAAAAGATGGATGACAGTTTCTCAATATCTGGGCTTTTTCTTTGGTCCTGAATTAGCCAAATATGGCGAAATCTGGATTCTTACATTGGACTTTACTATTACATTGCTTGCTACATTACTTTGCATGTAATGTCTACATGAGAAAAGTTATTTAAAAATGCTATCAGGACACACAAGTCCCTGTACATGCAGTAGAATTGGCTTGTTGAATTAGGTGCAGAAAGTGTCCCTTCCCTCTGCCTCCTGCATAAGAAACAGTCTTTAAGCATGAGTTCCAGCATGATCTTCAGGTTTTTTTGCCCTGTGTTTGATTGTGACGATAGCCTGACGTTAGCCGTGATTACGCATCGCCTCATTAGCATGTTCTAGTCTTGTTTCCTTTTAGTGTTGTTGTTTTTTTTTGGTTTTTTTTAGATCATTATCCTAGATGTGTCTAGTGCTTGATTGTAATTTGTTTTGCCTCGGCAGCATGCAGGAAGCTAACATAGTATTTGTAGTGACAAAAAAACAGAAGACACGCCAGACAACAAAGAAAATCAATGAGAAAATAGGTAGAATATAGCTACATTTTATTCATTTCTTTTATTTGTTTGAAGTCAAACGAATGGAAAAAGAAAAAGAAATCTGTATATCCAATAAAGCAGCAAGTCTTAAGATCACAGTGTCGGAGACAAGACATATCTCTGTAACTGGTTTCACTAACCTACCTGCCGTCGTTTTGACTTTGACCGTTAAAAAAAACCCTTGCTATTCTTTTCCTTCCTTCAAATGCCCCTTCTTCCCGTTTGCAACCTCCCCCACACCTTTTATGTTGCCCCACCGCGTTCTCTTCCCAGTCATATTCAAGGAGGTGAACACCTGCAACCCAGCCACCATCACCGGAACCTTGTCACGCATTTCCCTGGACGATGAGGATGATCCCAAGCTGCCGTCGCATCAGGAGGGAGGAGTCAACTTCACCTCCCTGCCTGGAAACATCCCCCCTCCAAACCTCATCGTACAGGTAGACCAATGAGAAGAATAGTGCCCTTTGATAGACGTCACTATGAAACATTTTAGCTAGCTAGATGTACTTGTCGCTCATGCTAACGTAGCTCGTCCGCTCTTTTACAAATTTTGATAGCAGATTGTTCGGACTGTCATTAATCACTGTCATTCGATTCTGTACAATTGAATTTGCATGATTATGGTCTGTTTTTGTTCTGACAAGGACTTGACGTGACTTTTAAGACCATTTTAGGTTTTCAGCTTAGACCAATCGTTGGGCCTTTCCCTGCTATACCTATCAATTTTGGTGCTTGTTTTGGACCTCCTAAATGTTACAATAATAAACCCAATAAAAATGCTAAAATCATTATTTTAACCCCCTCCTCCCCACCTCTCCTAACCCCAACCCATGATAACGCTTCCACTCGGCAGGTCCACAGTTGCAGAATGTTGTTTTGGGGACGGGAACTCAAAATTGACACATTCTTCGCAACCTAGTTTGTTTTGAATCACACTGAAATGAATAAAATTGGATAAAAATATGGATGTACGTTTTAAGCAGATACATCTCCACATCGCAACAACTGCTCATTAAACCTCAACTACTCTCCTCCCACAAGGTCCCGCCCCTCAGCAGCCTCAACGAGCTGAGCGAGACGCCTCTGAAGAAGGAGGTGAACGTGGACCAGCAGAGACAGCAGGGCCAGCAGCGCGGCGGCGCCCCCATCTACTTGTGCACCGAGAGCGGCCTGGGCTGGGCTCGGCCGCCCACCTCCTCCAACACCTCGCAGGACGGGAGCGCCGGCAGCGGGGGCAGCGGGGGCGGAGGGGGCGGGAGCAGCGGAGGGGGCGGGGAGGGAGACTACATGGTCCTGCCCCGGAGGACGGTCAGCCTCAAGCCGCCGACGCCCTCGTCTCAGGGCGGAGGCCTGGGCCTGGGGGGCGAGGACAAGCCCCTCAACATCGCGGTGGAGGACCCGCCCTTCCCGCCGCCGCCCTCCCCCCTCACCCTTCACCCGGCCGAGAGCGAGGCCTACCCGGCGGACTTTGTGCCGTCCAGCGTGGGCGACATGAGCATCGCCATGAACCTGAACCGCTCCTACGGGACGATCAAGACCATGCCCCACGGGCACGGCCACATGATTCCTCAGGGTGGCCTCGTACACTCCCACGGAGGACACATGCACGCCCACGGGCACTCGCTCCAGCTCAAGCCGGGCCAGAGGCCGTCGGTCAGACAGATCCTGACCGGGGGGACCACGGTGGAGAGGACCAGGACGCTGCCGCGCAACCTGGGCAGCACCAACGCCAACACCAGCCTCTCGGCAGGATCCCTGGAGGTGGGTGAGAGGAGGGTGGGTGGTGGTGGTGGAGGGGGGGTCCCCGCAGAGGCGGTGCAGCAGCAACATCAAGATTTTTTTTTTTTTTAAATCTTTTTAAGGTTAAGTGTGTAATATTTGGAGATTATGAGAAGAAACAGCAACATCAAGTGATCACATTTTAGACTGCAGTGCTATTTCATTCCCCCTCCCTCTCCTGAGTTTGCTAGTGAACTACAGTGGCCAGAACATACAAACCTGGATTCCTTGTCCACCTTCTTCTTCGCTGGTTTATAAGAGGATGCAAGTGTTCACCCTAAATATGAAACGCGCTGTCAGGCAGCTGGATTGTCCACACAGGCTTCCTTAGAAACATGGCAATGCAAGATAGCAGCTAACTGGGAGCAAGACCCTCTTTGTATATTGTTATATATAAATAAGAACTGTTTTAAGGGTAGGAAAACCAATTTTTTTTTTTTTTTTATTATACTGCGAGTATTCACTTTTAATAATGTATTTATGGGCAGTATATTAAGCTTTTGCCAATATAACAATCATTATTCAGGCCAAATTTTACACACTAGACCTTTAACACGCTGGACAAAATGTGAAATGTGAACTGTTCAGATCGAAACTGAAAACCTGCGACTAAAACGAGCGAGAACTGATGGGCAATGCTCGTATGTAACATTGTTTTTATCATTCATATTTCATTTTTTGAACTGCAACCTTTTGGTGCTGACAGATACAGATAAAAAAAAAAAAGCTTGTCAGTCGTTGCCGCCAACGTTGCCCTAGCGAGAGACGTGCCATTCGTCACGATCACGCAGTGCGTCTGTTTGCGGCGAAAGATTTTCAGAAAAATCAACCCAAATCTGAAAGATGAAAGGGATTTGCCGCTGTGCACTCTGATATTCTGCATTCTGTGTGAAAACAGCCGAGCTCAATCAGCGGCCATAGATGCACGTTTTAAAAGATAATTATGAGCACAGAAAAACAAATTTCTGATGTGCGCCAGGCCGCTGAAGCCGTGGAAGTGCTGATGGTGCAGCTAAAGAGATGTGAGATCGAATTAAAAGAGGATGAGTGACAGGAGAGGGGAGGCGGGGGGACGCTCTCCAGAGATCAAATCTGTTAGTGAAATGCTGCAGAAGCATGCGGTGAACACATTTTCCAGCATTTTAAGCAGGGAAACTAAGGCGCAGCGTTACGCAACTCAAACACAAATCCACATTAAGAAAAACAGAAAAACCGTGAAACCCAATCAGCATCATTTTATTTGCCGCAAGACAAAAAACAAATTTTCTGAATAAGATATCAACCAGAGGATAATTTAAGGATATATCTTTTTTTTTTTGTTTCCAACCAGCTCTAAACGAATTGTCTCGTGGCAAAATGTGATGCTTGCCCAGAACAAGTCGGCTCTCAGGATGCTGTTATTTTTGGGCTCATAAGTATTTACAGCTACCGTTTGAGATAATAATCATTCAGATCAGCTAGTTGCCTAATGACCGACGGCTCTTTCTTGATTTTCTTTGAACGTCTACATGCAGCTCGTGTACAGCAATCCCCCTCTGCTCTGATCATGCAAGATCGAGGCTCAGTAGGTGCACCGAGGCGGATGCGATCAGAGGGAAAAGTCCCTGGCGAGGGGCATTGAGCCCACCTTAAATTTTCCACACATGTGCAGGCCCTTGACAACACACACACGCACGCACGCACGCACACACACACACACACTGGCATATTCCCTCCAGTGGCTTTTTGCTGACTCACAAGGTTGACTAAAGAGATGGCCTTTCCTTCTGGAAAGTACATACGCTTCATTTGAGTATGGAATAGGAAGATGAACTATTAGAAATCTTACAAAAAAAAATATATACATATATATATAAAAGATCAGTGGCAGTGGAGCTGAGAACGCTGAGCACTCATGAATACCAAAAAAAAAAAAAAAAGAGGGGAGAAACCTGCTGAATGTAATTTGCCGCAGTCATTTTGCCCAGTTGGAATACACTTGGTTTGGAGACGGATTTTTCGCTGGTCTCTTAAGATTAGATCCTCAGAAGTGTCTTACTCCCCAGTTCAAACATGATACGGCATAATGGAGGTATTATACCAGAGGTACTGGGAGGGTTCATATCGCTGTCGTATCACCGTGTGACAGTTTATGCTTAAAAAAGACTTTAAAAAGAATTAAGGCATTCAGAAGAGCAGCCAGTCGCCGCGCTTGGGTTGTACTGAGGAAACCGCTGAAGGAAAGGATGGTGTGGATATCAGGGTGTCTGGTGGCAACAGTGGTGAGATTAACATTAGAATTTAGCAACCTCACATCGGAATATAATGCGTTTTACATGTAATACCAAGCAAATTTCAGGCAACTTCATTAGTTTTAGATATGAAAAATTATAACACGAGTGCTGCCATTCATGCAAATCAACAAGGCTACGTCGCAGGTATTGGGAACGTCCGAATAATCCTTGCAAGTCAGCTAGCATCGGCCACGAGGAGCGCCGCTCGTAACGCTAACCGTTTGCAACAGTTGAGCTGAATCTTCAATACGTCTTTCCATCCAACAGTTTAAGCAGCAGCTCGGATTTGAATAAAACTAAAACCACCCCAAGCGAGCGCACATGCTTCATTTCAAAGATGTGCTGAGAATTTCCAACGCCATGTTCTTCTTCACAAATTAAAAGGCTTTATGGAAACTCAGTGTGCCGCTGGTGGTAATGCAGTCAAGCATCATCGCACCGTGATGGCATTCAGCACAACAGCATGACCTCGGCTGCTTGATGCAACATTTCTGCATAGTTTACTTAGGCCTAGTTGGTGAGATTCTAATTTGTTTGTCTATTTACTAATCCGCTTGCCACTGCCATTCTGTAAATGGAGCGGACCAACGGCTACTTTATATAAAACTACAGTCACTTCCGCTCCACTTCCACTGCCACTTGAAAAGTTTGGAGATTCGGGGGGGAAAAAAATCAGCATTTCCTATTAATTTTAAACAAGACCCACTGCTGAAGTTCTTCGCCACAGCTGGCAAGAACAGACTCCTGCTTGCAACAGACTACTTGCTCCATACAACTGACTCCTGCACGGCATGTGTCTCAATATAGCTGCCAATCACATCTCCTGGCAAATGCACAGCAGGTCCCGATATGTGATTTTGCACCAGAACCCTGGCTGCGCAGTCCTGTCGTACAGTGTCAGTAGGAGTTGGTGTGAACACACAGAGCGATGCATAAAGTCACAACTGGCTGTGCCATTCCAATCTGTATCCAGACTCACGGGCTGCCTCTCGAGCTGTTGCCTTTTTATGTTTTCATGTAAATGAAGAAGGAGGGAAATATATGCGACTGCGGCCACCTGCCGCATCGTGAGACAGTTTTTTTAATTGCTGCACGTTACATGAGCAAATGATCGCCGATGAATATTGTATGAGTGGGTTAATGACTGTTTTCATGTGCGTCCCCACCTAACACATGCGATATACTGCACGCTGTGCAGCATATGCATGTTGCATGTCGGTCATGTTGCGAGGTGAAGCGAATCACGGAATTTCTCTGGTCTCTAAGGTAAGGAAGACTCCGTGCTCAGGAGAGCAGGAGGGTTGTACCCACCAAAGATGCAGTTTGCGAAGTGCAGTGGAGGACATTAACAGCCAGAAACTGGGATCTCCAGCTTGACCATTTCAGCTAATGAACGTGGCTTTTCGAGTTTGGGAAAACTGCTTTCTCAGCCACACAGAAAGCTAGAAGCAGACGGCAAGTTAGAGAATCTTGGTTGTTCCAGGCCCAGATGAGTTACAGACGTCCATCGGCAGCTTCAGAGTCTCTCTCTGCAGCCACGCAGTCTCCTAACAGCCATTAAATCAATCAATCAAATCAATCAATTCGGGTCTAAATGAGATGAGAGGGCCTGAACCCATCTCTAGCGCATTTGTCTTGCCCTCTTTTCATCAAAGTAGCTCAAACTGTTCCATACTTGAAGGGCGAGGTTCCCCCAGGTTGAAATGATTGAATCCAAAGCGTGCAAGCTCAGAAAGGAATCGCGCGTGGCAATTCTGCGTTATTCCACTGCCACCGATCTCGTTACCCTGAGGTAGCTTAGGATGATTCCCTTTTTGCTTTTTGCAAGACGCCAGTGCGCGTCAGCCTCCTTCTTTGTCTCCAAACAACGACCCTGAAAGAGCCGCACCCCAGCTAGTGACAAAGAAGTCTCAAGTCGAGGCGCGGTCATTGATGCTCTCTTCTCTCCTCCTGCCCCCAACCCTTCCAGAGGAAAAGAGTACGATACTCTGAGCTGGATTTCGAGGTAAGATCTCGGCCCTCATCCTCCCCCGCCATCAGCCTGCCTCTGCTTTCTTGTGCTTCTGCCAGGACTTTAGTGACGCATATTGGATCCGAAAGCGTATTGCTAGAGCCTCTTACCCCTACCTCCCCTTCGCACCCCCCGCCTCCCCCTGCACCTAGAACTGTTTCCGACCTCCCACCCGTCTGGCTGAGTGTGCTGTTTCTCCAACAACGGCTTTAAAACTCTGCCGGTTCTCCTCACTTGATTAACATGCAAGCAAGTAAATTAAGCAATGCTTGTCATGCCAGCGTTGAGTTCCTGGTTGAAGAAACAGCAGAGTAGAGTGCTTGGTGTGTCTGAATGAGTCTGAGTAGTTCTGTACTGGTCCAGCAACACATGGCGGCAGTTGATTGGCTGGTTATATCTGTTGGAACGACGTGGTTTTGGCAGTGTCAAGGGTGTGTCTGTGTGCAGATGATTTAGGTGTCCTGTGACTGTCCAGTCTCTTAGGCCCTGTCCACACGAGAACGTTACCGTTTTCTTTTCTTTCCCGGGGTCGAAAAAAGTGCCGTCCACACGCTGGCAGATGGAAACGGAACGGTGGGTGAAAACAATGTTATGCGTATGCCACACCGAAACGTGGCGCTGTTAACAGACGCTGACACAGGCAACGGACCCAGAATATAAAAATAAGCCCATTTCCGCGACACGGCAAACACGAAAAAGAAACAATGGCGAATGGAGGGGAAACAAACTGAGTCTCTTGTGTGGACCGACGACGAGGTGGAATTACTACTACGTGTCACACTGGATTACAAATCCACTCGCCGCCATCGTTATTGTTTGTGCTGCTGCTGCCGCATTGCATGCCTTGTTTTTTCCGGTCACATGACAGTGACGGTGCGATGACAACATTGTTTTACAAGGAAAAGCCGTTTTCACTGTCCAGATGGCAACAATGTGACAACGATGAAACTGCGTTGTCGGATTTTCCCACTCTGGGACCAGTTGTCAAAAAATACCGTTTCGGGGGACCCAAAACGCCGTTGCCATCTGGAAAAAAGGCCGTGACGGTTAAATACTTTACTGTTTCCACCAAAAAACGTTCCCGTGTGGACAGGACCTTAGTCTACTTCCATCGCTCCACAATAAAACACATTTAAATACATATTTTCAAAGACTGGACATTCACCATCCACTGTATGGAGATCTATAAATGGTGTGTGTTGGTCATAAACTAACAGTGAGTATGGGTGATTGTTTTACTTACCCCTAGCAAGTCTTTGAAACAGTCATTTCTGGTCGCTGCATGAATTCCCACCAGGTAGTTGGCTTCCCTCAAAGCCAGCTTAAATAAAAAAAAAGAAAGAAATTCCAATTGTAACACACAATCTTCAGAAAACACTGCCAATTCAAGCGCAACTAATTTAGTCAAGTTGAAACACTGCTTGTTTAATCGGAGTTGAATTCATTTTCATTCATATTGTTTTTTTTTTCCTTTTATCTTTTAATGTTTGTCCCACATCAACTACCATCTGTGAAATATCTTATTAGCCTGTAAACTCATAATGTAAGAGGCTGTCTTAGTATCCCAATTTTTAGCTTAACACTGGTTCAAGTACAACTACCGAAGATTTGTTCCAAATCTTTGGTACTTTCTAATCTAATGTCACTCTCATCCATCATTTGGGTCTCATGCCTCAGAAATAATATATTTTAAAAAATCAGCTGTAAACAATATACAATGGCAAGGAATTCCAGTAGTTAAACCAAGCTGTGACGACCTTTATTCCTCTATTGGAAAAGTCCTGAAAGACGTTTGGACAGACAGGATACCTTGCAATTAAGGTTCTTTGTTGTTTTTAAAAATGAACACTGTTGGAAATGTGTTCCTTCCTAACTCAATGTGGAAGTTAACCAAAAGATATTGAGTTTTCCCTGCTGTGTCATTTACAAATTGATCATATTTTTAAAATAATAACATTGAGGGAGGCTGCTTACAACCTTTACATGGTGTGAGTGGGAGTATCTGGCAAATAAAGATCATTAAATAGAAGTTGAATTGGACTTTTTCTTAGTTTTAATTTAATCTCAATAAAGTAGATAGGGGAGGCCACAGAAAGAGACTCGGCTCCATCCATCTTTGCTGGGCAGAAATGAGAGTGCCCACTCTGGGGTAATTGGAGCCAGTGCTAAGTGCCAGTCCTGGCCAGTAAGAGTGCTAGCGAGAGTGCTGGCATCTCATCCAGGGTCACTTTCAACCCTCGCAAGCTGTGCCGATGATTTGCCTCTGCCAAGCAACTCCAGGACTGGCTGTTAGCACGGGGTGACAAACAGCGGTGGCACTGACTAATGTAGCCTCTTGTTGGAGAAATGAAAGATTTGGACTAGACTATGCCTTTAAGGGGGATACATCCAGAACCTAGGGAAGGCGGGTTTTCCAGCAATTTTCGCTTCTGTTGCTGACTTCCAGACCATCTGTTGGAAGTTTAATGAGGACAACAACGCCGTTGGATAACGAGACCACCAGCTAACAGGCAGCATTCCGCAACAAAGGCGTCATTCTCACCAAATTTCCCCATTAAGAAAGTCTTCTGCGGTCCTCCCGGGTTGCCAAATTCATATAGTGCCCTGATATGGATGATGTATGAGGCTTGAGCCAACAATTGATCGCTTCGTCAGCGCCCCTCTCTAACCTCTTTTCGCGGCTGGCATCATTACAGCCCTTCATCTTTCCACCCACTGACGCTCTCCTGCCTGCCCCTGTAATTGGTCCCTGCTTCTTCTTCTTTCTTTTTTTTTGGTTCATTTTTTTGTTGTCCCTTCCTTTCTTCCCTTCCAGAAAGTGATGCACACTCGCAAAAGACATTCTGAGCTGTACCATGAGCTCAACCACTCGTCCAAGTTCCACACCATAGACAGGTATAGCAGGGACCCAGCAATGTCCACGTTCAAGGTAAGATCATTGCCCCAAAAGGCGCGGGATTGGGGGACTCGCTGTGGACTCGCTCCCCTTCCCCCTCCCTTCACCACCACACCCCTTCCAACCTTTAAATCCCCACCCGCCTTTTGTTGCGCAAGTTCACTGGAATGCTTTAGCAGAACACGCACTAAGTGATACAGAGTTGGCACCACTGATTACACACTATTTAAAATACAGGCACCGAAAAGAACAATTCCTTTCAACTGAAAAAAAAAAAAAAGTACTGTCGAATCACGCGCCGTGCAAAGTATGCACTACCTTCTAGCACTGCCTCTCCAAATTGCTTTTTTAGCAGGTGGTGTGACAACACACTGTACCTACCTTTATAAATAGTCAGTTCTGGTCAAGTTTCTCTTCCTACCTGGAATATTCTATTCCAGCTCTTGGTCAGTGTCTTATTTCATACTTTCTTTCAAAAAAAAGTTTTTCAAACAAGCTGGAAGGTCACGATAGAACCAATCCTGTGCAAATTTATTACTTCTTACAAACACACAAAATCTTTCACCAGTGCCTGAATCACGATTTCTTTTTATCATCTGTTTAATTGGAGTATTTGTCAATGTTCTGTCATTCCCAATGTCTTATGTGGGTGGTTTGGTATGTGTGTGTGTGTGTTTCCATGTCTGTGCCTGCCTGTGTGTGTGAGACTGTCTGTCTGCCGTGCACCTGGGTGGCCACCTTTGCGCATGAGACTTCTTTGAATCATTAATACGCCATTAGCAGCAGACAAAGTCGAGACGAGTCCCCGCTCACTCCGCTCTGACCTTCAGAGAGCCAGTTTCATTAAGTTTTAAACGTGCATGGGGCGAGCGCACGCATATGTACGCTCGCGCGCTTCCGCCTCATCTGTTGGCTGGTCGGCGTGCACTGCCACGATGGGTTATTCAGTTTTGATAGGTGTACTCTCCCCTGGCGCCAGATTCACGCTGGTTCACATCTAATTTACACTGTAAAGTAGGGGAAACAGGCACCTGGTCTGACACCTTTCATAGTTCCCATGCCAGGGAGCCATAAGCGCACGTTACACACGCTCAAACACACCCACGCGCACACAGTGTGTGGGCCATTTTGCCGATGCCAAATCGACGGCCTTTGCCTTCGCTCCTCATCCGCTCAGTGCTTCCATCAAGATTTTTAGACGTACTGGCCGGCTCCTCGTTCATTAATGCCAAGAAAATATTTTATGGATGGGGGTGGAGGTGGGGGGATGTAGGCGATGGCAAGCTGCTTGCAAAGCCACGATCTGCATTTTGGAAAAGCCGAAGAGTTTTGCGCGGTTGTGCCGTAGCATGCTAATGTGTCTGCGAGGTATCTCAGGTGCTCCCAGGGGATAATGGGCTGGCGTAAGAGGAATACAAGGCCGGCAAGAAATTACAGACCAGCCGCAATTGGATCCAACTTGAAACATAAATCCAAATGCATGCGGGCCGCCACCCGTAAATGAAACCCATTTTTGTGCCCTTCGTAGCGTTTAGTGTGCAAGTTGGTGCGGAGGGGTGCAGATCCCGCTTACTCAGCCAAATCTATTATGTTAAAAGTGAGTCGGCGGTTCACTTTGCTGTGAATAATTGCACGGATAATGGCATCAGTGTCAGGGACTTTGACGAGACCCAGTTCAGCGCCTGTCAGCGTCTCACTTTCAGAGTCGCCAGCCCCAGACACCCGACACGCTGACTCCACTGTAATTATGGAGATGGGAGGGCGTGGGCAGGCACCGGGGCGGGCTGGCGTGACGTGTGAGACTGGGTGGCTCCGTGTTGTGTTGTGTGTCCCTCTGTGTTGCGTGTCCACCTGTCTTCCTTTTGTGTTTGTTTTCTTTTTCTGTTTGGCTTTGAATGTTCAACTGCATTCCGTCCACACAGGCATGGATCACTCTGCATAAATTTATCATAACCCTTTTTAAATCGAAAAAATAAAACAAAAAGTCAGCAATCACTTGTACAGCGCAAGCGTGATGGAAAAGCAAACTTGACTGCATTTCCTCGCAGACGGACCACCCCGAGTGCTGAAAGTTGATGCTGCTCATATTTTTAATACCATCTATTGACTCCTCCCCTGCAGGGATGAGTGCTGCTCAGTGCATCATTTTAGTGTAGCTTCAGGAAAATCCCATGCGGTGACGAGTCATGTCCTCAGGCGCCGAATACCTCATGAACTCATTAACCCAGCTGACTTTTTGCAGGTCCTCAAAGTGTCTAAACGGTGCTTTAACCCAGATTTTAACCAGCCTCTAACCCTCTCTGACCTCCACCCCAACCCACGGCCGGTGCTCGCCCGCATCGCAGGTGCCCCCTCCCCCACCACCCAGACAAAACACCGAGCCGTCGCTCGTGCGCAGAACTTCGCTCGTTTACAAAGAAAGCCAACGTAAGACTGTGCTGGACCTCCAGCCCCTCCCCTTACCACCACCTGTTGACTCACTCCGATCCTGTAGAGTCGACGGAGCCATGCGTCCGGCAGAGTTTGCCGCTTGAGTGTTTGCCGCTACTGTAGCTGAAGCAATTTGCGTCATTGGCTGTTTTACTAAACCCTGAATGTCACACATTTTGCAGTTATTTATTTATTTATTTTTCATTTGGATCATTGAATTATTTGGTCTCATGTCCAAACAAAGGGGAGGCTTAGTCAATGTTGAAATTTCACCCATTTACTAACCACCGGGATGTTGACGGAGGCTTCAGTGTGATTGTCTGAGCTGCATAACCATACCTGAGTTTCACAGTGGGCAGAAGTCCATCCTATTGTGATAAAAAAATAAGGAACAGACAGGAACGAAAATGAATATCAAAACATCCTCTGCGATAGACCACAGTGTGGTGAGATAGTTTATGCACTACCAGAAACTTTTATGTGTTTTTAACCAAACACACAAAGTTTCTAGTTACTGAATGGGTGAATTTTCAGTTTTGTGTAAATTGTCTCTTCAAGCACAGCTGGAGGTGCTACTGAGCAACAGTACTCGACATGTGTTTTTCCCAGAGCTGCATTTATTACCATGTGGAAATCAGGAGTTTAGTAACAGTCAGTTTGAGGTGCTTTGCTTGCGCTTTTTTTAATCAGATGCATCTCTGAAATGCTTCCTAACCAGAGACTAAAACGATTCAAGGCTACGTTTACGCAAACAGCGCCAAACTCTGCACCAACTCCATGTAGTTGCTCATCTTATATATGTCATTGCTGTGTTGTATGGACGTGGCAGTTGGGATACATTCAATAGAGACAAATCTCTAATCATCCCCTTGTAGTAGTATATTTTTGTGTGAGTTGTAACCTTTCTCCATCACATCCCCTACAAATCCATAGCGACACCGACCTCCATGACCCAGTCTAGACGTTGACATGGGTTTGTAAGTGGCCTGATGTATGGCTGCAATCATTTCCCACCATGAACAAGACCAAGGACTGTTTTCAGTGTCATTGTTCTGTTTGGGGAATGTGGTTTCATGTTTTTTTTTTTTTTTTGTTTGTTTTTTTAGTGTTGTTGCTGTGACCCCTCCATACAGTCAGTCACTGTGCCCATTTCAGTGCCTGAAAATAAACCCGTACGATCTAAACACCACAACAAAGTGATAAATCAGTTCATAAAAGAACAATGACCCGTCCAAAACCGACTCATAATCACCACATAAACTCCGATCCGCTGCTCGTAAACTCGCTCATTGGCACTAAAATGGGCCAAACACGATGCACTTTGTGTGGATGCCGGTGAAAGCCGGGGGAGCATCTCCCATGAAGGTTTGTAGGCTCATAGAGGATCTGATTAATTTGTACTTCTCTGAAAAGGTAGGATCATTGTGTCAGCTGTGTTGAGGAAAGGAGTGGATACCAGAAAAAAGACACAAAATGGCTTTCACGCACGCTACTTATGCAGCTTATCCAATTTTCTCCTCTAATGCACCGGGGTGCATTACAGGACCCGTCCATTGTATGCGTGTTCCACAGATAAGTGTCGCCATATTTCAGTCATGTCAGTTCTTTTTCTGTGGTTTTTCCTCTCAGTTTTCTCCAAACCATATGTCCTCCTGAAGATACCAGGTATGAAAGCGAGAAAGTTGCTTAACTGCAAGGGTTAGGGTTAGGGTTAGGTATCCTTGTTGAATGATGACATGGTCTGTCTTTTCTACAACGCTCTTTTCTTGTGGAACTTTTCCCTTGTTTGGGGGAAGAAGCGTACAGTTGGGCGCTGCGCTCCATATTCGGTTGTTATTTTTGAAAAAAACAAAACCAAAAAAAAACCATATGCATGACCTTTTAAAATCTACACTGTGAAATGGCCCACTAATAAACTACAGCTAACAAAGGTCAGCTGCAGGCTGTGACACAGACGTATAATTCTGCTGCCTGTTTTTGACATCTGCGAGCTCTCCCGGTGCAATAAGTCGCGCTGGCAACACTTTTGCATTCCGAAAAAGTACCCACATAGGTCACCCTTGATCGATTGTTGATTGTTAGCCTTTCTTTGGAACTGCAGCGGCTGACCTTAAATCAAGAAATTCAGTTACAGATTCAGAATTTTTTTTTCTCTGCCTCCCCAGTATGCTGCAGATTATTGCTTGGCCACCGTGTTGAAGTGTGGAGAAAATTAGTGTTTTTTGTCAAAGCTAAAAAAAAAAAAAAAACTAAATGTGAATCCTAGCTCTGCATGCAGGTGTTTTGGTGCAAGCTCAAAATGTTCTGTTGTGTCTCAGCTAATAGAGAAAGTCAGTAGGTTACCAGAGGAAAGAGTGGATTCCTGTGTGTGTGTGTGTGTGTGTGTGTGTGTGTGTGTGTGTGTGTGTGTGTGTGTGTGTGTGTGTGTGTGTGTGTGCGTCACGCACTAATGTTTAGATTTAAAGCTGCTTTTTTGGCCTCTGTCGCTGCATAGTTAGCCCAGTGATTTCTGTCCTCCTCGCAAGGTTCACAAAGTCGCACCACACAGTTTTGCATGAGGTGCCCAATGATGCAATTCCGTGTCTCTCTCGGCATGGGATTGAAGTGGAGCTGGAGTCAAAAAAAAAATAAAAAAAAAAAAAAGAGAGAGAGAGAGAGAATCTACCCAGTAATGGGCCGGCTGGTGCATTTATGAGCTCTGGAATGGGATGTGTTTTCCTGATGAAACAGAGCGGGTGAGGCTTCCCTCTGTGATAAAGGAAATAAGTATCATGGCGTCGCAGCGTTTAGCGCTGTCGGTTCACAGTAGGAAGGTCACGGGTTCGATTCCCGCTCTGAACCCTCCTGTGTGGTGTTTGCATGTTCTCCCAGTGTTACTGTGGGTTCTCTCCAGGCACTCGCAGTCCAAAGACATGCACATTTAATGTGACTGGAACTCTGTGAATGCGACTGCTAGTTTTATATCCATGTGTCCCTGCGACAAACCGGTGACATGTCCAGGGTGCAACCCTGCCTTCGCCCCAAGACAGTTTGGATCTGCTCCAGAACCTCTTGCGATCCCATGTGCAGGGTAAGCAGTGACAGATGATAGAAGGAGGTGAGGCTGCAAATGTGAATCCTGAATGTTTTGTTTCTTTCCAACCAAGTTTCCCAGACTGAGCGAAGGCGACCCCAAAGCATGATAGCAGCATTAGCTCATGATCCGTTCTTCCCCGTATTTTTATGCCACCAAGGAGGAATTTGATTAAAAGTATTATTTATCCTCAAAGGCCGCCTCGGGGTGTAACAAAGATGCTTCTAAATGACAAAGGCATACTCTCTACTTTTTTTTTTTTTTTTAAAGATTGGGGGCAATTTGCTGGCACCAGAAGAGCCTGCAGGTTCAGATAGTCAATTCCACATGCCGACAGCAGGGCCCTGTCCCTGTCTCCTTCATAGCTCATTCCCCCCTCAATTCATCCTCCTGGCTTGACATTTTCATTCTTGCCGCCGCCCTCTATTCTCCCATTCCTCTCGCTAAACTCACGTTTCAGGCATTAATTGAATAATTAATTCCTCTCATTAGCCTGTTTTTAATTATTTCCTTGCCCCCTTCTCGGCACCGGGTATAAACTCATCAACTGTCCTCGCCCCTCCACATCAATTGCCCACGAATACCGAGTGGCTGACGGAATGTGGCGTTAGCATACTGGCTCTATCAGTGGCTCCTAATGAGAGTGCGTTTAGCCCAGGCGGAACAAGTCTTATATTGGCTTCTTGCACCAAGAACCACATTACTAATTTAGCTCATTTGGTGTCCTTGGGCGCATTAAAAGAAGTTTAAAGGGGTCTGAATGTGGAGCCGGAGCTGTTCTTACTCTGGCACCACGATCCACCAGGCGGCAGCAGTCGAACACGATGCCCATGCGCGCGATTGCTCGTTTGTTTGCAATGTGTTGCGCTATTTAAATTTTCCAAGGATTCACTGCCTTTGAAGGACCCGTATTACTGGTGACATGGATTCCTTGCAAGCTAAAGGATAAATGGTGCTAAAAGATCATAAATCTTTGGTTCTCGTTCATAAATGGTGGATTATGTCAGTTTGCTGATGACAAAATCAAGTGAACACAAGTAAAAAAAAAAAGGCTTCTGATGGTAACACCGAACCCACTGAATATACCCTACAAGGTATTTTTCTGGTATCCACTCAGTCCACTTTTGCTTTCACCCATGTGTAAATGTGATTTAAGTTTGTCCAATGTGTATCTCACGATATATGTTTATGTTTATGTTTTTGTTTTGCCTAACTGCCACGTTTTTTTTTATTGATTTCTCCTCTTTTATGTTGTTTGTTTGTTCCCCTGTTCCATGTCCCTCGATGGCTGACTTTGGCCTTCTGTTGCATGCTCGTTGTCATGTCTCAGTTTGAATATAGCCAGACAGTCAACAGGACCATGGGCGTCCCGGTCAACAAAGGTAAAGTTAACCCACTCACTCCCAATCATGACTCCTCCTCCTTTCTCTCTCTCCTTCCCTCCATCTCTCCTTCATGTCCCAAAGCCAACACGGCGCACCAATCACCCACGTCCACACTGTGTCCATTCCATGGTTCAGCCGAGAGTGGAGTGTGGGCGGCATCCACTTATGAGGGGATTAAAATTCAGTCGGAGTTTAAATTTTCCCACCCACAAATCATTTAAAAGGCCTTCATTTATAAGTGTTTATTCACGTAGCTCTGTCACATGTTTTCTGGTGGACCAAAGGATACCTGAATCTTTACGTGTTTATGCAAACTCTGTTACATGATCATTTCGACGCTGTACTTGTGGGTGTCTTGTGGTGCTTATGGCTACTAGAGCATTGTTGTTGTTTATTGTTTTTTTGCTGCAGCAGGCAAAGACACAAGGGCCTCCGTTGACAACAGTTGATAGGATCCAGAAAATCAATCAGCGATTAATTTAATATAGCAATAATGAGTTTGCATTGTGAGCTCTGACGCACGCACTTCATCGACTCGGTGGTGCCCTCTAATGGTCCATTGATGAGTCCTGTTTGGTGACTTAAGTCCGATTATTTAACAGGTTGTCACTGCGCTAACACCTAACAGCTCAGCTGTGCTTCTCCTGCTCTAAACCTCTCAATGACTGAAAGCGGAGCTTGACAATTGATCACGGTTGAGCTACCTTTCTTCTTCTTCTTCTTCACTGCAAAACTCCTTATTTTGTGATGAATCGCGCATGCAACATCAGAACCGGCGAGCACTCGATGGCGACCTCTGCAGGGCACCGCGATGCCGACCTCTGTGGGGCAGTTGCGTGGAAGTTGAGCGGCAGGGAGTTTAGGTTCCGGAAGCCAGAAGCGAAACGCACCGAGTCAGCAGCGCCCGCTTTACGACTCCGCTGTAACTGTTTTATGTGTGGCGCGGGCGCATGCAGCATCAAATCAATAATGCAGATAGTGTGGATAGCATTTTCATGCACTAATAACCGGATTAGTTATCCTCTTCCAACATTATGTAGAATACATGAGTTGTGAAGCCCGCAGCGCTGTGCCGAGCAGACCCACGGCTTTTAGTATAAGATTCCCTCGCCGCCCACACAAGCGCACCACTGCTGTGCCTTAAAGTAGGCACGGTCGCTGTTAGCGGTTCGTGGCATAAAGGAAGTTTCGTGTCAGTCCGGCCTCGGCTCATCAGGTTTACTCTCTGCTTTTAGCAAAAAAAAAAACCTCCTTGGAGAGCGCAGGTGGACCGAGCGTGTCTCTTTTTCATGTTGTGCACGTGGACGAGGTGTTGGACGAGCGTGGCCTGCCGGGGGATGTTGGCCTTTCCCCCTGGCACCGCAACCTCCCCCCCACCTCCGTGCCGATCCCCCCCGTCCATCGAAGCATTTCATCCGCCGGCGGTGGAGAGTGAAAGCAAGAGGGGCTTCTGGAACACGGAGGAAGGCAGAGATGGCAAAAGGGAGAGGATAAACACGCACAATCCCGTTAGCCTCGTCTCCCAGGGATAAAGTTTGGCTTAACTGCAGCATTACCCGCTCTCCTGCATTACAAAAATGGCCCTTCGCCAGCATTTAACATGCAAATTGGCTCCCAGATTATGCAAGTTTTTTTTCCTTCTTCTTCATTTTTGCCAACTGTGACGGTTGGCCGTGACGTCGCAAGCATGATAATCAGGCAGATATTGCCCCCTAGTGCTCCGGTGACAATCATCAGCCTTGCGAAAAGGGAAGACAGATGAGCTCCTGCTTCGACAGATCTATGAGATGTGTATGTGTGTGTGTGTGTGTGTTGGGGTGGGTGGTAGTGGGGGCTGTTCTGGTGACACTGATTGAGAGTGGGAGAAGCTAAAAGTGAATCACAGTCGTGAGAGCTGAGCAGCAGGAAACTGCTGGTGCTCTTCTTTCTTTCTGATGCTACTTACTGCACAAACAGCCCTAATTTACAGTATACCTCAACCGTGTGTGTGTGTATGCATGCCACTATGGTCTAGCGCTCCGCCCACAAATTCCCACCAGAGGCACTGGATCTGGATCGCGTCTGGTGTAAATTAGTGTTTACGTGTTCATCTACCAATTTATAGATAAACATGTGGAGCGGGAATGTTCCTCTGTTGTACATTTCAAAACGCACACCAGAGTGTTGGTTCTCTCGCAAAGCACGTGAGACGCCCTTATCTTCTTCCTGTTGTGTGAATTATTTCAGGTTTTTGTGTTGTTTTTTTTGTCGTCCAAAACAAGCTCTGCTGCAGCTGGGTCCCATCGTGTCTGCCAAAAGCACCACAAGTACCCTGTTGTTGTTATTGTTGTTTTTTCCCTCTACTTTTATCTGTTTTCCCTCCACAAAGAGTTCTCAGGAACAGGTCTTTTTCCCCACTGCTACGTGTGAAATCGTTATCTCGGCACAATAATGAGCCTCATTTGAATAATTGCCCCTTATCTGATGCATAATGCTACCTCTAATTCTGATTTTCTTTTTCCTGTTGTTTTTTTAGAGAGAGAGAGAATCTCCTCGAACATGTTTTTAACCAGCTTTTTTTTCTCACACGCATGATGGGCACATCTGTGGCTCTCTTGTTCTGATTGTGACACAAAGACACTTTTCATCAGCCAATCTCCAAAGTTACTGATTGCCGAGTGTAGGAGATGAAGGAGGACAGGTGTTGTTTTTGCAGATAATGGGAAGTTTCTGTATAGGCAAGATGAAGAGGAGATGAGAAACCTGTGCAAAGTTTAGGCATGTCTGCTTCCTACAAAGCAGGTGGGCAGTTTTCCTGAAGCTGGTTGGCCGTCCTTTTACTTGAAAGGTAAAAGGAAAGAGAAAAATGCATCATAAGAGTGTCGGGAAGAATGTAAAGTGTTCTCAGCGGCACTGAGGAAGAGACAGGAAGCAGCAGCAGAGGTTAAAATGTTGAGCTTCTGTTTGACCAGGATGGACAAGATCAGGAATGAGCACATCGGAGGGACAGAGCGTGTTAGATGTTCTGGAGATAAAGCCGGAGAGGCCAGACTGAGGTGCTTTTGACACAGACAGAGGAGACAGTCAACAGAAGGACGACAAGGAGGCTGCTGAGGTTGAGACTGGCAGGCAGGAGGAAGAGCTAAGAGGAGATTTATGGATGCAGTGAAAAAGGACATTGAGGTGGATGTGAGAGGAAGGCAGAGGATGGAGATGGAAGCAGATGATTGGCTGTTGGAGACCACCGGAGGGAGCAGCCCACAGGAGGATAAGCAAATACTCATGTATGGACGTCATGCACATCAGGCTGTGTAGTGTCAGTTACGTGGCAGATATATGAGGAGTCTGGAAAACATTTCTGGTTCGGCCACAGTTATGTGTAGGATGACAGTGTGAAAGAGCTTGAAGGGCAAAACTCACTTCATGTGCCTCTGAACCTGCCACGGAGTCCACAGAACTGAAAAAAAACACCTAAACTCCTTGTGATGTCACAAAGGGCACCCTCACAAAATCATTTTTGCCAGAGACTGTCAGCAATGGGCTGTTTTCAGAAGATAGCCCGTTTTTGTTTGCTTGTTTTCCATCAGTAGTCAAGTGAGGCTGCTCTTGATGAAGATGATCTTAAATTGGTTGTACAGTCAGGCCTTTAAATTCCCAGCACTGCGGCCGCCAGGTTTGTATGACCGACGTTACTCAGTTATTTTCTCCCTTTCTGTAACTTCTCCCACCGTTGCTGCATCTACGGGCTCCTTCCGTCTGCAGCTTATTTCAGCTTATACAGCTGTCTGTTTTTCTTCCTCTCCCTCCCTCCCTCCCCTGTCCTCCTCCTCTTCCTCCGCCTCCTCCGCCAGGACAAGTCAACCCCAGAGGGCCAGAGCTCCTGGGACAGCTTCAAGAACATGACCCCGGAGCTGTCCATCGTGCCTGGGGAGCAGAAGGAGCGCATGGAGCTGCACAATAAGAACTGGGACTCCTCCTCCGCCAACACGCCGGACTCGTCCGAGGGCGACTTCCAGACTGAAGTGTGAAGACGCACGAGGCGCCAAACATTCGCTCACTTGAATACACGCAGACACGCACACACACGCACACGCAAAGTCACAAGCGAGTGAGGCTCATTGCCGAGGCCGGCAAAAGACGGCAAACTCCCGATGAAAAAAAAAACTATACATAAGTGATTTTTTTTCCTTTTTTCCTCCCTCTCTCTATCTTCGAAGACCTCACTCTCACACGCCGCTCTCTGTCTCCACCAACGTGCTCCGTCTGATCCCGTCCCCTCTCCCCCCCGGTACCGTATTTGTTTACCGGTGCAGAGGACACGCAGACGCGGTGGGCTTGGGGGCGGGGGGAGAAAGGAGACTGTTCTACTATATATTTTCGCAAAGAAAAAAAAAAAATGAAAAAAAAAAAAAAAAAAGACTGCCGAGATGTAAGAACAGGCGCCCGACGCGTCTGTGACCGCTGAAAGATTTTTAAAAAGAACTTCAGAAGAAAAGAAAAAAAAATCTATAAAGAACTTATTTCCGAGGATTTAAAAAAAAAAATGTCTTGATTTTATTATGAAGAAGAAAAAAATAAGAAAATCTCTTTAAAATGTTTGAGGATTTGTGGAGGGGGGAGGGAGGGGAGAGGAGAGGAAGAGGGATATTTCTGCACCGTTCTGTTCTTTTTTATAGCAAAGGGAAGAAAAACGTCACTAAAGTTTCTCACACTGGTATTTTCCCGGCGCCCGACACACGTTTATTTCCTGTTTTCCTGTTGAATGGATGATGAAAGCATTCTATGTCTGGCTCTTACCTTTTTTCTTTTTTTCAAGTGTGTTTTTATTTTGTCATTTTGGGTCAAAACGGGTGCGGGGGTCGACGGGGGAATAGCAGCTCACTGAAACGTGCCATCCTCTCTGCTTTTCTTTCTCTTTTTTATTTGGATGTTTTCTGTTCGACAGTCCCAATCCAGTCGCTCACGTCCTCTGTGTCAATGTTGTATTTTAAACCCCCCTCTTTTTTTGTGAATTTTCTATGTTTTAGTTTAAAAAAAAAAAATACTATATATATGTCCCTCCATGCAGTTTGGAACTTTTAATGAAAAAAAAATAATACAACTGAAACCAACCGAGTCGTGTTCCGTGGTGTTTCAAAAAAAAAAAAAAAAAGGAGTCTAATTCTTTGCAGAGTGGTTCGGTTCTGTGCTTTTCGCTTCCTCCTTTATTATTTTATTTCCTAGGAGACTAACCCGTGCACAACTTATTCATTTTTTTTTTCTAAAACAAAAAAAAAAAAAAAGGAGGACACATGCAGCTTTTTAATGTGAGCTTTTCTCTGAGATAATGTGCAGCACATTTCCACCCATGGGGGGATGAGAAGGATCGTGATTGCCACAAAGATTTACCCTCTCTCTTCCTTTTCCTCCTCCTCCTCCATGCTGCTTTGAGATTAAAGCTTTTCCAAAGATTGGGGCATTGGAATCGATTCCGGCTATCGCTGGTCCAAGGGGAAAAAGAGCAATATCTTAAGTCAAAGTCTGTCTGCAAAGCCCAAAGCTTTGTTTAACATTTTTCATTCCGCAAAAAAAAAAGAAAAAGAAAAAAAAAAGGCTCTGTTTAGCCTGGTGTATAGATCGGCTGGACTGCCGACTTGTTCCATCGCGGTCGCTGCCCAGATATTGTTTGCTCTTAATGCGCCAGAGAGGCTGTTCTCCTGCCACTTCTGAGTTAAAAGCAGCAGAGTGCACTTCCTCATCGGTTCCCGGATTCAAGTGGTTGTTCATTGGCCGCCACCTCCGAACCTCACAAAGCAGCGGGTTTGCCGGCAATCGAGACTGAAGTCTCGCTGATCCGTCAGTCCGTTTTCCCATCGCTGCTCATCCTGCTCTCAGGGTCACCGAAGGTTTCTCTAGCCGATCCCCAGCTGTCTTAGGGTAAAGGCCGGGTTTGCATCCCTGCTCAAGTTGCCAGTTCATCACTGAGCTGGAATTCTTGCAGATCTTTCCCTGAAAACGGCATAGCTAGAATATGAGCTGACCATTCGGTTGCCTGATGGAGAAGAAACTGCTGGAGCTGCAGCAGTGATTCGACAAAAACAAGAAGGTATCCAGCACTCAGTTCGATGGCTCATCAAATGGTCCATCCTGGTTATCTGTCCCATGACCTTCATCGTCTATTCTCTGAAAGAAGTTAATTTTCTGTTCATTCATTCATTCATTCATTCATTCTGTCTTTTTTTTAACCAGTTGTTTATGTATAGTTAATCCAATTCCACCCCTTCTTAGCCTCCTGCATTCTCCTTGTCTGCCACTCATTCTGCCAAACCCATGTGCTGCCCTACCAGATTCAACGTGGAAGCCCGGTATATATAAAAAAAAAATTAAAAAAAATCCAAATTTTAAGTCCGGAGTATTCTCCACTGCAAAGAAAAAAGAAAACACCTCTAGTAGCCTGTTAACGTGGGCGTAGCAATGGGAGACAATTTATAAAGGGAGAAGACGGAAAAAATAACATCAGTTATTCAAAGCCCTTGACAGTGATACATACAGCAAGGAGCCAGAGGACAGCGGCAATGCAGATGCAGAGCGGCGCTGGCGCTCAAACAGCAATTACCCGGGGATGGCGATTCGTCCTGACATTTTCCAATGCAGCCCGCGAACCATCTGTTTAAAGATCCCTAATGTAGTGGCGGCGCAGATGGCGAGACGAGCGGGCAACCTTTTCAAGCTAATCAGCTAATAGACCAACTCACAGCCCCCGACTAGGAGGGAGACGGGCAGAGACCCGGCGATGCCCAGGCTGAGGTCACATTCACGTGACCTTCTGCCAGGCCTTGGGATCCACTTCTCAGCAGAGAGAGAAGAAGAAGAAGAAGGCAGCGTGAATCATTCCCTTCGTGTCCTTTTTTTTTTCCATTTCTGCTAATTGTCTCTGAACTCTTAGATGTTTTGTTTTTTTTTTTTATTTCTCCCCTGACAATAAAGCCTGAAATTTTAGGTTTTCATCTCCCACGGTAAGTGAAGTGCAAATTGACTGGCTCTAATTTCTGATGGTTTTGTGAACCGTGACTGCAATGGCTAAATTGTGTCCATTATCAGTTGTGTTCGCGCGGACACAACTAGCCAAGACTGAAAACCTGGTCTGAATAAAGAACGATTCACATGTAAACAAAACTGCGAAAATGTCCAACGGTCCAAACAAAAGGATTTTCATTCCAAATGGTTTTCAATTATGTTTCATGTCAATTTTTATTCAGACATTCATGTGTGTGCCTGGCCGGATCACATCTTCCTGATTGAGGTAAAGTTGTCCTTAGTGCCAAAAGTTGTGCAGAATTACTGCTGGAGGACCATTTCCCAAGGTTTAATTTCAGTGGATACTTTTCCACGCGTCACTGCCCAGTGCAGGTCAGACGTTCAGCATTCTTCAACTCCATTGACTCGATTAATTGTAATGTAAACACAGCTCTTGTTTTTGCATGTTTTAGATGGCTGAACAGCAGGTACCAATGATCGTTATGGAAAATGAAATAGGTTTTCTTTGATTTCCATAATATGGAAAAAAAAATTGCCCTCGCAACTCAAAATACCGTCAGTTTAGAATAAAGAAACATCAGTTCCATCAATTTATTTTCAATAAGTTTAAAACCAACTGTGGTCACGTCCATCTGACCTCAACTCCCACAACCATCCATCAAACCTGCTAGTTTGTGTTGTTTCGGAAGCTTTTGGGGATTGGAATAATGACAAAGTTGCACTTAAATAGCAGAAAGTTCAGGATGTCTGTCATGCATTACAAACCTCGGTACCCAGAAGCACTGAAGCTGAGCTGAGACCAGGCCAGTTGGTGTGCTGAAAAAAAATCCAAGAGGAGTAGTTAAGTTACTTTTAGGTTGAGTTATGTTATAGATATGTTTGTGAACTCAACAAAGTAATTTTATTAAAATGTTTTAATTGATTAATCCGTTGTTCATGACATTTATGAATCTTATGGGGGAAAGGAATTTGTTCCAAGCGTTTTCAGTGAGCCTTTCATAGTTCAGTCAGCGGTGCTGCAGTGAGGAAACGTAGGTGCATGACAGTATGCACGCCTCACTCATTCTTCATTTGCCCTCCAAGGGGCTCATGGGTAATTAAGTGTGGACGAGTCCGTCCGTGGAGCTGCCATCACTCACCCTGGAAAAAGGCCACCGACTTGAGCGCTCTCCGGGGAGTGAGACGTGGATGAGAGTGAGGTCAAAGGAGGGGGGAGGAAGTAAAGAAGCCCAGCCGGGAGGAAGGAGCGAGATTTTAACCTTACCTCTTGATGTGGAATCACTGTAATTAGGATGCCTCGTGGTTGATCCGGCCCGGCAGTGCCGCAGTGCTGGTGCGTCACCAGTCACCCGAGTCCCTGCTTGGCTGAGGAACAATCCCCGGCAGATAATCAAGCGTCGGGCCGTGCAGAATTCCAACGAGGCGTAATGTGCGTCTCCTAGAAACTGCTGGTTGGTGCTGCCATTTGCCACGTCCTTAACAAAACAGCAAGGACGAACTGTTCGATGCTCCTCGCAGGAGTGGAGTGTGTTCTTACTATCCGGGCTTCAATGCGAGTCCTGAGAGTTTTCTAAATATACATGATGCAAAGAAGCTGGGACAGGGAAGCCTTTCAACTTACTGAGCATGTCTGAAGCACAACTTTAAGGCCCAGCTTGTAAGATTTAGCAATATCTAGTAGTACGAAAGCCTATTGCAAACAATGATAATGTCTGTCCCGACTCTCTGACGTCACATCTTTCTGTTTCCAGCTGTAATGTAATCTTATGAAATCTCGAGCAAGCCACGTGTGAATGCAACAGTTTGTATTTTTTTCTGATGGCACAAAAAGATTTTGTTATTTTTTAAACCCACAAAAGTGTTCTCTTAAGTTGCAGCGTGCAGAGCTCCGTCACTCACTCTCTTCAATGTCAACGAGAAGAACCAGATGGCTGCCATACGTCCGCATAATGTCCATGCCCTAATAAGGGCTGGTCTCAGGGGGAGCATCTGATGTCTCTGGTCGATGGTGACATGGGGGAAGACGACGAGGCTGAAGCAGTTTGTCATGCAGGGGATCGAAGAAATGTAAATCAGTGCATCTCACAAGGTAACTTTCCAAATAGCCAAGTGTCCGAACTTCCCCGTTTAAGCACAAAATCACGGCATACAATGAGAACGCAACTGTCTGTGACGTGATGAGAATTTGCAATCGGAGAATGAGAAGTTTTGTTAAACATCATAAACGCCACAAAAAGTCCCACACCTTACCCTTGGGCTACAACCACAGGTTCCAGAGCTGACAACAGGCATGTAGGGATGATATTAATACTGGAGTGTATGTGCACTGCCACTGGTAGCTTCTGCGCTAGAAAAAACCTGATATACATATAAATGACAAGATAGCAAAAATGCAATTACGCTTCAAACAATTGAAAAAAAACGGTTATGCAAATTGTCCATTCCCTACACGAAGTGTGACGCAGAGAAAGCAGGAAAAAAAAATGACCAGGATGTAAATTGACTGAAAACATTAATAAAAACAAACCACACAAAGCAAATATGTGACAACCAAATAAATTATGTCGGCTTCGACAGTATTATCAAAAACAATATGTGTCTGTCTGTCTGTCTGTCTGTCTGTCTCAAAAGCAACTCTATTAGAGCATTTTTACCTCCCTTGAAATTATATTTTACAACTATTTCACATTGACTTGTAACAGGGAGAATGGCAACCCTTCCATGCACACAGCACCCCCAACTGACTGGATGCAGGACAACATACCTCAGGTTGCGTGCCTGGCCCTCAGGTACCCACTCTCACCCTTTGGTCAATTTAATGTGTTGAATGGGAACAACTGCACAATCCTTGAAGGAGAGCGAGACAGAAGGTTACAATGTGGCCAGGCGAGGAGTGAGGAGAGGGAACCGAGCAAAAATAGATGGTCCAACTGTGATCTACAAATGAGCTCTGCCTCTCCATATGCCGGATAGGAAAAGCTCCAGAGCCGTTTAGGCTGCGGGTACAAGATAATCACGTAGAAACAGACCACAGACTGACCAATTAATTCTCTCTGAAAAGTTAATTAACATTCACGGGAGCTCCAGGAGCTCCATGCACAGCTAGATCCTGAGTGGCGTTGCCCTTTCATTCTTCATCTGAGTATTTTCACTGTTTACTTTTGTCACGCCGCTACATTTAAAGCACATTCAGAATTTATTAAAACTGTAACCCCCTCAAATTTTGTATTCATGTTTACTCCCCCGACACAGGCTTTTTTTTTATTTGCTCCAAGATCCCTCTGGCACAGAGGATTGGTGGCTGACAGAATGAGGCTAAAACTTGAGACGCTTCTCTGTACCGCATCGGCGTTTATTAGGTGGAATCCACATGTTTAAATACCAGCCATGGTCAGATCTGCACATGCCTTAACACTTGTTAATACACACACACGCACACACTCACACACACACACACAGAGTTGCTTATTCTCATTTATTTTCTAGCAAGCTGTCCCGCTCACATTTCGCAGCTGTGTTCCTTTTCCTTTTAGGCTGAATGATATGTTTCAGTCTCTAAAACTCAGCTGTCGGTGGACTTGCCGTGTTCGTGATTGGTCATGCGCGTAAACACAGACGGACGCCATTATGTGAAAATGCCTGACATCAGGGACATCGCTTGATTTCAAATCATTTTGACTTTGTCCCGCAGCTGGATTGCTCACATTTCGGCACTGAATATTGTGGCTCCTCCATCTTGCTGACCTCCAACAGACAGCGTTTTGTCTGTTTCTGTTTTTCCCGTGATTTTCACAACCATTCAGATTCGTTTAGAGAGAAGGGTTAGGATTAAAGCTCCCAATGTACCAGAGTGGTTTTGATTGTGTAAAAAAAAATAAAATGTATGCGGTGTATGCCTTTGACATGTCTTTTTTTCCAGCCGTTATAACCCTATAACGTTATCGGCTATAGCCGTATAACCATCCATTAGTTTTTAACATTTGGGAACGTGTTTATCCGAGCCTTATTAAAATGCACCATGAATCAATCGCACAGGTGACACGTGTGCCGCTGCCCAATTCCACTGTATTAAATACGTTTAGGCAACCCAACCACCAACATGCAGCTAACCTTCGCTGTTTCTCTCAAACTGTGTAAGTTGAGTCATGCTCTCTCAATGTTGATAATGTTTACTAAATTACAACTCGTTAATAGATGCCAACATACCAAGTTAAGAATACTAATGTTGGTGATACATATGTTAAACGCTTGCTAGCTAGTTTCATAGGAATAAATCCACTGACTTGGTAAGTGTAGTGTAACTTTCTCTCTCCAAGCTACTTGATTAAATCATGTGGTCTATTAACCTTCACCTGCACTTCCACCATTTCATTTTGTTTGCCAATAACTTGCTGACAGGAATGGTGGTCTTGAACTATCTGTGGCCACTGTTATCATTTGACACTTAATTACCCCATGTGACTGTCTCTTTGTGTCAAGGTGACCAAACCAGATTTTGACAACTAAAACTTTTTTTTTAGCTGCCAAGACTTTTGTCGTATATCATTTTAATGTTATTTTAAAGAACTAAAGCTGATCCCCAGCATGGTTCAGTATCATAGCTGTATGTAATTATGGAATACTTCATCCACTAAGAAGAGGTGCAATTGAATGTGAGAGGATGATAAATAACTCAGTAGACTTCTGAACAATGTGTTCCCCTCACTTCTGAATTGATGGCTGCGCCCCTGGAAGTTGTAGCTTTCAGCTGCCACGAAAAAGCACTGAACAAGATTGAGAACCACAGCCTTAGAGTACAGCTTTCAAGAGATGTATCTCAAAATCAAATATCATTTCCACATTTGGGGGAAAGAAAGAACAATGCTGGCTGATGTGTTTTGGCAAGAGTTTACTAAAACTGTGGCACATATAATCCTGTGTCAGGCCTATTAACGTTGCAAAAATGGGAAGCCTTCTGTTGGCCGAACTTGTTTTCAAATTTGCCTAGTCCACTTGAGCATGACATGCCAATGACATAATCCAATCGCCTTTCTTTTCTTTTTAAATCCCCTTTATACATATTCCAGTAGATCCTTAATCTCGCATGTGAAATGAAACCAACAGGTTTAGGACATGCTTTAAAATGCACTCCCTCGTCTGCATCACTTTCCAGGTTGCACAGGTAGACTGATGATGCCTCGCGACGGTCGCCTCTCAGCGCTCCACCAGGCATTTACTGTCCAAAGAACAGATGGGAAAAAATAGTGAAAACATAGTTTGAAGTGAGAGATGTGGGAGTAGCAGTAGGTGAGAAGGACTTGAATTGACACGCAAAGTGAAAAACAAGAGAAATAAATACTAGTGGGAGAAAAACAAACAATACCTTTGAAACTGCCCGGTGTGACAGTGTGCTGTATCAAGGGAATATCCACCCTCCACAAAAAACAAACAAAAAAACTTGTGAGTAGAATAACATGTCTCACTTTGACACGGGGGGGGGGAAGGAAAAGTATCCAGGACGTGTGAGGGGGTGAATCTCCTTTCCGGGACGAGGAACAGTAAAAATCCATTGCTCTAATGGTCATAACATGTCGAGGTGTCCCTCCTCGGTGGCTGACAGATGGTTTGGTCCCACCGGCTCCAGAGTCATGCAGCCCGGGGCGGACTCTGAGAATAGGGCAGACTGACGGATTGGAAGGGAAGGTAGAGCGGACAAGGCCGTGGTGGACAGGAGTGGTGATGAAAGAGCGAATTAGACGCTTGGAACCACTTCTGAGAACTTTATTCCTCCTGTGGATATATTGCAAAGTAGAAGATCAAAACGTCAACTTAGCCATCTGCAACTTCTGAAGTCAAGGTAAAGCTGTCGGGCGAGCATTTCAGACTCTTGCCATAGACAACCGTTTTCTTTGAAGCATCTCTGAAAGGCCTCACCTCATCTGCAAGGTTTTTTGGATCAACTCCTCGAAAGGCTCTCTATTGCCAAAATTTTCAGTTTTTCGGCCCTGTCTTCTGCTTCCAGCAGGCAGACTGCGCTTTGGAGTCAGCCTTTCCACAGATAGCTCTCCATATTAAATACCCGCGCTCTGCTCCATCCAAATTTTGCCCCCCCGCTCATCCACGGGAGAGATTTAGCTCCCATCACACAGAACGGAATGAAACACAAGTGCTCTCTGACACTATGAGGGCGATGTATTCACAGCCGAGGTAAAGGACCTATTGAAGCTCCTTTTGGCGCCACAAAGCACCCTCCACATTTCATGGCAACCTACATTTACTCAGAATGGATTGCCTCTGCGCAGCCAAGGGCTTCTTGAAGCCTTTGGCATAATTCGGAGGTAGGCTTAGGCTAATGCTGTCCAGCACAGGCTCACTGGCAAGCAAAGGAATGCTGTGCCTTGGACCGGCTAGGCGCTAAACAGTGACTTACAAACCAGATATACTTCAGTGAATCTATTTAACAAAACTGATTAAAAAAAATTTTTTAAAAAATAGGAAGTTATGCTCCAGTGAAGCAGTACATGGATGTCAATTTGTCCTAAAAAAGGATAAGGAATAAAGATAGCGTCAAATTATAGTTTCAAAAATATTTTATTTTCTCACGAGAACACACGCTGCTTCACAGCTCAATTTCACACAATATTAAAACAAAATAAAGTTAAACATTAAAGAAAAAGCCAGTTAGACCACTGGTCTGTGTGTGTTCAAAAAACGTTCTTCAGTTTAATAGCAGGCCAGCAGAGGACGCTGCTTCAATGGCAGGGGTCCATGTTACCAGTCAGTCGTGTCCAATAGTTCTCAGGCGTGACAATTGGAAATGCAAGTGACCAGATTTCCAGCCCTGCGTATGTGGAAGAGACTACTAGATAAGGACTATGTTTTCCTCAGAAGTCCTTTGGCATTTATTTTCCTTCACAGTGATTGTTTTCATGTTTTACATGCATTTATTTATTCGTGACCATGCCAGAGTCACTCCTTTAACTTCATTTAATAAATTAATCTCAAAGAGTCACTGAGGGCATGCCCTCGTTTTAGTGATGTTGAGAGTACAAGACAAATAAAAATGCACCAGATCAATTCGAATAATGCAGATGCTGGTAGTGACCCCAGAGCTACGGTCGATTCATTTAATTTGTTAGCACAGCATTAAACTGACAGACTGCGACGAGTGTCTGCGCTATAAATGCTTGTTGTGAAGTGTTGCGTGGGAACATAGCAGAGTCAAAGGAAAAAGCAGTTTATTCCAATTGAAGAGTTTTTATTTGTTGGGTCAGACAACTCGGCGAGTGGCTATTAAGATTGGGAGCATCCTATTAATCACGTCCACACAGTTTGTTTTTAAAATGTGAGCTTCTGGTAGGATTGTGTGAAGCAAACCATCTGAGGAAAATCCACCCTTGGCCTGAACTTGGTCCATGTCTCAGTGTGGCAATGTGTGCCGGTTATGGAAATCAGCTCACTGTGATGTAACATGGGGTACTGATCCAGGTTACCCTTGTGTCGTCTGGTCCGCCTTGTTTTTGTCCACTTAGAAAGATGTGGAATGTACCCTCAGTTTTAGGAGGAAGCTTAAACCAAGCTTTCACTTATTTTGTGGAAGGCTGTAAACAGAAGGCTAAGCACGCTGCTCCCAGCCGCCTTTAGAGAGGATTTTCCTTTGAATCCTTTGACTTGAATCGTGCCAGGCTTCACTGGAGTCCAGGATGAGATAATGCAGCTCTGAAAATGGACATAATGCAAGACTGTCAGTTTCAAACATTGAACCTTGGCATTCACACAGCCGTTTGGTCCAAACATGGCACATGGCTTCCAGACTAAACTGCTGAGATGCAAATGCATGTGGAAAAAAAACCAAACAATACTACCGCCACCACTGAAGGCGCACACTGCCGGCTGCGTCCCTCAATGTCCCTCCTTTTCATCCCTTTACACAAACACAATGCAAAGTGCCTTGAAGAGTGGCCTGAGATGAATGCAAGATTCAGTGAATCTCAGGATGAGACTGGGCCCGGCCCAGTCTCACCCTTGAGGGACAGGAAATATTATTTGATTCTGCTCAAAGGATCTCAGTTCGCCAAGTGAACCCGGCACAAAGCAGCATCAGGGTAAATGCCGCCTCCTGTCTCCCATAACTATGAAAATTACCCATAAATGTAGTTTAAAAAAAAAAAAGACATCTTAGAAAAAACATTTATTTATGCACAGTTTGGTCTTCTGTCACAGCTGAGATATCATAAACTAATCTAATAATCAGTATGTTGAGGTTTAAATCAAACCCTATGACATGGGACACCTCTTTAAGAACAGTTTACGCCATGTGCAACTGCTTTGTTAGCAGACATGCTGCATGTGACCAGAGGTTCAAGTTGTTGTCATCAGTTGTTAAGTATAGTTCCTTTTTGCCTTCAGTAACCTGTTGTCACTGACAATATATGCAGTTACAATGTAAATACACTGTATCGCATTGACATCAGCTAACGTTCACGTTGACTGAATATGTAAATTAGTGGGACAGTTTCCATGGTATCAGCATGTGATGGTGTCTTGTGTTTGAGTTTTCTCAAGAAAAGGACAAAAGGTTGTATCTAAAAAACTATCAATCAACAGAGAGATACAGTATTTGCATTTGGTCACAGTAGCCACAGATTCAGAAGTCATTCAGAATAAAATATCTCACTGGCCTCTATTTAAAGTGCGCTTCAGGGGCGGTCAGACGGTTTCAATGGCTGTTTAGAAGGGTTAGGGTGAAGAGTTGGAGCTAAATTGTTGTAAGCAGAGAACAACCTACACCATTTCACCACCAGCCATACACCCCCCCCCCCCCCGATTGAACAATTATAAAAGCAGTGTCCACCTTACACTATCTTACTCTTTGTGTTCCAATTCTCATTCTTCTCAGAATTAACACGATGACTCAATTTGCTTGTCCCAGTGGGAGAGATTAACCGAGATGAGACCTGATTTGTGCCACACACCCTGAGACGAGCTGAAGCACAGATGTTTCTATATTGCGCTGGTGACTTCGGCTCTGACAGGTGGGTACGGCACTTGTGTTGCCAAGTAACATAGTGTTGCTTGTGCTCTGTGCGCAGCGAAGTCAATTCATTTTTCTGTATCATTTATTCATAGCCACGTTTGTAATTTCCCGACACGTTTGTAGTTCACAGGAAAAAAGCTACAGTCTGATGGGTAATCACAGGCGTGCAAAGGTTGCAAAATCATTTTGCCATTTAAAGGGTCCATAATTTCTTTTTTTTTTTTTCCATGTTCGAGTTGGAACAGACAGAAACACTGTGTTAAATCTTGAAATTATGTTTGAATTTTGTTGAATTTGTTTTTTTCAGTTGCTGTAACTTGTGAATGTCGATGGCAAAAAAGAAAAAAATCTAGTTGTTGTCATGTTGTACACTCTGTTTAATGATATACCAGCACTGAATTTCCAAAATCTTATATATTACATGAAGGCTACAATATTTACAATATTTAATTAGTCCAATAGCTGGCTTTGCTGTACTAAATGTTGGAAGGTATTCACATTGGCAGCTTTACAGATTTTAGACATCAGGTCTTAGGAGTTAACAAACACTGTGTTCTGAATAATTTGTAAATACTAAAAATAATGATTAAAAAAAACATGCACAACCAGTGTCTGAAAGCAGCCTCTGATTTTTCAACGTGACCGCCACAATTTACAAGTCACCGTTGCTTATTAATTCATCACAGGACGTTCTATTCACCAAGCTAAAATTCCTGATGAATAAAGGTTTCCCATAAGTTCCATGTAATTCTGCAGCTTTTGTTGTGCCTTGGCGTGACAAATTGTTCGTTCAAATGTGCCTTTTTCAGGTGAGATAAAGTATTTCCACCAGTCATCACAAAAGGATGTTTTAAATAAATGAATGCAGTTATTAGAGTTATTTGCTAGACTTCTGTTTGACGCCATACCGTTCAAGGCACTGGGGAAGAAGAATTGGCAGAGAGTGAAAACCTCAAACAAACACTCATTATGGCAAACACTTAGCACATAATAGCTCATTTACACATGCAGCTGACACACAGAGAGCCCTGGTGTTTTGCGACGTTACGGCAGATGTGTGATCAAGTGCTGTCGAGCTCATAGAGAATTAAATGATGCTAAGCTAACTTGTTGTCGTCGCTCAGTAAAAGTAGAAAAACCGAAAGGGCAGAAGGCCAACACGTCTTTAATTTGAAAGGGTGTCATTTTTTTTCCTTACACATAAAATAAAACACAGGACTTGTCTTCAATTATGCATCCGGCTAAATGTCAGCGTTTCATGTTTGCGGCCCCTCATAAAGTAATTAGCCGATATGCATTTAAACAGCCTGTTAATTAGCTGCTTGCAAGAGCTTGTCAAAAACAAGTGCTTTATTTTGCAACTGGCCAGCAGATGGCGGTGATGAAGGAAAATGATTTTACACACATGACAATAAAAATTTGGCAAAACGTGAGCAAAGTTAATATGCAAAACTCGACTTTTGATGAAAATGTTGGTACCGTAATTTCCGGACTACAAGCCGCTACTTTTTTCCCATGCTTTGAACCCTGCGGTTTATACAACGGTGCGGCTAATCTATGTTTTGTTTTGTTTTGGTTTTGTTTTGTTTTGGTTTTTTTACAGCTAACGGCCACTAGGTGACCTATGGATTTTTGGGTGGGCTCGGGAAAGAGTGAGACAGGCAGCTCGCGCGAACAACGAAAGCAAAAGTGGAACCAAATTCAGTACGAGAGACAGAACGAGAGCAAGACAGTTTGCGCAAAGGAAGTTTTCATGCACAAACCCTCAGTATGGAAAACAAACGAAGAATTGCATATGATGCAGCTTTTAAGTTAAAGGCAGTCGATCTGGCTGTCAAAGAAGGAAATAAAGAAATACTGATCATTTCTATATCACAAGAAAAGGGTGAACACAGAACAAGTCAATCAAATAATGTTTCTGAGCACGGTGCGCTCGCGCTCTCGTCTGTATGTCCTCTTGTCTTTATGCGTCTGTCTTTGTGAGCTCCTGTGAAGCCGCCGACCCGTTTCCTGACGAAACACCTGCGGCTTATAGTGCAGTGCGGCTTGTATATGTACACATTTGTTTTTTCCCCTAAATTTAGCTGGTGCGGCTTATATTCAGGTGCGCTTTATAGTCCGGAAATGACGGTAATACCTACTTGTTGCCTGAATTTCTTCATATATTTATACATAAATATATGAGGCAACAATCTTCAACTATCGGCGTCAGCCAGCAACACAAAAGTACAAAAATACCAAGATATATGTCGCATAATAAAGATACTCCTCATGTACAAACCTGTTGCATAATTTACATGAGAAAATACTCCCTCACAGAAATATAAATTAAGGAAGACTGAGTCAATGTAAAAGACTGGCGTAAATTTTCCAAAGAGCTGCACTTGTAAAAGGCAAAAAAAAAAAAAAACAGAAACAAAACAAACTGTCTGAACTTGAGAGACTGCACTGCATTCTGACAGCAAAGAGTCGTCAGTATAGAACTGAAGCCTTTAGTGGATTGCTGCTGCCACTTTGTACATTTCCCCCCCATTTTTAAAATCTATTTAGTGACTGAAAAAGGCCGTCGAGAGAGAGGTGACCTGACATCAGCCTGTGTGTGTTGCCGTGTTCCAACATGACTCATCTCAGGAATGTTTCAGTAAACTTTATATTTTAGTCCGCTTTCTAAAGCAGGTCAGTCCAATTTCTTCACTATTTTGCAAGTTGCAGCCCACACACGGTGTTCCAGTGGTAGAAGAACATGACGCCTCGTGTGTAAGGAAATAGAACACAAATTAAAATGTTGGAGAAACATAAAGGCAAAGTACCACGTTTTACAGGAAATGAGATCATTGTAGTCCAATTAACATTGTTGAGAAATGCAAAACCACCTATTCAGTCTCATAGCAAGAGACTGGTGCTGCCTGCTGTTACACCTGCTGGAACCTGACCTGTCAATAGACACCCTATTCTTCTCAAAATTGTACTTTAAACTGCTGAAGCAACAACCGCCTTCACAATCCAAAAAATTTAAAAAACTTAAATGAGAATTCCCTTTTTGTGGTACAATATAAGAAATTTGATCAATTCATTACCTAAGACCTTAAAGAGACAATTGTCTTCCAAAGTTGAGTTGATTTAACCATTTTCTATATTTCTCTTTCTTGAGTTCATTCGCAGCTGAGGATGATTAACACCAACAATGGTTGCAAACTTCGATCATCATGGACTACGGCTTGTGTGAAGTGCTTTGTGAAACATTAAGCTTTTCTCTGTAATGTTTGATACTTGCAGCAAGACATTGCCAGTTCTTTTCCAACAGCTGCCATTTCAAGTTAGCACCTAATGACTCTAAAGCGTCTCCAGTGACTTATGGAAATGGATCAGAAACCCTTGCGATAACAGAGAATCTGAGTTTTGTTGTTGTTGTCATTGTTGTTGTTGTTAATTAGCGATGGCTAGCTAGCTAACACTGCAAAACCATGTGGCTGTGCAGCTAAGTGGAGCTTTGTGCTGACAGACTTGATCTACTCTGGATGGATTTGCGTTGTCGCTTCCAATGTCGTGCCATAATCAGGTCAGAATTTATACAGCCTACCTGCAAAACTGATGGCATACTAATGATTTTGGCATCTTAGTCCCGACCAGAATGCTTGAATCTAACACAACATTTAGCTTTTTATATTTGTTGCCTATATGCCACTGCAACTTTGATTAGTTCAGAATCACGCAATAAAGATTGAATTTAGACCAATGGGTGGGGTGCCGCAAACAATAATGTCTCTTTTACCCTGATCACGTTTTGTGATGAAGACGGGCAGCCACAGCCTGGTCGTCCTCCACAGCATCGTAACGTGTGAATCATGGGGCGTTGGTGAAGCCTGATGTAGGTCATAAGATGCAATCAAATGCTTCAGAGGGCACCGTTAAGTGATGCCTCCTTTTATGACATGTGCAATGACAGGTGAATGACACAATAATTTGTCCGGGCGAAAACTAATCTGAGACCTGAGGACAATGTTATGACAGCACGTCTGCTCGCCTCTCAGGTGTCAAATCCTGAGTGCCGATTCAGGACGCGCTCGGCTCTCCTGCCTTTTTCCGGCCAACATTTCACCGTTTGATGATTGGTCTGGCTCCGCGCTGCCCACGGCCTCCCACCTGATTCTCGCACATCTCACTGTGGGCATTTTTTTTCCAAGCAGAGGAGGGAAAATACCGATACATCTCACACCTCTCTGGTGGCATATTAAAGCTTGAGGTGTCCCTCAGGTCAGATGGCTGTAAACACTTATGAATGTTATGAGGTGCTTAAACCCCCGGAAAGGTCAGTGGATTCGAGGGATGTAATAAAACCAGGAGACCAAACTGGATATGGAGGGATTCTGACGGTCGCAGCCCAGGAGGGAGATTAATGTTCTACGCTCATCCTTTTATCCATCACAGTTTCCCATCTGCGACCACAGTTTAGCGGGAATTTTCCTGGTCGTATTTCTTCCACTTTGGCGCAAGTGTCTATGTAATGTGGCTCCAAGATGAGCCCTCCAGAGTTTGTTTCGGGCAACTGTGACAGAAAGAACATTATTTTGTGGACCGTTGCTATATGCTGTAATCAACAAATCAAATGATTACATGAATATGCTCCCAGAATTAACCTGGTACACCTCATGGGAAGTCCACGGGAAGTCTTTTTATCTTGCGTATCTGGGAAAGAGCCCATATGAAGTGTTTTTTTGAAGGATGATTGGATGATTGGTTTAGAGGGCAACAAAATGCAGTCGCTATCGCACAGTATGCACAGCAAGGTTTGATTCAGACTCCCATTCAAGCATTTCAAGTCTATTGTTGGTTGAGGAAAAAAAACAATCATCAGTGCTATTTATTGTGGATATTTTAACATTAAAATGAGATCTAAAAAAAACTGCAAAGCCTTTGTAGCAAAAACCAGCACAAATCTCCATAGCAATGTTTTTAACAAATCTTAGTAACATCTTCTATTGTATGTATTACTTTTGTGAGTTTTAGTCTACAGTATTTGTATAGGAAGCTGCTGGTTCTTTTGTGGTACTTAAGGGTGGATGAGGTTTTCTCCTCTTGATGCTGTATGGCATGATTTCTCAATGAGTGCTTTATAGCACCATTTGACAAAATCTTCTAATCAACACTTGACAAGGTGCTGTATATCAGGGCTTTGGGTTTTTTGTGTGAATCCAGTTCTCAGTGAATGTTGTTTCATGCCATAACTAAGGAAGAGAAGCAGCAATTATTACCACTTTTTACATTTAGTCAGTACAGAGTGAACCTAACTTTGGGCAGTGATTTTTTCACAAATGCCTCTCGGTTGATCCTCTGGTGGACTTTTTCATTGTTCCTCTTTCTAATTTGCATCCTTTCAACCTGCCCTTTTCTTTCTCAGCTTTGTATTTTCCCTGTTTTCCCAGTTGAAAAACTTTCCCCATCCCTTTTCTTGGCAGTCTGACAGTGCACTGTGGTGCTCTGCAGCCTCCTGGTTTTTTCAAGTACTGCAGGGGCGCGTCTCACAAATAGACACATCATGTGGATCGGTGCCCAGCCAGGAGACAGCCCTGAGGTCCAGTGCTGTGTGGCCAGACAGACGGTGAAAAAGAGGCGCAAGAGTCTCTGGCCAGGTGAGCTCACCTGCTCCCCGGAGGTTCAGGGTGGAAGAATGGTGGTGGGGGTAGTTGGGGGGGTATATGGAGCCAAGATGCACACTAGTGCTCTGACGGATGTGGAAAATATAGCTTAAAAATATTTAGGCTATCAAAAATAAACATATAAATACATAACTAAGAATCCTGAGCATGGTGAAGGTGTAACCTCGTTTCTGGCTGCAAATTTAATTTCACACATTGCCCATTCATTAAAAGCCACAATCCCAATAAAATAACAATGGCTGTAGCTGTGCTAATCCATCTCGTAGGAATCCCACCAGCTTTTTATATTTCTTATTAAATCAAGACCATTCTGGGCAAAGTCTGAAAAGACAACTTATTAAAATTAAAACCATTGAACATAAAAAAGACCACCGCTAGCACTATTGTGTGCCGTCACTGTTTGTTTTTTGTCCTCGCTCATCAGGTCCCTTTTTTCCCTCTGATTCTGCCGGATGGTGTCCTATACTTTGTTTAAAGGGCACCTATGATGCTTTTCCACTTTTCTGAGCTTTAAAAACTGTTACAATGTTGAACCCTATATTCAAACAATCGAAAATCGTCAAATAATGAGGTTCATGCGTTTGGACGTGAGCGCTGCAAATTGTTGGGCATGGTTCTAAACGCTCTGTTCACGGAGATTTTTTCAACACTGGGAATGCAATGACGTCATTGCGTTCCGGATCTCCTTTCATGGCCAAGCTCAGACACACTCTCGGACTGGCAGTGATCCCGGACGTGATGTCGCAAAGCGCTGCTCCAAGAAAATGTTTTTTTGGTGTCTGGGAAATTAAAAAATATAAAATAAAAAATACAGAGCGACTACCGAAGCACCAAGGACCACAACAGTCGGAGTGGAACGGACAGAGAAAATGTTGAAGGTTTGTTCAGCCTAATGCGGATGCGATGGAACACCAGTCCGGTCGGCAAAGGGAGGGAGACGGGCTCGACTCGGCCGGTGGACGACGAGAGAATAGTCAGCCACGGCAATGTTTGAAAACATGTATGATGACTGTGAGTGTATTGTGACCTCAAGTAACATTAGTTTTAAGACTATTTGCAACGCACAACCGCTGAATCGTGTTGATGAACTGTTAGCCACCACCGCTAACTCTGTGCTCTGCTTGTTATGTGTGTTGTGTTCGCTGGCAGCGAAACTGAAGAGGCAGCGATTTTGACTCGCAAGTTTCGCTCCTTATAGCGATGTTCACGCTGCCAGCATGTTAACATTGGTTGTATAGAGCTCTTTGTGCTTTGTGTGGACTGAAGTTGTGCAGATACTCTTGTCTAATAATAAACAACTCTATGACTGAAGTGATCGTTTCAGCGTACATATTTTCTCTGCTAGGACAGTGTTTTGATGCAAGTAAACAGTATGAAACCAAATCCTCCTAAGCCCTGTTAAATTGTCTTGCAAAAATACAAAACAAAAACACAGTCAAATGTAAAAGTAAAATATATTTCCGGGCACAAAAAACGTCCAGGGACCTTCGGTTCGCCTTGCGGCCGTAATTCAGCCCACGCTGGGTCTGTACGAAGCTGGATTAGCCGCTAAACAGCTGCTAAAGGGTGAAGCCTTCACAACGGTGAGTGTTTAAATTGTGCCGGTTTCGTAAAGTTTGCCGTTTACTCTTCACTCCCGCACCGGCAAACTGAGGAAGTGAGGCTCAGCAGCGACCAAGAGTGTGACCAATCAGAGCGGAGTGGGCTGGGCGGGGGCGTACACCGGCAAGGCCGGGGGTGGACTGAAGTGAAACAGAGCGTTTTCGCGGGATGCAGTAAATACGAGGAAACAAGCCGCGAGATACACAGATCTAAAAAGCTTTCAGCGCGGAAAATCGTGTGTTGCTGCTCTGGAGGGGCCAGACATCAAATACCAAAGCCCGAAAATTAGTATAATAGGTGACCTTTAGGAGTGAGAACCCGCTCAAGGTTTCCTCCTTGTGAAAAGGAGTTTTCCGTCCATTGCCACTGTCAGCCCTAGTGTCGCTAAACAGTGTCTTTGAGAGGAGCGTCCAGACCTGCTCAACATGTAAAGTGCCCTGAGATGACTTTATAACTGCACTCGGGTGCATTGCACTGCAAGCACAACTGAAAACAAAACCTCCCAAAATTAAAACGGGTATTAATTTAAACTTGGGTTAAAGTTGCTTAGAGTTTTGGATGAAGATTTGGTGGGGTTAGTGTCTTTGATTTGTTTTTTCTTTCCCGTTTGCTGCTATGTCTTTCTTAACTTTACCAGCTTTCCTTCCCCACCGCTGGGACTGTGTGCCCACTGCCCAGTTAAATTCACCGTCTGTGGGAGTTCAAACCTCCAACCTCCCCACAGGTTTATTGTTTTCTTGTTGTTTCCAACTCTCAGTTGCAGCAATACATCCCAAACTGCACTCCACAGCAGTGCTCTCTATTCAGCGTTTGGGAAGTTAAAGTGAACTTGGGAAGTTTTTTGGGGTGCCATCTTCCCCCCTGAATGTACAATGAATACATAGTCCCACAGTCTCTTTGCCGCAGTGATTTACACTTTGGTGTTGCAAAGAATGACTAATGCTGCCCTTGTATTGCGAAAAAGCGACCTGGTTTGAGACGCCGGGCCTTGTTTCGTATGCGGTGCAAGCAGACAGACCGAGAAACAAAGACAGAAGGACGAGAGGCAAAGGGCGGCGGAGGTGCGGAAGGAAAGAGGGGTCCGGAGAGGCGAGAATGGGATCAGTCAAGTGTGCCACTTTAATGAAGTGTCATGACTCCCCTGCCCGCTGTCCTCCGCCGACTCCCGCCCGGTGTCACTGCGACAAGGAAGACGCCGCTGTGACTTCCGCCGAGCTCAGCCTGCCGTGGCGGAAAGTCTGAACTGATTTGAAATGATCACCCCTGATTCCAAGGGAGGCCGAGATGCTCTCTTGAGGTCCTCTCAAGCGCTGCACAAGATGGAATCAATAATTGTAGCTCGCGGCTGAATTTTCGAACCAATTGCAACACGTTCCTTCATGATGGAACAAGCTCCCAAAACTCTAGTAGACACAATTTAGTGTCATTAAAACAACTTCAGTGACTATAAGAGCTATGTGAGACAATAAACACATACTTATAGAGAGATTTTTGTTGATGCACACAGGTTTTTAAGTTGTTAGTCCATCCAAAATTGAAGCCAATCCTTAGCAGTGGAGTTTACCGCTCAATGCCAAAACAGTCCAAGTACTTAGCTGTTAAAATAAGGCAATAAACATACTGCTCAAGTCTGGAAGTCTCAACTTTGTAACGGGTTTTAACAAAGTCGGAGAAAAATATGTCTTTAGCCAGAAGCTGTATTTGTGTGAGCTCTCTATTTGGCAGCATGTATATTAATAGGATAGACTCTCAAGAATTACGTGAACATGGCTCCTGGCTGGGAGGCTACAGTCGATATTTGGCCAAATAAAGGTGTTAACATTTTTCCATCGACTTAATGTTGAGGCGTAATTGGGTGAAATGTCAAATTTGTTTTTGTACAACTCCCCTTTAGCGCTGTGTACACCATGTGAGTCTGAGTACTCAACAGTGAAACTGGCTGATTGAGTGATGGAAACGGGCACATTTACACAAATAATAACTAACTATTGATTTGACTGCTTTTTGTTTGCAAATGAAAAAAAAAAAAAAATCACAATTGCCCACAGCAGTTTCAGCCTTGAGCAACAAATGTGCATTATGGATTGATTTCATCCATGTTTTGATTGTGTTCTTATACTTCACTTTAAGCTGTTTCCAAAATCTTCGGCCTTGGAGTTGTGCCAAAATCTAAATTGAATTTTACGTTCAGCATGATTCTATTTGTTTTTACCTACGTGTGTGCCTAATTAAAAGACAGACAACTTTTACATTTAGCGCAATTAATTGTCTTCTCCTCTCACAATATGTTGACATTCCCTGTATGAGCATATGAAAATGTCTTGTTCCAGCAGGCTGGAGCACGTTGACTTTTCCTTGTTGACGGTTCCCATTTTGAGTCTTAGTTGCCAGAGCCCAGAGTCAACTAGGGCTCAACTAGGGCTGCAGAATGAATGAACGATTATTTTAGTCAATATTAAAATCACGATTTTTAGTCACGATTATTCATCATGTTAGGTCAAACATATCTGTTTATTGCACTTTCTTTTTTAAACAAGCAGTATGTAAACAAGGCTTCAAACTGATACTTAAAAATATCAATAAACTAAAATAAATAAAGTAAATAATAATCAGTCGTAGTAGCAAAATTTTTGTTTTTCATAAAGTGCAGGTAATGCCACTTTGGAGAAGTAATTGTGCGAGGGGATCACGTACCTCTTGTCTAGGACTTCGACCATGTTTTTGAAGCCTTCGTTTCTCACAGTATTTATTGACACATGTCTTTGGCCAAATAAAACGTTATTGCATCCGTTAATTCAAGGTGCCTTATAGAGGTGGATGGATATGGTGTCGCCCGATGCGGTGTTCCTGTTATGGTTGTCTGGGCTGGCGCTGGACACGGACAGGGATTTAGTGGACCAGCGTTAGTTTTAGCCTTCATGCATTCATCATATTTGGGTTTGTGGTGTTTTTTCAGGTAGTTGAATAAGTTAGTTGTGTTGCTCTGTGGCGCAGACCATGTACGGTAGCCGGCTTTTTAAATGTTAATATCGCCAACGATCAGCTTAATTTAATCGTGGCAGCCAATATCGTGATCGTGATTAAAATTCGATTAATTGTGCGGCACTAATATAGAACTTTCATTTCTTAAAGTTCATTTGTTAAACAGGCCCCTGGTGACTCATTTTAACATGTGTGAAAGGTTTTTTGATTGAAATTAGATTTTACATTCTATCCCGGGACAGCGGAGAATGGGGACGTCCGTCACGGTTCAGGATTCATGGGTCATATACTGTTTTGGCAAAAAGCCGCTTTTCTTTGCAAGTGTGAATGTGACCTCACTTTATTACTCCTCAACAGGTTGCAGAAAGATATTTGGAGTCGTTTTCATTAAGTGTAATTTAGGTGTCTTAAACGGTCCAGTGTGTCGGGCTAGCGAATACCTGAGAGTTTCCTGTGATATACACCAGCCAGACCTCAGCAACAGTTGGTGCTCTGCTTTGCGCCACCACCACCACGGTGAGATCTCCTCGCCCCTTGTCTCTCCCTCTCCGCTCCCTCCCCTCTACAGAAAGACCGCGGCTCACTCTCTGGCTCGGCGGCACACAAACACATCTCTCGCCGCTGGGCAGAGCAGCAGGCGCAACGTGCAGCGATTCGCCACTGTGTCTGAGGAGTGAGGCCTTTAATCCCGTCCAAATGGAGTGCATGGCCTTTAAAGCAACTAAACGGAATGATGGCCGAGAGGCGGGACGCTAGTGGCTGGCGCAGCTAACCCGCTGGACGAGAGCCTTGGCGTCCCGTCGGACCTGTTTTTCATGACTGTTTTGGGGCCGGCCGCTGTGCTCTGGATGCGGCGTCATGTCGAGGTCCATCTCGCAGCATTGTCGAGGTTGGCGGGGGGCGCGGTTTCACACTGAACTCTTTCCCATTTCCGACTCAGAGACTGCCAGTGTGATGCATTTCTTGACATTTCTGAGCAGCCGGCGGGCTTGAAGAGCGTGCGTGTGCTGTTGCGCGCCCGTGCTTTTCTGTGTGCTTCTGACCACCGCTACCTCACACCCACCGCTTCTCCATCCTCCTCTGCTTCTTCTGCCCCTCAGGCGACGATGTTTCTATCCTCAAGCACTTGTGGCTCTTTGGGAGCTTTTTTTCTGTTTAAAATGCCCTTTATACGTTCCACCAGGGAACTCCCTCCACTAAATACAGCAGAAGGGAAACAAAACGCTCGGCAGCGCTGGTGATCTTTGCAGACTTCCCATTTCATACGCCCGGGTGCACATTACTGTAGAAGGGGGTGGGGGGTCTTGCTGTGTTTGTGTCAGGAGGAAGAGGAGGAGGAGGATGGGAGATGGTAGTTCCACAGCTCAGGGTGCCCGACACGAGGACCGCTGCAGTGAGGTGATAATTCTTTTATCGTTCACCACTGCAAAACTCGGTCTGACTTTGACAGATGTGTCTGGCCCAATAAAGTGACATGGCCGCACTGCAGCGGAAACTCAAACCCCAAAATGTCAGGCCGTCCTGCTGTGTCTCGTCTGCCTTCTCATTTCTTTTCCTCTCCGCTCGCTGTGACCTCTCTTTCTTATGCGTGGCCGCATGAGCGTGTACCTGTACACGTAGCTGCGAGATGCCATGTCTCCACGGTAACGGCAGAGTGGATACTGGGCAACGGCCATCACACAGAAGAAAACAATGTTTATGTCAGAGCTCCGACCTGAGTTTCCTCTTGTTATTCTCTTTTTTTTTCTCTCAATTTCATAGTTGTGACAGCTTGTCAAAGCTGTTTTGTGTGTATTTTTCTCTTTTTTGTGACCTTTGACACACTGTGGACCATCAGTTTAGGTCCTGTCACTGTCCATCAACTCAGATGTGAAAACGACGTCCCACAAAGTTTCCTTTTATTGCTTTTTTAACTTTTAACTTTTGTGTCTCAAAATGTCATGATTGAGCAACACGGCCACATCTTGGCAGAGTCTTTTAAAAACATATCAGACTTAATGGCACATTTTAAATGTTGTACATTATCAGTATTGGGCCAGAGCTGAACACAGTAGCTAGTGGCCTGCCTATGCATATTGCAATATGCATAGGCAGGCCTATGCAAAAGTCAGATAACAAGTAAATATAACTTGTTGACTTGCGATGAATGTTTTATAATTTGTCATCTAATCAAAATAAAATGCCTGAAACCAGTCGAAAGAAGCCTCCCTTCACTAAGCCCTTCTCTTAAACGTTGGCTGTCCAGTCCCACGCTAGCCAACAACTGTTACTATGTGCAGGAGGAAAGTTGCCCTGTTTGTGACATTTAGCAGGACCTTTCTCCCGGTGTAGCATTCAGCTGAAACAATGTCTAGACAATGTAACTGGACTGGTAATGTGTCCAAACCTGGTAATGTATTCATTCAAAATAGAAGAGTCGAATCGATTGCATACAAAAAACCGAGTCCAACCAGCCCGGTTCGACACTCTCATCAACTTTACGAAGACGGTTGTATAGGCAGTGTTTTGCTGTGACAAGGAAAAGTGTTGGTTTTTGTCAGTTTATCCTTGAGTTTATTCTACTTTGGTTTATGGGTCTTTTTTTTTTGTGGGTAAAGATAATTTTGTATTGACCCAACCAAAATAGAGCTACTGCCTAAGGCATTCCTTCAAAGTGAGTTTTTTTCTTTTTCTTTTTTTGTTTGTTTTTTGAAACTCCAGCTACTGTTTATCTGTCACGGCATGTTAAAGTGGAGCATTTGTGTTCTCAATTTGCGAATACCCATTGTTGCTTTGTTTACAGCTTGATGCTTCGCAACATGTCAGCTTCGTCGTCTGTCAACTCGTCGTTTGGTTTTTATTATGTGACATCTCTTTCAAGTTCAGCTAACAGTCAGAGGAACGCTGCCTCACTTGCGCTTTGCTCAGGATGATTCTTTTCCGGCATCTTCTGTATCACTAAGCTTCCGCAAAGTGGTCTGGCCTACTTGAGCATTTAGAGTAGGGACGTGTGTCTGCTTATTCTTCAGGGTAAAAGGACAAGAGGAAACTCATACCTTCAAGAGATCGTTCACCCATTTATTACTTTCTATTTATTTATTTGTTTTCTATGTAAATCTGTCTAAGGAAATTGTACAATGGTTACCTGGATTAGAAAAAAAATGAATATTGGGTGAATTCCCTTTAGGTACTGTGTTCTTGAATACATGAGGTTGACATCAGTGAGGTTTTTTCTTCAAACAAAATCATATCTAAACTCAACTTTTTTATATATAAAGCCTGTTTCAGTGTTGTGTCCCCTCAGATGTTTCTCCCTATTTGAACCTTTGGATCTGCCATCTCACCCTTCAAGGCAAGTCTTGAAAATTTGGTACATTATTATTAGCTGCCAGATTTTTTATTTTATTTATTTATTTATTTATTTATTATCGTTTTTTGGTGATTGATTCAGACAGTAGCCTGTGGGCGTTTTACATCACAACAGGCCAAAGAGGGTTTTACTGGCAGAAAGACTTTACTGGTTCAGCCTTAATGGACAGGCTACGTTTGATTTATGAGGATGAAAAATTTTCTACTCCCCAGAGGAGAATGAGGACATGCATTTTTTTTGTTCGCAATAGCCTCGTCAGCTGGCAGGATTTCATTCAGGCAGACAGGAACAAGACAAGAAGCTTGACTGCTTGACATCACTGATATAACTGAGGAGGAGATTACACTACTTATCACAGTGGGCGAGTCCAACCACTTTACAGGAAAATGTCAGAGCTCTCGTCTGATGACCGATTCAGAATTCTTAAAATAAAAAAAAAAAGTGACTGTCAGTCTCTGTGACAATCTGTGTCAAAAGTGAAAACATCAGAAGAAGAAACAGTGTGCTCGCAAGACAGTTGAATCTCTGAGACTTTGAGACTGAATTTTCGATGATCCACTCTGAAAAGCTGTCATTCAAATCATTCTCAGCCTGACAGAGAATGTGTGGGCCCATTAACACGCCAAGTGTTGCGCCTTCCAAATAGCAGCTGCTAAACAGATAAATAGCTTGAATGCCGAAGCAGTAGCGGAATTCTTGACTGCAGTCGTGTGATTCTTCTGATGCGCGGAGATCCGATCGGCAAAGGTCTGTCTGACACAAGCGAGTATGTAGTGCAGGAACTCAGTGCAGATGGCAGACTTGCAGGAAACCAGCTGACTGATCCAAGTCCATTTGTAGATGATCTCATTGGGCGGCCTCATATCTGTCTTCAATGAGGTTTTAATTCATTTAAAACTATGCAAAACATCGACATAACGACAATTTGTTAGATGTCTTCATATCCTGCCCTCCATCTCATGATCTGACCTTTTATATCAGTAAATAATGAGACAATCCAACAGTGTTGATTAGAATTAAAGCAACGCTTTTGGAAAAAAATTGTTGCTTATTGTCATACAATATTAGGGTAATAGACCTCTTGTCATCTTTCAACCCTCTGTAATTCAAAATGTGCTCTCGTTGATTATAGTCCATTAGTCCAATTACAGTTTATGTATTGGATTGCATTTAATTAATTTGGTTGGAATTGGTTATTTACCCAGTTTATTAAAATTGATGGGGGGAATTTTATCACAATTAGTCTAAAAAGCAAACCAGAAATTTGTGGTTGCTGCTCATTTTGATCTAAATATCATGTTTGTGTAGTATTTCAACAAAACAAAAAATAAATACTTATTTCCAGTCAACATTTCATGACATGACATGACTTGGTCTTTGTGTTTGCTCATTATGATGTCTTCATTGTCATGGCTTAATAAATTGTCCGAATGTCAGCCAGCACAATATCATGAAACGTTCAGTCACATGTGACAGCTGTCAGCAGGCTCCCCTTTCACAATAAGGCGGGATCCGTCTCTTTTAATGTGCCACCTACACCCTGCTATTCCTGTCATAGACGGGGGAGCCCTACGAGGTATTGCGTGACACAGATCTGAACTGACAGCCGGAAATAACAGTTAACACTTCTTCTGCCTCGTTCCCTTTGACAAATTCATGGTGCAGTAATGTTAAATGGAGTGTGCGGCAGATCGGAGACCGACGCAGGTGCTCCCTGACACCCTGCCGACATACCCTCGAAGCCCCTCATCCAAGAACCATCAATTCAGCAACTCGCCGGCCCCTCCCTTTTTTTTCCTCTCTCCACTGTGTCACGTTCCACCATGTTAATTTCCAGCCGATGGCACCTGCCACCTTCTCTCGCCGTCATCTGCCTGCCTTCCCTCCAATCTGTTTTAAACCCCACATGTTCAGATCAACTTGATTATTTGCTCGGGGTGAAGGGCTGACTTGTTAAAAATATCTAGCGACGTTTTCTTTGGAAGTCACCTCAAGCGTCGTCTTTTTCTTGAGTTTCTTTTAGTGGATGCTTTTGCAAATTTTGCGAAGGAGCCACTGATGCCCCCCACTGGCGACGGATGGAATGACAGCGTTGTAAATGTATGTGATATTTTTGACTTTCCCTATGACTCAGTTCCTTGTTTTTTGGGGGGGGTTTTTTGTATGAATAACACACTTTGCGCTGATTCTAAGCGTAGCATGTCAAATATGGTCCCTACGGGTTTCCACTCATAGGTGATTGCTGAATAGAGGCAACATGCCATCCAAATATCAACTAGTCTATAGCTGTGCTTTCATTACAGTTTTTCGCAAAATAAAAGGGACATTTCCAAAATTTCGACAAAGTACAATTGCCATTTGCATGTGTTTCCACTGAATGGTGTGAAGCTCTTAAGCCGTAATTCTAGTAAAATGTCGCGGGACGAGATGTTACGAGAATTATGTTTGCTTTTGTTTGTTTACGTTTGTTTGCTGTCAATAATGGTTGTTATATTTTTCTCTTTAATTTATTGTAAATAATATTCCATCTCCTCCTCCATTCAAACATAACGCGCCATTTTCACTTGAAGTGAGCTGGTCATGTGACCCCGTACGTCACGTCCGCTCACGTGTAAATGCAAAAAAAGTGTTTCCATGACACTTTTGCAATATACCTCTATGACGATACATCTGAAAAACCACGTCATGAGAGCGTCAAAATCTTTTAACGATATTTGAGAGGTTTTTCAAAGGGTGTTTCCATTACCAGTTTTTTATTGCGATATTTAGGTTTTGCGTAATTCTAGGAGTAATGGGAACGCAGCTTGTGATGACATGATAAGAAAGACATGATGCAGTCTGAATTTGCACTGGAAAAAATGTTTAGTTGTACAGTAAATGCAGAGTAACTAACTACTAATTCCATTAACATCTTTAATTAGAAAATGTTTCACATATTTTCTATGGAACAGATAAGGGAATTCAGAAATGAACACTCATGATGTCAGTGGCCTTGTCTGTTGTTTTGTTATTTTCCAGCAGTAAATCCTCATCTAGCCAGAGGCTTCAGTCTCTCTGAGAGTGATTCAAAATCACAGCTATTCCGTTGCTGCACAAGGTTAAAAAACAGTCCCTAATAATAACTTAATGGTATAATAATCACCACAATCTATATTAAACGAGTTCCTCAGTTACATCTCTCTGGGAAAAAAGGCCTTCAAATGTCATACATGCATCACTTAAAAACCAATAATACGTGATCCATGTGTATGGCATATTTCTCATCAACAGAGCCATTGTGGTGGAACCCACCTCACTGATTGCCTTTTGCCTTGTTTCCGTGCACGTTCCCTTCATTTTCTCCCAAGCGCTCCCTTCGCCTGAATCAGCCTTTTGTTTCAAAGCAGCGCCTTTAATTACTTTGGCCTCCGACGTGGGCTCCCCGCATGACGGCTTTCGCCGCCAGCCCGCCGTCAGGGAATTTCGGCAGAGATGATTTGTATTAATGATGGGTGGCGATGGAGGGGGAGATGACGAAAAGCAACAAAATGATATGAGACAGAAGGAGAGGAGGAGCTGTCAGCAGGAATGTGGATGATGGGCCCAAGATCATTGCTCAAATGAAGCTCTTCGAACCTTTTTACCTTCCCACCCGTTATTAATTGTTTATCCGTCCCTTTAAATAATTTCATCACCGAGTGGCCAGACGCCTGTCATGTTTGAGGATAGACACTCTGAACATACTATGAGATGAAGGCAGATTCGGCAAGCACTCAACGAAGTTGCTCTAAGTGGACTTTTTCCCAGTTTCTATGCCCACATCACCTCATATGAATGTGAGTGAATGTTTGGTGGTGGTCGGAGGGGCCGTTTAACACAGATTGGTAGCCAACTAGCTGCCTGAGGGCAGCTTTGGCTACACCCGTAGTTTACCACCACCAGTGTGAATGACCAATGGTCTCAGTGTGAAAAGCTTTGAGTACCTGGTAGAAAAGCACAATGTAAATCCAATCCACTGTTATTGTTATTATTTTAAAGAGCCCATGTTACAGTAAAATCACCTGAATAGAAACTATAACATAGAAATGCATGTTTTCTAAAAGTGATATGAGTCACAAGCCTCCATCAGTTATTTCTTTAGCTTGCTCTACATATCAGGAAGTGGCTGGTGAAAGACGCAGTTCTTGAATCTGGCCCTTTGTGATGTCAAGAATGTGACAGACATGTAGATAGCTTTATGACAACATCCCCGAACAGGTGTTTGTTTGGTCCTCTGAGGCTTATTTTTAGTTTAGCCCAGTGAAAAGTCCAGTTTAAACAGGAACCTCAAATAACTTGCACATTTTTCACTTAGTTTTTCTTTAGGACTTAGGACTTGCTGTTTTGGCGCAGTGGTTTGCACTGTCGCCTCACAGCAAGAAGGTTGTGGGTTCAATTCCGGGCCTGGGGCATCTCTGTTTGGAGGTTGCAGGTTCTCTGCGGGTACTCGCTTCCTCCTGCAGTCCAAAAACATGCATGTGAGGTGAATTGGGAATTCTAAATTATCCGTAGGTGTGTGTCTGTGTGTATAAGTGAAGTGGCAACTTGTCCAGGGCATACCCTGCCTTTGCCTCATGACAGCTGGAATAGGCTCATAGACACTTTACATAAAAATAAAAATCCTAAAAACATTACATTGAGATACAAACACAGGACAATTACATGAATCAGCACATAACACGACAGGACATTGCATGACACAGGACAAAAAAAAACCTTATTGGTGGCCTCTCAGACCGCACGGTGCCTCATTGATTGGCTGCGATAGCAATCCGGAGCGTGTTAACCACCTGCAGGCAGGCTCTTAGTCTCCGAAGCCTCTCCGACGGCTGCAGGCCTCCACAGAGCTCTGTCCAGCGGGAGCGGAGTGTTGATCAATTCGGCGATGGCGAGCGCAAACAGAGGGAAGAAAGGCCACTGCCATCGCTCTTCCGTGACGCCGAGGATCTGGATCCGCCGGGCTCCCAGGCTAAATTAAAACAACTGGCATCCCATTGATTCCGCAGCTGACAGGGACCATACATCACCCCACAGCCGGGGAAAGAGGAAAAGAGGATAAAGAGGGGGGAGAAAGCAAAGGGAAGGCGCTAATAGAGAGGCAAAGAGCACGTTCGGGAATGAGAGTGGAGGCTTTGGACACCAGGAAGTGGAGGACCGGGCGGAAGAAGGCGCTTGTTAGGAAAACAAAGTGAGGCAGAAAGAGTTAAAACAGGGAGAAGGGGGTTTAAAAATAGATCCAGCAGACATTGACGTCGTCCACTGACGAGTCAATTTGCTCCCCGCGGCTGACGATCACAGGTTTTTCAGTACAGCACCAGAGCCATGGGTTGTTTTTTTTTTTGCTGCCGGAGACAGCTGGGATGAAAATGAGAGAGAGAAAGAACCCAGAGGAGAAATATTTTGGGCTCATATCAGTGTTGTTTTTCCTTGAAACTCGCAGGAAAAGGAATGAGAGAGCCGCTCTGCAGAGATGACTTCAATCACCTGGAACACCCTGGGGAGCAGAGGCGAGAGGTAAGGACGGTGTGCGGGAAACATTGAAACAGGAGGTAGCACTTTCATTTTGCTCACACAATGAAGAGAAGTTTTATTTTTACAATTTATTTTCAGGAGCAAAAAAAATGTCCAAAATAATCTTCCTTACCTTGGGTTTTCTTTAAAAGTGAGAAAAAAAACTCCGAACTTCTCCCATGGCTACAAGAGCTTGCTGGAGAAAGAAAAAATCTCTATTATTTTTACTTGAGGATTCTGTCAGTTAACACATTTCTTGTTGGAGGGTGCTGACTTTACAACAATAATCTTCTCTTCTTCTTCTTCTTCAATATCATCTTTTTTCTGTTTGGAAAGAAATCTGTTGCTTGTTATTTCGTTGCTTTGAGGAGGAAACAGCGTATTGACTGGCGGTAACAGAGCGAGGGCTGCGGTTCACGTTTCACATTGACTGAGCCACATCCTTCAGCTGCAGTGGACCGACCACGTGGAAAGAGGATTTTGTTGTGAGATCATCAGCGTCAGCTTTTCAGGGTTCCTAGATTCCCACAATGCAACTTTGAGTCTACTGAAAGCGGCGCATCATAGGAGCCGCTCAGACAGTCTTATTTTTTTCAGGACCAAATTTAGAATTCAAATTTAGACAAAAACAACCTTATCTTGAATTGAAACCTAGCCAAAACCTGCTTGGATGGAGGTTGGAGGTGGAAAAACCTGGCTGACACTTTGAGCAGCAGGAAAATTATTTATTCTTAAGAAAGGGGGGAAAATGGTGTAGGAGACAGTGGTAAGTTTTTAAGTGAAATTTGACTTTTCAATGGGATTATTGCCATTGGTAGTGGTAAGGTTGCTATTATTAGCCCAAAATGTGTCATCATTCTGAATCACTTCTGAAGTCATTGTTCTGAATCGAGGAAGAAAACTTTATTGACCCTTTTTTAATCCATGTTCAGGAGTTAGACTGCAGCACGCAGAATAACTACTGCGGAGCAATGAAGAACAGGCTTATTTTGCCATTGTTTACGACCGGACACAGACGCCGCGGACGTGTTGCTCTTCTAAATAATGATCTTAAATTGGCTGCACACTGGAGGAGGACTGTAAATGCTCTAAGCCTGCTGTAATACAGCCACCGGGAGGCGGATTAAGTGTCACCATTTGCTGCCAAATTATTTGCATCTTCTGAAAGACCTGGTGGTAATTAACATGCCGCACATCTTGTCGAGGCAAACTGAATCTCATTCCTCACAAACGGCGGCAAAAGTGGCCTCTGCGAAACATAATGGGATGATGTTACATAGGCGCGTGTCTTATCTCGCTGCCCAGGCTTGCATGGAGGGAACTGGTGAGCGAAGCCGAGGCCAGTTGGAGAGCTGGAAAGTGAAGCTGGAACCACAGGAAGGGTTCAGGTTGTTCATTTTGTTTTTCCTTCTGGATTTCACCTTTTTTTGTTTTTACTAGAAGATTGTGTTCATTGATGAAGAGCAAGTTTCATCACTTCTCCCAGTATTTGAACATCTATGACTGCGTAAAACTGAAACATTAACTCAGAGAAGTAGTTTTGTAGTTATTGATGAGCGCTGCATCCTGCACCATCTGGTAACTTCTACCAGGTGCCAGATTGCTGGAGATTTGAGACCAGCGAGGTCCCATGGTAAACAAAGAATGTACTGAAGATTGCCAGATATAATACAATATAAATTAAGTAGTTAATTAAACTTGTTTTCGGCTGCGCGCCGTCTTTGCTGAAAGTGCCGTGTGACGCTGTTGTTTGCGTAGCAGTGAATAGTGAACCCTTAGAGCTGTTCTTTTTTTTGTAAATAAATGTAATAAAAATAAATGCTTTAGAATGAAAAACTATTTTCTGTGCCAGGCAGCCAATCACCACATTACTTGATGTGCCGTTCTCCAGCAGTGACCAGAAACAGAAGTCGTGATGTTCTGAATTTCCAGAACTGCACCACACCCTGACACAACACAGATGCATCTGGAGTTACTTGGGGTAACTTAAGAGTCTGCATTTCTCCATAATGATTTTGGAAAGCTTTTCCCTTTTTAATCAGAATTTGACTGGACCCATCAGTGACCTCCATAGATGCAGCAATGATAGAAAAGAAAAGAATGAGTGCCTTTGTTTTGCTTCCACTGTCTTGTATCTTCTCTAAGTTCGGTGATCCATGAAGACTCTGAAGCTCTGAGGCATGAACGTGAGCATGAACGTGAAACATGAAGTGCAGGGTGACATGCCAGGATCACCTGACTTGACCTGATTGGGCTGAAAAGAAAGTCATGTACAGGTTTGTCCACTCACCCTCCAAGGCTGCCCTTATTCAAACCTTACGATGGGATGCTTCCCAAATGCTAATGGGAAATAAATCCCATTGATTTATCCAAGAAAAAAAAAAAAGAAAGATCACCTGGCACATCAGGATATGAAAAACGGTTCATCAGATAAATTTCCTGTCAAAGGAAGGGAGAGAGAAAGAACCCAGAAAATGTCAGAGAAGCCCATTCAAATGACCTCCCTCTGCTCTGTTCCAAAGGTAAATCCACCTCTCAAATGAAAACTACCCTGGGCTCTTGCAAGCTTCACTGCAAGCCTTCTTCTGCGAGGGGTCAAAGACTGAGCACAACACAGATTAAGAGCAGACTCATTTAAGATTTAGAGATCTCTTGTTTTGATCAGAGTCAGACGCGCAGCATGGATGATGTTGCGCTCCCTTTGATGAAACCTCTCGGCTGGAGTTGCTCCTCCGGGGCCCTTTTTTATTTTTGTTATTCCTTTTTTTTTACCCAGCCTAGAATTTATAGGGAATAGAGCAGATCCGCACAAGCAGATGCTGGTCGGTTGTAAAACGATTGATCTTGCAGCCATTTAATGCAATATACTGAGGGGAAATGATTAGATTGGGTTTTTTGTTGTTTTTTAAATTGGCCAACAATTTAAGAACAGACCAAACATCTGGCACATTAGAACCCACTGGTGCACATGACGCAGAGGCTTTAATTGCCTGGATAAAGGGGCTTGAAACATCTGAGACACAGTTGTGATTAACACCAAACAGTCATCGACAAGACCTGGTGAAGGGTTAGCTATTCATGCTAAATATTGCAGAACTGTGTGAGCAAAAAAAAACAAAATTGTGTTCCCGTTGATTTTTCTTTGACGTGTGTGTGTATCCCAGCCTCACAATGAGCGTTTTACTCTTCATTACGCTGACTGGCAATCACTGCTAGCAGATTCAATCTCATGTATATTTCATTATCATCTGTGTAAAAAGTGAGTTTTTGAGTTTTGGGCTTATGTGACCCTATTCGATTTAATCACTCCATCAAAACATCAATCAGGAACAAAATCAGAATCTATCTATCTATCTATCTATCTATCTATCTATCTATCTATCTATCTATCTATCTATCTATCTATCTATCTATCTAAGCTCGCCCAAAGTTAGAGAGTTAAAAAGAAAAGGTGGTGAAAAAGAAATTGTACCCAAGACTGATTGATTTGTTTACAGACGCCTTGTGATTGGAGCCGTTTCGTTACAACTGGCGGTTCAGCCTTTAATCCGCCGACTGTAGAGCCGAGGTTTTAAACCTTTGGTCCCGTGACATTTTCCGGCCTGATGGAAATGGAAATGTGCCATTGGTCATCACGGTGAGAGCTATTCCAGCGCGCTTGGATCGCACTCTGGGGTGAAACAACAGCACATGAACCGCCTCCCACACATCGCTTCACCTCACATCCCCCCAATCACCTGGCTCTACTCTTTAAAGGCCGTCAGCTCAGGCTGCTTTTCTGCGTCATCCTGTTGCCCTGGTCTGGTCGGTGTTGGATATACGACCAATAGTGAGGACTAAAGAAACACAAACTTTTCTAAACAATATTATTCCACTTTACTTATTCGTATAGCACTTGCTATCACTTTACTTTATTAAATTAGGAATATCAGCTTGAGTTAGTTGATCTAACTGATACATCTTGTTCAGAAAAACATAACAGCTCTTACAAAGTTAGATAAAATGTTATTTTTGATTATTCATTATCAACTTTGTTATGATCGGTTGCAAATAAATCATGGTCTGGTCTTGTTATTTTCCTTTAGTCTTACTAATGCTGTGAAGGAAAACAGTGGCATGGACTGTGGCAGTCGCTGCTCTTCATACAAAATGCAATACAATGTCAAAATACCTGAAATCAAGCATGAACTGCCATGAATTTTAATGAATACATTCATAAATTACCATAAATTCATGCATGAAATGTGAACTCAGGCACAAATTCATTCATGAATTATCACAAATTACAACCTTTTATGGTACAAAGGCTGTTTGGTTGATGAGGGCATGAACAGCGGGGCATTGAGAAGACTTTCCTGTTGAGGTTTTTGTGTGTCTGCGTGCATGTGCGTGTGTGTGTGCGTGTGTGTGTGTGTGTGTGTGTGTGTGTGTGTGTGCGTGCGTAGGCGTCCGCAGCTGCTCTCTCGGACACTGCGGCCGTCGCCAAGCAGCCAAGCGTGACACACACCAGCTGTATCTGCACACACCTCCTCCGAGAGACGAGGCCTGCGCCAGTGAGACAAGGAGGAAGTGAGATAGGGGAGGAGGTGGTTGAGGTAGGCGAGGACAAGGTGAGACAGTGAGGGGCAAAGGAGGGAGAGGAGGGAGGTGGGGGGGGGTCCCATCCTGACGGTGGGACAGAACAGATGTAACACGTCTGTACTTAACGTGAGGGCAACACTGGCAACACTGGCAACACACACGCACACACTCCAGCAGTCTCATCCTGGCCCTAATGTTGGGTTATGTGCCTGCACAGATCTCTAATCATAGTTTCAAGGGATTTTTCACTTTGAAGTGATATTAGGTTTACGGGTTTCTTACGCTGGCACAGCCAGTTATTACTATCTGACTATACAATTTACTTCATATTTATGGTTTTAAATGATTCATATTAAGGTAATATTAAAGAAAATCTATATTGATTCATGTCGCTGTGTGTATGCTAACTCCTGGCTAAATAGCTGCTCTGCAGCTCAGGGTGTGAAAAGTAAGAACATTTTGAGAAGGATGAAGAGGAGGAGTGAGTAGTCGTTGTAGTGCGTGTTTGCCGCATCTGTGCGCGTTTAGTCAAGCTAGCACCCTACAGTGCGCAATTTCCACTTCTGAGGCAAACTACTGCAACTATCTGCCGGATCACATTCTTTCGGTCTGTGAAACTCCCGTGTGGAGAAATGCCGCTTGAGCTTTTTGGAGTATTAAATGTGCAAAATGTCAGTCTTGGATGAACTACACCTTTAATGCTTGTGTGCTCATGTGCAGGTGTGCAGCACCCAGTGGGAGGAGACATCCTGCCACTGTGGGGACCATGATGACCATGATCTGCTGCGCTGAGGTACGTCTGCGTGTCCAGGCACATTTCCCCAGACTGGTTTCCTTCCACGTCCGTCCTCTCTTTCCCTCCTTTCTTTCTCTCCTCCGCCTCCCCCGTATCTCCTCCTCCCGGCGCTCCTTTGCCGACACCTTTGCCAGCGATGAAGAAAAACATTATGCATGGATGAAGAGGTGGCGGGGCGGTGGTGGTGGTGGGGGAGCTTATTCATATAGCAGAAGATAAATGTATTTTCTCTACTCGCCTCATTCCCTGCACTCACTTTCAGGCCCCCTCCACCTCTACCTCATTTTACATTCCTCGGTCCAGCCGCATTATTCCCTCCTCCTCCTCCTCCTCCTCCTCCTCCACCTCCTCCTCCTCGCCATCGGCGCCGCCACCAGTGCCACCTGGCTGACGTGAAACGAAAGAGGGCTCCGTCTCGTCGTTTGGAACACACCGGATGTCACTTTTTTTGTTTTGTTTTTTCCTTTTCCAGTCAGGGTTGCGACAATGGCTGGCACGGAGCGGACACGGCCAGGCGAGACACTCCACCTCAACCCACTTCCGTCTTTGTTCAAATCCCATTAGAGGGAGAGCTGGTTTCGTCCTTTTTTTTTTGTTTTTTTGTTTTTTTTTCTACTTGGCAGCAAGTCGATGAATGTCTAAAAAAAATTAAATAAGAACAACAACAAAAAAAATTGCCCCACCGAGAGGCCCAGAATGCTAATTTACCAAAGTCTCACAAAAAATGGAAATATTTTCCTTGTTGGTTGTCATTAAAACTTCCGAACACCTCCAAGACAAGGGCCATTTATAGAACGACGCTGTTCGCAAAGCGAAGCATCCGGGAGATGTCATTTTAATGGCGCAGCTCTAAACAAAAGTGGTTCTGGCTCATCCCAAATGTGTTCTTAATATGAATCCGGCTTTAATACATAGTTTTGGGATTTATGAGTGCAACACCTCGGAGCCGTTTTTCCTCTCTTTCGCATGGATGGGCGCGCACAGTTGTTGCTGGTTGATTATCTTAAATGTCAGCAGCAACATTTGGTTTTCGCTAAAGAGCAGTGTTACACAACGAGGGAGCATTTACTTTGAGATGTATTTAAAAATGCTCTTTAATGCACATAGACGACTAATTTTCAGGGAAAATATTAAACTTTACCCTTGTGTCTCAAATATAAGTTATCAGTACAGGGTGCTGATTCACAATCCTGAGGGTGTTTCATTACTTTAATTTGCCAACACTAAATTTCCCAAGTGTGGGGATAAATAAAACGTGATCTGACCTTGCAACACAACTACACCGCTGAGATCTCCAGGCTATATTTTTAAATTAAAGCTCAGAACCACAGAAGAAGAAGGGGGCCGGGTTAGAAGTAGCTGTGAGTCATTGTTTTTGACAAATAAAAATATACATGGATGAATCTCTAGTATCCCTTTTATCTCCACTGGGTGCCGTTTTTCCATAAACAGGAGAATAAGACGCAGCACTGTGCGTTTTATTTTCCACAGCAGAGTTCAGTTGAAGGTCCTGTAGCAAATCTTTCTTTATACTTTGTTCTAAACTGCAAATGAAAAGCCTTGACTGATTAATTATCCCCAAAAACCTCATTAGAGGTACAGAACAGCATATTTAGCCCTCTGATTGCAGCCTGTGTTTTAGCTTCCTGCTAAAACTGATGCTTTGCTTTGCTGTATCCTCATCATGCTTGGAATCTTCCCAAAAACAATTCTATTTACCACCTTGCTGGGGCTTTTGCTGCAGGCTCGGGGGCCTTGTCCGTGATGCATTAGTGCCCTTTGTGACATCACAAGCAGCCGAGTTCCACCAGGACCTGTATCTGCATAGAGTCTCTGAAGAGGGGCGCAAGCCAAAGCAGTTAGAAGGATGGACTTTTCTGATTTAATTTCATCGACCGGGTTTAACAGTGTTAGAACAACACTGGTCAAGTTCATTTGGAATCATATGGAACCTTTAAAGACATTTCCACTTCACAGATCCCTACGGCAGACAACAAGGCTCACCCCTGAGGATGTAGGGAGTCCAAGTTGAAGAGAAAAGTTCTGATCTACTGTCCAGTTGTTTTAGGCTCATTTCCACTTGAAACCCTGAAGTGAACCCAATGGATTTAGCGAAAAGTTCAGGCTAAAAATAAATGCCCAGTCATTGCAGATCACTGTGTGCATGCACATTGTACAATTTCTACATCGAAGAGAACAGGCCCGGGCAAACTGTATCCGCCCCTCCCCCTCCCATCGTCCCCACCTCCCCAATTTATTTTCCCGTCCTCCTCGCCGCCTATTTACCTTTTTCGAGCGTGTTGCCGCAAGTCTAGTGGCGGCTTGTTGCTGGGTGCCACCATCTGTGTCAGTTAGGAGTGGCCTATTTAGGGTAGCTAATTCATCATGGCCTGAGAGCTTACATACGGTACATATAATTACCCCCCCAATGCAAACAAGACCCTCAATCCCCGTGATTTATTGTCGTGTCGGGGGAGAGCAGACGAGGAGGCAGCGGAGAGATAGGTGCGCGGGGGGAAGGAAGAGAAGGAGCAGGGGTGAGGGAGGGGGGAGGGAGGCAGTGATAGAGGTGACTGTCAGGGGAGGTGAAAATGAAGAAGGTTATTTTCAAAGAACAGAACAGGTGAAAGCACAATGGAGGCACGGAGCGGCGTTGTCGCTCGGCAGATCCTTGAGCCACGTTATCGCTTGTCATGTCAAAGTCAAGGATTTCTGCTTCTCCGTGACTCTTTCCTGTTTCCTTTTTTACCCAACAACACCATATTTCACACACATTGCAAACAAAAGAAATCCTCCCCATTCCTCATTCCGCTCGTATCCGTGGCCTCGCCTGGTAAGGGATAGGAAGCACCTTCGCCCAATGGTGTTGTTTTTTAAAAAAAAAATACATCAGTGGATCTGGTTCCACCGGTGGCCGGCTGACGGATGAAAAGGTGGCGCGGGCGTAATGATGAAAGATTTATGGCGGGCCTTTGGGGGTCGGCAGTGGTTTTTATCAGCCTCTTATCAACCAAATCAGAACCCCAGTGAGATTCGCCATCCAGTCTGCACTGCACTCACTCGGCTCTGCGTCCCCGCTCTCTCCGTTTCCAGATCAGTGCTCACAGGAAGATCACTCTCCTTCACTGCTCACTCCCCCGTTCCCCCTCTTTCTACATTTCTTTGTTCAGACCGCACTCTTTCTTTACCCCCACCCCTCCTCCTCCAGCCCTCCTCTTCCTCTCTTCTCCCTTTCTTCTAGCATTTCTCGTCTACTTTGGTTTAAGTTGTCAGGTCTCTCCCTCTCAGCCTGCGGCAGCTCCAAAACAAGTGACAGCTCACTCCACCTCCTGCTAATAACACCCCACCCACCTCCCCCTCTCCCTTGCCTTACCTCCCCACTGCCACGTCCTCTTCTCCAGCTCCGGCCCCCTTTTTCCAGCTCCCCTCCCCCTTTTTTCCCCTCAGAACGGATCGAAAAAAAGAAAAAAAAAAGCGGGACAACTGGGGGTGAACAGGTTAATGTTCTGGCAGTTTGAGATACACCCATGACATTTCAATCCGGCATCTGTTTTTATCGCCGCTGATTTAAGAAGTCTGTGGGTGAGGGAGGGATGAAAGAGCAGGGATAGAGAGAATGAGGAAAGAAGAAGTGGGAGCCTGTGGGAGGTTAGGCTACCCCCAGAGACGGTGGGACTGTGCTGGCAAAAGGAAATAAATAAAAAAAAAAAAAACAGTGTATGGGAATGAGCATGTCTCCCCCAAGTGGCAGCTTGCAGAAGCTCTTTGGGGTCAGGGGGTGGGACATGGAGCTGGAGATGGAGTGAAACAAGAAGAAGAAGAAGAAGAAGAAGAAGAAGAAGAAGTGCCTGAAATAAGAGAATAGCAGGGCAGAGCCTCCTTGTAGTCATTTGTGACGTCGGCCTGGCACTGAATGCCTGCATAGTGTTGACCAGGTAGACAGGATCATTTGGAAAGAACCAGCATTAAAGGTGTAGCTGAGGACAAATGGTCCAGTGATGATAACTGCAGAGAGGAGGAGGAGGGGGAGGCGGACCCAGAAACGTGATCCACTTTAACTTATAGAAGAATAACAGAGAGAGAGGCAGCCTTTCCGTGAGTGAATCATTCAGAGGATCCGAGACAGAGAAAAATGGAGAAACGGGACTCCAAAGGTTGGAGCGGGTGAAAGGGAGAGAATGAACGGCAAAAACACAGATGAGAGGAGAGCGCAGCCAGACTGCCAATGAGCGGCGGGAGGAGAAAAGGAGCAGGCAAATAAGAGCGAGGGGAGCAGATATGATGGAATAAGTGAATTAAAAGGAAAGCAAAGGGACAGCGGATTAGTTGCAGGGGAAGGGGGGGCAGAGGAGGGGAGAAAGTGTGACAGCGTAGCAGCACCCTCCCGCTCCTTCGATTTTTTTTTTCCCTCTCTTTTGATATGAATTCAATAAGCGGTGGCCAATCTCTGAAGCCCCGAGTGTAATTAACGGCAGAACAGCGCGGCCATTGTGAGCCTCGCGCCCGCCTAAATGGCCCCTCATGCGCGCTTCCAGGTCAGCGCCCATCTTGTCTGAGAATGCCAATTATCGTCTTAAATGTTGTCTTGAGAAGTGAGGAAGGAAGGGAAAGAAAGGGGATGAGTTAGCGGGGGCGAGAAGTATGAAAAACGGTATGCGGCGGTGGAAATGTTTTCCTACCGGGTCCAGAAGAGGTCCAGCTGGGAAGGCCTCGGGGTTGCAGGACTCACTGCTTTCTCTATATGTCACGGCTCTTTGGGCCATGCTGCATTTTCTGGCGCATCCTCTCTTAATGATCCAATCGTGTTGCGCAAATTGCACGGCAAATGGGCGGACCAGAGCAGAGATCAGAGCCAAGAATGGGGAAGCCTCTCCCCAGCAGTCCGATAGGGAAACTCCATTCTTTTGACTGACTCCAATTTAAATGAGTCAGTCACCAAAGAGAATTTTTGAGTCAGATGCAGCGAGAGTACGCAGAGATACGCAGCGTTCGTATCACTTCATAACCTATTGTGCGTTTTTCTGCACATGTGCTATTTTTGCTACGGAAGCCCACATGTGCCATTCCCATAAGCAAAAGAAGAAAAAACGAGAGAAGTAGAATAAGCATAAAAGCTTGTTATTCTCTTAATGTAAAAAAAGGGTTGAAATGCAGGCATTATGAAAGAGAGATAAATTTATTAAACTTTCATTTATTGAAGAATATTACCCAGTAAAACTAAGTGCTATCCAGAAGAGGGTCTACTCAAATTACAGTTAAGAGGCTTTTCAAATGTTTCCCATCCTGTAATAGGAATATCGTCATGTAAAAGCTGAATTCTCTTTAAGTGTATTTTCTGCAGACCTCAATGCCACGTCCTTCCCAGGAAGCTGCTTTTTCCTTCACCCTCTCGCCTGAAATAACAATGGAACTTATATATTAGTCATTGTACCAAAGACTCTCTCAAAAAATAGAAAAAACAGATTTTTTTTCTGCACAAAAACTTTTTTTCTTCTCCTCAACCATGAAACATGACTTTGTAGTTGCTGTTAAGAAAAGTTCAACAAAGTCAGAATTTTGATCAAAATTCAGCAGTGGTGAAGTGCAGTAAATGTCTGAAAACACTTTTATGTAACTCTTCAGTAGTTGTAAGGTGTTGAGGCAAATTCTTTCCCTCATCGTAAGTGATTTAATTTATTAATTGCAAAAAAACAGATACTTTATTGATTTCAGGGTAAATAAGCGTTAAAAGGTGTTACTATTAGTAACCTGACATTATAGCCAGGGCGTTATTGAAGTCAGTTGAATTTGCTTCTCGTAAAAAGCCCATGGAATTCTTTTATGAAGGGGAGGTGAAATGTGGACGTGCATTGGATGAACACATCTTTCAATCACATCATATTCTATCACATATTTTTTTGACTGTGTTAGAGATTAGCTGCTAGTCACCAGCTAGTCACTTCACACTGCAGCGTTTAGCAAAACTTGTTTAACCACAGCTCGGCCATGGTGAAGCATAACAAGTTCTTCACCAAGGCAAACCCACTGTTCTGTTTTTTTTATGTTCATCTTTGGAGTGAAAAGACCTTCCAGTTCCTGCGATAACTGCTGTTGGAGCAGCATCTGCGCTAATCTCTTTAGCGAGAGCCATTGTTTGCAACTCGCAGTAGCTTTGTCTTTCCATGGTGTTCCAGTTGCAGCTTGCAGCAGCCTATTACCACCCTTGTGCCTCCCACCACCACCTCACGCGCAGGAAGCCGTCTGGTTACGGAATCCCTGGAAAATCAAGAGTGATAAAAATGCCATTCACTGCCTGTTGGCAGAAGTTGTGAGATCCAGCTGCCACGCAAGGTTTCGCTGTCAGTTCCTGTATAACTGTCTTTTCGATGGGCATAAAGCCTGCTGGATGGCAGCGCTTTGGTGTCTCTCTCTCCATCGTGCGGGGTCTTTTTTGCTTTGTGACTCGCCCCTCATATGCACACCTCACAGAACAGTGGGTAAAGGAATGTTTCACATAAGAAAAAACAAAAACAAAGAAAAAAGAGCCCAGGGCCCAAATTAAAGTTTCAGTTTCTATAATAAAAAATGTTGCCAATTGAACAGCATTGACATTAATATTGAACACGAAAATCCATCTAAATATCAGCATGAAACAACATGCGCAACATTTTATGAAAAAACATTTGTCTAAATATATATTAGGACTGAACGTGCTGCTGTTAAAGAATCCACTCTAGACTGTGATCTCTAAAGGAACTTTTAAACAGAATGACATTCTTTGTCTTTACAGCTGAACACATGCTTTTATTGCCTAAATCGAAGCATAAATATACAGAATTGTCCACTCTCAAATTAGCTCTCTTGTTATCCCCCTTATGCAACCACTGGTGGGGCTGAATCAGGATTGATTACAGTGAGTCAGAGAGTCTCATCACAGTGTCCCTTTAATTATGTCTTATTGTATATGCAATAGTGAAGACAAGGTCTAAAAAAAATGTTGTTTGTGCTTTTCCTGCATATAGAGGACAAAAACATCAGAATGCAGTTTGTGGATCTTCTAAATTCAAATGATCACACTCAGCCACCAGTTAAACAAAATAAATCTACCCTATTATTTCTTTCAATTTGGAACTGAACCCGGTTGTATCTGTAGTGTCTCTTTCTTTTTTATGGTGCTTGTGCGGTTTCAAACATTTTGTCCCCTTTAACAGACTCCAAAACTCACCAAATTTTGCAAGCTTAAACCCTTGAATGCTGCTTTAATTTTGCTTTGTTCTGTATCCGCCTCACTGACCACTTTATATACTTATAAACTGCTTTTTAAGACAAATATGTAATCAGCCAGTTACGTGGCAGCAGCTCAACGCATACAGTTCAAATTGAGCATCGGAATGGGGGATGAATTTCAGTTTTTGACAAACTGTTGATCCACTGGCATTGTCGCAACATCACAACCATCTCTAGGGTTTACAGAGAACAGTCCCAAGAAGAGGAAACATACCATGAGCGGAAGTTGTGATAGGGAAAATGCTTTGTAATGGATCAAAGGGCAGGATGGACAGACTTGTTGGAGGCCAGTAATTCAAATAATGACTGGTTATCATCAGGTCCTGCAGAGTAGCACCTCTGAACCAACTCTGAATTTGAGTTAGATCTTTGTTTATTCTTCACTCCTTTCTTTTATTTTGACAAACCCATTTTTCTTCTTTCCATCAATGTTCCAGCAGTTTGTCCTACTGCTGACTGCCAGCCTCAAGATTTCACCCAGCGCATTACACCTCCTGAGTCAACGCACCATTGCAGCGAGCCAGAATCCACCTCCTCCACATGCTGTGAATCCCCTTGAAAAAGTGCAAACTGATCATGCATGCATCCCTTCACCCTTTGACCCTGCATTTGGCCGTCTGCCATGGAATCACGTCATTCCAACCGATAAAATCCATCAGGCGGATTTGATTTCCCTCCCGCAACAGGGGGATCCCTGGGCTTTTCGCTCATAACGTGCACGGCAGCAACACGCTTGCATCGTCAATTAGCCGCAAACCAACCGACACATCCATCACCAGATCCGTCTATCCATACACCCATCAATCCCCAGTTTGCTGATACCCAGTCATCCACCTCCGTTTCCCCCCCCCGCCCACTCTCCCTCCGGTGGGTGCCGGTGGGAGGGCCTCGCCCTTGATCTCCTCTTGGAACAAACAGCCTGGTAAACATCATGAAACATTTAAAGGAGGCAGTGCAGCCTCCTTCCCTCTAATTTGCGCTGGCAAGCCGGAGATGCACAAAAAAAAAGAAAACAGCTGCCGATGCTCACCGCTGAGGAGGGATTTCACGCATGTAGCCTATACGCTTTTTGCATGTGGGGATTCAGACGTGTAGTGTTTAGTATCGTTACACACTTGAAGGGTTATGTAAAAAGTAGAACATAGCATGAGTGTTGTGATTCGAAATGTTCAGATCAAAACCTTGAAGTCCTTTAGGGAGATAGGAATGAGGAGTAAGGGGTAAAGGGGGGGATTTTGTTATTCAAAAGGTTTGGTTCGTTTGATTAAGCACTGGGCGAAAGCAAACTGAATGTAGCAACCCCAAAGTCTATTCGGTATGAAAACAACATGTTAGCACCTCAAATGAGAAGACAGTGCAGCCACTGTGCGAGTTAGCTGAGCTAACACTTTTGGCCACTTGTTGCCAGTGAGGTGTTAATGAGTTGTGGCTTCGTGATGGTTTTTTCTCAATGTAAAAACCTGAGCTTTGAACGTTGTGTTTTCTGCAGCGTGATGTTTCCATTCTGTGCTAAAATATTCGCACAAGGCTTTAGTTATGGCGGTGTCACGTTAAAAACAACAACAACAGCAACGACAGCAAAAATCCTGCTCAGAGTTGGTAGCCGTCGGTAGATTAATGTATTTGGCAAGTGCACGTGGGAGGCGGGAGCGAGAACAAACGAGCGGATTAGAATCACAACTCGCTCAGCAGGGGGTCTGAGTCGGTGCCACGCACCGAACACAAGAACGCTCGTCGCCGTTCCCCTCTAAGTCTGGCATGGGAGGCGTCCTCGCACACGCCTCGGAATGACTTGTAAAAATCTGGATTGGCTCGGCACTCGAACAAATGGAGCAAAGCCGCCTCGAGATTTCCAACTGAGAAAATCTCACGTTCGCCGCCTCCCTTAAGCCCAGAGGCATCCGTGTCATGTCAGAGTGTGATGTCCCAATAAAGTGATGTCTCACCTTTCCAAACTTGTTATAATCGGTGGAGGGAAGAGGGGTTTGGGGAGAGGGGGAGGAAAAAAAAAGTCAGATTTGGTTTGTCTCTCTTTGCCGTGATTATCAGCCTGTGCAGGTTTCCCTGCCTTTTCACCTCCCTGTCCTGCCTTTATTTCGCTGTTGAAATATCCATCGAATAACCCAAGTCGATGAATAATGAATTAGGGCGTACAGCCTCTTAACACCCCTTTAATAAAATGTAGCAAGCGGAACGGCTTATTCAGTGGTGTCGCGCATAATTAGCCCCGCTGCCTGGACCACCTTCATGCCCAAGTCTTTGGAGGCCTGACCTGCATTCTGTTTATCCCCCAACTTCCTGTCTTGGCCGTCTACTCTTCATCTCCGCTCACACGCCCCTCAAATCGCACCCTCCCCATTCCTTTCCCTTCACATATCACCCTTCTGTTCAGCCAGTCTTCGTCTGAATCGCTGCAATGAGATCATAAACTGAGAAAACCCTTTCAAGTTAGCGACTCAGAGAGGAAACAACAATCGGGCATGAGAGGGCGAGCGCTCGTGGTCGTAGTGGGCCCTTTCGACAGCGCTAATCGCTGAACCACCGTGTTGCGTCTTCCGTGAGTATTTACTGGCTCATCCTTGAAGCCTCCTCGTTCTCGTAAAAACATTCAGAGGTTTGACAGGCCGTCGGGCGAAAAGGAGCGAGTAATGAAACTTCTATTGTCTCGAACTGCTGCAGCTACTTAGGTCAGGATCGATGCGACGAGGCCCCGTTAGGAGGGAATCGATCAGCCCGGGCCTGATGTGGAACGGTCTCCCACCATGTCTTCCTCTTTCTCATTCTATCCTTCTCTGCTTTGCCCACCGTCATTGATTCCGACCCGGTGACGGGCGGGGAACCATGTGCTCACCTCAAGGGGTCAGGAGGTCGAAGAGAATCCCCTGCTCATCCCCCAATTCTAGGGTGGGTGGGCGATAGTGGGGTCCTCGCATCCGCCGTGGAAGCATCACGTATGGTCGAGCCCGCGGACGTCAACTCAACCGGCCAACCTCGCTGGCGGCAGGAGCCGCGAGGCCGATCCCGACTTGTCCTCCGTCAGGGTCTGCCTAATCTAAACTAATTGCAAGGACCGCCGATGCATACGAAAGAGGAGCCGCGCCGTGTGAGAGCGGCTGCACACTGACAGTTGCTAATGAAATGGACCATCTCCTGCTGCTGCTGCTTCTGGCTTCCACCAGAGTTAAAAAAAAAAAAAAAAAAAAATAAAATTCAAGCCCACCCCCCTGGGCTTGAATTGCTGGCACGTTTCTTTTTGTTTTTGTTTTTAACTGCACGCAAGATCTGGAAGTCTTTTTTTGCTTCTCTCTCATGACTTAATACGTCGAAATGCATTTGCGTTTGACACAGCAACACATTTCATCTTTCTCGTTGCTTTGTGCATTGCAGTTCAGACGGAAAGCTAAACACACTGTGAGCTTCGTGCAAAGGAACAAAAACAGCAAAATCTCTTTCTTCTTGTGAGCGGATGGGAGGTGCGTTCCATTTCACTGCTGTTGTCTCGCACACGCCGTGCACCGAGTGACCCTCCGCTTTTGATTGCCTTGTACTGACACAGATGTGTTTACATTGAGCGTCGCTCCATCTTATCAAAGAACTAAAGGGTAACTTCTGCATGTGAATGAGAGGCAGAGGGATGTAGCGGCAGCTTTTGTCAGAGCGGCAAGTGGCGCAGGAGGAGCAGCCCTCGAGGACAGCAGGGTAAGTGACAAATAAATTTAAAAAAAAAAAGAGGAAGCTGCTTTGAATGGAATGAAACAATACTTTTTGACATCCACTGCTTTTTTAAGAGGAATTGTTTCATATTGTTTATTATTGGGGTAAAATTTCAGATGTTGATGTTCAGTCTAGAGATCCAGAGAGGCCAGCGTTTCCACTGTCTGTTTCTCCTACAAAATCAAAAGTCTTGAATTGGCAACAAAGTGACTCATTTCACTTCTGCCTTTCCTTACAGAGCTACTGAACGCCTGTGGCTTCCAGTCTGTTTTGCTCCAACTCACGTCAGTAACTCAATGCTGAACAGGGCTTTCAGCTTTTAGCCGGACCGCCGCTGAGTGCAGAGAGGTGCTTTAAATTACCTTGAAAGTTGATCCTTAAGTGGAACCCTCTGCGGTCAAATTGCTGCGGACAAGCTGTGACAGTTTCTGCAAACCTATTTCTGACTTTCAAGGTCTGGGGGGTGGGGGGGGATACAATAAAATCTCCAATCATAAACTTCTTCTTTCTGTTCCCGCGGGACCTGATCTCCAGTTGTGCCCTTTCATCCAAAACGGCAATAATTCCCAAGACCACACCTTACGCTCATTTACGTGCTTGAGGCTGTTTTGGTTTTTTTTTTTTTTTTGCAAGTAGCTCGACGTACCAGGATTCAGAAAAGTAGCATATACAATATACAATAATATATAAAGTATTCATGAACTTTTTAGCCACAGGGGGGCCTCACATTTGGGGAGGTTAACTGAATTCCTCAAGTCTTGCTGCAAAACATTTGACTAATTTGCCAAAAAATAAAATAAAATAAAATAAAGGATTTCGAAAAAGCCTGAGGCAGAGATTGCCTGATGGCTTTCCTTCCCTGCAGTTACTCTACCTGCCAACCACTGCTGCTGTGGCTCTATTTTTTTTCAGTCTTACTTCTTTTCAGTCACCAATTTGTAGTCAAATTGCTTTTCAATTTGGCACCTGTTTACTCCCAAGGCGAAGGGAAAGTGGAGAGAATATCACACGTTCACCGGTGCAATACACTTTTAAATGCCGCCTGCTTTGCTCTGACGCGCACAAACGTCCCAACAAAAACAATGATGAAAGCATCGCCTTAACAAGATTTTCACAACAGCGGGCACCCAAACTTGATGCAAGTTAACCTATTGTGTTTCTTTCTTTTCCTTCAGAAATGTTTTTGATTCTTTTTTGTTCCTCTTCTGAAAAGAGCCCAGCTCCACCACCTACTGTTTGTGTTCCCTTCACTTTCCAACTACAATCGTGTGCAACCTTGTTGCAAGATACATCATTAGGGTGGACAAAAGGGGGGTGAGCCTGTCTACATCTGACGTTTCAGGCTGGCAACTCCCCCAACACCCCAAAAAAAATAAAAATTAAAAAAACAAACCTGCTCTAATGGTGTCTGAACATGTTGGTGGTTTTGTTGCGTCGTGAAACCAATTAGCCGTGGATGTGTTGGAAGGCTTTTGAGATAACGAGCCTGTGAGGGACAGCGTGTGGCCGCCATCTCAGCCCAGTGTTAATGAGCAAACCTCTCATTGAACCTGCTACCGTTGGCCATCAGAAGTAACCTCAAACTCCCAGCGGTCGTTGTTTACCTGGAGGACAGTTCGATTAGCCTAAAAAGCCACAGACCCAGGCCTAATTAACATTTGCGCTGCCTGTTTTTTTGTTCTGTTTTGGTTGTTTTTTAATATATTGACCAGGGTTTTAGCCACTCAGGGAGATTTACAGAGGATAAATTAGCCTCTGCCTTGCCTGTCCGCCTGCCTCCGTTATTGGCATTCAACAAGTTTGAGGCCCATCCTTATGCATTAAATGTATGACAGCCAAACATATGGCTCACCACTGAGATATACACAAGCCCGATACTACGTGTATTGATTTGAATTTGAGCGTACTGTGTGTGTGTGTGTGTGTGTGTGTGTGTGTGTGTGTGTGTGCGACCATCATGATGCATGCTAATCGATTGGTTGAGGCTCTTGCTGCGTCATGCGATCCATATGGGTTTTATGGCTGGCTGTAATTAGCTATGAGACCACTGCAGGACGCACATCCCGCTTCATTTCCTGTTGTACTGGTTTGCCCAGAAAAACTGCCTGACGCAGTCCTTGTTCTGTCGCTGCATTGCGCCGATGTCGTGCACAGCGCACACGATCTCGACTGGCTTGTGCCGGTAGGAGCTATCGAAGTCGTTGCACCAAGGGATTGGTGACGCTAAATGCTCTGAAGGGTATTCCAGGAAGTGTCTCTGTAATCTCTTAAAGTGCAGTTTTACATTTGGGAAGTGGAGCGCTCGCCTTCCCTTGCACCCTCCTTCCCTGTCTCCCTCTCTCCCTCTCTCCCTCCTTCCCTCCCTACCCCGAAAGCCTCCTGGCAATTGCAAGGTGAGTGTCAACAGTCAGCCTTGGCTGAACCTGAATGCTCCTTTGGCTTCATGGAGCTCTTGAACTGTTGACATCACTTCCCGGCGACTCGGAGGAAGTGAAGTACAGGGGAGTTGTTTTTACCCCTCCACTTTTTTTCTTCTTCTTCACCAAACTGCTCATGCCGCCCGGCGATAAATCGATAAACTTCAAGCGCGGGTGCATTGCGGTGTCTCCGAAAGGGCCGTTAACTTTTCCCCCTGACCCAGAATAATCTTTTTTGACGTTCAGACTGAAATCAGCCCGGAAGCAGTGCTCAAAAAGTGCTGAAGATTAGGGAAAATAACGCAACACCAGAATGTTTGATTACACCAGAAATATTGCAGTTCTTCACACGAGCAGTAGTTTATGAACTGCTTTTCACGCAGGAGTGATCAGGTAAGTAACTATTTAATTTTGGCTTCATTAAACTTTGATTTGTTTTTTTAGCCTCTGCCCATATAACTGTAGAGATCAAATGGCACGTAAATCCTAACTGGCTTGCCCTAATTTCTGCTGAACATATAACTTTATGTTTTCCAGTGAATGCTTCATTTATTGTATTGGTTTTGAGTAGTTTCTTCATGAAAAAACATGTTTCAATTTCCTAAAGACCTTAATGTCCAAAGGCTTTACCAAAGCTGTACGTTTTATTGTGAGACATGGCCTGAAGCTGATTAGATCTGTTTCTTCTTGATATTAAACTGGTGAAATGAAAGAGGTTATGAACTAAAAACAAGACATGTAGTTCCCCTCGCCAGCAGTGTGAACTTGCCAAGTTGAGAATGTGAAGAATAGAAACAGCAGGAATGGCTTTCAACTGAAATGACAGTTTTCAGTTTTCCTTCCAGCACAACTACTGTGGCTACCCGTCATGCTGCTGTGTAATGTGAAAACCAGAAAGATGTCATCAGTGTAAAACTGCCGTTCACATGAGTTACATGTTTGCAGTGCCGCATTAATTTCGTCAATAGTGTTTGTGCTCGAATTAACATAGTTTCTCGCACGTTAAAAACTCTGCTCAAGCAGGCGTGAAAACATTATTGCGAATTATGCCGTCTCCATCATCGTTTTCCAGTGTAATACAAAAAAAGAGAAAATTCTAGCTATTGGGAACATCATGTGAGATAATCTGGGAGACAACTGAGTGTAGTCGTGCAGGACGCAACAGATCCTTCACCAAAAACCAATGTGTATATATATATCCATAACATCTTTTTTGTATTTCTTTTGTTTTGTTTTTTGGCTTTGGTGGTAATTGTGGACCTGTGGAATCTAAATGAGATTAGCCCACTCACTCTCAGTGTTTGTGTGCTCCAAGTTGCAAGCTGTTGACACAGTGCTGCAGGTTCCCAGGTTGAGACTTTGCGGTGCCGGATGTATTAACAGTGAATCAAAACAACTACATTACACGCATCCAGCGCACTGAGAAAACAGCATGGAGGCAAGCGGAGCACTGCTTTTTCAGATTGAGGCAACAACGTGAAAAAGAGAACAAAGATCTCCGTGTTGCACTTTATGTGGAAAATACATTTGTCATGCAGTGGGATGTAATGCACGTCTCGCCTCAAAAGCCGGCAGGGTGGCGGGGGTAGGGGAGAAAATCCACGTCCTCCCACAAACCCTTGGAAGCAGCAGGCTCCCATAAACGTCTGTGAGAATGTGGCCTGGTGATCATGTGACCGTTCAGGAGCCCAATCCTTTCCAGACTGCAGTGGAAAACTACTGCGGCAGCCAGCGAGTCTCCTCAGCGGCCCGACAACGACTTCTTCTTGGCCTGTGGTCCAACCCTGCACACATCTCTTTGTGTTTTCTCCTGAGTCTGTGTCAGCATATTCCACAGACCCATCCTTGCCATCCCCCCAAAAACCTCCTTCCACTGGAAAGACTGAGCGTGAAGGAGTGCGGGCAAAAAATCAAAAGTGAGCTCTTGTCTGGATTTATGTCAGTCGGCCAAACGTTTACTTCACGCCAGAACCAGTCAGCCCTCCTTCAGCACCCCCCCACTTTCCCATCTATTCTCCTTAGAGCGAGGTATTTTTCGTCGACCCCTCCCCCCCTTTGACGCCACGACAGGCAAATTAGACCTGGGTGATGTACTACAGCAAGCTCGCCGCCTGTGCCGAAGTTGTAACTTTAAGCTCGTTTTGCTGCAGCGGCGGCGTTGAACTCGATGCCCAGCCGTTTGACTTTATGCCACGGCTTATTGCTGCAATAATGCGGACCAGCAAGCTGAGAAGCCGTACGCACGCACACACACACACACACACACACACACACACACACACACACATTCATTCTGTTGTGTTCGCACTGAGCCGAAGCCTCGGCTACATTATCAGTGGGCCAGTGCCAGTGTCAGGTATTAAGACAATTTATTGGTACACACCAGTGTACCGAGGCTGTTAATGACTATCAAAATAGGAGTCCCTTACGCTAATTCAGTCCTGTGTGCCGGACTGCGTTTCGTGCCACTGCCCCTGCTGCTCGCAAGCCTCCTTGGCTATCTCTCTCCTCGCTGATTGACTGATTTATATCGGCATTCAGGCTTGAAATAGAATTCGCGCCACCGAAATGCAGACTCACCCAAGTGCGCCAACTGCTACCCCACCTCACTGCTTCTTTTTTCGCGCTGTGTACTTTTTTCATGTGTCGCATTTCACCCCCCCACCCAAACCCCCCTCCCCCTGTATGTGTGAAGGTTCACCGGTTTCCAGCTCAAAGGTGAATGCAAAAAAAAAAACACGAAAGAGAGAGAGAGACGAATTGCGTCGCTTTCTCTCTCATTCGCTCGACTTCGACTCCCAGGCGCCCATCCTCTCCACTCCCCTCCTTCAGCGCTGTGTTTCTCCCCCATCCCTCATCCTCTTAGGGGAGCGCGGGAGCATGCAGTGGAAAAAACTGAGCCAATAAAGACACTGCCAGAATCCATCCTGTCCGTGCTCCTCAAGCAGCCACTGAGGGGGAGAAAGGGAGCAGCAGCGTCGTTAGCAGAGTGGAATAAAGAAGTGGGGGTGTGTTTGGAGGTGGGAAGAGAAGTCCATTTGTTGAACCCCTGACTACGAAGCATGGTGGCGGATGATAAGATGCAAGCGTGGGCCTCGGCGGAGATGGATAGGTATGATTTGGAGAGGAGACACGGGGGGTAGATGGAGTGCAGAAGGAAAGAGAGTGTGAGGAAGGTATGGAAACCTGAGTTGACCTCTCTTTCTTTACGCACTTGATTCATCAAAGGCAGCGCCCTGACCCAAGTGCCAAAGGACCTTCAGGAAGCATTCACACCAACTATGACGTGGCGTTCAAGGCCAGTGTATGTATGTGATAGATCTGGGAGAGAGTCAGTCATTCCAGGGCTGATGATGTCATACGGTGGGTCTTCATCATGCTTTGAGGGAGGCATTTGCATTAAACATTTTTGTGGAGAGATGGTTCTGCTGGTTTTGTTTACCTCTTCTTCTCCAACACGTAGCACCATCCAAAGATGTCACTACATTTTATGTTCCCTCCTTGATTTGCATCAAATCACTTCATGTGAACACACTCAACAGTTTTATTTAAAAACACTCAAAATTTCAAAGAAACACACTTATGGTGCATAAAAACTTGACCATAAATGAAACCAATTCCTCGTCCCTCTCACTCAGGGACTCAGTGACATAATGTTGCTGAGACTTACTGCCGCATTGTTGCTTGGTCTGCGGCAGCCGAATAAAACATAAACCCGCCCCAATTTCTGGGCGATAGAGGACTTGACAGCTCTTTTTGCAGTTGGACCACATAGGGCCTGACGGAGAATAAATGGGAAATGCTGCGTTTACACCCTGAATTTGGTGTGATTCCTGCTGAGAAGGGCTTCAGTACAGGTGAGATCATTTTAGTCCCGTGGTGTTAGCAGGAGCACCGCATGGCGAACAGAAATCTGGAAGCTTAAATGAAGCTGAATTGGCTGTCTGCTTTTTTCATTTTTATTAATTGGGGGAACACAAGTGAAACTAGTGCACCATGAGTAAATCCAGAAACAGGTGCACCTTCCAAAAAAGGACAAAAAAGACACACAAAAAAAAGAAAAAAGACTTCCCGGCTGGCTTGTTGTAAATCACAGAATCTTTTCACATCACATCGCATAGCTGGTTGACGGGCTCATCGATCCTCCTTTCTCAGAGATTTGCCCCCTGCTGGGTGCTGGCGCTGAGCCAGAAAAACCCTCCCACCCATCCACCACAATGTCAGCGCCCGTGATAGCAACACTATCACGCAGTCAGCAGGCGTTCAGCTCAGCAGGCCCGTGAAAACGTACAACAGTCAAACTGGGACACGTTCAGAAGCCATGAGTTCCCTGTCAGTGTGTTTAACAACAGCTTGGCCTGATTTGAGAACGAGTCCAATTCTGTCTCTTACCCCCACCAAGCATCTGTTTCTTATTTCTACGAGGATATCCCAGTCAGCCATCTTTTAAGGTGGCCTTTTATTTTGTTATTGGCCATTGTTTCGGATTGGTTATTTATTTATTTATTTATTTATTTATTTAATTCTCAACTAGCATTTGTGATCATGCCTTGCCGGGGTGTCACCTCCGTTTAGTCCCAGCAGCCGAGTGCATGAATGGCTCATATGCATGTGAACTGGAGCATTTACATCAGTCTGTATTGAAAATGCTGCCTGTCGCTTGCCACGGGGTGGCCTGATTTTCGTTGTGCGTATAAGAGCTGTGAAGAATTGGAAGAGACGACAAATCTTTTACCCGTGTGCAGTGCTCAGGAGGCCTCTGAAACACTATCTTTTCATGTATAATAGAGAGACCTTCAAAATAATTGGATTTTCCTTGTCAATCCTTTTTTTTTCTTTTTCTTTTCCCTTCTTCACCCACACATACACACATACATGCACTCATCAGCCCTCTGAAGGAAAAGTCAAGTCATTATTATGCAATCTTTCCGCTGACTGGAGAGCCTTGAACCGTGCACGACAGAGCAGGGAAACTTTAGTGGAGAGTTTCATCTCCGCCTCTTAATCAATGCCGTTTATTGATGATTGCAGAGTGGATCATGGAAAACAGCTTCCGCAAAGGCTGTGAGTGAACTCGCAAAGGCATGATGGAGAGAATCAATGAAATTGTAGCTTTTAAGAACTTCACTTACAGAGGACATGAAAGTGCCCTTCTTGTGGTGTATGGTGCATTGAAAGGGCTCTGCTGGGGGACAATACATATTCTCTTCACTATATTCCATTTATTTTTTTCAATTGTATGTATGGATTTGTATTTTTTTTTTTTTACAAATATCCTTGCAAGGCAGCAGGATCTGAGACTTCAATCTTACATTCTCCCAGATCCATCTCAGAAAGGTCATATTTGAAATTATTTTTGCCAGTTAAAAATAGGAAATGACCAGAAAATATGAAGGGACAAGATTCAGATGTATTTAATGCAGGAGGCCAGTCTAAGCTTGTCCGGGGAAAACAGCACATCACTGAATGCAGTTGCTCTGTTTTTCCCATTAACACACATTCACCCATCCAGACGTGGCCAAAAGACTTTGACTGAGGTTGTCAGTGCATGTGGGGTCACTTCCGGGTGAACTTGTAGGCCAAGCAGGGCTGCAACACAAGACAGCTGTAAAAGTCGTTGATGGCAGTATGTGAGCTCTTTGAAGGTCCAGGAGGGTTTGCAAGCTGTTGTCAAGCCTTCTTTTTTCTCTATTTCAGCTGCTTTCACCTTTTCTAAGGTTTACGCTAATGAGAATCAGAGGTCAACAACATGTTGTAGAAAAGTCAGGCCGAGGACAGAAATTAATATCCTGGAGAGGGAAGCGTTTGCCCGACCACAGAAGTGTGGCGGAGGTGTATAAATCAAACTCGGAAGTGTTATTTATTCTCCTCTTGAAGTATTTACTTACTGACAATAAAGGTTGAATTTATGCTGCTATTAAGACGAGTGTTCCTGAATGGTATTGGGAAGCGACTGAGGACCACTTTATGGATTGGGTGCAATAAAAACCCTGTGATAGAACAATACGGATGCTGCAGCCTCAGTCGTGAATCACAGGTAAGTATGACGAGCAAGTTCATTAACCTTAATGGACTGAATTCCTCTCAATAACACTGCGGCATCAATGCCATTGTTCACATTCCCTGTCCAGCCGTATGCTGCTCTAACTAGAGCAGAATTATTTCCTTCCTCCTCCAGGACATGATGCGATGGGGGTAGTAAGAGTTTGGAGGGAAATATAAGTTTGTCGTGCTCCTATATCTTGATAACCTAACCTAACTAAGTGCAATGATTTGGGTTTGTTGGTTTGTACAAGACCCAGACCTGAGTATTCCAGGCTGCTTGAAGAAAAACAAACAAACAAACAAACAAAAAAAAAACACTGGGGAATACCATAGAATGAGCCTCCACTGTGTGATGCAAACAGTTACTAATGGTGAACTAACTCTTTAGAAGCTGGTATGTTGGCAATTTTTTCCCAACAGAAAGAACAAATGACCGGGCCGTGGACAGCCCAACTGGCTTTGACAAGAGTTTAGCAACACATTGGAGTTGCACTCAGGGAGTAGGCCATCCTTTTCCACATCTTCTTCCAGCTGTACAAACAAGACATGTCACTTCATAATCTTATACTACGTTTCACACTGTCCGTATGGAACTGAATTTGCATGTTAAATTGGTTATATTTCATCAAGTGTAAATTTCATTAATATTTGCCATAATCAAGCCACCCTACATTGAGATGAATCATTTTATCACAAAGTCATTACTTTCAAATATTGTGAGAGCATATTGCTCGTTTGTTTTATTTTTGTCTTTGTTAAAAGAGATTGACCAAGTGAGTATGCAGGCACACTCAGACAGATTTTAATTAGGGCCCAGGACATTTTTGCTACTCTCCTTGGCAGTGATGTCAGTTTCTACTCCAAATGTCATGACACCGCTATTCTTGCACACTATTACAAATCTACCCCAAATCTAATGAGCTGAAGATATATACTATTACTTATTTAAGGGGAAATTTTGGGTGATGTAGAAAGTCACAAGCCTCTAGAAACTTAGCTTTAAGGTACACTGTAACACACAATTGCACCTAGCTAAAATAGCTAATCCAATTTAATGTAGTAGACCGATTGTTTGCCTGATCACTTCCCAGGTTTTGCTTCCCTCTTGTCTTAAATCAATAAAAAATGAAGCCTTTTAGAAACCTATGGTGTGCGAGAAGTTGGTAATAGAAGGTGGGGGGAAGAATATTTTTGATTTGGCTTCCGGGACGACCGGGATGTCATTACACGTCTCACCGGGGGATCTCCTACGGGAACAGAGGGGAGGAGGAAGACATACAGGAAGCCGGAGAGGAAGAGGCAGACTATAGTGGGTGAGGGGGAGTTCAAGAGCGGTACTGGAACAGTTGGAGGCGCAGAGGGGAGGAGAAAAGTTGGACACGGGCTGTCTGTAGCACCAACTTTTTCCTCCTTTCCTCTTTTCCGGGGAAAGAGCCGCATCAAGAGCAGGAGGAAAACGGGACAACGGGGACAGACAAACCAACACCCACTGTGGATTACATTTGCATTGGAACTGTTTCCAGGACGCGTCAGTTTACGGATTAATGTGGTCGTGAATTTGTGGAAACTTTCTCCAGAAGAAGGTACGCTTCTGGTTTTTTTTTTTTTTTAAAAAACGGATTTTAACGTGAACAGCGCTTGACACGCGCGCAGAGCGTTTGATTTTCGTAGCGTCGAGTCAGAAAGTTTAATGTCTTTGAGTTTGTGCGATGAAACTTTCCCCCTCTCTTTTGCGGTTAAACTTTTGGAGTGTGTTTGCATAACAGACTCAGACTGCTGCATAATGTCCGGACGGCACTGGGGAGGGGGCTGGGGTTGCTGGGTATTTTATAGGTAAAGTTGCAGCATACAGTTAAATAAATATGACCGACTGTGTTTAAGTTAAGTGCGTGACCTTGATGGCGCAAGGCCCCATGGAATAATCACAGTGATGCTACAGGAAGGTTCAATTATTTCAGTTGATAGAATGCCTTTAATATACAGGCATCATAAACTGTGAAACTCCCGGTGAAGCACTTTAAAGTTCCATTCTCAAAGTAATCCTGGAACATTGTATTTTTTATTTTTTGTTCATGAATTATTTTATTAATTATTATTGTCTATATATTTTTGCGGTCTCCTTCAACTTGAGACTGATTGTGTAGCTCCTGGCTCCCCATGCTGAGACTTGCATTCGGTCCTATGTGGCATGGGATGGAAAGGAAAAACAAAACACAAACTTGCTTTTGCAAATGCAAATCTTTCCAGCAAATAAATGTGTTGGCTCATTGGGTTGAAAGTCAGTGTGCAATCCAGAAACTCAATTTTTCTCTTCCCCGCCGTAACATGGAAACAGAGGGAAAGTGCTGAAGAGAGAGGAAGCATGAACAGGCATCTGCTTTTCTCTTAAGTTCATAAGTCAGACGTTTCGTGCTTGCTGGCTGCTGCACCCTGCTAAAAAAGCCGCTAGGGGTTGTTGCAAGCCTTTGTGTTTTATTCTTGCCCACCCCCCCAACTCAACTGTGGTGAAGCTCTGTGATGCATCTGCTTTGTCTATCAGTGCTAAAGCGTGGCATTCCAGTCCTGCACGTTGAAAACGTTTTACAAGTTCAGAAACAAGCTTCTAAATCTTCTGCAAACTCTGGACTAAATGCTAAAAAGTATCTACAAAGTGTTACTGACTTTAATCATTGCAGGATAAACACGCACTGTTTAGCTGCAGGGTCTTTTTTTTTTTCAATCTACAGCTTTTGATTCCCATCCCGTGCTGTAAGCCCTGCAGCTTAAATGCACCATCCGTTTGACTTTTTGCTTTTTCCGGTCAGCAGAGACGTGAACGTTAAATCAGAAATGTAAAGTAAAAGCCAAAGGAAGGCCCCTGGTCAGCCGCCTGCCTAAGGCTGACTCAGCTGTGCAGAAACTGGGCTCGTGGCCAACCAGGTCACATTGTCAGGGAAGGGATCAATTAAAGTCATAGTTTTTTTCCCATGTGGAATAGAAGTCGCTCATGCTGAGGAGCTCTGAGATAGCTGACAAAGTGAGAATGTGCAATGCATTCAGGACTTTCAGTGCAATCTGCAACTGCGTTGGCCTGTTGCTTTGAGACAGATGTCCAAATAAAAGCCCTGAACACAAGCCAGGATAAAAAAACTAGTAAGAACATGCCCCACTTTTTTGTCACAATAATGGATTGCATTTTTTGAATATTAGGAGTGTCTTATAGTAGCCTCGGGACATCTTAAGTTTGTTTCTGCCTTAACCCTGGACTCACTGCAGGAACAAGTCTGTGCTGTGTTCTTTGGAAAGGAATGGATGAGATTAGCTGTAGCACGATCTTTCTTGGCTTATGGAAAAAAAGACTCATTCAGATCACGTTATTTATTGTATTATTATTTTTTTTTTAAGGCTGCTTGGTTGATTTCACCTTTTGTTCCGTGCTTGCGCCTGGCATATCCTGAGAATTTTGCAGAGCGAGGCAGAAATTGCCTCATTAGTGTCGGCAGCGACAGACCAAAATTCGGAAAGGTTAGGTGCTTAGTGTGCGACACTGCTTAGTGTATGACAACAGAATCAGTAGCTGGGCAAATAAACAGATTATAGTCGTTCTCTTCCTAAAACCCTAATTGGAAAAGTTGTATGCTGATGACTTGGTCGCTGTCCTGCTAGCAGCAGTTGGAACATTAATGTTTGTGGATGTCAGGGTTACCTGACAGTGTCAACAATCAGTTTCAGTGTCACATTTTTTTGGCTTGCTTTTATCTACAATCCACTAAACCTCGGACGCAATACGTTCTTGGAGGGGCGTTCCATTTTGAAGGTGTAGCCCTCAACCATCACATTGGCCCATTTGACTCAGTGACAAGAATCAAGGGCTTGCAGGGGTTTTATTTCCTTTTTCTCAATTAATATATCAAGACTTGTTTATGTTTTTGTCCAGTATTTTAGGCCTACATAACATTAGGACAAACCCACACATTCTTTACTAAGTTAGAATTTTCTCCTCCACCTCGCACAGTTTTTCTTTTTTTTTTTTGTATCACAGATGGGTGGGGAGTCTGTTTTCACAGTCCAGCACAAAACTCGCACTCATGTTGAGCTGGAACGACGCTAGTGATTAAAAGCAGATTCTCTCTGTGCTGCGACGTCCGCCGGCCCCCTCGCCGCAGTATGCTGAGACAGCTGGAAACACAGTGATACTGCAAGCATCACACTAGCAACTCTTTTTTTTTTAATTTTTAAATTTTTTTGCAGCTTTGTCCCATCTAAAGAGATGCAAATCTGCCCAAACACGAGTCCTCTGGCGTGCCGTTACTCAACCAACCATGTCTGGCCAGCTAATAAGGACCAGTCTCGCCAAGCAACGGCAAGGACGTGTGTCATGTGACCCCGTCTGAGTCCTAGGGGTGAGGGCCGCAGCCTCTGTACGTGTACAGTGACAGTGATAGATTCTGTGACAAGAAAATTACCGCCCACTAAACGCATCCATTCTGACGTCCGGCGGTGTTGGCGCCGGCTTTTGCCCACAAAATGTAACTGGAACAGATAGCGGCGGTGGAAATATTGATAGTGTTGTGGACCTTAATTCCAAATGAGTGCAGGAGAGAACTCATCCATCCATTCATCTTCTATACCCGCTTATTCCAATTCAGGGTCACGGGGGTCTACTGGAGCCTATCCCAGCTGTCTTCGGGCGAAGGCAGGGTACACCCTGGACAAGTCGCCAGTTCATCGCAGGGCCACATAGAGACAAACAACCATTCACACTCACATGCACACCTACGGACAATTTAGAATGTTCAATTGACCTCACATGCATGTTTTTGGAGTGTGGGAGGAAGCCGGAGAACCCGGAGAGAACCCACGCAGACACGGGGAGAACATGCAAACTCCACACAGAAAGGTCCCAGGCCCGGGCCCCGGAATCAAACCCACGACCTTCTTGCTGTGCCACCGTTTCGCCCCCAGGAGAGAACTCGCACACAAAAATGTGCATGTCTGCGACGGTTGCTGTCGGTGGTTGCCAGTGTTGTTGCTGGACGACGTCCAGAAACCTAATTGTTTTCTCTCTTGTTGGACCCCAGTGACCCCGACGCCTCAGATGTCGCTCACTGGGCTCGCGGACCGACCCCCGCGCTGCCTCGCGACAGAAGGCATCCATGACAACACGTGGGAGAAAAGCCCCATTAAAATATCCTGGATGGTGGCCATGCAGTAATTGCAACAGGCTGTGGCTCTCTCCCTGACTCCAATGCATTGTGAATCGTGAGCTGTGTGTGACCATGCTGCAGTTTTGGGGTCGGCAGCGTCTTTTTTTTTTCTTCTTTTTTTTGCGTGTTTTTTCTTTGCACTTTTCTTTAAAACTGGTATGTGGGGCTCACAAACTGTCGGCAAAATGGTGCCATCGATCACGCAGAAATCCAACGGCAACGACCGCCGCGGCATCTGAATGATCTACCGGCAGCTGGCCGGAGTTGAGCCCAGCTGGATGGTGGTATTCTCCCCCCCCCTGTCGCCCCCCCCGCCACCCCGGGGGAACTGCGGGGGTCATTCCTCCCGGTCGATGGGACAGGTGTGTGTGCGCCCAGACGCAGCCTGCTTGCCTTCAGGGCCCTGCTGTACCTGTAAACAGCGCCGAGTCATGGGGTCCTCGCTACATGCTGAGGGCAAGTCCAGGTCAGCTGGGTGTGTGTTTGCGCGAGTCGGTGTGAGGTCGTGTGTGTGTGTGTGTGTGTGTGTGTGTGTGTGTGTGTGCGTGTGTTCAGGCGTTTCAGTAGTAGGGGGGGACTGTGTATAATTGTCATTTGGACATGGAGTGGGTTTATTTATTTTGTTGTTGTTGTTGCTGCTGTTGTTTTTTAAGCGTGCGTGGGTGTGCAAGTACACGCTTGTGTTGTTGGGCCGTGTGCGGAAGCATCTGGTGCAGCGGATCATCTCCAGATGCGTTTATGTGTTTTTTGGAAGCGCCATCTTTCTAACTAACGGCACGTACATCATTTGCATGGTGCGTTTTGTGCTCTACATGTTTTTGCTTGCAGAGGTGTGTGTGTGTGTGTGTGTGTGTGTGTGTGCGCGCGTGCACTTCATGTCAAGGCAAAAAAAAAAAGTTTCCTAGACGTGTGAAGCGAATTCTTATTTGTGTGCGTGTGCACGTGCATGCAGCATCTGCCCAGTCAAAGGACAACCAGATGGACAGGATAATGACTATGATCAGACTTTATAGAGTTACACTCCTTAATGAGGCACACATTCTGGTTCATTCATATGCCAGTAACAAAGCCAGCGTCATGGCACATAATTAACACATCAACTGTGACTGGGCTCATAAATATACATCAACTCTTATTTAGGAGTCACGCATAATGTGTGTGTGTGTGTGTGTGTGTGTGTGTGTGTGTGTGTGTGTAGCCATGCGCTGACATAAATGCTGGACAGCTTTGACTCTTTTTGACTTTGTCCCTTTTCCGTGTTTGTTCGTTTCTGTTTGTTTGCCAGTTGGTGGTCGAGGTGAGGCGAGGAGGAGCAGGAGACGGGGCTTTTCTCATTTTTCAGCGGAACCATGTGGCTCCTCCGCTCTTCCCTCGCTCTGCTGGCCCTCAGCGCAGGATTGTGCGTCGCGCTGACATCGGAGCAAGGTGAGTTTCCTCTCCCCGGCCTTGACCTTTTCCTCCATGTCGGAAATGAGAAAACACTTGTTTGCTGTGATCGATGGAACTTTGGCTCAACAAACAGTGACAAGTTTAATGTGTTGTGATATTTAAAAGATGTTGAGTGTAAGTGTGTTTCACCAGCTGCTGCTTTTTGACCTCTGATGAAACGGGACATCCTGTATGTTGCAGATTTAACCGACGTCATGTAGATGCTCGTTCCGATTAGCGCAGGTGTCGCTCATGTCACAGCTTTTGTTTTTTTTTAAAATCTAGTTGGGGTTATAATTTTGAAACTTGGAGCAGTTCTATTTGTTTAGCTGAACTAGTGTGGCCTTCTGAACAGTGTCTCCATGTGAGTGCGGGCAGGATGCAGTGACCACTGTCTTGTCTCTGAGGCCGCTGTTTCCTGTCAAACTTGGACCGCTGCGTCTTCCAGACACTTGACCTGTTAGCTAATCGGTTTGTGGCGCATTATCCCTTAAGTAAGAGGAGGGATTGCGCAAATCTAGATTTTTGAGAACATGGCTGCTAACAAACCCTCAAAGCTGTCAATTAAAAAAATTAGCCCGCGTTCTGACTGCCAGCCAAAATCCGATTTTCAGCCCATCCAGATAGAAACCAGATGGCTCTTTTGTAGTCTGAACAGTACAAATCACATGAAATCAAATGGTATTTGGACAGATGCATCTCAGTCTGAACAGCTCCAAACACAGCGATCGGTTTTGACTGTCTGGCGTCACTCTACATGACGCAAGAGCCGATGCACCAGACCAGAGAGCTCCATTCCAGGTGCAGAGCTGTAACCTAATGGAGCAGACAGAAGAAGTAGAAAACAGCAGTCCCTGGACAGAGGAGGAAACTCATTGGCTCATCAGTCTGTGGGGAGAGAGCTCCATTCAAGCCGGGCTCCAGGGCATACATCACAACAAGTGCTGCTGTTGCAATTATATGACATCACACGCTACACGCTACGCTGGACGACGCCTCCACTCTGACGTCGTTGCTACAGCAACCTGTTAGATCAGTCGATAATGTGGCCCAGTCTGAGCACAGCCAGATCCCATTTGGACACTTGCTAAAAACAGTGTGGGCAGTCAGCCCTAAAGATCCGATTTGAGAAGGAATCTGATGTGAATCAGATTCGCCTGCAGTCAGAATGCAGCCTTATATAAGTTTTAAAGGAGCCCATATGGTAAATAATTTGCGAAAGTCCCTTTCACAGCATTTCTACGTCTTCATTGATGTACTCGAAACTGACTTCAGCGGCTGCAACTCGCTGGAACATTCAATCCCTCAAAGTTTGCGCTTGACCTTGTCGCCACACTCCGGAGACCATCTGAGATCGATGGAATGATGTATGAGAGTGTGAGTGTGTGTGTTTGCGGTTTTCTGGTGTGAAAATGCATGTAATTTTCGGCTATGTGCATTTGATACGAGTAGCTGGTGGTTACTCTATGGTTGTGGCTGTGGCGGGAGGGTGTGTGCGTGCACATGTGTGTTTACCACGTGTGGTTAAGTTTCACCTCACAAAGGCATCAATTATTCTGGAGTTCTGCTTTGTTCTTTTTTATGGCATTTTTCTCAGTGAGTTTACGATGTTTTAAGTGCGTGTATTTGGTTGTCGCTCAAGCTTGCGAAGGAAATCTACACTCAGTGGACACTTTATTATGGATAATGTTGCTGCTTTGTTGTTGACATGAATAGCCCGTCAGCCAATCACATGACAGGAACTCAGTACATTCCTGCATGTGGCCGAAGCGAGCACCAGACTACTGTCCCCAAAAAAGAAAAAAAAAATCAGTTGTTTACAGGTAAATGTTTTTGTGGATGTCAGAGGTCAGACTTTGCAGACCGTCCGGAAACCACAGCAAGGCAACGGGAACACAAAATAGTGTGACGCGAGAGAGCAAGAAAAACTCTTATTTGTTATCTCGTCTTATTTATTTCACACCGACTCGGATGCCGCTGATCGCGCTGTGGGCACCCTCCCAAGGGAGTGGCGGCCGCGTGGTCCAACTCCGGGGGGCCGAAACAATCTCTGGCGACAATCTCTGGAGGAAGCTTTGAAGGCCAGTTGGGGAGGTGGTGGTGGTGGGTTCCCCGAGGGACCCCCGAGATAGCGCCTTCCAGATGAGACTGAGTCAGCTCGCTGCTCCCCCGAGTCCCCTCCTCCTCCCTCGGCTGCAGGAAAGAGCTTCTTCTAGTGCAGCTGTAACATTTTTTTCCTTTTTTCTTAGCGACTCGCACACTATCACCGCTCCTCTGACTCATCCAAATCCACCACCTCCCACGCTTAGTGGCAATTTTCCGACATTCCGGCTGGAACGCAGGTGAAACGTGGCGTCTCGGAGTCAGACTGGATGATTTGCACCGTGACTCGTCACCGCGCCTGAATTAAATTGTCGAAATTCGCCTTCGTCTTCGGGAAAAATGATGCTAATATCTTCTCGCGGGCGTTGTGGGACCCTTAATGCCCGTCCATTGCTTTAGATTTTTTTTACATTTTTTTTTTGATCTCACCGATTTGTTTTGACTCAGTTTGCATCTGCCAGACGTGTGTGTGTGTTCATGCCAGTCAATTGTGGCAAGTAATAAGGCAAATCTGTTGGAGAAACAAGAAGAGAGACGAGACTAGCAGGGTGGCAGCAAGTAAACACGAGCATGTCTCAATGCCGGGGGCGAGTGCAACACAGCGGCATCAGGTTTGGGAATTAAATAAAATAAGATGCTTATTTTGGCTGTAAATGCCTGAAAGGAAGCAAAAGAGTGAAGCTGCTGCTCAACCAAGCAAGCGGCCCTGAGAAGATTTGGAGAAGATCAGAAGAGGGAGAGCTGGCCAGAGGAGTGGCTGAGTTACCTTAAGAGCCGCTCACTTGTCTTTGCCAGCACCTAGAATTGGACCAAAGATGAAGGGAAGCGTCTTAGCGAGCCCCCTGAAACCTGTTTTATTTGTGTCCCCTGGAATTTCCATTTATTTTTCGCGGCGTCCGTCTTTTGCTCGTGGTCTTTGTACGCATCCACAAATCTTTCTCTGACGCACGTGTGCTACCGGACAGGAGTTGTTCGGAAACTGGTTCGGCTCTGTAACCTCGGGTGAGTAATCTTTTTCGCAGTTTATTTGCCAGATTTTTTGCCGGCTCCTCACTTGTTGGCATCAACAACGCCCGGGTTGTTTGGGACTGGAGTGGCCCACAGGTTGTCCCGCGCATCATGAAAAAAAACCCCATGGGAATGTTCTGCCGAGATAAACATTCCTCTTTGTGCAGGAAAACTGAATTTCAGCCAAAAAAAAGTTATTAGAATCTGTTTTTATCAGCCAACTCTGCAGTTCCGTCCATGGCTCTGTGATTGTGGAAATGATCCTCGTTACAGACGTGGTCGGTGTGTGGTAACAAGTTGAGCTAATGAAAAGTGGGTGAGTCCAAGTCACCTCATAATGACCTGAGCTTGGTGAATACAACTCTGAGACTTTAGAGACAGGAGGAACTGGACCAATGTGACCTGTACAGTTCATACGGAGGAAGCACCCAGAAGAAGAACTGGTAAGCTACACATTTGGGAATGCTAACAGTCAACCACAGTTGAAAAGTTGAAATTCTCCTCCATCTTAACTTATTGGCTGTAATAAATATAGATCCTTGTTCTCTATTCCATGCCATTGGCTCCTTGTGCGTTTACACGCGTGGCTACCGCTCCTTGAGCAAGATGCTTTGCCCATAGCGCCGACACACCAGCCAATCAGGAGACAGATAAAAGCAGAAATGTCATATAACTGGAAGAGGGTGTAAAACAGCAAAGGTGGCGCAGACCAAGTCGTGTGTGGATGTGACCGCCTCGGTTTCTAGTCATAATCGTCTGGTCTCATGCGAGAGGAGAGTGTGCGCATTCAATCGGAACAGTTGTGTGCTGAAAACTGCTAATGCTTGCAATGTCCCAGGAATGGAACGTTCCTGTGAGAAAACTATTAATGTGTTCAACACCTCTCGCTCTGCCTGTGTGTTAGCCAGTGCGTTGAACGTGTGCCGAGGGCCTGCAGGGGTAAATGAACGAGCTTAGCTGTCTGAGGTCGATCTGTAGTTTTATCCATGGAGGGCAACCAGTAATGTGTGGGTTTATTTTCTTTCTAGCGCCCCCTGTGTGTGTGTGTGTGTGTGTGTGTGTGTGTGTGCGTGCGTGCGTGGTGTTTTCCAGCCTTTCGTTGTCTTGTCTTGACTTCCCTGGTATGTGAATTGCCTCTTCTGTTTTGCTTTTCAAATTAGAGCGCCATCTTGTGCCCAACACAGTGTTTATTTATGCAACAAAACACAGCAAATTGTCAAGGCTTGATGGTGACAGAACGCTCAATGCACAATGAGGACATGCAGGTCTGTTGAGGTGCTCATGCAATGCGACATCTAGTGGGAGATCACTCTTATGTAGAATTCCTGTGTGTGTCTGTAGCATATAACAACTATTAACTGACCTTACTGCATGTTTATAGAATAGGCGATTTAAAAACCATATGATGCAAATCATTTGTAGGGAGTTTGCACTATTTGTACTGTACAATTTGTATCTGCTGCCTCCGCAGTAGCAGGGATGCGTGGTCAATGCTGAAAAAACATGAGTGAAGTCAAACAGTGAAATGTTAATAGGCATCTTGTTGGGCTCCGGGGGACCTATTTGCTATTCACTAACATTTATTTCCATGAAAGTGTAAGAAGTGTGTGTCTTACCTTTCCCATTTTTGAGTCATGGTTTTTAAAGGGTGTAAGACCCCTCACCCCTGAGTCTAACTTTCTACTCATCACGATTCTCATTATCTTGGTAATGCACATCCAGTAATTAGCCTGCCCCACATTATTACAGTGCTTACGCCACATACTCCGATAGCATGCACGCACAGCCGACCTCTTCTCCCCGCTGAAGTTTGTTTGCTTGGCGCTGCAGGGGCAGGTGCTCGGTTTACTGAGGGGTTTTTCGATAGGTAAAAACAAAGGTCTATTTGCCAATTCCAGTTTGTAAATTCGTAATCTACCATCACTGAGATTGTGGCGGTGAGCATCTCGCCCAGGATCACGCTCAGTCTCGCTTCTCTAAAGGCCTGAAATTGGCGTAATCTTTCTTTTTTGGCAAGGTGCACATCAGCGGGGAGGCAGAGCAGCATCATTACCTGCTTTGGCAAGACACAAACATAACCCATCAAAGGGAAGGTGAACTCAGCCAAGACCGTCCAATCTCTTAAAGGCTACACGGCGCCGCTAGCAGGGGGTCCCGCTAGGCACTAGCGCCATGTGCTAATTGGCTTGTCAGCAAGCAAAAGCTTCCCTTTTAATCGCAGCATGAAAGTAAGTGGGGTTCAAGTTCTGCAACACGCCCTCTTGCAAAATTGCCCCCCCTCCCGCGAAAACATGGTGCCCATTTTTGGCCGTGTAGCGGCAGCTTTGTGGGGACGGACATGAGTCGAATCAAAATAACACGTTTAACACGAGCAACAGCTTAACAAGTGGCTTAATCTTTGTTAAAACGTAGGATTTCCCTCTATATCCACCTTTTGTTGTTGTTTTTCTTTTTAAAATTTCTGCAAATAAACCAAGGTAGGCTTTTTTTAGTCAAATAAATAAAAGTGGTACCTTATCAGAGCTGTAAAAATGTCCAGTGCTCTTCAAATATCTACACTGTGCATGGTTCTTCCCAGAAGCTCCTGCTGCAAGGTTCTCTGGGGAACTAGTCATGCTTCCTTCATTCTATGAACTGTTCATTGGAGCTGAATGATTCTTTTTTTGAGTGTGTTGTTCCTGGTCTATTAACTCCCTGTGCTTTTCCTGAGCAACCTGTGATTGAGTCTCTCTCTCTCTGTGTCCGTATCATCATAGATTCAATCTGGCAAATGCGTCTGCCCGTGTTGACTGGACCACCTGTGTCGATTACACAGTCGGATAGTCGTTGCAGATCCTCACACCGCCGCCTCGCTTCCTTCCACCCAAAAATCCATTTTGCCTCCCGCTGCCAAAAATCAGCGAAATGGATGGAAGTTAGAAGTCATTTCGTGCAAATTCGAGTCTTTGCCACGCCAAGCCTGATACTTGTTGTAATTGCCAAAGATGCGAGACAATATAACCGCCTTCACTTTGGCTGCACAAAAGCCACAATATTGCTTTTTTCCCACTTTAACTTCGCCGTTCAGCTTTATCTCAGGGTAGAAATCCCAGATTCAGCTGATCTTAATGCAGAGGTCAGAACAGAGAGAAATTGTTGCCTCGAGAGATGGAACGTTAAGGGCCACGTTGCTCTTCATCGAACGACACTCTCTTCACTTCACTTCACTTTGCGCTCCTCCCTCCCACTCTTCCTTTCTCTCCGCAATCACCTGGCTCTGTTCTTCCGCCTCGTCCTCTGTCCTCTGTTTGTTGCACTTTTCTTTATCCCTCCTCCCCGCTCACTGGCTTAAGGGGAAAAAAAAACAGTTGTCAAGCTAAAAATATATATAAACGGTGAGAAGATGGATCGCACCGCATCTTGACTTAAAAAAAAACTGAAAATGACTGAAAATGGGGAAGATAAGGCCACAGTGTGTTTGTGTGCGTGTGAATACGTACGTCGACCTGCAAAGGCAGCTGACTTTTCGTGAGGCTGCAGATACGCTTTGTGCCGAGGAGGCTGATAAGGAAGGATCAGTGAAGCTGTAACGTTTTTCGGGCGTGAGCTTGTTTTGCGATATCTTCTTTACCCTTCCTCACTTTTTTTACTCGGGAGTCACATTCGCTTGAAGTTTCCCGACTTCTCGCAAACTGCTGCTTGACATCTCTTTCCGAGGCAGCTTGATACCTTGATTTGTACTCGCAAGACAGCAATAACAAGTAAACACTGCGCAGCGGCACAGCGGTCTAAAATTACTGTGTTTTTCTTCTTTTTCTTCTTTTTCTTCTTCTTCTTCTTCTAATTTTCAAAGCAGTCTTGGCGCCTGAGCCTGACCTGCGGGGTGTCGATGATGGATCTGATAATGGCCGATGAAGCGCTAAATGGAATTTAATTCTTTCGCGAGCCGACTGCCGTGAAATTAAATTCCCAACTTTTGAGTGAGAAAACGGTTGGATATTACTGTTTGAGTGATTATTGAAGGTTCTTTCCCCTCGTTTGATGTCATTTCCAGCTTGGGGCGATGCACGAGTCGGCCGCCCCTGCAGTTGCGCTCACTATTCCATCGTGGAGACGTCCTCGGCCTTTATCTCAATGAATTGTTGTAGAGTTTAAAAAAAAAAAAAAGTATGCATTTTGGTTAATGTGCAATGGGGAAGGGGAGGAATTATTGATACTGCATAAAAATGCAACGTTTTTCGAGACATCCGTTGTATATATTTTGCTGCAGAATTTCTGAATGAATCTTGCAAGTGTCCATTAGATAAAATCCACTGGACCTTAGGTTAACTAGATGATGCTAAATGCTTTTAGAGCTAATTTACTATTTGTTTTTCACAGGCTAATTTTCATTTATGTAGCGCTTCAAAAATAAATAGTCAATTAATTATCTATTGAAAGACTAATTGAACCTGTTCACGCTGCTTTTAGAGCTATAATGAAAATAAAAGACGCATGTTTGACCATCATATCTTCATTTTAAGCACATTGTAGCAGTGCAAGGATCTGTTAAGACTCGATTATCGAGATTAGTGGCATTTTTGGAACTTGCATCCACTGTCATTGGTTAATTGAGTGACAAATATTGATGATCCATATATTTTTATGGATAGTGAATGATATCAGACTCAACCAGCTTTCAGTAAAATATAGTCCATGCATTTTTTTAGTCCATGTACAGTCTTAAGTATTATTAAAAATCCTATTTGTGCTCTCAACACTGAAACATTCAGATTTTGTGAAGTAAGAGACAGATTTTACCTGCTGTTCCAAAAAATTCTGTATTTGACTATAATATTGACGTCCAGAAACTAGCAATTACTTCAAGAGGTTCTTGATAACAGCGACACAGATAAAGCGTTGCTTAGCTTGCCCTGGATTCTGCTTTGTCTTGAGCCAAAGTTTCAAGCAACAACAACAAAATTGGACTTTTCACGCAAAAAAAAAGAACTGTTCCTTGTAGAACATCCGCCTCAGGGCTGCCGTCCCCGGCCCCAAAGAGATCAATTAACTGTGGATCATAGTGATTCGCCTGGCCCTCGTCTCTACCTGTGCCAGTCTATTCCGTCTACCCTCACACTCCGTCCGCACGTCTCACATCTCCCCACTGTACCGACAGGCAACACTTTTCTCTGTAACCTCCCCTGACAGGGCGAGAACGTATCCATCAAACGGAGGCTACCGTGACAGACAGGCCGGCCGCTAGACGAGCTGTCAGACTGGGCCGTGCCCCCCTCTGCTCAGCTTGTCCTCATTTCATTCCATTTTCCGCGCTGTTCATCCTTTTTTCTGACTTTCTTTCACCTCGGCCGCCCTCCTCCCCCACCCGCGCCCACATCCCTCCCCGAATCCTTCCTTATCGATCGTTGCGGCTCCGCTCTCAAAAACTCTGCCAGTCCGAGGTTGTATGTTCTCCCTTGAGCAATCCTCTGTCTCTGCTTTGCCCTGCAGCGAGGGTACATGGACATGGTTTCACTTGACCTTGTGTACTTAAACGCATTACAAGAAACTGATCTTAATTTAACTTTAGTTGAGTTTCTCTAAGTACCATCATCTAGACTATCTTTGTTTAAGAGTGTAATTGCTTCTTTAATTCACACCCTGGTCGCACTCTCATGTTCCACGGTTCACCACCGCAGGTTTTGACTAAAGAGGGGGACAGAAATAAAAAGCAGCAGCAGGTTAAGAAAAGGGACGGAGGCACTAATGCATGCTTGGATAGAAAAAGGACAGTTCTACCACTTTGCCGTTGGCTGAAAGCTCTGTCGCATGGGAAAAGGTCGAGAAGATGAAGAACTCATTCACCACCTGAAAGGAGACTCAGTGCCTCCGATCATAACCAAGATGGACGTCATTCAGTCAGTAATGGATTTCCGTTCCCTGAAGAAAGTTTAACTGAATGACCTCGTTGAGTGATAATCTGCATTCAACCTGAGGTCACACTAGTTTTTCTATCCCTAAAATAGTAGCTGAAGCAATTTTATTAAGTCAGTGATGGAGAAGAAAGCACCTATGTTGTTGACACAGCGCCCCCTGGCTGGCTTGGCACTGCAGCTAATTCTGATCTCTTTGGTTCCACTAAAATGCCACAAAAACCACTGAGCTAGCTAATTAGCTGCAGCTGGGCAGGAGGTCACCATGTTTTGGTGTGAGGTGTAAAGCTAACACTTATCCTCTGGCCAGTTGGGGGCGCTGTGTCAATTGCAGGTCCTCCATTCAGCTCGTTGCCAGTCCATGAATGCTTACAAATGATTCTGAAAGTCTAATTCTAAGGTGGAGAGTGTGCGTGTAATCTTTCCGCCCCCTCTGGACTCCGGTGTGTTCACAGTTGAGAGTTTTCATTTCACTTGACCTTCACACTTCTCTCCCCCCCATTGACTTCCTCTATTTATTCTCTGTATCTCTTCAGATGAACAGTGCCCGTCTTTACAAGTGGATGAGTGGAGGTTTCCTCAAGTGGCCAAACACAACATCACAGGTAAAAAAGAGCGACCAAACACACAAAACCCACTAAGTTGGACACATTAATAAAACAACAACCCCGCACTGCTCCTCCGAGTTCTGTTTATTCACCCGCTGACGTTGTGCTGCCCGCTGACAGGTTTCAATCTGGTGAGCCGTTTCTCCCTGCTCAAGAGCGCCGATGTCAAAAGGATCCGCAACCCGCGGGGACCTTCCATCCTCCGCCTGGGCAAGACGGCCCTCCTACGCCCCACCGAGTGAGTACAGAGTGCAGCGCTGCTAAGTAAGTAAGTAGCAGCATCCAGGACGGTTTCTAACCTGCAGGATTTGGCAGGAAACCCATCTCGACAAGATCGTTGCGCTATTTTTTTAAAATTGACCTCGTGTGAACAGTAAGCCGCACATCCACACTGCTCTATCCTGTCGCTGGGCAAAAAAAACCAAAAAGACACTTGAAGTCTTGAAATACATTTGCTTCTTTCGCACATTCATATTGCAGCTTAATGCCTTTCATTATTCTCTGTTTTCTTTTTCACTGTTGTCATTGCACAGTGGTGTGATGTGGATTGTGTCTGGACTTGCATGGCTTGTGCTTACTAAGCTTGCACACCAGCTGTTTTTTCTACTCCTTTCCAGTCCCACCTACACCCTCTCTCCAACCCGCTCTGTTTTCTTCAGACATTCAAGCACTATTTTGGAACTCGGCAACTGGGTCAGACTGGAGTGTTTTTCATCACTTTTGTCCAGCAGCTTGAGCTCAACTCTCCTGAAGGGCTGATAAATCTGTCTGGCAAACAGCCCATTTTTTTTTTTTTTGCGCGCACTCTTTGCCACAGCACGGAGAGCAACGGGGTTGAGAGGAACTCTGAGCAAACTGTTGAAACAACCTGTCACTTCTTGGGGAAATTGGCATCTTTGGAAATAAAGAAGAAGAAAAAAACCCCAGGAATCTGAGTAGCTTTTGTTTTCGTCTCCAACCAAACCGAGAGTGGATGGGGAAACACACAATAGTCTGTCTGTTGTCGCCACCGCCGGTTTGGGATTTTTTCAAGCGGCGCAACACTCATTTGAAATTCTCAATGCCGCCGAGCGCTCGGCTGTCGCTTCCCCCCCCCCGTCAGCCGGGAGAATGCTACCTGGGCGACTTCTTTTTTAACTCGAACGCTGAATAAATCAATGTTTGTGCGTCAGCTTTGCCCGTCGGCTGACTTTCATTTAGCTTGCTCTCCGTATGTCGCAGCTCGTTGTCGCTCACAATGCGGCCCATGCGTAATGAACAAACACAACCGGAGGGGACGCTTTTATCACAATTCATCCCCCCTTAGATTTTTTCGTGCTCCCGCTCAACAAAAAAAACAGAAGCCAATCGGAAGTCATTTGGACATAAAGCGCCATCTCTTTCATTTTGAGCCTTTTTGCCTTACGCGGTTGAGAATTTGCTGTTTATTTCCTCGCGAGAGTGGAGGCTGGAAAAAAACAACAACACGTTTACGATTATGGGATGTAGCGGGAAGAAACTACAGGGTTAAAGGTTTAAATCCAGGCAATAAGCGAATGCATTAGAACAAACCCTCAGGCTTCCTCTCGCTCTGGCAAACGGCGCCATGTGCGTGATTGCGCGCTCGGCGTTTAAACGTGCGCTCTGTGACCGTTCGCAGTACGTGTTTGCAGTGCGCGGGTCTCCCTGTTACAGGGCAGCAAAGTGCAGCTTCTAAATTGGCATAAAAAAAAAAAAAAATGGCACCGGTCCAGCACGAGGCTGGCTGTCAATCAAGATGTTGTGTTTTTCTCTTTTCTTTTTTTTTCTTCTCCTCTTTTTTTCTTTTTTTTGTCGAACTCTTTGCGCCAGTGAGGCTGACTGAAGTGCGAGACAGGCGCGTGGTAATTGGAAAGTGGCTGTTTTTGCTTTGTATCAGACACTAATCCATCCTGCTAATCCGGGCCGCACGCCACTGAGTGACAGCCGGATGAAGCCGCCGTCCTAGCGCCTTCCTCACTCGTTTAGCCGATAGTGAAATAGGCACCACTTTATTCCTGTTCCCGCTAGCGTTTGTTCAGAGCGCTGTGATAGTATGGCACCAGTACCAGCTCACGCTCACACGCATACATATATATATGTACACAAGGCGGAAATGAGACTAAGTTATTGAATTTTACACTTCAAGGATTTACACTTTGTTCGCTAATTAGGGATTTTGTTTCTCGTCTTCAGAGGCGCACGACTACAGAGTTAATTTCCAAAGATGTGGAGGGGAGGGTGGAATAAAATGAGGGCTTTGGCGCAGATATGTCAGAGGTGGGAAAAGAGTAGTGGGGTTTTATTTTTAGAGATCAAAACCAGAAGACAGATGAAAGATGGCAAAAGAGGAGCGGGTTGTGGAAAGGAGACAGGGGGGTGGGGGAGAAGCTTCTGGTCTGACTAATGCTGACATATTTTCATGCTGCTCGCCTGTCGTTCGCTCTGTGAAGAGTTTGTTCCGCTGCTCGCCGCGGCTTGGCCATGAAAGCTGACACACATTTGCTCTCCCTCCAGGGTGAGTCAGACTATAGCCTTGATTTGTGGCTGCTTATGTAAAACTGGAGCTATTTTCCATGAGCCTAAACTGTTGCTAATCAACACATGTTCATTGTAAGGCTGCATTTACACCAAAGGGATCAAGTGTAGGTCCTTGTTAGCGCCGCTGCTGTACAACAGGAGATTTCATTGAAAATGTTGAAGGTAATAGGTGCGTTCTGGATGGCTAACCGGCAAAACTAAGTTAGTTAGCTTAGCTACATGTTTACAGTGTTTTTTTTTATGCCATGCCTGAAAAATAGTACCTCATTTGTTAACCCAAGTCATTTTAATGAATCTAGCAGTTAGCTTTAAGCATGGCTCTGTCTTCTCGCCCCAAAAGTCTGGCCTAGATTTATTCATTCATTCATTCATCTTCTATACCCGCTTATTCCTATTCAGGGTCACGGGGGTCTGCTGGAGCCTATCCCAGCTGTCTTAGGGAGAAGGCAGGGTGACAACCTGGACAAGTCGCCAGTTCATCGCAGGGCCATATAGAAACAAACAACCATTCACACTCACATGCACACCTACGGACAATTTTAGAGTCTTCAATTGACCTCACATGCATGTTTTTGGACTGTGGGAGGAAGCCGGAGAACCCAGAGAGAACCCACACAGACACGGGGAGAACATGCAAACTCCACACAGAAAGGTCCCAGGCCCGGGCCCCGGTATCGAACCCACGACCTTCTTGCTGTGAGGCGGCAGCGCTAACCACTGCGCCACTGTGTCGGCCCGGCCTTGATTTACTGAGGAGTAAATAAAGTTATTTAAAAGGCACTTCAATTGTACAAGATTAGCTAACTGTTAGCTAAGTCTACATTTGCTGTGACAATGCTAATGAACAAGAAAAAAACTATTATAATTATAACTATTTTAACTATTATTTTAATCATCTATCTGTAGCTGGATTTGCTGATAAGCATCGTAGTTGCTCATTGAAATTAAATGGGAAATGTTTTTAGTGCAGAAACGCACCTTATAGGCTAACCTAACCTTGTAACCCGGTTAGCATTGTTTCACTTTATACCTGCTCAGTGATTGTTCAGAAGTTAGCAATTAGCTTCCATGTCTTTAAAAATCTACAGATAAATTGTCTCTACAGATGTAGACCAGTTTTTCTTTTTACTTTACGTCTAAGTACTACCCGATAACAAATCCTTCCTGAAGAGCTGAGGAAGAACGGACATCTATATTGCACAATATTCATGTGTATTTCCCAGACTTTTGTGCAAAACCAAACCCCCCCCACCATCCCAAAAAAAACAACCCAACTTGCATCAACTTTTTCAGGCGTTCAGATTTTCAATAATCCACGTGCTGATCTGGCATTCCAGGGTCGTAACCCTTCCTTCCACTGAAAGCAATTGAATCCAGAAAAGTTGCCAGTGGATGTAAGGCAGCCCTCCAGGTATAAATACTGTTCTGAAGACGAAGTCTCGCTTTTTCCACAGTTAGTTTTCCTCTTCTCCTGGAACTTTGTTTTTTTTGTTGTTTTTTTGTTATATAGAGTTTATAGTTTGCTTTACCAATGGAGTTTAAGGAAAAAAAACTAACACCAGTAAGATACTTTGCCTGAGTTAGGGAAAGCTAGATCTGGATCTGTCTGGCCCTGATGATTTATGTTTGCAAGAACAGAGGCATGTGGCTGCATGAATTTATGCGGCTCCTTTTCCCGAGGCTCTCCGACTAATAGGTCAAGGTGAGGATCGTGTAAAAAGTGAACATGTTGTTGGTGTTTGTATTTCTTGGGTTTTGTTTTTTGTGCACCACATCACTTATTTAAAAGTGTGAAAGAGCTCCATCCATCAGACTGCCGTCTGTCCCTTTTTCATCTCGTCTCCTCCCTCATCCCGCACACTCTTTTGATCTTTTTTTTTTTTTTTTGCATTGTGCAAGTTGTTGCCAACATTTGATGTCATTTGGACACTCTTAGGCACCTGCTTTCTGACCCTGCCCACCTTCTTTTTTTTCTCCCTCAGCTTTTCTTCTCCCCAATTCTCTTTGTTTTGACGTCCTGCGCTCGGCTGTTTTCCCCTGGATCTTCCCTCAGTCATAAATCACTGTCCCCCAACTTCTAGGAGCGGCAAACTAGCTGCTAGCGTCCGCACTTTTGTGTGTGTCTGTGTATGTGTGTGTATGTGTGTGTGTGAGAAAAACACCAAGGAAGAAGAAGAGCAAGAGAGAATATTTAAGAGTGCTCCCCATCTCGGTGAGCCTGCATTTCACCGTGCTTGTTTGTGAATCCCTTCACCTCTCAGTGCATGCACACACTCTCTGTCCGTGCATGTGTGTGTGTGTGTGTTTGCTTAGACACTCAACAGCAGGCTTGGCTGCACACGTGTCCATTCTCAAATGAAAGTGTTGAAAAGGGTGACAGGATGCATTTCATCATAAACCTGCTAAAAGTTATTAACTCTCATGTCCCAAGTGATGATTTCAGCAAGAAACGACGTTGGGTGTGTTGCTCGAGCGAAGGTCAATTAGGTGCAACGTTTGAAATTGCATTTTAATCATCAAATCTGAATAATTCAGCGCAGTTCAGTCACTCCTACCAGAGCTTTGCCCCGTCTCCCTTCGCTGTTAACTCCCTGTAGCGCAGGTCGAGCTCCTTCATGTTCGTGTTGCGTCCCTGCATGCGCGAACACCGCGGCTCCGGGTGGGAAAACTCTCCCAGTTCTTCCAAAACTTGTATATCTTGCTCAGAGGAGCGACGTGAAACCTCACCGCTGTGATTCTCTGTCTCTCGCGCTCCTCCAGCGAGGTGTTTCCTCACGGCCTGCCGGCAGAGTTCACCCTGACCTTCACCCTGGCGCTGAAGAAGGCCGCCCTGAGGGACGCCTTCTACCTGCTGCAGATATCCGACCGCCACGGATACCCACAGGTGCATCGCATTACTCTCCTGACCATTCCTTCTTTACGCTTTTTTTCACTTTCTTTTTTCTTCTCTTCTTTGTCTTCCTGTCTCTCTGTTGCCCTTCTTTCAATCATCGCCTCATTCTAGACGCTATTCGCTGCTATTTGCGCTCCTTCCGCGCCAAAGTTCTGACAGCCAGGTTATTCATTCGGGACTGAGCCTCAGCGAAGGCCTGCTCACATCAGAGCAGGTCTTCGCAAGGCGAAGACTCGATTGTTTTTGTAAGGTTTATTCTTATTATTATTATTATTATTCTTCCGCCGCCCTTTTGCGCTCAAATTAGACCCCCTGACCATAGAAAATATGTAAATTAAATTTGCCACATAGGTCAGAAATTGGTGAAAATTTCATAAAATGAAGAGAAAAAGGCAAAATTCCACTCTCTAGCGCCCCCTACAGGCGTCCAAAAATTTCTACTGGTGTAAAAAAGTGATCGCTAGCCATAGATTCCACTAGGAAGGTCTGAAAAATATGAGGAACATATCCACGCATTCGTCTCGTCAAGCCCGACATTTCGTACGCTCTAACTTTTGGCGCCCGACAAACAGGAAGTGAGTTATTTCCAATTGTATTTTGCCTGTTTTTGCCCCTTTTGCAAAACTTTTTCCTTCTAGGAAGGTTGTAGAGACATGGGACCAAAACCCACGCGTGCGGGCAATTGGGTGCTATTTGCTGATATGATGACCTTTGACCCCACACAAACCGGAAGTCAGCTATCGTCACTTTTTTGGAAATGACAGACAACGCAAGGCTCAGGAAGCGCAAGTCCGACGGGCTTGAAAAGTCAGTATGACATAGACTGGACCTTCATTCCAAACAATCTTAAACAAAAAAGTGAAGATTTCAAGCCGTTTTCGTGCAACGGCCCTCCAAAGTCCACGTACACTGAAAATTGACCAAAAATCACTAAAAAATGCCGTCGCAAAAATTAAAATGCCTCTAGCGCCCTCTAGGAAGGTCGAAACGACATGGAACGAAAACCCACGTGTTCCTTGGAGAGAAACCTACATTCTGACATGATGACCTTTGACCCCTGACAAACCGGAAGTTAGTTATTTACACTTGTTTGAAATCATCCACAGTGACACAACTCAACAACCGTGAATGCTGCAACTTTCAAACCTTTTGTATTGCACAGACTACACTGTCAGAAGGTCAACGCAAAAACAATGGTCCGGAAGCGTTGCTCCGTTTTCATTTTACAGCCCTTTAAAGTCGATGATGTCAAAACTGAAAAACAGCAAAAATAAACACCAGAAAAATAACTGAAAATGCACCTAGCGCCCTCTAGGAACATCGGACATTCATGCAACAAATATCCACGCGTTCGTCTCATCGAGCTCTACGTCGCGTACACTCTAATTTTTGGCCTAGGACAAACAGGAAGTTAAATATTTCGAGTTGTTTGAGATCGCCTGAACGAAAAAAAAACGAAGTCCGTATTTTCACTCACCACGCCTACACCCTTACTCACACCCCGGATACCTATACATAGTTAGATAGCTGAAGCTCTTAGCTAAAAGAAGATACCAATATCTTTCCTGTAGACGCCGGAATGGCGGAGTTCTGAGCTTAGATGTCCATGCTTCCAAAAGCGGAGCTAGCGGAGCTAGCGGCGCTAACTCTGCTCCTGCAGGTTGGGATCCCCTCACGCCTTTCTCTGTCTCTCCCTCTTATTCAACAGGCATATACTGTAAATGGCTGCAGTTTCCTTTACAGAAGTGCTACAGACGTCATTCAAACATCCACGTGTTTGTCTCATCAAGGCCTATATGTTACATTTGACAGCCACTTCAAAAAAAACAACAAAAAACAACAAAATAAAAAAATGCAGGTGAAAAATCTGCATCATTTGCATAGACTTCTTTCAGCAGATGGCGTCGGCAGAGGACGAGGGTCAATTGCAGGCGTCGGCAGAGGTCGTGGGGCACTTGCAGGCGTCGGCAGGGGTCGTGGGTCGTCGTGGGTCGTCGGGGGTCGCGTCGGCCACGGCGGCTCAGTCCCGCAAACGCTGCTTGCAGCTTTAATTATTATTATTATTATTATTATTATTATTATTATTATTATTATTATTATTATTATTATTGTTATTGTTATAATGACAAGCAGAAATGGCTCTGATGTCTTTATGATGACGGACAGATTTATTCTCAGTGGTAGAGCTCGTGACCTGAGAGTGTGAATCACACAGGTCGGTTCAGGAACCACCTGTTGGGTGTTTTTTATTATATTAATGTTGTCCTGGCCAAGAGTGGACTGGGGGAGGGACAGGGAGTGAAAGGAAAGATAGAAGGGGAACCTAAGTGAGGAGAGAGGGATAGAGAGCAACTGGCAACAAGATACAAGACTGTGGTATAAACCAAAATATAGATTTAAACAGCATCACGTGTGTGGATGTGTGTGCACGCTGCTTTAGGTTTAAATGCTCGGCTTGTATGATGGATGGAGCCCAGGTCTCCTCGTTAGGGCTGATTGATCGGCCGTAGCTTAATTAATACGTCTCCCTCTTTCCTCCGCCTGCGCTTCATGTGTTCTACAGCCTTGTTAGCGTTGCACGTCGTGCTTCTGCCTCGACGCGGACGGCTTCATTTCTCTCTCACTCGTTGCCCGGTGTGTTTTAATTAAGCGCGCGAGTGTTAACAAAAAGGTGCGGTTATTTTGTCCTCTGGCTCATCGTAAAAGAAAAGAGTGTCACGTCAGCTTTAAAGACGCTGTATTGGGGAAGAGAACAAAGAGAAAGAATATGGTGATAAAACATTGTGATTGCATCCCAATGTTTATGAAATTGTTCAATAAAAAGAAATTCAAAAAGCTGCCTTATAACCCTCTCGTCTTTGTTTCTCCCAAAAAAAACCAAACAAACACAAAAAACAATAGCTGTCTGTGGACTTCAGCGGGGCCGAGGGAACCCTGTCACTCCGCGCCAGGGCGGCCGACCCCGCCGAGGAGGTGAGCTGCGTGTTCGGTGGCGAGGCGCTGCTGGACCTGCGCTGGCACAAGGTGGCGCTCAGCGTGCAGGGCGAGACCGCCTCCCTCCACGTGGACTGCAGCCCGGTGGAGACCAGACCGCTGGAGCCGCGGGGAGCCGTCACCGCCGACGGACACACCCTGCTGGCCGTGCGGGCCTCAGACGCCGGGCCCGTCCAGGTAAGGACCACCTGACCCCCGTGAGGTTGTGGGATTCTTTTTGATCAGTTTTGTTTGCGCTAAAACAGTTGCAGTGTATCTTTTTCAGTCGGCCCCCAGATGGTTTGACCCCGATTCACACTACATCCCTGTTAACCCTTTAGGTGCCATGGTCGCAAAATTGCGACAAGCATCATTGCTGAATTAAACCGGCCATAGCGGCAAATATGGTGCTAAAAGTAGTTACTACTTTACACCAGGAGATGGCAGACACCTGTGGCTTCAATCTGAGCAGCATTTGTGGGGGTGTTTATATTCAGATTTTGGAATATAAAGAGAGAGAAAGCCCGCCTCAGTCGAGGAGATGAGGAAGTGGGTGTAGTGGGAGCGGAGAGAGAAAGACAGCGAATTTTACCGAGAATACATCGCCGAGAGGTTTGTTCGTTGACGAAGTACTTCGTCAAGTAATGTCTGACTCAGATAACGAAGAGGAATATTCGCACTCTGACGATGACGTTCAGTCGTCCCGTGAGAGCGAGTCTGCCGGTGCGTCTTTACGCAGCGGCAGCGAGTCCACGCGCCACGACAGTCACCAAGCAGCACATAAGCCTCACCACCGGCGGTGTGTGTGTGGGAGTAATGGGCGAATGAGGATGAGGGGACGTGGTGGGGGAAGCAGGGGTGCTCAAAACACCGCTAATGCTGACGCAGGGCGCAGTGAGGTAGTGATCAACGTGGTAGAAGCTGTGGGACGAACCGCCCAGCCAGTGCCGGTGGAGGCAGCAGGGATGTTCATGGTCACCCTGTAAATTACAGCGATGATGGCTGGGTCTGTTTGAGATGTGTGGAAAATTATCAAAAGTGGATAAAACATTTTGATGAGCCTGTGGGGTATTGCGGAGACTTACATAAAGATACCTGACATCTGACATAATACAAAAACGAACAAACAAAAAGTTTGGCTTTACTGAAGATTTTTCTCAATTACAATATGGCTTTAAATCTAACCAATTTCAAGTCACAGCCATTTGAAATCTTGATATCAAAATTGAATATTTTCTTGAAAAAATGATGGCGCTTAAAGGGTTAAGTCTAATATGTTGAACTCCCTGGAGCCAACAACTAAACTCCTCAGAGCATCTTTTGTATAAATGAACGCTTTATTATAACCATGTGTTTGAAAAAAAAAATAGAAGTCAGTCACAAAAAAAAAAGAACATCTGAAAACACTTAAATCAGTCAAGAACAAATAGAAAGAATTATTAAAAATGACCATAACATGTTTGAATAGAAGTCGAAAGAAGCATTTGCTTATTTAATCCCACCCCTTGTCCATGTGGTCACCAGACCTCTAACCCCAACATGGCTTTTGTTTTGTTGAGATTTAATGATCTTTTTGTTGTTGTTGTTTTTGTTGTTGAAAAGAAAATACTCAGGAAAAATGTCTATTTTCACGATTTCCAACCAATGACTTTATCCCATGAAAGGTTCTTTTTAAACTTCTCATTCAGGCCTGATTTAAAAAAAAAATAATAAAGAAATCTATCAATCGATTTATTAAATCAAGAAATAAATAATTCAAGCGGTCCACTTTGGATAAGCGGGCGCGCAGTGAGCCGAGACTGTTAGCGCTGAACGGATCCAGTAATCCGCCCACTTAGTTTGATGATCAATTAAAACGGCCGACTCAGGAAAGCAGCTCCAGGGTTTCAGACAAAGACACAGAGGGAGCGCTTACACAAACAGCCGAACCCCCGGAACCTCCAGCTGCTTTCCAAATATTTTTGTATGAATGATGAACTAATTGGCTCTTAACCTTGTTTACTGCCCGATTCTGGAGAGGGAGCCGAGCAAAGTGCACCGTATTAAAGAAATCCTTCCGCCCTGTTGTGTGTCACAGATGGACATCCAGCAGGTGATGCTGTACTGCGACCCCGCCCTCGCCACCCAGGAGACCTGCTGCGACATTCCTGGGGCTCGGGTGAGAAAGGCCACACACCTCTGCAATAATGATGATGAACTGCGACCAATGAATCACGGAAGTCAGAGCTGATGTGTTGGAGAAATGGGATCCGCTTTTGTCATGACACACCTCTGTCGCGGCTGCAAAGTGAAGGAAGTTAGTGAGATTTACATCCAAACTGCATTTGGTTATTTGATTGCAGAAAGCAATAACTCCAGTCCCGTTGCTCGACAGCTCGTCCATCACGCGCTCAAATCTCATTTTGTTTAATGATTCCTCGCTGAGTTTTATTCTAATTACCTCTGGATCAAGCAAATTAGACATCACGTTTTATTTGAGCAGCTTTGGAGAAAGATTTATTATTATTTTTCTGTTATTTGTGTACTGGTATTCTTTTGTCAGTAAAACCAGTCATATAATGTTTCAGCAGCGTTTGCTATAGTAAAATGATTGTATTCTTTGTTGTTTTCCTGCTTTCAGAAGGTAATTTATGATGTGCGGGCGTGTCAAGACATAAAAAGTATTTTTTTTTAATATAGCTTTGAAATGCATCCTAGGTCTAGTCAATCAAACAGCCTATTGTATTTTCACCAGTGTGTATTTAACAACAACTGTATACAGGAAGACATTCTTCCTCGTGGCATTTGCGCTGATTTGTTCAAGATTTTTCCTCAATTATTAACAAAATCTCGTTTTACCAGCGGCGGTAGGTTGTCTCTGAAATGCACCTTTAGAAATAACATTATTGATAAAAGCCTTGTCACAACCCAGCTAAACACATCTAAACACAGCCGTAAAATGTGTTCCTGTGAGGGAGAAAGAGATCAAGTGATTGTAGCGGTTATAGGAAGAGCTGTAAATGGCGATATATTTTTATTTTATTTTATTTATTTTATTTTTTATTTTTTGATTGTGGGGCAGAACGGGATTATCTTTAAGCCAAAGGTGTTTCTCCTCTGCCAGGTCTCGTCAGAATGCACCTTGATCTCACAACAGCTTTCTGTGTACGTGTTCGTTTTTGAGCAGGATATTTATGGAGGTTGATGTTTCCTCAGACAAGGAGTGAACGGTCAGAATTCCAGACATGTTTCCAAAGATAACCTTTTTTTTTTTTTCTTCGCTCCAGGCTCTTTGAGCGGATGATTCTTCAAAGCTGTATGCGCTTGCCTGCACTCTGCCACTTGCCACGCACTTACGAAAGAGCCACATTATTAAAATGCACATAAATACTGCACATCCCCGACCTGAATTTTAAGTTAGGCTGCAACATGTATGTATGTTTTGCATGGTGCTGATATATCTTTTTAATGTAAATGAAATACAAAAAAAAAATTCTAGTCCTAGTTTACAGGTTAGGAATAAATAAAGACCCTCAATACCCTTTATATACACCCCATTTTACCAACATTGCTCAACACTTCGCACCTCATCTTTACAGATGAGGTGCTCGGCTTTGGAGTGCAATGATTACCATTTCAATTAGAATTGCATGTGGTTACATAGTAAACTACAGCTGTGCACTTTAGCTAAATATGCGTGATAGCAGTGTCATGGCTCCGGGGAGCAAAGACTTCCGGCCACTTTCTGCTCTTTCCTGTTGCGAAAAAAGCTCTTTTATTGTAAATACGTTAAAATAACAACAACTGAATTTACTTTTGCGGTCAGGAACACTTTGCTTGCACCGACTTATTTGTGCAGCAAAGTGTTATCACGGATGGATGGATTTGCATACCCTGTTTTAGAACACAAGACAGGACAAGATGTTTGGATAAAAATAAAGATTTTTTTTCTTTTCTTTCTTTCCTTTTTCTTGTTTTTTAAAGAAAGATATTTCAACAACCTCTCGTACACCCTCAAGTGTTTTTTCTCCCCCTCTGCCATATGTTCACAGTGCCCGCCGGACGCCTCCAAGAGCCGCCGTGCTGCCGAAAACGACCTGTTGGAAAACACCTTCAACCAGGTAAATCAAAGCCTGTTGCATCAAAGCAAAGATTCAGAAGTCAGTGATGGAGCGACAGATGCATGCAGAATTCTCAGATAGCTCCGTGGTGATGATGGCGGCAGTGGTGGTCTGACCTATTTCCCCATAAGTCTGGATGCTACGTGCGCCCTGACAACGAGCCGAGGAGCACGCACAAGACGCCACGTGTTTATAGCCCATGTTGCACGGCTGCAGCCCGGGGGGGTTTTCTCGCAGACCAGCGGCGGTTGTTACTTTCATTTTTGCGACGCGGAAACGAAACCGGCGCTGCTCGGGTCGGTCAACGAATGACTGTTCCTGGCCTTAACGCTGCTGTTTGTTTGCACTGCGCTCATCCATTGAATCTGATGCAACATCAGAATAATGTTTAAGCCAGATTTTCTTTTTTATAGATTTTTTTTTTTTTTTTTTTAAATCTTGAAATGAAAACGCAGAGGCAGGGCGTCCGGCTGACCGCGTGCCTGTCAGTCACCGAGACGAGCAGGAACTGCGGGGGAAGCGTTCCCGGGTTCACCCGTAACGTTCCCGCTGCCGAATCGCGGCCATGAATTATTGAAGCGCTCCATGCAGCCTCTGTTTGCACCGGCCCTCGTGCGCTTTTTTTAACTAGCGAAATGGAGACGCACCTCAACACCAATGCAGCTGGAGCCTCAGACCATGTGCACTTGCACATGCATGGCAATTTACACCCTTGCATCATTTCACACGCAGCTGCTGATGAATTCTTTCCCCCTTAACGTGCTCACTTTAGTTCATCGGACTATATCTTATTACGCAAATGCATCGACGCTTGTGTTTATTACCGTCTCCCTGTTTTTTTAAAATCCACCCCGGCGATCCGTTAACTTGTTGGCCCTGACTGCTAAGCAGCCGCTGGCTAAGCAGACACTGATCCGTGGGATTTAAAACCCGATTCTAAATCGTTTTTCTTTTTTCTTTTTTTTTTGTCGCAGTCCTTCCCGCTCCCCACCGCAAAGCAGGAAGCACTGCGATCGTTAAACTTGTGGGTGGCGGCCGCAAAATCCATGACAAGCGGTAGTTTGTTTTTGTCCTCCCCCCGCTAACTTTTTCCCGCCTTTCCCGCCCGCCTCGTCGTCGTCCGCATTGATACATGAAGCCGATTCGGCTCAACCTAAAGCCAATTTCGCTTTTTGTTTTCACGCCGGCTTTGTTTCATCTTTCATTTTAATAGGCTCTGCATTCAATTATCTATTCATTAGAGCCTGGTGTTTGTCTTGTGCAGTTGGGGCTGTTAGCTTCGGGGGCTTTGGCCGACTTAACGACGCAGTAATCAATCCGGTGAATGGCCTCATGCCACCTCATTCCTCCCCTTGACTGTTGGAACGTATCACTTTGTGTCTTTGTGTCTCTGCCACGCATGCAGATGCGCGCACATGCAGAAGCTTGTAGCAACATACATACATACGTAGGTGAAGGAACATTACAAAGACGACACATCAGAAAGAAGTGTCAGAGGTGCTGAGTCTGCTGTTAGTGGTTCTCAAGCTCTGCACATGAACAGTGCAGAGCGAGATTCCAATGTGCAGAGCAGATGTAACGGAGACCGCCACCACATTTTCAAGTGGACATGTGTCCTCAAAAGAAAAAAATAAATACAAAAGACAGACTGTGCTGGAATGAAAGGATTGTATACAATGTTATGACGTGGGCCAAGGAAAATTTTGGGTTCATTGCTAAATCAAATTTTTTTGTATATTCGGTGCTTCTTTTTTTCCCTGGCCTCGGATGGAAGCTCGGCAAAGTGTTCCTCGTTTCATCGTGCGGCAAAAAAACCAAAACATTGTTTTAAGGATTTGAATAAAGTGAGTTTACCAGATATCCAAGCACAGGGTGGATGTCTGGCTTTTCATCTGTTTCTTGTGAAGCTTCTCGTGCAGCAACTTTAACAAAAGCAGGAGAGATGTGTGACAACGCTGTTACATCGAACACTTTCAAAGCCTCCACTGGGAATTAGACAACGTTTTTTTTGAGTGTTGGCTCAAAAGAAAAAGGAAGGTATTAATTTTTTTTTTTTATTTTATTTAATTTTTTTTTACCAGCACACTAATATTCCAGTTTCTTATTTTGAAAAAGCGGTAACCCCGGCCCATAGAAAGGAATATTCCGCTCTTACGCCTGTGCACACACAGCTGTGTCCACATGCAGGCGACTGTAACCTGAAGCAGTCGGTACAGACACATCTCTCCGCTCTCCCCTGGGGAACTGACGTCCAGTTGCTCTGTCATGGACCCTCGTTGCAACTTCTTCCTGACTTCTGGATAAAAAAGTTTTTTTTTAATATATTATTTTTGGAGCTTTTCGAGCCAAGGGATCATGAAAGGGCTCGGCCAGGAGGGAATGAAGAGGGAACTTTACAAAGTCCCCTCGAGTATTTTGAATGCCGGCCTGCGTGCGACGGTGGAACCACTGTTATTCCAAATTTCACGTCTAAATAAACGCCCCCCCTCGTTTCTGGAAATCCAAGCAGGATACGTTAACTTGATGCGTTTCGAATTAGGAATCTCGTCATCCAGCCGCACCGCCGTTTATCCTGCACTCAAGGGGGCGCTGCAGATTATCCCCGGCTACCTCAGGGTGAAACAACCGTGTCACGTTCAAAGCCGCTTCAATCCCCTTTCTTCCCCATTCCGACGCTCGCTTTGAACTTCAGCGAGTCGTCTGCACAACGTCTACGTGCCTTAAAAGCATCGAGCGGCTGCCACGTGATTGGCCGACGAGCTGCTTGTGCGAACAACAACAAATTTTTTTTGCTGGGTGTAGATGTTGCCGTTCTCTCATTGTTCGTGTCTTTGGACTGTGCGAGCAGAGATTTAAACTCTGCACAGGGAGTCCCCCGGAGTCGAACGTGCATACTTCTTCCTACGCGCTCATGGGCCTCCTGGGGAGGGGGGGTCAGCGTTTCTTTAATTCTTTTTTATTACGTCGACTTAAAATTGGAAGATATCCTCGGAATTACGTTCGAAACTCTCAGAGCTCACAAGGGAGCTCCAGCCAGATAATTAAATCTGAATGTGTTTCGTTACCTCTGACCAAAGCTCATGACAATCGCCAGAGGGCTTCTCCAAAGAACTGTTGCTGCTCGCAATAAAAGAAAGAAAGAAAAAAAAACTCAGCCGCAAGTGAAATCAGTTCATTTGAACTTGTGAGTTACCTCGACTTGGCCTCTAATGTTCTATTAAACAGACCTGAATTAAAGTTTTATTGTTCTGCTCGAAAAAGAGAAAGCAAACACGGATTCAAACCAAGAGAAAGAACAAATCAGACCAAACATTTCAAGCCTAGAGGTGAATGAGTTGAAGCTCACAGCTAAAATTTCATTTCGATATGAGAAGACGCTTAAATCTTAAAGGTTAAACGTCCAACATTCCCCCTTTTCACTTTAACGCGACCTCCCTCCTCTCCACAAACAAGGGCTCTCCCGTTCATCGATATTTTTTCTCTCCAGCCCAGTCCTGCCTTCACGTTTCCTGTTGAGTCTTCGATCCGACTCGCAATGCGGCGCGCTGCGAGGTGCAATACTTTATCGCTCTCTGCTCTCTGTCTCTTTTATCTCCTTCTTCTCCCGCTCGGAATAAAAAGGGAAGGCCGTGTTTATGACCCCGCTCGCGAACGATCCCTGGATTGCCCTCTCATTGTTTATCTGATGCAACTGGCTGTAATTTGAGCCGCACGTTGCGGGATGAGGAACATGAAAATAGCTCGCAGTAGCTAAAAGGTGTCACGCCGCGTCTGTTACTGGACTCACAGCGCTCTTTCATGTTTGTGTTTTTATTGTTTCATTGATTTTTACCCAATTTTTCTGAGTGAGGAGATGGTCTCCAAGATTGAGGTTCTGATATTAATTATACTGTATGGAAATTGAATGAACTAATTTGAAACAGTTTCCTGTTGTTTGCATTAAAGTTTATACGCGTGGGTTTAGTCTTTTTCGTTTTTAAATCAGAGGTCTTGGACAAAACGTTTCCTGGACGTTGTGAACATTCAGCTCACAAAACTTGTGACCAGTTTCCAGGTTAGCATGGTTAGCATGAAGACGATGAGGACAGTAGCTGCGTTTCCATTACAGTTTTTCTCAATCATCTGGTGTTGTTTTTTCCCTCTGCTTCTTCTGCTTAATCGTTTCTTTCTTTGTCGTTTCACCCATTGAAAGTGTGCCGTTAGCGTTGGATATCTGACTTCGCTTATTTTCGAAATTTTGTTTTCCATCCTTTGTAGACATTGAGGAAACATACCGACTGTGCTTCTCAGCATTGTTCTCTTTTTTTTTCTTTTTGCTTTTAAGGCCTATTGTGACCATCTGAAAGGGCCTTGTGGCATGCTGCAGTGGTTGCGACCTTGATGGTTACCTCACAGGAAGCGTTTAAAAACCAAACTCCCGCAGCATAAAAGCCGCGGCGGTTCCGTTGATGTGTGTGTCTGCTGTTAGTGCCAAGACTGTGTGTGTGTGTAAAAAAAATCTAGTCTGTTTCCTTTCTTTCCACACTCCTTCGCTTCCTCTCTCAGTGAGTGAGGTGAGATTTACAGCTCATTATGCGCCCCGCGCTCTGCGGGGAGGTGGCGGCGCCTATTCATTTTGTCACTCACCTACAGTGGGCGCCTTCCGCTCACAAGTGGAACTCCAGGTGCTTTGTTATGTTATGTTATTCCTGCGTGCGTGCGTGCGCTAATGCAGACAGTCGCCTGGCCCTGTGTAGGTTGTCACTACCTGGGCCGCAGCTCGCGGCTGCAGCCTGCCACAGGGGCCACGCAGAGAAACAGCATCAGCATGAGTGTTAAGAATAGACTCGCTGCCCCCGTAGGGTAAGGGAAAAAGAGGAAAGCAGGCTAACAAATGATGCTTTGAGTAAATCCGATTGTGACTGGTGATGCCACCGATTTTAATTCCGAGACAATGCAAAGTAAACAAATAAATACTGACACTGATACTAACTGATACTTTTTTTTGTTAATTAACAGAAGATTAATGTGTTAAGAAAAGAGAATTTGGGGAAAAAATGTGTTTCAAACTACAGCTACACAGTGACATTAAATCAGATTATCTTTTATGTGTTTTGTTTTTTTCGTTGTCTTTGGCAACCGAACGTTGGAAAATATCGTCCCTGAAGTGCAAATTCAAACTGAAGGCTTGTCGGCGGTGACACTTTTGACCTTTCAGCAGCTTGAAAAGTAGACGCAGCCCACGTCTGAGAACTAGCTTATTGAAGTGAAGTGAGAACATGCTATGGACTCTCGTGTTGCTCCAAGCTTGAAATAGCTTTAATTAGTGGGATTTTTTTAATTGGATCATTTATGAACGTGAGCTCCAAACGTGACTGTGTCTGCTTGGACACCCTGCAGGGCAACATCGACAGGTTTGCTTCTTCGTCTCGCGGCAACAACTCGGCTGCACTTTGATCACTTGCCCTCCCACTCTGCAGCGTTTTTTGGCTCCCGTCTATTAAACTGGGATATTTAGAGAAGGAATACGTCACTAAGAAAACCAACTAGTGTGTCACTACTATTTCTAGCAACTTTCTTCAGTGACTTCTGTCACTGACACACAAACCTTATTGTTTAACGTGCTGTACTGGATTTCAGATTTAGTTTACCTTTGGTACTATGCAAGCTCCCTTGGATGTTTTTTTTTCCCCAATTTAGCCCTCTGTTTAGAGCCTGCCCCAAGTCTGCTGAAGCTGATGCTGTGGAAGGAGATAGAAGCAAAGCACCACAAACACTCAGTTGCATGCGTTGCTCCTATTTTCAGATCAGTAAGGGAACAGTAGCTCCCTTTGTGACATCACCAAGGGCAGATTTTCCAGACTTTTCTTATTTAAAGGGAGTCCATTGGCAGGCTGGAGACATATGCATTTGATAGGAAGCAACAGCCAAGAGAATTCAGCAAAACATGGCACCTTTTAATGTGACAGTGTGTATTTGCTTCTCTAACGTGGAATGAAATCAGCAGGGCTTACTTATCATTATAAAACATGGAGAAGGTGCACATCTGCGGTAACTTTAGCGTCCTGCTAAACAGGTAGAGCCCAATTGGTATTTATGATGGGTATGTGGTGGCCAGAAGATTCAGATAGCAAACATCTGGACTGAGGTGCTGAGAGACTTGAAAGATACGTCCCAGGATGGCTGATACCCCAGCTGAGGAAAACTGGAGTTTGTTTTTTTTTTCCAAAGAAAGACATTATGAAGTAGAGGCCTAGAAGCAGACACAGGGAGTGGAGACGGAAGAGGATTAGAGCCTGTGGAGCTGCCAACGTGCTGCAAGCTGACACCACATCTCAGACCTCCAGCCAGATAATCCATCAGAATTCATCACAACTGGACTGCTGGCAATTTGCGCAAATAAATCCACTTTAGAACGGGGCCCTGCTCGTGGCACTTTCTTAAGACGAACCATCCCGGAGCGAAGCGCAGAGAGAACAAAACCCCCCAAAATGTCCGTGAGGCGGGAGGCACGGAAACACTGAGAAGTTCCCCCAGTCAGACGGTGGTGGTGGTGGTGGTGGCGGCGGAGGGGAGAGAAAAGGAAGAGTCACACATTGTCTCCCGGCTGCTACCTGCCTCCTTTGTGCCGTCGAGGCCAACTTGAACAGTTGCTCATCAACCGGCTAGGCTTCCCGATGTTTCCAGAGCACCGGGTGACTGATCCCGCTTTAATGACTCCATTACACAAAAAAATGCCACAGTTATTTAGAACGATTAGGCTTATTTGGTATCTGTGGTATCTACTCTCCCACCAGTCTGCTCCGAACCCGCATCCAACAAGAACGAGACTTTCGGGTCCGTAGCGACGGCACAAAGCGTAGCATCGAAGACATTGTGTTGTTGTAGCCCTCCAACAGCAAACAACGTTCTTGTCTGCCTTTTAAAATCACCATGAGCACAAGAAATAGGGTACACCTTATCTGCAAAATAAGTAACATGTACATTATGAACTATCGTATATATAATGATTTAATATGTCAACCGAAAGCAGCTGACCAGCTGAAAAGACTCACTCCACCCCCTAGTGTTGGGAGGAGGACACGTTCCCGTCAATAATTCGAATTTCTCAGCTGCATGTATACGGGGACAAGGTGAGAACTCCGATTGGACGAGAAAACCGAATTATTGCTTAGTCCGATTAAGCTCTGCATGTAAACGCACTGTGTGTGTGTGTGCGCGCGCGCGCGCGCGCGTTTGTGTTCACCCCCTCCTGTGGGGAGCAGCTGGTCTGCTGTGCTGTGGGAATCAGACATTCCTATTGATCTCCGTCTCCCACGGGAGTGTGTGTGTGTGTGTGTGTGTGTGTGAGAGAGAGCGCGCCCTCGCTCGCCCCCCCCCCCCAACCTCCACATCCCCCCTTTCTACTCTGCATCCGTTTTCAACTGCGTCGCTGTTGCGGTAAACCTGCGGTATTTTGTGCAACAGTGCCACCACATGGCGGCGACCTGAACTACACCTCAGTTACTCCACTCCCAACAGTTTCCTTTTTCTTCTTTTTTTCCTCCTTTTTTTCATGCGCACAACTCCGTGATTTAATTTAAAACTGGTGAAATGACTTCCTCCGTCTGTGCCTCTGCGGTGCGCAGGTTGTTTACTGCTGTTAGGGGAACCTGGCGTGCTGATCTCCTGATCTACACCTCTCCCCCCCTCCAACCCCTTCCACCCCCGCCACTTCTAACCCATCACGACGGCGGCTGAAAGTGTGACCGTGACTTTGTCTGTTGCAGGTTGTCTCCGGGCTGAAAGGAGAAAAAGGCGAGCCGGTGAGTTGCAGCTTGCAGACTTGCAAGCCAGAGTGTGTTTTGTTGCATGCGAGTGTGTGTGTGCATGTGGCTGTATATGTATGAATGTGTGCAACAGCTAATGTCAGTGGAATGTGTGGCATCACAATACAAGTACAGTCGCGCTTCCCGGTGAACAATCGGGATGATTGCGCTTGATGAATCTCTGATGGTGAATACGAACAAACTGCACCACCCAGTTTTTTGTCTGTGTCCTTCTTCTACCTACAATCCTTCACTCCTCTCTCTCCATCTCAGGGCGCCGGCTGCTCGGGTGCCAACTCGGGTCGAGTATGTATCTCTACTCTGCCTTGAAACTCAAAGCTGAATTTTGGCTCCATCATAACTGGTGTTTTTCTTCCTACAGTGCGATGAGGGACCCAAGGGCCAGAAAGGAGAGCGGGGTGAGCCGGTAAGGTTGCCAGGTTTGGTGGCATCGCAACCCTCGCTGAGCCTGTCAGAATCTCATTTTCTCAGACGCACGTCATCACGAGAGCCCTTTGTCTGTTATTCAAAGGTTTGGAAGAGTCTGGAATGACGTGCAGGTTAATGTGGGTCACCTTTATGCATAGAAGCGCAAGTCCTGCTCATTCTGCGTCATTATGCAAATTCATTTTTGTAATTTTTGGGAATGATTTCGGAGCGCATGGGTTCCCACGCAGACAGCTAACGAGTCAGCTGTGCTAGTCGGAGTTGCGAAAGAAAGTTTTTTTTCTTTCGACAAAGTTTCTTGTGGAAGAAACTCTCGGAAGAAGTCGGTGTCGTGATCAGTTCACCGTCTGAATCCCTTCTTCGTCCTCAGGGCTCGCCCATCAACTGGGGAGAAGCGGCTGTGTACAAGGTAAAGAGTTGATGATGGTCACATGACTGGACAATAAAGACGTGCCCCCCCCCCCACCCTTCTGACTGTTTCTCTTGTGTTGTCTGAACAGGGAGATAAAGGTCTGAAAGGAGAGATGGGTCCGCAGGGTTTCACCGGCTCTCCGGGGAAGGACGTAGGTGTTGATGTTTTCTCTCTCTTTATTTTTCCTCTTTTGTCTTTAGTTTGTTCGCAGGTTGGTGTTAAGATCAAACACTTAACAACACTTTACTTTTTGCAGATATGTATGAAGTGTTTGTTAATGCAACCATATCGGTGGATTAGATGCCACTTAAATTTTTTTTGGAGGACCTTCTTCATGCACTCAAAAAAAAAAAAAGATGCATCTGCTTTTCAAGCGCTTTGCGCTGAAGTGTCGCCGAGCCTTTTCCAGCTACTTTCTGGCTTTTCATCAGGCTGCTCGCGGTGAGCCGGCGGCTCCTCAGACATTTTATCATCCACATCTTTGGCGCACGCGAGCCCGTGTCTGCTTCGCCTCTGGGAGCAGACTTGAATACCTCAGAACGCCATCAATAAGGGGGACGGTTATTTATTTAACCGAAAAATAAGAAGTCTGCACACGTGGCTCTCCAAAAACTTTTTTTCTTTATTATTGCGTCTTAAAGGCCAAAGTCGCCGAAAATTTCCCGCGCTCGCCAATGCACACATCCGTATTTTATTTTCCTTTTCCAGGCTTGGATATTAACTAAACTTGCATGGTATTACTCTTTAAGCTCAGGCTTCAATTGATATCTTTTCTGCCTGCCTCTCCCCTGGCGTTAAGTCGGCTACTAATGCCTGTTAGATTAGGCCGCAGCAACAAAGCCTCACACAATCAATGCCGCCTCATTGACTGTTGCGTTCGTCTCTGCCGCGCGAGGCAGGGGGTCCATTCAGGACGACTTAAAACCTCCATAATCTCCCCTGTTTAGAGCCGCAATCCCGCAAGTTTTATTTTATTTTTTTTCCTGTTTTCGAGCCAATCGCCACGCTCACACCCGCCGGCAGATATTCTCATAACGTTTTTTAAACATTTTTTTTTTTCCTCACGTCGGCAGGTGATTTTTTTTTAACTGCCTGCTGAGCTAAAGTGCCTGTCATGGATGGATGGGCTCCGGGTGGAGGACGGCTTTGCTTGAGAATCCCGTCTTATCTGACATTTCGAGAGCTAAATGGGCCCCGCTGATGTAACTTAAGAGAGAAGCGGGCGGGGAAACACCGAGCACGCATCACCGGGTACGACTTAGCTTGGTGCCAATCTCCGCCCCGCAGGTCCAATTCGCCTAACGTCAGAAATTAAATAAATAAGTAAAGACGAACGAGTGCCGCTAATGGATTTTCAGGGCGTTTAAGATGCTTGTTTTCTTAAGAGCTCGATTACACTGGGCTGATAGCGATGATGTCACTGACCGGCCAACTCTTCCCCCTCAATGATGCTGTTTTCCAGGGTCGAGCTGGCTCCGTCTGTGTGGTCGGCCCCAAGGGACAGAAGGTGTGTAGTTCTACCACTGATCTGTCTGTTGCATGTATTTATTCATCCATTGTGGCTTTAATTAAACCTATTTTTGTGTGTTTGTTTTTTAATTTGTTATTTAGGGTGTTTCCGGTAGGGTGGGTCCTGAGGGCATGGCTGGAGAGCCTGGCAGGCCTGGACCTCCTGGCTTACCAGGGTTTGGGAAGCCGGGCCTACCGGTAGGTCTCTTCAGCCATGTTTGGACAAACTTTTTCACACTGTCCAGTCTCACCAATTAATTTGAAGAAAAACTCCTATTGATATGTATGTATCTGTTGTCAGGGACCACCTGGCGAGGCAGGTGGTGCTAAAGGAGAAAAGGTAGGTTCATTATTCTAATTTTCCCAGTTTCCTGATTTGACTTTATTATTCAGCACGTTCACAACTGTTTGACTAGTAGAAGAACAAAGCAATCAAAAGGCATTAGGGACTAGCAAGACGCCACTTGTTTCCTCGACCCGTTCCAAGTATTTAAAACTTATTGAGCAACTGCAGCAGGGCGATTAAGCAGCATCTTCAATGTCAGCTGCACTTTTTTTTTTTTTTTGGCTTCCCAAGATCATAAACGCGAGATAATTGAGGTAAACGATTGCCGCGACGGCTCTGCTACGTGTCGGCGCCGCGCTCCGCTGACCGTCCACGCCCAGCGGCTGCTTTCAGGAGTGCGACAGCGCGAGGCTGCGAGGCTGACGGGGGTCCCGCAGTAATTAAAGGGATTCACGCTTCATCGAGCGAAATGCCGTGATATAGTTTACGTAAACAGATCCACAAAGCCGAAGGGAGGCAACTGTCCCTTCTGAAGGAGTTGGAGGAGGGCTGACCTGTTTTGCAAGTGTTTCAATCCTATCATGGAGGGTGGGGTGGTGCACTGTTATCTTTCTGTCCACCCATGCATATATACATACATGCATGCATACAGTGTCTATGTACTTCACACCTCCAGCCAATTTAGAGGAGAGTTAGCCTAATGTATACTCTACCAGTCAAAGGTTTGGACACATACTTCTGATTTTCTATTGACCTTGTAGATTGTCACTCAAGGCATCACAGCTATGAATGAACACATGTGGAATATGTACTAAGCAAAAAAGTGTGACATAACTCAAACAAGTTTTATACTTTAGATGATCTAGAATAGCCACCCTTCATATAAAATATATAGAACATAACATAATTAGGTATTTAACATTTTTTCTTTTGCCAAATTAATCCACATATCTTGGTCATTTATTTTGATGTCTTCAATATGTATCTACAGTGCAAAAAGTAGTAAAGATAAAGAAGAAACAGGCGTGTCCAACCTTTTGACTGGTAGTGTAGTTGTTCAGACTATAATCTTAATATATCCATGAAAAAAATCCTAAATGGCTTTACCATATTATCCGAGTAAATAGTTATTTGTGAACCTGGATTTTGCTGTGATCCAGGAATAAAAGCTCTTAAACTACCAAACTGAAGTCAATCACATCAATCAGCTGCTAAATCAAACAATCGGTGCGTTTTATCCAATAAGCCTTTTACCTAATCCAGTGGCCTGTGTTGACAGGGAAATTCTGGACCCACGGGACAGGATGGATATCCAGGAGATCCAGTAAGAGACTCGACGCTCACCGATTTACGTCCGCTAACATCAGCATGGTTTTTTGCTTCTTTTTTTTTTGTTCCTTCTTTCTTTCCTTTTTCACCGTTAATGTGTTGTTTCAACAGGGACCGAGAGGAGCCCCAGGCACCAAAGGAGAAAGGGTGCCCATAAAAATAATCCCTTTGAGCCGCGTGTCTTGTGTGCTGCCCCGTCCACCGTGACACTGCGGAGAGGAAGGAGCGGCAGGTGGAGGCTAACCTGTGTTTTAATCCTCAGGGCGACTCGTGCGGAGTGTGTCCCTCGCTGAACCCGGACGCGGGGGACGCTGTGGCCCCGCGGGGGGAGCCGGGCATCAAAGGGGAGCCCGGATTACCAGGGACGGGCGAGCGAGGGCTGCCGGTAAGTGCCGCGCGCATTCCAAGGTGACGTCGGGGCCGTAATGCATCCTGTCAGCGTCGGGGGTTTTGCATTTTTTTTCTTTTACGGTCCCGCTGCATTTTTTATGAAGTCACGGGCGGCTGTGCCGAGCCGAGGGACTCAACCTTCAGCCTGTTTGATTTTGATCTCATCGGTCGGAGCAAGGTGTTCCGCCGCTCCCTTTTTTTTTCCTAGCTAAAAGAGAACCTGGCGTGCGTTTATCCTCCGTGGAAAAGGTCACTCTGTTAATCTGATCGGAGTCAGAACTCGCCGCCGCGTGCAAAGTCTTTCCCTTTCTGCACTGTCTTCATCCTGCCACCTGCAGCCGCGGCGGCGGCTTAAACGGAGCGTGATTTGTTGGAGGGATGGGGGGAAGTGTGGGAGTACGAAGAAAATGAATTTGGAGCCTTATGAGAGTCTCTGCGCAACGATTTCCAATAATGTCAGCATCCATCCGTCATACTCGGTCGGGGAGATAAAAGGTAGATGAGTTGGGCATGACGTCAGTCTTGCGAAGCGATGCTCGCACTCACCTCCGGCTCAATCCCCCTTTCTCTCCCTCTCTCTGTCTCTCCTCTCCTCTGTCCTTGTGTCTGCCAGGGTCCTCGAGGCACAGATGGCAAGGCAGGACTGAAGGTATTGAGCTCCCTCCGACTCCGAGTCAGAAGCCACTGCTTCATTCATATTCCGTGGAGGCCTGACCTATACACACCCATCTGCATTCCCGCGCGTCCAACTATGCTAGCATCAGCAATGCAGTGAAGCTCCCTCCCAAAAAGTAGCTGCAGCAAGAAACTATTTGGGGGGTGGGGGGGCGGGAGGGAGAAGCTGAAGAAAACTTCACGGAGCACGACAACACCAAAGGCTACATGCTGACACAGCATTCTGATCACACACCTGATGAGGCGGAAACGGTTCATCGATCACATGACACCTCATGTCAGAATTAACTTGAGTCATTTGGGCAAACCTGCTGGACGGAAACATTTTGGGCAAAATCAGCTTAATACGGCATGCTAGCTTTACTTAGAATTTGAGTGATTTGCAATGCACCGTTTCTTGTTAATGTTCATTAACAGGCTTTATTGAAACACAGTGACACTATATTGCTTATTCTGCCATCTAGTGCTAACAACTCAACAATTTTTATTGTCCCAAGCATTGAAACACTTATCATTCACATTTTGTTTGTCTTTGTCATATTTTTATGTTGAAACTCTCAAGAATCACTTCACATTAAGACAGACACCAAATAACACGATGGAGATTCTCCACAGGTTTTTCTAAAGTTGAATGAATGATCATCATCGCGATGTTCATTTTTCCAGTTCTGGCCTATTAATAACTTCATCAGTTGGTTGTTAACTTTGAATAGATTTTCATCACAGTTTGGTCAAAAGAATTACAGCATGCGCACCTTAATGTGTTTTGCCAACCTGCTTCGCACAGACCGCCTGAGTGAAGTGCCTCTGACACTGGAGATGCAACGAGCGAGGTCATTTTGTGCGGGCTTGAATCTGTCTTTGATGTTTTCCAAATTATTATTCTGCAGGGAGAACGAGGATTAGATGGCACCAAAGGAGAAAAGGTCAGCAGTGTGTTTTAATTGCGCTTGAGGTCGAATCGCTTCATGCTGGAAGCAGTTTTGTCACGCTGGAAAACCGTTTCTTAATGCAACTCTGGACTGTCCGCACCGTGCTGCAGGGAGAGCAGTGTTCTGCCTGCCCTTCTCTCGGAGAGATCCCAGCCAACCTCATCCCCGGCATCCAGGCTCAAACCCCGCAGCAGAAGGGTGAGAAAGGAGAGCCTGGGATTGGACAGAGAGGAGAACAGGTAAGATTAGATAAAGCAATACGTAGCGCCGTACATTGTGTGGAAATTCTAAGCGCTTTTTTCTGCTTCTCAGGGGGAGCCAGGGACGGCAGGATTTCCCGGGGTTGGTGGGCTAAAAGTGAGTTGCATGAAAAAGAATAGGAACAAGTGTAGGCGGCCTCTGTGGCCGACCAGAGGACTTACTCAGTGGGATGCACAGTGGAGCCTGTAATACACTTTTGAGGAATGTAATCACAGCAGCGCACTAATTTTAAAGCAGCCCCAAACTGTGCCGTAGGATTTTCAGTCTGCAGGAGTCTCATCATTTGAAAGCGGGGCCTGCGGGACACTACATCCTTTGAAAAGTCAATTAGCAAAAGGAGCTGCCCATCCATTTTGGTCATTTCTGACATTTTGATACTGAGGTGATTTATTTTTATTTGTATGTATTTTTTAATTTCTCCTCAGGGTGACACAGGAGACAGAGGGGCTGATGGGAAGCCGGTAAATTCAGATGAAGATCTTTGGTGCAGAATGGCTAACCTCTCAATCTGGTATCTGGACGTATGGAACCTAATGTGTCTGTAATACAGGGGAAGCCTGGAGGAAGAGGACCCAGTGGTAAGGATGGACAGAAAGGTACCAAGGTGAGTTAGAAAAAAACCCCAAGAAACTCCTTCTTTCTTGCCAAAATCAATTATCAACAACGTGACCTCAGGGGACCTGAACAAGCGATTCAGAGCCCTTAAAATTGGATTTTGGTGAAAAACTCATTGTTGGTTTTTTTGAGGTTGTTGTTTTTCCAGGCAGCCTGCAGCATAATGAGTGGAAGTAACATCTGTTTTCTCACTGGCTTCCACCCCAGCAGCCAATAAGAAATAGATTAAGAGCTCACTGCCCGCCTCATCTCAGTTGTTTTATTCTGTTCTGCAACAGAGATGAGGAACACTCACCGCTGCTTAGTTCCAGTTGGGTAATAGCTGCTGTAGAACAACTCTGACAACCCCACAAACTTTCCAATCTTATAATTTCATCAATCAGTTTCACTCAAAACCGAAAAACATGAGGGGGAAAAGAAGACACAGACAAATGCATTGACTGCATGACTGTTAGATACACACCAGTTGGCGCAAACCTACAGGTGGTCAAAGGGATTCCAGAAGGACCCCTTCTTTATCTGATAAATACTACATCTGTAAACTGAGGATGTCTCCCGTTTGTTCCTGGCCTTCCAACTGAAGAACCGGGCCAACGTTACAGAAGTGTTTACCATGCTGTACATACCACCTTACCCGAATTCCGTGCGCAGACATCCCTGTATTTTACCAGAGCACTGTCATATCTTTTATGCCTTTCCACCTAATGACAGGGTGAGCAGGGGATACCTGGTCTTGGAATTCCTGGTTTCAAGGGTGAAAAGGTGAGCCGTCTTTACGTTCTAGCTTGTTGTGGCTACCATCCCGATTTCACCCAGCAAATCAGCGGCACCCCCGTCCATTCCTCCCCTCCTGCAGGGCGAATGCGGCCTGTGCCAGCCAGCCGAGGTCGGAAGCGGACCTGCGGGCTACAAAATGCCAGATGGATCAGTACAAGGCAAGACGGGCGAACCAGGTCCTCCGGGTCCACCTGGACCTCCAGGCCTCGGAGCTGACGGCAGACAGGTAGGACTGTTGTGCTGTGAAGAAATCACATACACCCCTGCATGTTTATCGTCCAAAAAAAGTGTGTGGATTTTGAAATGAAGTGGCTGAAAATGTACTCACACACACCTTTGAAAGATTAAAGACATATTGCATTGTTTAATGAAACAACATGACCAGTCTTACTGATCTGCTCCATTTCTTTTTAAATCTAGAACATTGAGTGAAAGCAGGTCCCCAGTGTTTATGTTCCCACAGATTTAGGAATCAGCCTCAAAAACAAACTTGTTATAGAATTATTGAAATGAGCCTTCTAAGTTTCCCCATGGCGATACTTGAACAAAAGACAATTAAATTAAAATTCATGTGTATATCTTTATTAGTTGTACTGCATAATTACATTTTCCTCTTAGTATAATGTAGAGGCCTATATTGTGACATGTCCAGTCCAGTGTGACAAACAATATTAGCCACGGTAGTCCAAACATTGCTAATGCTTCCTTAAAAATGATAAAAAATGAGTGTTCTAAAACTGTGTCTTGCTGCCCTGCTGTACTTTTTACCAGGTAATTAAACCTTCTTGAATCTGAAACCCTACAAGAAGGAAAATTGAGAAAGCCATCATGAATGGTGGCCGTCACGAGTGCAGTGGTAAAGCACGTTGGTTCTCATCTGCACCTTCTTGGCTTCCGCCCCCATTTGTGGATCTTTTAGGAAGCAACTTTTCCATATTGTCCTCTGGACCCTCTTCACCACCAGGATCTGTGTGCACCATAGATTCCATATGGACAACACTACTCTGCTCACCCCTGGACACAGCTCCAGTGTGTGGAAAGGCTGCAGCCTCAGTCTGAATGTTTCCCAGGACTGAATCACAGTCGGGCCGAAAGCGCTGGCTGCTCCTACACTCCTCCTCCTCCTCCTCTTCCTCTTCGTCATCTTCCCTTGCTCTCTTCCTGGAGCCGCCGTCACGGTGCTGGTCCTGCTCTTCCTCAGCAAAGCGTTGCTTGTCGTCGCTTTCACTCCCACCGATCCCTGGATCGAACTCATCTTGGTCCGAATCTCCCGTGTCGTAATCCTCTGTGTCAGAGTACTCAGTGTCATAATAATCATACAGCAGAAAATCCTCCGGCTCCTCCGAAGGTGCCAAAGGGACTGCCGGCTGCGCAGGTGGGAGCGACTCCTCGTTTGCAGCAATCTGTTGTAAGGGGGACATTGGCCTCTCCGGCTGGTTTGGCTCCTCACGCTGATGATTATCCCAGAAGGTGAGCACCAGCCCTCCGGGCACAAAGTCATCTTCATGCTGCTCGTAGTACACCGAGAGGTACATGGGCCTGTTGAAAATGATGCGATCACCATCAATCACAATGGAGTGGCAGTGGTCACCATCAGCCATTTGTTTGTTTTTTTAAGATATATATTTTTATAATTTCTCTCCTTCTAGTTACTCTGCAAGCAATGAACTGTGGCTCATGTTTGAGTTTCTTTGAGGGAGTTGCTTTTGTGCGCGGAGCAGGTTATGCATTTGGACGGTAATAGACAGCTGTTCCTACAGTGTCTTTAAAGATCAAAGACGCGAGACATCAGAGCCATTCGGGAGGGGGGCCCCTGCTCTAGCGATGACCCTCTTCCGCTGCCCCGTTTAGGAGGGAGTGGAGGAGAGAAGAGGAGGTGAGCGGCGAGAAGTGGATGTGGACGACAGGTAAACGCGTCGAAAATATCACCGGGTTCCGTTTAATCTCATGGAGGGAAACGAGCCTTGGCATGGCTCCTGCAATCAAAAGGAAAGAAAGAAGCCGAGAGAAGACAAGAAGAGTGGTCAAATAAAAGTGAGGTTTGGACGAATTTCAAGGAAATGATTTGACGAGGAGAGAAATTGCTGACTGCCGAAGACCAGCTGTCATTACTGTATCTTGTGGAGGAAGATGACTTGGGTGGTTTTTTTGGTTTGAATGGTTGGGTTGTTCGCCCACTGATGACCCTCGTGGCTGTCATCTCCTGGACTGACCTTCAAACGCATATAAAAATAACCAAGACACACTGCGTCCACAAAAGCTCCTTTTTATTAATTTTTCAGTTTCCTCTTGGTGAAGATGAAGACTATAATTCACGAGTGCTGATGTTTTTTGTTTTTTTTGTTGCAATTCCAGGTCGTCTAAGTTTGTACTGCATAATTTATAGAGAGTGTCTTATTCTCTCAGCCTGTTGTCTATTTGAAAAAATAAACTGATCCATCAACCTGTAAAATTTTGTCTTAAGCCATCAGCGAAAAAAAACTAAAAACTTTATTTGTCATAAAAAATTAAATACAGTAAAATGACAAGGAAATCCTTCTTCTTTCCATCAAAAACCACATTGTAACAGTATTCCACGTCTCATTTGTTGCTTCTGTGAACCTGTGTGGAGTCTTCATTTGACACATTTTTAACCCTGATTTCGCTGAAGAACATTTTGTGGGCGATGAACCAAGAAAACAAACAAAAAAAACTTCTCAACATCATCTGGTGGACATGGCCGGTTTCAAAAGCAGGCCAACCAAGTTGCTAATGTTTACATGAACCACTCAAGTGGTTCATGTAAAGAGGCCCCCCAATGGGCCTCGATATGTCAGCTTGGTTACATCAGTCGAACGGTCATAATTTATTGATGGGACCTTTCACATGTTCAAAATAATAGAATTCAGTATTACATCAGTGGATCGATGTATCCATTTTGGAAATGTAGTACAAACATAGTCCAGCTTGTGCATGAAGCGTTTTGCGCTTCTGTTTTCACGTTTCTTCTTTTCCTCTTGGGTTCTTTTTATTATACCAAAGGCTCAGTGTCTTCTTACGCTTCGTAGGAGGTTTTATCACCCTTTGGTCCCGTCCCCTATCTTCAACTAGTTTCACCCAGATTTTCCAGGATGCAATCAAGATCATTGCCATTGTACCTGCAGCCCCCCCCCTCCTCTTTGTCCTCCTCTTCCTTCTTCTCACAGTCTTCCCCAGTCCTCCTCTTGAGTGCTTGGGAGAGCAGGTTTTTCTGAATGTCCTGTTCAGCACCAGAATTTCTTTTGACCTCATGCTCCCTGCACTCTGCCCATTTTTCTCCATCTTTAAAACTGTGTTCCACTACATTCGCACTAGCTCTAGGCTGGCTTTGAACGTCCTCCAGATTACCATCGTCATCATGGCCGAAGGCCCCGTTGCTCTTTTCCCCCAACTGTCCGTCTTTCTCACAATCCCTTTTTTGGGATATTCCAGGGATTGACTCGTCTCCTACTTCAGCAGAGTTCTGCTTGATCTCCCTTTCATCGCCAGCCTCATTGTTGACTTCCAGATCAGAGTCATCAGATAGGTCGGACTCCTCAAAGTCAGAGCTCTTGTCATCAGAGTCGTCCGTGTCATCGTAATCACACAACAGAAAATCCGGTGGCTCCTCCATGCTCTCAATCGGGAGCACCGGCCACGCAGGTAGGAATGGCTCTTCATTCACATCAATTGGCTCCATCGGCCTTTCCTCTTGTTCTAGCCCTTCATTATGATTATCATCCTGAAAGAAAGGTACGAACGCATCTCCACGCTGCTCAAAGTGTGTCGCGGGCACCATCCGGCGGTTATCGATGCCAGGATCCTCGTAAAACATGATAGAGTGGCAATGGTCACCGTCAGCCATTTTCAAAAAATGTTTTTTCTTTCTCTTGTTTCCAGTCCGCAAGCAAAATCTTCCATGTCTGATATTAGTTTTGCTTTTTTGTGTGCAGGACTAGCTGTGAATTTTGTGGTTATTACACAGGCAGTGGTCACAGTGCCTTTAAAGATCAAAGGAGTGAGAAATTAAAGGCACATCAGGAGAAACATGGTGGCCTCGTGAATGGGTTGCATCTCACCGCCCAGTTAAACAGCTCATTTGGAGTTGTGATCTTCTGACTGACCATTTGATGTATGACAGTCCTCTCATATATATATATATATATATATATATATATATATATATATATATATATATATATATATATATATATACGTATATATATATATATATATATATATATCACGATATATATATATGTATATATATATATATATATATATATATATATATATATATATATATATATATATATATATATATATATATATATATATATATATATATATATATATATATATATATATATATATATATATATATATATATATATATATATATATATATATATATATATATATATATATATATATATATATATATATATATATGTATATATATATATATATATATATATATATATATATATATATATATATATATATATATATATATATATATATATATATATATATATATATATATATATATATATATATATATATATATATATATATATATATATATATATATATATATATATATATATATATGTATATATATATATATATATATATATATATATATATATATATATATATATATATATATATATATATATATATATATATATATATATATATATATATATATATATATATATATATATATATATATATATATATATATATATATATATATATATATATATATATATATATATATATATATATATATATATATATATATATATATATATATATATATATATATATATATATATATATATATATGTATATATATATATGTATATATATATATATATATATATATATATATATATATATATATATATATATATATATATATATATATATATATATATATATATATATATATATATATATATATGTATGTATGTACATACCAGTGGTTGTAGTGTGAACATAACAAACAATTCTGTCAAAATGCCCACACCATACCTCCTTTGTACCTCCTTTCTCCGAACAGTCTACAAACAACTGGACACATTAGTAGTTGTAATCCATTTATATAATTTTTCATTCAGTCTTTCCTTTTTCCAAACATTGTTTTTTTTTTTTTAATATCAGAGGCAATTGTGTTTTTAGTTGTGACTTGTTTTGAAGCTTGGGAAGTCAGACTACACGCATAGAAGAAACATTTTGTAAGATGACTGTCCAGTGCCATTTTTTATCTTTTCAATTATAGTGTCAGTGTATGAAACAAAACCAGAATATCACCATCAGAATAAATAACTGAAAAACTCAAGCAGAAAGAAAAATACAACCTCATCTAATTTAACTTGTGCTGCCCTCATGTGACACTTGAGCCACTTCATGTTAGCGTGTTTTCTCTTCTCATCCATTATTTTCAAAAATTTCAAGATAAAAGCCACACAAGTCTCTTTTTTTCTTCAAACACAGAGGCGGCATATTCCAGTGTGGAGGTAGCATTTCTACTGAACTCTTTCCCCTCTTCAGAAATGTCTTTGTTTAGTAATATCATCGCTCACAACCTCTTGGCCAGCCACAGGCTTTGTCTCCGAAGAGTTTTCCAGGACACAATGTCGTCATAAAATGATCTGTTACTTTTTTTAATCTTTATACTTCTTTTTAGTCCGTGTTTCAAATCCCCTGAGGTGTAATTCTTCCTTCTCTCCCATAACAAAAATGTTATTGCCGCTCTTTTGATTGCTGCACTTTGTTTTTATCAGAGCTGGTGATCGGGTCAGATTCCACAATGTCAGAGTCTTCTACATCTGAATGGTCGATGTCCGACTCCTCTGTGTCATAATCGTATAGCAAGAACTCTCCAGGCTCTTTTGAAGACTTGACGGGGGTTTCACTTCCTCTTGGCGTTCCAGACTGGTGAAGTTCTTCATTGCTGAAAATGTGTTCCAAGGGGGGCAGCAGCCCTTTAGGTAGATTTCCATGGTGGTCATCACCACCTTTTGCAAGCTTGATTTTCAAGCTTTGGGTAGGTGCATCACCACGTTGTGCAGCAGCTATGGAGGGAAACATTCTGGTGTCAAAAACCATATCATCACCATTAAATGTTAGAGTGCGGCAGTAGTCCCCATCACCCATAGTTCCTCTTTGTTCCTGTGTTCTTGCGACTTGTGTGCAGTGAAAGCTGTAATTCCACTGGGAAATGTTTGGTGTCCTCATTGATGTTGCTCAGCAGCCCCATTCAAAGCGTCACATTATTATATTCTTAAGATTAAAGACACAATACATGAAAGGTATGGAGTGTGTGTTGTTTCCAGAGGTCTAGGCTGCCTTTCAGTGACTGAATAGCGGGAAAGAAATTGGAAGAAGTTATCTTTGCCTTTCATATTTCAGCATCTGTCTGATTAAGTCAGTTAATAGGTAAATGATGCCTGCTGCATAAATTGAATAAAATGAATCAATGAATTACATAGATTAATAGATTTGTAGATTCGGTCCATAAAATTGTTCTGAATAAAGATCCACACCCGCACAACAAGCGTGGGTGTGGATCAGGTCATTAGGCCTTCTGCTGCATGTTCTGGTTGTATTGGTTGATAATAAAACGAGGACCAACCCAAAAATGAGTGTCTTGAAGATTTGTTCCGAGGACAAAAGATGACAAGAAAAGCTTGAGGTCTTTTAAAAAGAACAACGTGGCGCTCAAGATGATGATGGAATGTAGCACGATGAAAGGACCACGTTCATTTTATTACTCACTTCAAACTGATTAAGATACACATTAGCACGTGTCTGTAAAACATTTAATGTGTCTACCTGCATGGTAAACTCAATTTCTGTTTGACAATGCAGGGACCACCGGGACTCAATGGAGCGCCTGGAGAAAAGGTAGGTTTCATGTTCCATTAAAACTCAGTTCCGTACTTCTCACAAGTCGACGTCCCCCACAGTGCCACAAAAACCTTGATGTCAGATTTTAAAAAAAAAACAAAAAAAATAGACATGTCTCTTGAGCATTTTGATTATTTTTAAAAATAATCAAAATAATTCAATATCTCACATCAGTCCCAAACAGTCTCAACCCAAAGGAAATACACCACCAGAAGACCTTGATGTCATTTAGAGTCTGAGCTGACTGTAATTCGAGCTTTGTGTGCAACCAACCTCTTTCCAAACGGCACTGTGAAAAAAAAGCTGTTCAGAAGGTGTTTTTGAAAAAACGCAGCTTAGCAAGGGAGAAATAAATCCCTCATCAGCAGAGGCAACATGTCCTCTTGCAAGCAAATTACACTGATTCTTCTTTTCCTTCAAGCCCAAATTAAGGCTCGGAAAGGTAAGAGGATATCCTGATGCCATTATCAGCCCTCGAGAGAAACCAGTAGCATATTAAAACATGAAAAGTTTTCCATTGTCCTGGTTTTTTTTATAAACAAAAAAATCTGGTAAATTAGTAAAAATGTAATGTCTATAAACATCAGGTCTTCTATCCACCCTAAAGTATTTATGACAGAAATTCGTAAATTTACTCGCAAGGCTTGTTGTGCTTTTCAGGGTGAGCAAGGAGAGCGAGGAGAGAGGGGAACGGATGGAGCAACTGGAACTCCTGGTCTGTCTGGAGAGCCTGGTCGTGACGGCTTAAGGGGTTTAAAGGGAGAGAAAGTAAGTAGAGCCAAGATTTTGTTGATCCAGCTGATCTCATATTGGCATTATTGCATTTTCAAGTTAAGTTCATATTGTGTTGGTGTTACTCTAAGAAACCATTTTCTTTTTATTGATTTCAACCGTCTCCATTTCCTGGTACACAATGCATTGGTCCAACAGATCATGTTTTATTAGGAGAAATCGTTTTCGTCTTTTTGTCCCTAGGGTGACGCCTGCACGAGCTGCCAGCCCCTGGCTGCTGCTGCGGCCGACGGTGTCGCCGTGCCAGGACCCAAAGGCGAAAGAGGAGATCCGGGGCCTGCGGGCGAGGGGAAACCAGGAAATAATGTGAGTGAGTGAGTGAGTGAGTGAGTGAGTGAGTGAGTGAGTGAGTGAGTGAGTGAGTGAGTGAGTGAGTGAGTGAGTGAGTGAGTGAGTGAGTGAGTGAGTGAGTGAGTGAGTGAGTGAGTGAGTGAGTCAGTCAGTCAGTCAGTCAGTCAGTCAGTCAGTCAGTCAGTCAGTCAGTCAGTCAGTCAGTCAGTCAGTCAGTCAGTCAGTCAGTCAGTCAGTCAGTCAGTCAGTCAGTCAGTCAGTCAGTCAGTCAGTCAGTCAGTCAGTCAGTCAGTCAGTCAGTCAGTCAGTCAGTCAGTCAGTCAGAACTGCACGTTTGCACCTGTGTTTATTTGTGTTTCTGTACTACAGTTTAAAGAAACATCCAATCTTGTGTTGCAGGGAAAGCCAGGATTACCAGGTGTGCTGGGACCTGTTGGTCCCAAAGGAAGGAAGGTGGGGTTTTGTATTTGTTTCGCGTCTCTGAACACCGCAGCGCTTTTTGTCGACTAATTTTAAACTCACTCTGGCGTATTCTCTTCTGCAGGGAGAAGCTGGAGCAGCGGGAATTGGCCTCCCAGGGCCACAAGTGAGTCTCATGTTCTCTGTAAAAAATTCACAAATGAAAACATGGATCATTAATACAATTTAATGTCCACATCTGACGCGGCCCGCTCAAACAGGACATAGTGGGAGCTCTGGCAGCGCACCATCACCATCCCCTCATGATAACGAGAGCCTAAAACGATCCCCAGGCCCTTTGAATATTCCCTGTGCAATCTCTGCTCTGAACAACATCTATCCCAGATCTCTGTTCACTCTTGCCGCAGTCGGGCCACCAAAACATTCCTCTCTTTTTCACCCCCCCTTTATTTATATCACAGGGCGAAGAGGGACCGAGGGGCCTAGCGGGACCCGTCGTAAGTTCCCCTGATTGACATTTAAAGTCCCGCCTCTCAAGCGCAGCACAGTAGATGAAGTTTCGATCTAATCTGTAAATGGCTGTTCAGGGGCCTCCTGGAGTGGCAGGATTGACTGGACCTGTGGGCCTCCAAGGACAGAAGGTACCTTTAGATTTAGAGCTTTTTTTTTAAAAAAAATTGCTGAAATTGAAAATAATGATGATAAACTCACGTCCTAAACTCCAGGGTTCTATGGGAGATGCTGGTCCCCAGGGTCCACAGGGGCCACCAGGCGTTGGTGTAGCGGGCCCCCCGGTATGACACTCATGCATGTTCATGCACTCTAACACACCCAGGGTGCGGTGGCGCTGGTACACTGGCAAAACAATGTTTTATACATCCCCCACAGGGCAGAGACGGACAACAAGGCTTGCTGGGACCTCCAGGAAATGAAGGGAGGCGTGTGAGTTGTCTGCTCCCTCCATTATTGAAATTAAACGGCCCGCACGTGTGTGTCTCATTTTGTGTTTTTTTGCGCATGCATATGTAACACAAAAGGCAAAAAAAAAAAAAAAAAAAAAACCAACAGGAAAGTCGTTTAAGAAATACCCGCCGCAGCCTTGAGTTGCTGTCTGTCGTCTGCTCGGGGTTTTAATTACCCCCGCAGCTTCTCAGCCAGTTTGTCCTTGATTTCAGTGTCATTTGTAAACAGGGCGGGTGGTGAGGGAGGGAGGTGTGTGTGTGTTGGGGGGATGCGAGGGGGTCCGCCTCGATCCATAGCAGAGGCAACGTCTACTCCCATCTCGTCCTCTGTCCCCCTGATCTACACTCGGCTCTCTGCCCTGTCAGACTTCTCCCGGAACAACGGAGCACGAGTAACTAAGTGTGTGTGTGTGTGTGTGTGTGTGTGTGTGTGTGTGTGTGTGTGTGTGCGTGTCTCCTTGTCTTGCAGGGGCTTGACGGAGCTAAAGGCGACAAGGTAAGTCTACCGTTTTGTCGGGGATGAAGGGATCCGGAGGGGGCCTGGGAAGAGGACGAGGAGGAGGAGGAGGAGGAGGAAGGGCGAGGGTGGGTGTAACAGATGGTTATAGCAAGAGATGGTAGGGGCCGCCACCCACACTCGGCACGCACGTGCGCTGGCAGACACCAGCCGCCAGGCTTGGGGAGACGCGGCGGAGGTGACAAGCGTCCTGCGTCTGCCAGACAAATTGAAAAGAAAGCAAAAAACGCCCGAAGGCTTTTTTTGGGGTGCGGGAGGATTGTGAGACTATTAATTAGCACATTTATTAAGGCCGCCAGTGCAGGCTGTCGCAGACGTGATAGAACAGGCAGGCCGGAACGCAGGGAAGAAACAAAGGAGCTGCTTTGCAAGAGATTAATTATCCCTCTTTAATGGATTCACACAAGGGTTTTTTCCTTTCAAAGATGCTCACTGTGTGAAAAAAAAAAAAAAAAGTGCAAATAGCAGGTGCTTAATCCGGGTCAGTCCATTACGCCGATGCAAGGAGAATCATTTCTGGCGTCCCGGCACCGCTGCGCTACACTGTTACTCGGGGGCAAATCCATGTAATGTGCTGATCAGAGTTAGCGCAACAAAGAAACTCCGAGCCGGTCGCAGCAGGGAGCACGATGATGATGAACACCTTCCTCGCTCGGGGGGAGGTTTCACTCATTTGAAAGAGCAATCAGTGCCCGCTGTGACATCACAGAGGGCACCAACGGGTGTTTTTGGCATTTTTAGAGAGGTTGTCGATAAGATTGGAGAGATTATTGTGTCTTGTGTGTCTGTATACTTTTTTTCTTAATCGTAACACAGGAACTTTAAAGTTCCTTCCGTTTCCTTTCTCTCAAGGAACAGTTGGAAAGTTGAGCGATGACTTAGGGCCCCGTATCTCCTCCCTGATCCCCTTGTACCTCCGTGCCGTGACTTTTAATCCACAGTGTTCTCTGATGTTTATTTCAGGGCCAGCCGGGCGAGTGCAACTGCATCATGCCCGTGCACGTGGGTGTGGGCGGACCGGTGAGTATGCGCACCAGCACGGCGGCATGCGAAAACAGCCCCTTTTGTCTCGAGTCTCCTCATTTCCCCCCCAACCTGCAACTTTGGTTTATGGTAGTTCCCAGAGGACGCTGATTAAATGCCCCCCCTCCGCTTGCCTGCATCCGTTTTTATTACCCTTAACTGCGCGGTGAGCAGCAGCGCGGCTCTGACTTTGATTACCTTTGCCTTCCAGGGAGCTCCAGGAACTCAAGCATTCACATGGCAGCCGGGGCCTCAGGTCTGTTCTACCCAGCCGGCCTCCCTTGCATGAGAACCTGGCCCTTTATTTGCAAGCTTAATGTGATACCGGTGAATTTAGCCCAAAAAAACAAAAAAACAAAATAACTCCAGGGAGGGAAGGGTGGACTGGGGGGAGAGAAAGCGTTGGGGTCTCTCTCTGTCGGAGTGCATGCCCCCTTGTCAGCGTTGATGTGTGTTGCAGGGCCCACCAGGACCTCCTGGACCTCCTGGGCTGCCTGGACCTCATGGTGTTACTGGAATTCAAGGACCACGGGTAGGGGAGAGTGGGAGCTGGGTGGTGGAGGGTGGCAGTGCGCCGGATCATTTTTCTATTGTTTTATTTCGGTTTAGCTGCTACATTAACCGTGGTGAGAGTGCGGCGGCCTACCATTGACGCTTCCAGCTTGGGTGTGTTTGGTTTGGAGGTGGACTCGGGGGGCATCTCAGGAAGCCAGTGCTTGGACTCTGCTTTGTGCCTTCACGGGCACTTAATGCTTCTGCAGGCATGCGCGTAACAAATGGAGTTGCAAGTGTGCCGGCAAGCACTTTCAACTTTGACTCATGTCAACCCGAGTGAGCTTTGGGAACATGGACGTTTATTTGAAGGTCCTGCTTTTTTTATTTTTTTTCCCCCGAAATCAAGGCATTCGGGAAGTCCCATCAAATGCTAATTTCTGGAGCGCGATCAGGGCGAGACCTTCCAATAAAGCGCAAACTGCAACCTTGACTGTTGGAGGTGCAAGAGAGGGATGTGAGGAGGTGACGACGACCGGATGGGACGGGAGGGGCCGCGTCTAATCCCCGCTGACCATCTAACACAGTCGTGACGTTTCCTCCAATTCTCGACCTGAGTCAGATTTTAGTGTAACCTTTTCGAGGTCGCAGCGGGTGTGGGAAGAAGGTGCAGGCCCCCCCGAGGCCTTTTCACTCTGGCGGAGACGGGAGTGGTTGGCCCCTCGATTAGCGACAGACCAGTTTGTCAAACTAAGTTCCTTCTTTCAGGGGAACCCTGGAAATGACGGGCTACCGGGGAACCCGGGTTTGCCTGGATACATCGTAAGTAACAGAGAGAGCAGGAGGAGGTGGCGGCTTCGGTCCTCAACGTCTTGTCTTTTTTGTTTGCTTTGTTTTGTTTTTACAGATCATTGTTACAAGGTTACAAAACCTTCACATTTGCGACATGTTTTATCAAAAATCTGATAAAAAAAAAAGATTAAAAAAAGACATTCTCCTTGAAGCTGTTCAGCCGTTTCGGATGTGCCCACAGCCATCTTCTGCCTCCATCTTACCCTGTCCTCACACATCCCACTACCTCTCCTCTCACCCCGACTATTTTCATGTCCTCTTTCACAACATAAATCCATAAATCTTCTCTTTGTTCTTCCTCCAGGCCTCCTGCCTGCCAGTTCCAACCTCAGCAGCAGCCTTCTACCAATATATTCACTATTCTTCAGCTGCAACCTGTACAACCAACATGTTATGATTTTAGTAGCTTTATCAAACTATATATACAGGTACTACCCAGAAAATTAGAATATCCTGAAAAGGTTGTTGTATTTCTGCAATTCAATTTAAAAGGTGAATTTGACATATAAACGAACAATATGCAAATCAATATATTTCTTTGGATTTTGCTGATCAGGTCTTGCAGCTTAAAAAAAAACTCAAATTCAAAAACTCAGAAAATGAGTTTGTGGGTTTGTGGTTTTAATAAGCTGAAAATCTTAATCAGCAAAGTTACAACAAGGAACTGCTTGAGATGTCAATTTGCGTGTAATGGCTCAATAAAATTTGTTGGTTTCATCTTTTATGTTAAATTGCCAAAATAAAACAACTTTTACTTGATATTCAAATTTTTCGGGTAGTACCTGTATTAATATATATATTAAAAAATTGCATAGGTTTTTTTTTTAAGTTTTCTGGTCGATCCCTGATTTCACGCACTTTGCTTTCTAACAATCTGAATAACAATGAATAAGAACGTGTACGCCCACTGGCCACTTTATAAAGTGCCGTGTCCAATTGTTTAACACAAGTAGCTAATTAGTGTCTCGTTGCATTTAGGAATGCAGATATGGTCAAGACAACTTGCTGAGAGCCAGTTGTTCAAAACCACTGTCGGATTTGAGGGAGGAAGAGGATTTAAGAGACTCTGAACGTGGTGCACATGGTGGTTTGTGCTTGACGGACAGCTGGCCTGAGTGTTTTCTGCTCATCTACTGGGATTTTCGCCACGTCGCGACAGACTCGAGGGTTTGCAGAGTATGGTCTCAAAAAAAATTGAAAATACCCAGTAAGGTTTGGAGCGAAACGCCTAGCTGATATCAGGGGTCAATGGTCAGAAAGAGTGGAGACCACAGAAAAGCAACAGGAACTCTGAACAACCACTGGTTGCAACCTGCTGGTTTCAAACTCTGCAGAATATGAACACCTGCAACCCTGAAGCTTCATGTATTTAGAACTGCTTCTAGCAAGACGTACTTGCGTTGTGTTGATAAAATGGCCGGTGAGTGTACATTTTTATGACTGTAATAAATTGAGCCAGTTTCTTTTTGTTCTGCTTGTCCTGAGAAGGCTCAGGGTTTTCTTGCAAAGTCCTTTTTCTGCTTCCTGCATTGAAAAGTTTGACTGCCTTGGGCTCCTGCTGCCCAGCATTCACTCACCTTCATACGCCCAGACTTACTTCAGCCTCCTTGTTGACTCATAAATCCATCACTTCCTCCTTTCTCCTTCACGCTGATGGTATTATTTTGCTCCTGGGACTCCTCGGGAACAGCAATACTTTTTTGTTTTGTTTCGCGTTTGTTGTTTTTTTTTTAACTCATCTCATTGCTGAACACTGTTACGCCCGTAACAGAGGCAGATGCGTTCGCCTCGCAGTTACTTTTGCGCAATTATCCATCTTTTGAGCAAGGCTAACATTAGCGGATTGAGCGCCGCATCGGATAGCTGCGCTGGCTAATGAGCCCAGTTTGAACATTGTCAAATTGGCCTGTAATGGCTCTGGAAGCAGGCCAGGTGCTATTGACAGGCGCTTGTGTTGGAAAAGGTCACAAACGCTGCAATTGTAGCAGCAAGCAGAGCAGCTTTTAAAGGCCTTTTTATTTGACAACATGCGGGTTCTGTTCTTTCTCTGTGTGTACTCGCCATGCATGCCGTGTGAACATGTGACTGCAGCTGTTTGATTGTGACCTGTAAGAGCTACTTCCCGATTGTATTTAGCTGAAATTCATCATGCATTTTAAAATGTTATTTTCAATCTAGACTTTACCCCACATTAAGTGTTGAAAAAAAAAATAACAGAGTGGTGATGGTGAAGTGGTCCAAGTTAAGGTGAATCAAGCAAAACACACAAGGCGGTTGTGGCATAATTCTTTCTTTTTTAAGGCCTAAAAAACAACACCAAGATGAATATATTTACCAGATAAATATTGATTCCAGTTCAGGTTTTTTTGTTTATTTTTATTTTTTACGCCACTCCTTATTTGTATTGCTGTGAACTTTTGTCTAACAAATTTGTGACAAACTCAGTTGTTTGAAGGGGCAAAATTGCATTTTAGCATCGCGGCATTAAGAAACAACTGCAGCTTGGTCAACACAATTGTGGGACATTTTTCACGAGTTCAAAAAAAAGGATCAAACTCTTTTGGAGGGTAATGATCTTTTTGATCCTTTAGGGCCAGAAGAAATCAGCCAAAGTGAAATGCCGGGAAGCTTTATTTATTTATTTTTTAATCTCAGGGATGAGAGTGATTCTAACTTTAATTTAATGTCACTTGGTCTTCCTCAGTACACCACTGGAGAGCACCAGCTACCTCAAGACTCCACCGAAGGCACAGACGAAGTAAGTTCATCTGCCAAGAGTTGTATTTGGAATAATAGACGGACCTTGAACTATCAGTGATTTCTGCATGTCGGTTTTTTTTTTTGTTTGTTTTTTTGTACTTGTAAACTCAATGTGCGTCCTCCTCCAGGGCAACTGCGGCGGTGAGGGCTGCTCCCAAGGGCTGCCGGGGGTACCGGGCATGGCCGGTGGCAAGGAGGAGAAGGGAGACAGTGGCAAGCCTGGTGTAACGCCCATGGACAGCTGTGACAGGGTGCGACTTTACAGAGGGGCTCTGGGGATTTGCAGAATGATGTGAAACGTGACTAATAGAGCAAAATGTTTGCTGTGGAGTCCCCGGGGGGATGGAGGGAGTCGGGGGTGGGAGGAAAAAAAACAGTAAATCCCTCATTTTGCATTGCCCTGTTTTCAAGTTTGCACGGCTTAATGTGAGATGCTGCCAGTTGAAGCCGCCGCCCTGCAGGCAGGCGAGGACGGGGATGGCTTGCTTCCCGCTAACGTCTCCCCCTTTTCCGCTTCCCAGTGCTTGGAGAGGCTGCAGAGACTGCAGGCCACACAGCCCATGGTCAGTTTACTGCGTTATCTTGTTTCTGAGGCTCACAGGCGCGCTGGCGGACACGTTTTGTACCAGTTTGTCGTTGCCTTGCAGGATGGTCGCGGCTACAGTGGAAGCCCTGGAATGCCCGGACACCCGGGGTCACCGGGAGTGAAGGGAGAGCAAGTGAGTGAGAGAGTCTGTCCTCCTCTGTGCTTAGTATTGTGTGCTGTACACACTATTTAAGAGAAAGCTGGTCCCCAGACATGAGTGAAATTCATCCTTTACTGCTTCTGCAGGCAGCAAAGTTCAAACAGGTTGGAAAATATGCCCTTTGTGATGTCACAAAGAGCGCCACCGACAAGCCCCAGCCACGTGTTCTCCCACCCTCTTTGCATTTTTGTTTTTGTTTTCCCCTTCCAAAGGTGGAGGGTGCAAAAGAGCCTCTACAAGAGCGTTTTTGTGGTGCGGCTGTAAACAAAGGGCTAATTCCATCACTTTCTGGAGATTAGTGAGAGTGTCCTAGGTTATTAATGATGTGAGGCTGCTCCACTACAAACAAAAAAAATGAAGAATTGGAATACTTTGGGACCCTAGGACAGAGCTGAGATGAGGCTGCTTCTCACTCCAACATGTTGGTGGAATGACGAGAATTCCAATATTTTAATGTAATTTACACATTTAGAATACATTTTTAAGGCAAATGTGCAATTTTGTTTCGATCATGTGACTTTTGCCCCTCAACGTTTTCTTTCTGCTGTTCTCCACAGGGCGTACAAGGAGATCGGGGCCCTGCTGGAACACCAGGACTTTTGGTGGGTCACTCCTGGAGGACACAGTCTGTGCTACTGTGTGAACTGTTGCGGCCCTTTGTTATCAGCACTGAGGGTATTTGCTGTCTTATTGTCCTCAGGGGCCCCCAGGATATCCGGGTACCGATGGTCCACCTGGCCAAACTGTAAGTTCAGACTCAAACCCAAGTTGTCATGGACAAAATAACTAATATTAAGTACTGACATTCCCATGTACATTGACTGAGTATCCTAAATGAAGAAGACCCTCTTCTCACTGCTGCAAGATTATTTGTTTTTGTGAATTTGGTTCTCACAGAGCTAATTATGTTTAATTTATATACATTGCAGCTCAGTGATTCAGTGCCTCGAGTCAGGCCAGAGGGTTTGACGGGCTACACGATAAATCAGTTCTGAATCGCTCAACTGGGCGCAGAAGACCGAGAGGCTCCGTTCAGATATTTAGAATTTGTTTATCTGTCGTGTGTGCTTTTTCACTGCAAATAAACGTGCAATGTGATAAAGTGGCCCTCATTTAAGAAGCAGTCGTCCGCAGAGGTTGGTAGGGCAACAGCAACTGCTGCTGATAAAGAAAAATACTCTATATAAGATACAGACTGTGCATTGTGTCATATTATTTTATTTATCTGAGTAAACTTTGCTTTTCTTATTGACTTAAAAAATGAATGAATGCTGTACGCTGAGCAGTCCAAAAGTTGATGTCAAATCCTGAATCTAAGAAATGAATAACCCAACTAACAGTTGAGAACTGCCTGACTCCACCACTTGGCTAAAGCTGAGCCTTCTCTGATTTCCTGTATTTTCCTAATGCCTTTATATCTTATGTTCTTGCTCTGTTTGGCTCAATACATCCCCCTTTTTAATCAAGTGCCCATTGATTATACTGTCTTTTCTCCTCCCCGCCCGTTTCCGGCCTGCCCCGCCCACCCTCCCACCCTCCGCACCTCGGTAATGAAGTTATTTCGGACGAGGAAATGGTTCGGCTGTCTCCTTCTCCAGTAGTTCAATTATTCCTCCCGTCTGAGTGATGAAAAGCAGGGCTGTTGTGCTGACAGAGGGGCCTCCTTCTCTTCCTCCTCCTCTTCCTCCTCCTCCACCACCTCCGCCAACCCCCTCAGCTCCGACTTCAGGAAGTTTAGCTTCACCTCAGCGCGGCTTTTTTTTTCTTCTTTTTTTCTTTTTTTTTAGCAATTGCGCTCTCCGGGAAGCAGAGCCTTTAGTTAATAATAAATGCGAGCGCCAGGCTCGGCTCATCGAGAGCTCCGGCTTTATGGTTTGAAATTCGCTTTTTCACCCCCCCTCCCCAATCCGCCGTCCGCATCTTGTCTTTTCGCTTCCAAGCGAGTGTTGCGAGGCAACCGGATTCCTCATGCATATTAATATGTACATCAATGACGTTCAATATTCAGATCACAGACCGTGACATATAGAATTTCAATACGCAGTTGAATGGCCCCGTAATAAGGACGCGGTTATTGGCTGCCCGCGACTTTTCCTCCCCCGTTTCTGTTTGATGAAAGAACTTTTTTTAACCCTGCGCTAACCCGTGGAACCGTGTTGGGCTCCGCCAGTGAACGGCCTCCTGCGTCTTAGTTGTGGCACAAGCAGGAAGCAGCCGCTCTGGTGGAAAGATCGCAGGCGGCTGATATGTCGACCCTCGCGCTGGTTCGGAAGCCTCGAGCTGCATCTCGTAGAGTCGTCTGCATCGATCCTCCAGTATCGATACCTCCGATTCCAGGCGTGTCCGCTATTGGATCCATCCTCATAATAGACTATCAACACCTTTTATCAGCTCTGCACACGCTCCGCTTAGCCGATGGGATAGAAAGGATCATCTGTGAGTCAGTGGGGTTGTGTGTAAAAATAATAACACATTAAGCTTTGCATTATTGACACAAAAACTCTGGCTATTGCTTTGTAATACTTGGCTGTCGGTTCATTTGACTGTGGCAGTCAGAGGGTTTTTTTGGTTTGGTTTGGTTTTTGCCCAATTAGCTTCCGTGATTTGCTTCCCTTTTGTAAAAGACGGTCCTTCCCAGAAAGAGTTACATCCGAAAAAAAAGAGAGGGAAAAAAAAACTCCTTAACCTTAAAGGTCCACTGCCTCAATCAACAGCGGTTCTGAAGTACTGAAAAAGTAAAAGGAGGTCATGAAAATGATTGAGAAAAATAAAATAATGAAGAAACCAATAATTTAAAAACATATTGGCCCTCTGCAGTCAAACCTAAATCACCCCCCCCAACCCCCCACCATCACCACCAGATATGGACTCAGCTTGCCCTTGTCTCGTTTTTCCCGCCCGCCCCCTCTCCAGCCTTCCTCCCTGACACACGCGTCACATCCCACACCTTCATTTTCTAATCATCCCCCCCCGCCCCCCATCTGCAGGGGCTGAAGGGTGAGCAAGGGTCGTCCGGCCTTGCGGGACAGAAGGGCGAGCAGGTAAGTGTCTGCCAATCACGCCGTCTGGATGATAACAAAGCGCCTTCCTCCAGCGTCTGATTGATTGTGCAATCTTTTTTTTTGTGTGTGTGTTTTTTTTTTTTTTACTTCAGGGCCCGCCGGCAACGCCGGGGTATCCGGGAGCCATGGGACCGCCGGGGATGCCTGTACGTTGAACTAGCCACCCACTGACAACCCCCGCAACACTGCCTCATTATCAAGAAACTGCCAGCGTGACGGCAAGCTGACATCTTTGAACGGACGCGGAGGCGGCCCCTCTCACTGTCCGTGTGTGTGTGTGGGTGTGTGTTTTCGATTTTTTTCTCCTGTCAGGGGCTGAAGGGTGAACGCGGGAGCCCAGGAAGCTCCGGTTCCAGCGGAGAGCCGGTGCGTCACTGCTGACACAGTTAGCGCGCAGCATTGTCATCGCCCCCCTGCAGAGGGCGCTGTCCTGTCTTGTATCACTGGCTAATGTTTGCTGCCACCCCTCCTTCTGCAGGGTCCTCCAGGCATCCAGGGCTACCAAGGACAGGCCGGTGCACAGGTCAGTGTCCCATCCACGTCAGGATAATTCAGAGGCCGACTCGCTGCTCGTCGCTTTGCCCTGAGAATAACTTCTGCGTATGTGTGCTTGTGCACGTGTGCAGGGTATCAAAGGAGACAATGGGCCATCAGGACCCGTTGGTGTCAAAGGAGAACCGGTACTTAGAATGCAAAACAAATCCATATTTTTTTCAATGTTAGACAATATTTGCTATTCACATGTAAACATTATTTCCAAGGGCTTCCAAGGATCGCCGGGCTTCCCGGGACCGCCGGTATGTATGAAACTGCCTCCTGGGCCTGTTTATTCCCACCTTTGAGCCCGTTGAAAAGACTCTTGCAGCAGTCTTGCTGTCTGGTCTCCTCAGGGTCCCCCGGGTGTAGCTGGCAAAACTGGAAGAGACGGCGGCCCTGGGCTCAAAGGCGAAAAGGTTTGGGTGAAATCGCACAATTTGCAGTTAAATGGGTCACTTCCCGTGTTGACTATCGGCTCATAAACAGGGCAACGACGGCGCTCAAGGTTCCCAGGGACCAACGGGGCCGCCAGGATCACCGGGCTCCCCGGGACTGATGGTACGAACTTCTATTTTTTTTTTTTTTTGTCTTCCGCTGGTCTTTACACTCTGTGTTTTTCGCCTTAGGGCCCACCTGGTATTGAAGGAATTGACGGAAAGGACGGCAAGCCAGGACTTCGGGTGAGTCGCGCCGTCACATTGGGCGGGTGGCGCTGCGGTTCGCTCTGGTTTAAAACTCCAACGCTGACGATGACCTTTGACCTCTAACTGCGGTGTCTTTTTTTTGTTTTGTTTTGGTTTTTTTCCAGGGCGATGTGGGACTTCCAGGCCCACCAGGAGCTCGGGGAATCCCAGTGAGTATCACCTCTTGCATCTGAATGAGCTGATCTGCTTCCCTGAATTACATAGAATGTGACAAGCAGAATTTATTTATTTGATTTTGTTTTGGTTTTGTTTTTCATTTTTTTGGTGCATCCAAAAAATATTCATTTAAAGGTTTAGTGTCACCTAAGATTTTAAAGAAGAAACAGTGACATCAAGTGGTTACATTTTAGATTGCAGCGTCTTTCACACCCACTCCTGAGCTTGCCCGTGAGCTACGGTGGCCTGCACACCCCATCCACCTTCTTCGTTTGTATATTTGAAAATGCGAGCAGTCACCCGAACTGCCCTGTCAGGCAACCTGGATTGTCCACACCAGGCTTCCTTAAAAATATGGCAGTGCAAGATGGCAGTGAACTGGGAGCAAGACTCTTGATCTACACATAATCTCACAGATATGAGAACCATTTTAAGGGTAGGAAAACCAAATTAATTTTATTGTACTGCAATTATACACTTTTATTAATGCATTCATGGGCAGTTTATTAAGCTTTTACCAACAACATTGCATCTTTGGAGAGATGCTCAGCGTAACATCACAAATGCTTTGAAAGTTTGTCCGATCATCATGTTTGCTAGCGAGCGCTTTCATTCAAAGATTCACTTATTGTCAGAGATGTTGCAGGCCTTTGTAAATGTGCGCATGCGTTTAGGCGTTTCACACTTTTCCCTAAACTCGGCCATTTGATCTCGCAGTCAAACGTGCACGTCCACGAGCATTGCACAAACTTGTGCATTTATATGAATCCATAACAGATATTCACACCTGTTAGTACAAAAGCCTGCATTCATATGTGCACACATTAACATTCATGCATTCATGCAAAAGCCGTTTATGCACGCACGCCTGTATGGATGCACACGGGCATCAGCCAAACACACAATACACACCGACTGCGGTGCGTTCAAACACAGCTGCATCCACTTGTTATATCTCTGTCTCTGGAGCAGGTGTCGGAGATTTCAAAGGCACGTCTGCCTGCCTGCCTGTTGTTTGGCTGCCTCCTCTTGAAATTTAATAGCCGACTAATCTCATTGTCTTTGATGTCTCTCCACAGGGATTCAAAGGGAAAACCGGTCATGTCGGCTTCCCTGGACAGAAGGTCAGCCGGCAGCCTGTTGCTTTAACCGTCCTGCCGCTGCCAACTTTTCACTTCTCCTCTTCCTCCCGTCTTCCTTTTCCTTCTTCCTCCAGGGTGATCTTGGTCCGTCAGGTCCACCTGGAGCACCAGGCAGACCGGGACATGATGTGAGATTTTTTTTTTTTACATATATATACATTTATATATGTTACAGCTGATTTTTCTTTGTTTTTGTTTTTTTAATAAGCAGAGCAAATCCATACATGTCTAAAAACCTGAAGTCTGTAACACAGTGAGTTGAAGGTCAATGTAAAGGTCGTGTTGTAACCTTCTCCAGGGTGACCCTGGTGCCCCTGGAGCTCTGGGACGACCTGGACCTCCAGGCCACCTTGTGAGTTCACTTGCCCGTGACAACTGTGATAACCTGTATTAGCATTTATTCAACTTGTCTTCACGTTTGCTCTCTCCATCAGGGCTCTTCAGGTCCATCCGGACCACCAGGACCCGTTGGTCCTCCAGGACTGGTAAGAGAAAAAGCCGCCGATCAAAGTTTTTGTCACACTTTCAATACGACGGTGTGATTAAAAACCCGAGGGCAGCTCTTTAACATTTCACCACGGTCAAACGGCAGCGACGCTAGCGATAATGAAGACGGAGCCGGTCGTGCGAAGCTATTTTCATTAAAATTTCACGGCGCCGGAATTGAACACAGGTTTGATTTGCTGCGCATCGCCGCGGGTGAGGACATTATCGGCCGGAATGAGGCGCAATTAAAATGCGTCACGCTGAGGGCAAAAGTTGAAATCCTTCATCTTTTTGTCAGGGCATCAAAGGTGAGAAGGGACCCGCTGGTGAGAGAGGTCTTCATGGCATGAATGGACCACCAGGACCCCCCGGGCACCCAGGACCTCTGGTCGGTGCCGCCGTTCCTTTGTATCCTCCAAAAATTTTATTTAATTTCTTTAGCTTAATACCGACTGGCGTGTCCGTGCGAATGACTCACAACCCTTTGAATTTTTCCCCCCCGCTTCCACTTTGCCTCTCAGGGAGAGCAGGGCAGCGACGGCGCGGCCGGAAAGGACGTGAGTGATGTCATTTGTTCCCCCTCAACCCCTCTCCCCCCACCCATTAAACATAACAGGAGGTGATGTGCTATTCTTTCTCCCCCCGCCTTTCTCTCTGACAGGGTGTTCCAGGACTCCCAGGCGACCGCGGAGCCCTGGGTCAAAAAGTAAGGAGTTCACGCCGGGTGATGCATCGTGCGCCCACTCCGTGCGTGCTTGTTTGTCCGGGCAGGTCATCCGTCATCGCTCGCGCTGACTGCTGCAGACGCACCCGCTTTTCTGCACCTTCAGGGAGACGCCGCCACAGCGCCAGCGTGCCCGCTCTCACCGTTCCTGCCCTCTCAGCACAGTCGGCGCTTAACACAGTCATCAGTTCGCCGACTCTCCGACCCCAACCGGCAAATTTTCACTCTTTTTTTTTTTTACTCCCCCTCCCCCCTGCTAGCTCTTAGCTGCAGTAGCAGAACCCCCCCCGTCTGACGCCCCTCCTCCGACGCAGGGCCTCGGAGCCCCGTAGGTGGGAGAAGAGTGATAAAATGATTGTAAGCCTCTGGGATAATGCTATTAAGCACGAGGGCCGACGCCAGATGAGGCCATTTGTCACGCTGACAGGACGGCATTGTCGGGGTTCGGCCGCGCACAGGAGAGAGAGAGAGGGAGAGAGAGACGAAGTGGGGGACACCTCCTTTCTTCTCCCCACCCCCTTGTTCCAAGAGCTCCTAGTATGTCGCCGACGTCCAAACATTACGTGTCCATTATGAGCTTCTCTGTTGTCCATAAATCACTGTCGCTAATGCTGCGGTGTAGGGTTTTTGTTTTTTTTTTCATTCCTCAAAAGTACTTGGGCAACTTGGCTCAGTTGAATGGAAAGATGTATAGATGCGGCCAAAGTTGGTGGTAACGATCTTAGCGTGCTCCTCCCATTGAGCAGTTCAAACAGGAAGTAAAGGAGCGTCACGCTACAATTTACAGTAGAAGAACAATATCTGCAATCGCAACTCCTCTAATTGCTCTAATGCTATTTGCCAGATGATGTACGTCTGGATGTGCTAATTCTGCATAATAAGTGCACGCATTGCGTTGACACTCGGAAGCATTGCTTGAGTGGCACTCAAGTAGTTTGTGTCGGCAACAAAGGGCACTTCACACTTTCAACGACAGTCCTACTGTATTGGTTGCGTTAGCTAGCATTAGCATGTTAGCTAAGGTGAGTACTGCTCTGCTCTGGCTGACATGCACCTTGCTGAAGTACTGGACAACACTGCTGCAAAATCGTTAGCTCAATGTTAAGCATAGTTTTAGTTGTCCTACTTATGTAACTGATAGTTAGCACAAAAATACATACAAAATAATTAAAGAAAAATCCACTCATTAATTAGTCTGGCAGTCTCACTGCATGGACGTTAGCCTCCCGTGCAGCTAAGTGAAGAATCTTCCGTCTCGATGTGTTCTTAAAGCTGCCCTGTCTCCCAGGGTGAACCGGGGGCCGAAGGCCAAAGGGGTCCTCCGGGAGAGCGAGGCAGACCGGGGCCCCCTGGTGGCGGTGGTTACCACTCCAAGGACGCGCAGCCAATGATGGGCCCAGCCGGACCCCGAGGGGAGAGAGGAAGCGCCGGTGCCGAGGGTCCACCAGGACTCCCTGGAGTCCCGGGATCCCCTGGAAATGACGTGAGTGCCCCACCATGGCTCTCATGTATTCAGGCGACACCCAGTTTGACTGTGTGAGGTGGACATGAGCACTTTTTACCTCCATCTGTCCTACTTACAAATGCACCGACACAGCTGGCATTTTTACGGAACGAGTAGAGTACGAGTACTTGCATTTCAGTACTCACCGATACCGAGTCTATAATGTGGAAGGCCATGACACATTATAGAATGTACTTTTTAATTACATTTTTTACATCGATGTTTGTTATTTAAACAACATTGCTCAACATGTTTTTTCTAGAGAACATTAGGTGACAAGTGTCATAAGTGTCACTGCAGTGCAAACACAAATTTTACCAAATTGTCACATACATACACACCTACACGCATACATACATATTCAACTGGGTGTTGTGGTTTCAGCAGAGTATGAGTAAAGTATAGGTACAGATACCCGATACTGGTATCGGTATCGCTGCATCCCTAATTAATATGAATATTTTTCTCTCTCTCGTCTCTGTTCCTAAACAGGCCGTTGTCAATTACGACAACATCAAGAACTTCATCCGCCAGCAGGTCATCAAAATATTTGATGGTGAGGCCCACCAGTCAGTCGGTCCCTGCTGTCACATATGAATATTTCTCTCTCGGTTTGACTGAACTTGTTGTCTCCTCGCTTCAATCGTGGTTCCTGACCGCGCTGCGACCCGTCCGCAGAGAGAATGGCCTACTACATGTCCCGCATACAGATGCCAGTGGAGATGGTAGCCTCTCCGGGTCGTCCCGGGCCTCCGGGAAAAGACGGCTCGCAGGGGACCCCCGGCGCTCAGGGCGCACCGGGTATGCCGGGTCAAATGGGCAGACAAGGCCGACCAGGAGGCCAAGGACTCCCAGGTGAGCAGGGACGGTGATGCTGGTGATCTGTTGATCTGTTGGTCATCACCGTTAAATGTTATTTGCTTATCGCCGTTGCTTTGTGCTTCCAGGACCTCGAGGACCCGCCGGAGTAAAGGGGGATAAGGGTGTTGGGGAGATGGGAGATATTGGACCTCCGGGTGCACCAGGTACCGTCCAGCTGGACTCTTCTCCGCTCAGTTTTATACAATCATTCCAGTTTTCTCACTGAGCGATCGAAGCTCCAGAATTGTGTTTTCCATTCTTTTGTGTTGTGTTTTGTTAAATTGTTCACACCCGTAGTTGATGTCCACATTTTTTTTTTTTTTTTATTCCATGTGAAACCCTTCTGGCAGAACTGGGTAACTCCATAAAAAGCAGATAGTAATTACTGAAATGTTTTCAGCAGTTGTTGCCCATTAAAAGGTCGTCTTTCATCTCAGACTTGGGCTGACCAGATTGTCTGAGTATTTTTCATAAAAGAAGAAAAGCTCAGTAGAGCTGCAACGGCGCCGCGTATTTAGCCCTCTGTTTACAGCCTCCGGCGAGAGTGCTGCTCAAATAGATCCTTCGTTGCACCTTTTCCGCAAAAACAAGGTGGCCGTGAGGCAGTATCACTGGGGGAACCTGAGAGTTATCAGTGCCCTTTGTGACATCACAGAGGGCTTATTTCCCAAACTGAACACACATTAGTGTTTCTTGTTTGTTCATCGACAGATGCATATTCTTCTTTTAAAACATTGCTAATGAGCCCTTTGAGTAGTAGAATAACTGTATCATTAGCTTTAGTATTATTAATACTTTTGCGTTGTACATTAGAATTTAATGTCAAACTAGATTCATTTTGCTCTGTCCTGAAACCTTGTTCGCCGCTGTCGCCCCTCTCTCTCCCCCAGGTGTCCCAGGGCCCCCTGGCTATGGTAAGATGGGACCCCCGGGCTCCGTCGGCCAGCAGGGTGTCCCCGGAATCCCGGGACCTCCGGGCCAGGCTGGTGCAAAGGGACGGGACGGCCGCTGTAACCCAGGAGACTGCATGAGCCATCAGGTGGAATACAACGTCAAGGGGCCGCCCGTCAAGGGCCCCTGGTAGGTGGATGGAGACAAGGGACTGAAGCAGCACCAACAACAGAAGACATGAGAACAAAGACTTTGACCTGGAGTTAGTTAAACACAAGGATAAAATGACCAGAAGAATGCAACTACGGTTTTATCCTGTAGTTTTGAACCAACAGTTTAATGTTTTTTTTCCAGTGTTCTACTGGAATGAAGCTCCCAGAGATGCAGCAGATCCTTTTTTATCCGAATGCCATTTCATTGTTACTTAAAACCTTTTTATATATATTTTTTTATCTTTCTCTCCTTTTGTACATTTTCAAACCACAGGAAGTCGTATTTCCTCCCCCTCGATTAATTCTTCCCCAATTCAGTGCGCTTCACCTTTTATTTGGCCCAAACTCTCCAGGAAGAAAAGCCGACACGTTTTCCACGGCTCTCCACTCTCGTGCTTTTATTCCCCCCGTCTCACATTCAGGAGTGTGTGCCCGTGCATTTGTAATAAATATTCACAGCGTGTATGGTTTGAAACATGTCTGAAATTTGATTCTTGGAAAAATATCCAAAGAATTTTTTTTTTGTTGTTGTTTGCGTAGGAAAAGCATATTCAAAAGCCATGGTCACTATGATGGATTCACTTTCTTTGTACATATTTATATTTATATATGTATGTTGCAGCTTTTTAGACTTTTTCAAAGGATTTGATAAACCACCACAGCCGGCCACTTTCTCACTGGAGCGCACAGAAAAAGGGGAACTTTAAGCAGGTGTGGAGGCTTGAAGATTGTCATCATAAGATTATTAGATTGTGTTTTACCGCAGAAAGCGTATTGGATTTTGTAACGCTAGTGCCAAACTGAGCTCTGTCTTTTATTCCTCCCTCCCCAAATCCTCTGCAAATGCAACCACGGAATCTAATTACGTTTCCGTTCAGACTTGAAAAAAAAAAAAAAAAAAAAAAAGTCACTCGTCTGTTTATTAGCAAATATGAGCAAGGTCTCTGCCTGTCCTCGCCGCAGGTCCTGTAGCGAAACACACTGAGCGCGGCGAGTCCGACACGAGCGCATCACAAGCAGGTTTTGTAATGGTCACGCGTTAACTGTAATTTTTTTCGGGGTTTGTAATTTTATTTTTTTATACCGTCTGTCACTGCCACCTCTCACTGTCTGCAGATTTTCTAGCCACTCTCGAGCGCTTCGTCGACAGAGGGAAAATGTCAAGCTTTGAATTGAATTAAACTGCTCTTCAAGAACAAGAAGGAGTTGTGCTTTGTGATTATCATTTCGCATTGCATCACTCGCACACTGTCAAAGTGTGCTTAACGGACCAGGCGCATGTGCCGCCCTCGTCCTTTGTCCAAGGCCTGTTGTTTTAAATCTCTATTGGTGTTTGCCGTCAGTTTAAACTGCTGTGTCTTGCCGCTCTGCTCTTGTTCAGTGTCCCTGCCATACTTCTGCTGTTGCTTGTGGTTCAGCGTCTCTCTAGCTCTACTTCTCTTCTGTTGCCTGTAGCTGTTTCAGCATCTGTTTGCAGTTGCTGGGCCTTTTGTTTGCGCTAGGTATTTGTCTTTCAAGAGGTTTTGGGTTTGCTTCTGGTATGTTGCGTCTCCTCGCTTGGTCTTCCGTCTCTTCATAAATGTTTTTTTTATCTTGTTTAGTCTCTTCATAGATATTTCATCCGTCTTTGCAGCCTGCATGGTGATTTTTTTTTTCACTCTTTCGTCCTTTTATGTGTCTTTGACTCTGTAATCATTTAAAGTCAGGCTGTCATGCCAAAGTGTGCACGCGCACACACGCACACAAACACACGTTACTCACCCATGCTTTTGTATCACACACTCCTTATCAACTTTGGGTACCACAAGGGGGCGACGGTTTCCTCAAAGTTACACATATAGTAGGTGAGGAAAAACGTGACGCTAACACACTGGTTTTGATTCTGTGGTCACGTGATCCTTCTTGCCTCTCAGAGTTGTAGACGTGTGATTGTCTTGGTAGGAGGAACTAATTTTATGACTTCTTACTGCAGCACCGTAGGAACCTTCGACCAGAACCGCCCAAGAACTCTGACAATAGCTGAATGTCTGCAGCATCGGAAGTACAAGGGTTTATTTACATGCATGGGTTTGACTGTAACTTCAAAAAAAAAAAAAAAAAAGACAAGGAGCAGAAAGAGTTGGAGCAAACTTAGACTCAATCCCCCACACGATACAGAAAAACATTTTATAAAAGGTTCCATTTTATTGGAATGGGTTGACCTGAACAGCCAGATAAAAAAAACCCCTCTTTACAAGTGATTATTTATATATATTTATCTATATATATATATATATATAGAGAGAGAGGAACAATAAATAATTTTCTGGACGAGAGTAAATTAGTCATTAAGTCGCTGGCACCCTGTGGGAAGTCGACAGTGGCATAAGAGGCACATTCAGACCGACTCGCTGCGAGAAAAAGCAGTTTAATCTGTAGGAACTGTTTGTTTTATTATTATTATTATTACTCGCTGCATTCATTAACACAGGATATGTTCTTTTCTCTTTCTTTTTTCCTGGTGCATACTGTAACCCATTTCCCCCCTCCCGTATATTATAATCAACACACATTTACAAAAGATTTACAGTACTGCATTGTGGGAGATGGGAGTGCCTGTCGGGATATGATGTTGCCAGGCAACAAGAGAAAGAGATAAAGCTGGTCGTTAGTTTCTAAAATGAGAGCTGTGGGGTTGCGAGGGCTTTCGGAGGGAAGCGAGGAGGAGGCGGCGGCTAATGTACATATGAGGTAATTTGGGGATTTCACTCGAGCTCACGGATGAAAGACTTTCACAATGCAGTACAGTACCGAGTGGGAATTGAGGCTTCAATCATTTATTTGGTCCTTTTTTCTTTTCTGTTTTTTTTATCGTTGTACACTTTCAAGGCGTCGGCCTCGAGAGCGGCACGGCAACATCAGACAAAAAAAAATAAAGTTTTTTAAAACGCGTCTCAAACAAATTATCGCATATGCAGAGCTGTTAAAGTGACGTCCGCTCTCCTCGCTCCTCTCAGACAGGGGCTGGGGGTCTTCGGGTGGGACCGACGCTGGCGTCGTCCAAACAACATGAGAGAATTCTGGTGGGATGCTGGGTGATGATGTCATCGCAGCGGCGGCGGCGCCAACGCTGCGTAGAAAACTTCTCAGTTTGAGTCACCGCTGCCGGTCCCCCGACCCCTGGCTCACGATCTGGTCCCCAATGAGAGAAGCGGTCTCTCCGTCCCTGCTGGGGAGACGGCCCTCTAGACACTGGGTCCTTTGATTGTTCCCGCCTCCTGTAGTCTGGGCGAGGTGTACGCCGAGGCGGCCAGGCACATGGCCGCCTCGCAGTAGCCCGGGAGACCCTGCGGTCCCGCCTTGCCAGGGTAGCCAGACTCTCCGTGGGATCCCTGGGGTCCTCGCTCACCGTGCTTGCCGTCCCGAGCCACACCGTCGATGCCGGGAGGACCTGTCAGGGAAGCCAGTTTAAAATCTATTGCAAATCTATAAATGAATAACAGGATTTGCTTGTTGCAAATTCCTCTCAAAAGCCAAGACCCAGGAATGAATGAATGAATGAATGAATGAATGAATGAATAAAGTTGCAGAAGGTTTTTCTGCTGATACAGATTAGCATAAATTCTACAGTAGCCATGTTTATCAGCTGAATAAATAAATAAATAATAAATAAATAAATAAAACATGACAGAGCACCAAAAGCGTTTCTCCGTAGACGTTTTCGCTTTACACCAAACTGCTTCAGCAACAGTTTGGTCGGCGCTAGGCTAATTACGTTACATCTCTTTAGTGGCCGAAGTTCCGAAAGAAACTGGCCTTGTCATGCTACATAAAATGTTTGCTTACTTTAATAGTGACAAAGTTTTAATTTGAAGGCAAATGCTTTCATTTTTTGGCACACTTTGCTTCCTGCAAGTAACACTTACTCACACACTAATAGTCTTTCACTCACGTTGGCATCTTCATACGAACTGGTGCTATACCTGCTACCTGCTGGTCCTCACCTGCCATCCTACTGCTGTGCTAAAAGCTCTCACCTGGTATTCCGGGAGGTCCTGGTTGTCCTGGATGAGCTCTACCAGGATCTCCTCTCTCCCCCTTCGCTCCTCTCTTTCCTACAGTAGGCAGGCACAGGAGCACAACGTTCACATCCCCTCGGCTCATGTTCTCACCGTGCGTCGGCAGCTTCGGTTGTGCACATCTCTACCTTTAAGTCCTGTGTTTCCAATCTGTCCCGCCGCTCCAATGATGCCGGGGATTCCGCGAGATCCGAGCAGACCGTGTGGCCCCTGTGGACCAGGTGAACCCGGTGGTCCGGGAGGACCGGGAGGTCCCATGACGCCGGCTCCGCCGAGCACGGCCCTCTGGGCGCTCACTGCCACCGCTGCAAGTCTTTCTGTGAGAGCAGAGAGCATCAGCATTTTAATGGGATTTGCCTAAGAAGATGAGCAACTGACTGCTCAGGAGCTGAAAGTCAAAAAAATAAAAAATGGGGGGGCCCTCCCACACAGAAAAGAACAAATGCTCACCCTGCAACATCTTCAGCACCACTTCGATGATGTGCTGGTCAGATGCATCACGTCCCTGGAAGAAATAAATAAATAAATAGAAGATGAGCATCGCGGAAGGATGACGAAAAGGTTTTCTGCATCCTGGATGAGACCAAAAGCAAAGTCCTCACCAATGCTCCCTGGATACCCGGCATGCCCGGAACTCCCCGTTCTCCGTGGAGTCCCCGCGGTCCAGGCAACCCTGGTGGGCCCAGGTCTCCAGGTTTACCAGGATCCCCAGTAGGTCCATTGTGTCCTGGGTCACCCCTTATTCCTTGCTGTGACAACAGAAGCCATTTTTATTTTTTCATTTTTTTAAAAAGAACAAATAGACGTGCATTAAAAAAATTATGTTTTAGAGGAAGAGAAAAGGAACTCGTGACCTCACCTGCCCTTTAGGTCCGGGTTCTCCAGACAAACCCTGAACACAGAGACGTGGTTATTTTCAATATCAGCCGTCAAGACGCTGGTTGTGCAATTACAGCAAAAATGTATGCAGTAATAAAGTAAGTAAAATAAATAAAGGCTGCTGTGTTTTTCTATATTTATATTCCCACCTTTTCATTTAAGCAGCTCATTTGCCATTTACATTTTCAGCAGGGTTCATGGACAACTTTAAAAATGCATCTCTTTCTTCTTTATACTTACAGCTTGGTGAGGATTTTTTTTTTTATTAGTTCTTCCTAGATTGATATGCAGGTTCACACAGCCTCCAAGTCTCTGCTTTCTTAACGCTCTTATCTTAAGCCTGATTGTGAGGATTTTGTAAACTGCAAATGCAATCTTCTATTGGAACAAAAGTAAAAAGTTTTAAAACCACTGCAGCTTCTGCCGCCAAGACTCTTCACCTTTTCACCTTTCTCGCCTGCCAATCCCTCAACGCCTGGGTCGCCCTGTGAGAGACGCAAAATGTGGTTGAGGAAGGGATGAGAGAAATGACTCATTTTCATGTGAAGACTTTTTCATATAAATGATGGAGATTAAAATAAAAATGAATTGAACAACACTAATTGGGCATCTAGTAATTTAGTTTTCAACAGCCAGAGCTGCTACTCACAAAGTCTCCCTTTGGCCCGACCTTTCCTTGGAAGCCCTGCAGAAGAAAAATGAGTTGTGTGCATATAAATGTGATTTAATAATATTACAATATCATCCTTGGAAGGGACTAAAAAAAATAGCCCAAAGTATTGATTCAGGCCTGGGATACAAATGATCAATGATCAAAGTAAGAAAGATTTTCTCCCTCTTTCTCTGACATGTGGAAGATGAGCAGGCTCAGATTATCATGTACATTGTTTATTTATGTTGCCTTATCTTCTCCAGCCTGCACTGCGGACGGCTGAGTCTTATCCAAGAGTAAACACTGCCCCCATTGGATACTTCCGGGTACTGCTGTGAAGTGTGTTGGATTGCAACCAGCAACGGATGTGTTTTACAACTGTTGCATGTACTCACCTTGTCTCCCTTGGTTCCACTGAGACCCTGAGCCCCTGGAACGCCAGGAGGTCCTCTCTCCCCTTTACCTCCCTGGTAGGAGATGAGGATTAGTTTGTTTTTTAAGGAACTCTAAAATGTATTCCCGATCAATGAGGAAATACAACATGGCAACTCACAGGCTTGCCAACTACTCCCTGTGGCCCGACTTCTCCACGCTGGCCTCGGTCACCCTGCAGGAAACCAGTGAGGTGCGTGTGTTTGGATCAAAGTTTGGACTGTTTTCTTGATTAAAATTCAGTTTGTTTTTTGTCATTTACCTTAGGCCCAGGAACTCCTTGCATACCAGCCTCACCGGGGATACCAGGTTCACCCTAAGAGATGGTTGGTTAGTGCAGATGGTTGGTTAGTGCTGCAAACTCGAGAACATAATGTCATCTCTTCAATTAAAGTCTTATTTTCCAATTATTTTTGCGGCAAGTCTATGTTACCAAGGGTCCGGGGGTGCCAGATACGCCGGCATGGCCTCTGGGTCCAGATTCACCCTAAGGGTGGAGTAGAAATGATGAGAGAATAAGAGATAAGCATGTGGAAAAAGTGATTATAATACATTTAAAAAACAAAAATACAAAAAAACCCTTACCTTATCTCCAGCTCCTCCCTTGGATCCAGGACTTCCAGGCAACCCCTTTGCAAAAAATAAATAAATAAGTCACCAGGTGACACTATTGTGACTTAAAAGAAAAGTGTGATGGTGGTAAAAGTACAGTTCACAAATGTTTCTCAGTGCCTTTACTTGGCACACCAGGAAACATTTTATTTTCGTAAGAGAAGAAGAAGAAAAACCAGACTGGTCTTAAACATGTATTCATAATGTTTCATCATTGCGTCCATCATTATCACCACACATACATTTTTCACTCCTTTGGTTTCACCTTCTTCCATCGTACACTATTGACATGGGTCACATCTCTTACTATCTCGGTCGTTTGTGCCACCGTTAAACTTTAAGGTTGGATCCATACATGAGGTAGTTTGCCAGACTGAACCCATCCTAGCCAATCACGGTTGTGTGTTTAATGAGGGGGTGGGATTTAAATAGGCAACGAGTCATTGCGAAGTGCAAGCCATGCATGCATGCATGCAAGCGAGTGTTGCAACCATGCAACATGCAACCAATCAGAGTGGATGAGCCAGTAAATTAGCCGGTGCAGGAGTTCGCAGCAGGCCAAGTGTCACGCAGCAAAGTGTGCTTGGCACGCTCCATTACCCCTTAGCTGGGGTGCAGAGGAGATCAACGCGCGCGCAAAACACCACCATACACACACAATGGGGGCGGGGTAACCCGGGCGGCCTGATTGTGATAAATTACACACGGTGCGAGGGACAATGCTGTTTGAAGGTGGTTTAAATTGTAAAGCAGCGCGGGCCAACGGGTCACTGTTAACCTGGAACGCTGCCCGGAAAACAAAACACGCCGAGATTTACAGCCGCCGCTGCGTTACTTCCCCCCGTCGTCTGTGTTTGGAGCCGGACAAATTTCCCTACGTGGACTGGGTGCAAACAAGCGTTTTACAGACAGGCCTATTTGCATGTGTCGCCTGCGGTACAGCAGAACAATAACATTTACTGGCGGATGTCACTCACCGCCGCTCCCTGTGGACCTGGAGGACCAGGCATCCCGTCCTGGCCAGGAGCTCCCTGGAGGAGAGAAAACAGGAAGAAGCTGAATAAAACAATCCTCTGAGACTTAAAAGCCCCTGTTTGTAAGATCTGGTCGCACCTAGATAGAAAGAGAACATTTTTTGTTGATGCCTGTTTTGGAGCTCCTGCTTGATCTCACATCTTTTTCTTAACCTTTATTTAATACGAGATGCAATGGGAGTGTAAACCCTGAGCAGGACAACGTGCATTATGCTCACCTGCTGACCAGTGTACCTCCCTTTCATGTAAACATAAATATGTTTTATTCCCAAACAAAACTTCACTGATTACTTAATTTTATCGAATGGAAAAACTACTTCCTAGTTTCATCCACCTTATTTCATATCACCTTCGTAATGTGACACACTGGACCTTCAGCTTTACCCTCCCCACGGCTGGCCATTCGTACCTTTATTCCAGGAATCCCTGGTGTGCCATCTTTCCCGTCAATCCCAGGCAGACCCTGGAACAACATGCAAACAGATCAGTGGACCTGATTTGGCGCCGCCTCCGAACACCACCTCTTTTCCTTTTTTTCCCTTTTCACTTACGTTATCTCCTTTTTTGCCAACAGCTCCTTGTGGGCCCCTGATACCTCGGCTGCCCTGCGGAAGACAAATATCCTCATTGTATTCGGCTGCGCACATCAGGATTCCCTGTTCAAATTCTGAGCAATATTTCTCTTTTTGTTCCATTTATCAGTGTGCACAATTTGACAGTAAAAGTAGGTTAAAAAAAAAAATGAAAGAAAAAGATTCCATACTTTGTCTCCAATATCTCCTGCCTCTCCAGGTGGTCCCTGAGGCCCCTCCTCACCCTGTGATCGACGGGGAAAGGCTTAGAATAGTGTACAATGGGTACCTGATGCACATGAGTGAAAAACTGTCTTTGTGTTTTCTTACAGGAGGACCAGGAATTCCTGCAGGTCCCTGGATTCCCTTGTAGCCGGTTGGCCCCTGTGTAGGGGGAAAAAAAAGTGTTTGCAGTCACTCACTTCACTTTCAGGAAGGATCCGGAGTCATGCTGGCCTACCTTTCATTGAGATAAAGGGGTAATTAGTGCTTAACTCACTTCACTAATGGGTGCTCCGCCCAGAGCCAGACACTCTTGCCTTGGCACCGAGACTGGGGCGCTAACTTGGCTAACGCAGCTAATGTTAACAGTAAGACTGATGGCTATGGCGGATCATTAACTACAGATGGAGGCGCCGCGGACCCGGACACCCCCGATTCATTAGGGGAAGGGGAGAGCTCTGTGTTAGCATCATTTCCATATGTCCCCACAGCAAGTAATGGATGATGTTTGCATAGTGGGGGCAGGCCTGGCTGTGTCTCTTTGGTTGCTCTTCTGAGAATTAGAACAGTGAGTTAAAAAGAGAAACAAGAAGCGGTACTCACGGCTTCTCCTTTAGGACCCATCATTCCTGGGTAACCTCTCAGACCCATCGGACCCTTGATGGGAAATAAGGAAAAAAAATGTCAGGGCACCATCAGACAAAATGAGCTTATAACCTTGCTAAGTTAATTGAGCAGCTGAATCCACAACGTACCGGAGGTCCTGGGATACCTTGTTCGCCCGAGATGCCTACATCTCCCTTGGAACCCTGGCGGGGGGGGGGGAGGAAAAATGAGATGACAAATTAATCGGTTTTTTGTTTTTTTTTTCTTGCTGCACATCCGCCTGCGACAAACAACACCCTTAAACAGCACTGTGATGCTGTAGAAGATCCTGAAGAAATAATTACGGGCCTCTCCAAACGTGCCTTTTTACTCACGCTAAGATTCCACTGTGTCTTTCCAGGATGTAAATAATTCCTGAAGAGGAACCGCAGTGCGGTAGCAAAATAAAAACCTTGCGATGCTTTGATGTGCGCGTATGTGGCTGTGTTGTCCCCATTGTTTGTCAAGTCACTCCCTTTCTGTCATCAATTACCAGAAGAAGATGCCCGCGAAAGGGAAATGGTCGAAAAAAAAGTAGGGAGTCTGGAAAAAACTGCTTTGAATGAATGCCCAGGAACACTGTACAACTCCTGGATAGATCAGTCAAAATTAAATTCCAGTGGTTTCAACTTGAGGATTTCACACAAATGGGAACATTTTGAACATAACACGGATGCATGTTTAAGGAGATAAGCTGTGGCAGCTTTTTTTTGTTGGTTTGCTCTGTGTGGAAATGTCAAATGTTGAAATGGCATCTAAGGAATGTAAAAAATATTTCCCTTACCTCATCCGGAGGTAGGAGGGAAACCAAAGAGGAGCACTTTGACATGTCAGGTCTAACCTAGGGGGGCTGCCTGATTGACTTATTTTTCAAAGCAAGGCAAGGCCTCTTGAATGGGAGCATCATAGGCCAAATCCTGGGGCCCGGCTTGGTGCTTCCTCGGAGCCCACCATGCGCTCGTTAACTCCACTGATTACATCAGGGTGAGAGGCATGCACGGACCCGGACTTCCTCATGCTCTTCTTCATATACCTGGCTCTCCAGCATTGCTTTCATCTGGCTGACTGCACGCTGGCTGTGGGGCAAGGGCCAGGCCTGACTAATCGCACCCAGATTAGTGCCAGTCATCTGCCTCAGGGGTCTTCATTAGAGCTAATCCTTGCCTCAGCGGCTCCTCAATGGTGGGCGAGTGTGTGAGATGTTACTACATGTATATGTCGGGGGTGTTTGATTCTGCCCTAGCTGGACGGGGGCAGCTCACCGTTCTTCCAATGCTGCCGGCGTCTCCGAGTATACCAGCACGTCCTTTGTGTCCCTAGGGGGAAGCAATCAGTCAGTAGGGTATCACAGAAATTCCAGTTCATTCTATATACCGGCTAAAGGCAACCTTGCATATACTTGGGCTAGCATGCAATGGCCACCTTGAAGCCTATCAAAGCATGATGGAAACTTTTAGAAAGGGCTTTATAGCTGTAAAAAAAAAAAAAAAAAAAAAAAATCTATATTTCATCTTACATTGACCACTTTTATTTTACTCACCTTGACACCCTGCAGTCCCTGGGGGCCTTTGGGTCCTGCTGGACAGTTAAGAGGACACTGTTGTGTAGGAGGGGGAAAGGGTACAGGGATTACAAAAATAAAGTTAAAACAGATTCATTTGGGGTGGTTTATGTATTAGAATGGCGCTGGATGTCACCTGGAATTCCGCACTGCCTTCCTCTCCACCAATAAACTTCCCCGGAGGACCCTAGGTGGACAGATGGAAGGACAAAAAAAAGGATGGCTTGACAGGAGAAGAAGAGCTGAGCCAGCACGAACCATGCTACCTCTATTTCCCCATCCATCTCTCCTCGCCACTTTATAGATTGAGTTAGAAAGTAAAGTATCTCCACTGGGGATGATGTATCCCTCAACAGTCGGATGAGACATCCCACTGGTCTAATGGGGGTTTATTTACCATTGGACAGCACTATAGCTAAACAAATACTCTCCCCTGGACTTAAAACATCGCTCTCAATGAGGAACACCCCCCCTTCTCCCCAACTCTTTCGGTGGAGCCCACTCAGAAAAGCATGCAGCAGACTGTTTGCACCATTGGTGGGGAAAAAAAAGCTTTAATGTATTCCATTTAGGACCCGTTTGGGGTATAACGTTGCTGTAACGCAGCATTGTTCTGTAATTCTTTAAAACGCCATCAATGAATTTATTCAATACATTTTTACTGGAACGCAACACACATGAAAATAGGAATGGATCCTGATGCAGAGTTTGTCTCTATCTTCACTCTGCAGTACTGCTGCATCCATACATCCATACATTAAGTGAGATGAGATTGATGGAACTCTGCGCTTTATCGATTAGGCCCATTGAGCTTGTGGTAGACCATTTATTTCTCAATCTCTTCCCGCTATTCTCACCAATCAAGAATGAAGTAATTTATTGTGACATCAATCATATTAATAAGGCTGATTAATTTCCTGGGCAGTATATCACTGGGTATTGGCTAAGCGTAGACGTATCGGATTCATTGTTGTAAGTTGGCAAAATGGGATCATTTGGAAAGCAGAGGGCCATTCCGATGTCGTGCTTCATCCACCGGCAATATGTTTTAGTAAAGCACAAAAAATGAAAACTAAAAAACAACCTTTTTAAAGGTTCCAACACAACAAAATCAGAAAATATTCACTCATTAAACAATTAACACTTAATAACAAACTGGAAATAACGGATTCAATGGAAGAGATGCTTCATAATCTGTAGGTTGCGTTATGCCTTGTCATGTATGGTAGATATTTGACAAAGTAAAGCCATTAAACAGAGACCTCGTGGTTGTGCTGTCCAAACTGAGATGAGGCTTGTTTTGCTTGTGGAAAGGGGTCTACTGTAATTCCATTTTTGGGTTATAATCAGTCACATTTAAGTTTGCTATGCATCGTGGATTCTAATTGATCAAAGGGCACCTGGCACCCAAAACCTGACAGTTGTTACACCTGCTAATCCTGCGCATGGATACTTACTGGCTTCCCAGGAGGTCCAGGGAGTCCTGGAGTTCCAGGTGAACCCCCAACACCCTTGGAAGGGAATACAAAGATGTGAATAAGAACCTTCGACATGTTGAAAAGACTTCTAAGAATTAGAAGGGCAGCAAGGTTGGTTTCCTACCTTGGGTCCATTTGGTCCAATTTCACCTGGAAGCCCGATTGGCCCCGGTATGCCCTGCAAACAGGGACATACAAGGCAAAGTCATCTTCTGTCTCGGAGGAACAATGCCAACTCATTGACACAAAGTTAATTGCATTAAAGCAAACAAGCTACTTACAGCCAGCCCTGGAAGGCCGGAGCCCTGCGCACACAGAAAGAAGAGACGAGGGGGAGGGTAAGTTACAGCATGACACGTGGAACCAATCAGTCTGAGTATCAATTAACGCTGGCAAAAGCCAATTAAGAAGGGGCGGCAGTGATTCAGCGTACACAGTTTGATGGCCCAGGGCAGATTGACGTATGTTTGCTTTCTTTTGGAAATGAATTGCAAACAACAGTTAGAATGCACGAGCCTCGTTTGGAGGAGCGGCAGCACGCAGGGCAGCGTCTTTTTGTTTGAGAAGTTGGAGGAGAGCCGGGCGGGACAAACAGCTCCCGAATCAGGCCGACTGCTCTGGACAAACAAAGGATTTAACTAATGGTGTGGCGTTCGAGCGTGACATTGGCTGACCGGGAACCTCTGACATTCGAACAAACTGTAACAAAAAGAAAGGGGTGTACGTTTGGTGGATACGCAGCACCATCTAGTGGCGATGGTCGGAAACGCCGGGAATACTATTTTTTCAGCAGCCAAACGAGCTCCTCGGTGACATTGTAGCATACATTTTTCGACTATGACGATGACGGTTCTTCTACATCCGGGGTCGAACGATCGAAGCCGGCCGCGTGTTGTGCGTGCGCCATGTCATGTAGGCGCGCCACCGAGCTCTAAAGAGTTTGGGGGGCACAGCTGGTCAAGCAGTCAGGCGTGATGCAAAAGGGACTCGGGAGGTTGGTTGCCTCTTGAGAGCAGCTGCCATGCAATATGTTTGTTAGGGAGCGACGAGGCCGCAAACAAGCCTAATTCGCCTTGTTGTAACTCATTTTTTTTAACAAGTCTCAAGGCCGCACTAGCGTGCTTAGCTAATTAATCAACGGGCGACCTTGTGCAGGAAGACAGCAAGGACCCCTTTATCATGTAGTGCAATCAATGTTTTAATGTATTGTTACAATTTGGAGGTTAAGACAAGGGTTTAAGCATTCCCTTTATCCCTTCATGCTGCGTGCAGCTGGTGCTATAGGTCCTAATTGTATTAATAAGCAGAAGATGCACTTAAGGATTAAATTAAAAGTGCATATCCTCTCAGGTTAACAATTATAATTTGAAGATTTCTTTTAAGTAGGTAGTGTATGTATGTAGTAATGTCTTCATCTTATAATATTTGTCTGAAAACCAAAAGGGGCCCAAAACTTTAAGTTGGAAATACTATTATTATTATTATTATTATTATTATTATTATTATTATTATTATTATTATTATTATTATTAATTTTATTATTATTATTATTATTATTATTATTATTATTATTTTTATTTAGACAGGATCCTCTTGTTTATTCCTGTATAAGTGCATAATTATATCCACTTTGAGCAGATGCAGTGATTGCATTATGTGTATTAATTAAGCTGGTAATTTGAATTCAGGAATATTTTGTTTGTTGTTTTGAAAGACGGGTAAAAATGCTTTCCACCAACTCTATAGGCAACAATAACCGTCGCTCTATATCCACAAAGTCTTGGCTGCAACAGATGAATTAGTAAACTACCAATGTAATTGAGCAATTCCGTGTCTTCTATTATGATTTAGCGCACGTGACGTGCACGTCTCCCGTGCGGCAGGTAAAAAAGGTGGTGTTGTCCCGGGTGTTCCAATTCCATCGCAAGCCGATCGGTGCGGAGCCGATCGGAGCCGATTTTGACCCGGGTCGCTTGCCGGGTTGTTTGACCCGTTTTGTCTCGGTGAGCAGATTCCACCGCCAACAAATGCCGATTATTTGCAAAAAACACCATGTTTTTTGGCCAGTGGAATTGGGGCTTTAGCTTAAATTTAGCCTTCACAGTGTTTTCTTGTGCAAAAACATTTGATGTTGTAAGGATGTTGATTTTGAGGACAGAGAAGATCTTGCTCTTGTAATCTAACTTTTGATTTTAATAGTTCTATTGTTCTTGACATTGTTCCTACTTTATGCTGATAGAAATGTAAAGCGGTAAATTGAAATGTTAATTTACTCACAGGAGGCCCAGGTTCACCAACTGGTCCAAGTTGACCCTGTGCCAATAAATATAATATAAATTAGGATGCAGATAAACAATTGAATATATTGAATGTATAACATCTTCAAATTAACTTCTAGCTGACAGAGAAAATATTTGTTTTACATGGCTGCAGCTCAAAGTCATGAAACAGTAGGAAGGAAATTAGGGAACTTTTCTAAACTGAGACTTGTGAGACCTCTAATCTGTTCTACTTTCTTTTCTTTCCGGTGCATGTTGTAAACACTCGCCTTGGGACCAGGGCTCCCGATGGGACCTCGATCGCCTTTTGCTCCAATCAAACCCTGCAGTCGGTCAAAAAGGGGAGAGACAATGTCAGCGAGGTATGTCACACAGTTACGTCGGCCAAGCGGAGTTTGACGTCCGAGCTCGGCACAGTAACAATACCAGGTGAGAGGTTCAGGCACACAGTTAATTGAAACTGGCACTGATCTCATTGGAATTACAAGGCAAAACTGAGAGAGGAGATTCCAGGACGGATTACAGGCCAAATCTTTGAGGAATGTGTGTGTGTGTGTGTGTGTGTGTGTGTGTTATTAGCATGTGACCCACTGACAATTAGCTCTCAGAGTAATGCAGATCCTGAAATGTGTGCAGAGAACCCTTAACATAATTACTACGTAGTGAATCAATCAGGCAGCGTGCACACGCACGCACACACACACACACGTATCCCTCACATACCCACACAAAATTAGTCTTAGGCCGCCTCTTGCTCCCTCTCACTGCAGGAGATTGAAATGGGAGTCATCAGGAAGGGATAATAGGTTTACCTTAATGTGTACTTAGCTAATTTCTATCATAGCCGGGGTCAGTGAGGTTTAAATAAAATTGCTCGATCGACAATAAACCAGCGCAAGGTGTTTAAAGGCCTCTGCTGCAGTGCTGTTACAGGATTCCTTCCACTGGTAAAGGAGGCCAAAGTCCACAGAGGGACATGTGCAATGCCAGTGGGAAAAGACAATCAAAAGAGAGTGCATAATAAAATGAGAGATAAGATGGAAAAAACTAGGAGTAAAAGAAGGCAATAAGAACGTTTTAATTACCATGCAGCGCAAAAAAAGCAAAGGATAAGCACGTCTTTGGAGTAGCTTCAATATACATAGTCAATTTATAAGCAGCCGGCTCTCGGAAGCACTGCAGCCCTCCTTGAGGTGCAATAAGTAAAAGATTTTTCTCTCCAAAAAGAAGAGCCGGGATATGGCTGCAATCTCCTGGGAAAACAACAAACTCTTGTGTTGTTTTCTTCAATTTTGTTTTATATTCAAATGTGTGCTGTGCGGGCGTGTTAAGTGTATGTATATGAAAAAAAGAACATTCTGTGCCTCCAAAGTTTTATACTGTATAAATTTAAAATAAGGTCCTTGTGGATGTTATTTGTGCTTTATTGTTGAGAGATTCTATCTTGCTTTTTTTGGCGGGTAATTTTCTTGCTCTTTTCCTAATTAAGCTGTTTTTTTAAAACATGAAGCCAGAGATTGTTTCATTAGTGAACCAAGATTGGATAAAGATTGTCTCTTGCTCTCTCACTCATCTTCCTTATCATAATGGCATCCACATACGTCAATGCCGTTCTCCCCCGGTACTCCATCAGGACCAGGCTCTCCTGGCTCTCCCTTTTGGCCCTAAATTTGAAAAAATAAAAACAAAGATAAAATTTTCCATCCAAGGGAATCTCGGTTTAAATTTATTGTAATAACATTAAAGCAAACATGGCTGTACAAACTTACCGGTGCACCAGGGGGCCCTGGTGGTCCTTTATCTCCCTGCAGAGAGACACAGCTTTGATGTTAGCTGGTTTAACGGCTGATCGTATACGCAGATGCCGTAGTAAAGAGCTCATATCTGCGCTACAAGGCCACCTCAAGTCCTGTGTCACCTGGTAAATCTGGTCACCTCGAGCCTTTTGTTTCACTACGTAAGATTAATTATCACAAAAATGTGACGAAAATGTGTTAGGATTGAAAGGGGGCAAAAATACATCATAGAACAAATTTGTGATGGTGCTACTGTAATTACCAAAAGATTACCCAATTAGCAATGATAAGAATAAATGCTACACTTCCTGTCAGAAGTGGGTAAAAAATCACACACATGATGACTTTCACTTTTTTTTCCATTGGAAAGGAAAGGATGGCTGTGATGAAAATTTAACCACATATTGGCTTCATTGCACAAAGCAATTGCAGTGGACTGCATGATAGAGATTGGGCATTAGGATTATATGCTATATTTAAATAGAAAAAAATTGTGATCACATTTTTATTTAAATAATAGATTTTGATATCTATCTAATTTAACTGTAAATTAACTTTAATCTAGTCATGATAGTATGATAATATAATAAATAACATTTGTAGGCTTTGGTGGAAGTTGCTCCGTGTCTAACCAGTCCTGTGTTTGCAGCATATTTAAGCAACCTGTGTGTAGTTAACCCTGAAAATAACCCAAATGTATCACGTTACTGTGACACAGACCGTGGATTCAGGCGAGGGTCCCTCTCTCAAAGACCCCTCTCTCTGCCAGGAACAGAGCCCTTTTTGTGTCCGCCTGTTTTCGCTTGCGCTGCCCTCTGTCGGCAGGACTGCTGTACTGCAGCAGGCGCAGAGACTTGGGTATTTCTTCGGCACAATGTTTGCCTTTGTGATGAAATCTGCCGGTCCAACCTGCACGGATACTCACATCGATGCCGTCTGATCCGGGGGTGCCAGAGGGGCCGGGCAGGCCGGGCTGGCCCTGAGGTCCAGGTGGGCCTCTCTGAAACACACACACATATTTACTGTCATATCAGGTCATTGCATGCTGTAATAACATGAAAGATATTTTGGGGCTATACATTTTTTTTTGAGCAATGTAGCATTATTTTACAAAATTTTAGCAAGGGAAATTTAAACATACAAAATGTCTTATTTTTATGCTATCATGGCAGAAAACAAAACAAAACATTTCTTTGCTGTCAATGCTCTCTGCTGTTAACGCCCCCCCCCCCCCAACAACACTGGTAATAGCGAACAAGCAAAACTACATCGTGATTGAAATTATGTCCATTAACAGGTTTTTTTTAATGACCAGAACCAAAGAAATTGTTGATGACCTTTAAAACTGGCACGTTGAAAGAAGGCAAAACGGGGAACAGAGGAGGAATGTGGAAGGAGGGGTCACGGGACCGGCACTGTTTGCCCCCACTTCACCCACTCCCCCTCCCCCAGCATTCCCCCTGCCTGCATTGATTAGCAACTCAGTGGCACAGTCAGTCCCTCAGCTGATTGTGAAAAAAATGAATCCAACTGTGAAAAAAAAATAATCAAAATTTGACTAAAAGAAACTAACAAATAATCCTCAGAGGTGAAGTTCTAGATGTCCAGTGTATCTGTTGGTGCAGCTTCTCGCAGTTACTGGGCAAAGCTTTTTTTGCTTTGTTAGTTTTTTTTTCTCTCGGTGTCTCTGTCGATTCCCGTCACCGTTGCTGCTCTTGAGTTTGCCCGTGAAAAACTAAAGGGAGAAAATCCTCTGTTTCCATTCTTCTTTGGTTGATGGAAATTCTTCAAGGGCCCAAAAAATAGACAAATAAATCACAGGTATTGGCAAATCCACGCCTTCAAAGGGTGAAGAGATTCCAGGGATTGTACTCAACAGGGATTAGAATCCACCAGATTGTCCGCTTTTAATTGCATCTCCGCAGCAGAAAAAACAAACAAACAAACAAACAAACAAATGATTTCACTCTCTGTGGATGTGCCCACCTGAAACAGGACGGCTGGCTTGACCCCTCATATTTCAGTCAAAGGCCCCCACAATATTTTACATTTCCTAGAAACATCTATAGTAAACCCCCTGTCCCCTCACCTCACCTGGGGCCCCTCGTCCCCTCACATCGCCTGCAATAAAGCACATCTCATCCTCCACTGCGCACTCACCACTTGGGCCAGAGCCAGACACAGGGTCTGCAGTATCACCCAGGTCTTCAGCGCGACAGACGGAGCAGCCATGGTCCCTCTTTTCCCCGTCCGTCTCTCCTCTCTCTCCTCGCTTGGCTGAAATCCTCCTCGCTCTTGTTGCTCCTCTACTCCGCTCTCCCCTGGCCGGCACGTCGCGCAACTGGTGGAGCGCGGCAGTCCGAGAGGGAGGACTGGGGGGGTGCAGGTGGTGGTGGTGGTGACTGGGCTCTGTGCACTGCTCCGAAAAAAAAGCAAATCAACTCAGGAGGAAAGAGTGTGTAGGTGGGGGGAAGGGGTAGACAGAGGGAGGAGGGAAGGAGAGAGAGAGGTGGGGAGGAAGTAGCGAGCGATGGGTAGGTAGAGGTGGGGAAGGAAGGGGACACCAGTTGGAGGTGTGGTCCCATCCCTGGGGGCCCTCCTGAAACCCTCAATACACACACACGTAGAAACGTAGCACGATTATTTCCCCACTGGTTTAAAATGTTTCAAATCTTCAGGGGAAAGGCAGCGCTGCCATTCACACATCGCCCCCGGTCTTGGGCTGCTACATACAACTTTGGTTGCCTGCCCGCCATCCTCTGGGGAAAACATGCCTTGCTTAAGGGAATGCAACACCAACATGCTCAACTCTTGCCAGGCTGTGAGAAGCCAGTTAACTGACTGGAGAAGAGAAAAGTTATTGCATTTGAATTGAACATTTTATGATGTATTGATTATGTTGTCATAATTATATTTTATAGTTTATATTTTATTATTAGTTTTGTGTGTTTTTTTCCATCAGTGTGGCCATCGGGGCCCTCCCAACGCTGTATGGAGGTGCCGGTGAATGAAACTGGGCTTTAAACCATCAGTGTCAAACCCCAACACATGAGGCCCAAGGCCTCTTTATGAAAAACGGAGCTTTCAGTGACACCTGCTGCACAGGCCGTACATTACAACAATACCCAGCAATATCAAACATGTCCACAAGATGGCAGCAATTAGGTGTGAGGGTTCCTGCAGCTCTGCCGTTGAGCTCACGACTGCTCCAGTTGATTATGCAGTTCTTGTCCTCAGGGATGACACAGGCAGGAGAGGGTCCTAATAGGTTCCTTTTATTAGCAAGCTGTGATTTAATATATACTGTAGGGAATCTCCAGAAGTGTGTAATACTTCATAATAATAACAATAATAGAGAAATGCTGGCACCGCACTATATTTGAGCTGCAAATCTTTACTTACTCAATTTATCACAGTACCTCAAAATGCTTTTTTTTTTTTTTAATGTGAGCCAAAGCATTAAATATTAACGACTGGATACCTACATTTTAATTTATAGACCTATTAAAATAACTAATCAGGGATTAAAGAGCAAAATTTAAAATACAGTTTTGGAAGCAGCACCATGAAAGAACAGCTCCGGCCTTATGTGCATCAGCAATGAAGTTTTACTGTTGAGAAAAATTGAGCTTGATGGAAGGGTTGCTTGCTATACATATGCATGGTAGACCAGATGGAGAGATTTTTTTTTTAAATCACATTTTGAAAGTGTTTTCATATTCATTTTGCACCTGTTACAAAATGTATATATTTGACGGTTTCCACAATGTTGTATCACGTTGTTTGGCTTCAACATACTGGCTTGTTCCTCTGTAGCAAAAAATCAGACTTGGTAGCAAATGCAGTCTGCCACCAGATGTCACTCACTCCCATACAATACAACATTCAACAGTTCTTTCCTGTCACACAGCCAATTCTCATTCCCCTGCAGCCTGTTTGACTTAAAGGCATGCAGAAAATCCGTAAACCACCACGAGAGCACAGACGGCTTGTATTTCAAATGCATGGAGATGTGTCCAAATCCAAAAAACCTGCTGTTCTGATCTTCTCACGGTTGAAACCCAAACAAGAAGCGCCTTCCAGTTGTTGCCTTTCTCATTAGAAATGAATCCGAGGCCTTCTCAGATGGGGAAAACATTGGCCCTCTCGGAATCTCCAGCTCCCTGCTCATGTATAAATTCTCATTGAAACATGTCTGAGCTGTTTTATTTATCTGTGGCGGGACCAATACCATGCTGTTCCACAAGCCAACAGTGGAAATCCACCACACACTGCATGCTTTCTTCAGTTATTGGCGCATAATTGAAATATTCTAAGCAATCGGGGGAAATCTCAACTTCTCCTTTTCAACTCGAGAAGATGGGCTGCTGTTTTTTTTTTTAGGGTGGGTTGTTTGTGCAAACGAAAGGCCCAAACGCTACACAGCCACTGTCTGGTAATGACAGGCTTGCCAAATGTTATTCTTGAGTGCAGGTGTGAGGAGTAGTGGCAGGGCGATAACGGAGGAGGTCATTAAAACCATCCGCTGGGTTTGACAGCGTCCCCAAAAGACTCATACTGTGCCATTCCTTCCGTTGCAAAGGCTCTGTTTTCATTGGCTGAAGATGTGCAGGCAGAAGTAATTAGTGTGTCTCGTTTGAAAAACACTCATTGGGACGTTAATAATGTTTCCGTGGAAAAGAACGTTTCCAGTCCATCTGTGGCTACAGCTGCTTTGACATTTGAAATTGTGGTGATGGTTTTATTTATTTTCTCATTTTGTTCTTGCGAAGGGCTTCCGAGGGCTGTACAAGAACATTTTTCAGACCCACGACACAAGCGCTACCCCAGTGTTTCCAGAGCAGGCCCATTGAGAAATAAATCAGAAGAATTTCTGGAAAAGAAAATATGTATTTTGGGAATTCTGATTATGTGGTCTGTCGTAGGGCTGAGTTGCATCTTTGTTGTGTTGTTTTGTGAAAGAAACTGAACACAATTTAGAAACAGATGATAAACATTAACACTGTCAGAATACGTCTTTCACACCAGGTTTTGATGTTAGATTGCATGCAAAGCTAATAACACCCTGAACAAGTGCACACTTTTCATGGGAATCTGCGTTTGTTTATCCTATGGAATACTGCCAATCTCAATGAGAACATGCTAACAAGGTGCTCAGAAAAGAAAATATCCTCTTAGAGTGTCAAAGACTCCAGTCTGAGCCAGGAGAGGCGTCCACAAGGATCAGAATGTGGCAGATGTTAATATTTCTGCCAAGAGAAGGAACAGTAGGTTGTTACTACTGCTTTAATTCATTTGTCTTGGCAAGTGTGTAGAATATTATATTATCCAACATAATTATGGTGACCAGACGGTGTAATCCAGCTGCATCCGCTGCACGTTTTCCCATCCTACTTTGAAAATGTCTAAAACCTGTCCAGGTTGGGAAAAGTTTCACAAAATGCAGTTGTCGAAATGCATTGGCCTCTAGAGTTCCAATGTCGTGACTCTGAGGTGTTAATATGAACAAACTGGGAGTGAGATTCCGAAACTTCAAGCATCATCAATAGCTGAGAGTTAATCACAGTAGACTTGTTGTCGGTGTGAAGCAGGATCAGGTTTTGATGCACAGCACACGTTGAGTATGTGCACTTTTATGTTCTTTTTATGTATGTGAAGGAAGAGTGAGACATTTTGGGACATACACATGTTGGCGTTTCAAAAGAGAAAGGCGTGGTGCGACCGATTGTTAGCGTGGCCTAATCAAGAACAAGGCTGCCTTTCCAAATGGTTTTGTCGGTTTGCGTAGTTTGCTGTGTTTCATGAGCAGTCTCGACCAAGAATCCCAACCCCTGCACCCCCCAAAAAAACAGTCTTCAACTTCTGTTGCCAAATAGGTCTGCATTTGAGGGAGTTTCCATTTATAGGTAATTGGAAATGCACTTCAAGAATTATTATTATGGCTTTTTCATGTCAGTTCACGTCACAGGGATTTAATCAATTTTTTGTTCCAACAAAAATGTCACATTTCTTGTTCGTGGAGAATGTATCACTGCACGTCTCTCTCGATTTATGAAATGTGTAATACAGACAAGTCCCGGGTCATTTCTGATTGTGTGACTTTACAGAAACACAACTCAGTTCCCCTGTAACTTCCCCTAACACCCTCTTGACATTTGCACTGTGTTCAACCCCAGACACAAACAGAACTGCAGGTGTGCTGTCAGGCTGCGAGCACCGTCAACCTGCACAAAGCCTCTTGCAAAATATTATATACAATACTGGTTTGAAACCCGTGTAGCACCAAAACTGTCAGTGTGCATTTAGAAATGTGCGATTATTGAAAACCTAAAATATATTCATTGTCTAGATTTTGCTAATGTCAAACTCCAATATTGAGCGAGAGCACTTTTACACTGACCGTCAACAGCTATGCAGGGTGCCCACTGGATGACCCCCCAAAATAGAATCAAATCTTAAAGCATGAAACAGATTTAATGTGCTTGGTTTTACTTAAGTGTAACAGCTGATAGGGGTTCTAACAGAATCAAAGTGAGCTTAAAACTTACAGTTTAAAAACAGAAAAGATGTGGGGGCCAGCGCTTCAGTTCACATGCTGATGTGTTGCTGGGGAAGATCCTTCACCCTTAACTGCCCTCCTCAGCTTTTCCAGCCGGGGTGTGAAGGATTGCTTCCTATCATGACCAGGTTTGGCACCCTGTGTAGGCGCCATCTCAATGGTCAGTGGTCAGTATTTCAATACTGTCTTCTGTTGAGCGGTCAGAAGAGTCCTGTCAAAGTGTAGATTACCGTTTTTACAATTTACAATTTACAAATAGCATAAGCCTAAAAAATGGTTTTGGACTTATTACTAACCAATAAATGCAGTTAGGCATAAATTAGAGAGAGTAGTTGTGAATTTAGTTGCCTGGACATCATGCAACTACATTGGTGTGTTAAGTCCAACTTGTAAATTAGGCAAACACAGTCTTTGGCACTTATTACATTTTAAACTGTGGTTACCGAAAATCCCACGCTGATATTGTTTTACAATTAATCCCTTTGCACAATAGCATGAGAAGGGGCTAATAATCACCATTCCCCAAGTGGCTGACATTCTGATCTAGCTTGTTAAGCAATACCAGATGCTACACGGCCAGCTTTAGCTTCATCACACTTTTATTACTGATATTGCTACAGTGTTGGGTAAAAGCATTGCACGGCTGGATTTCAGTCCTTGTATTTGTTAATTGTTCCGTCCAATCACTCGCGGAGTTTGAAGTTGCCATTAGAAGATGACGCTACTGTTCTGAGAACTATGCAGTATTTGTTTGAGCGTTAGAGTGTCTCCATCAAATCCTTAATTGTATATTTTGAAAAATATAAAATTAGAAATTTATGGAAAGTCCAACATTTGAAAAGGTTTCACTACTGAATTCTAATAAAAAGGCTTGGATTTTGTTTGTTTTTTCAAATACAGCAAATATTTTAACGTCTTTGCTGAACTAATTGATTTGGTAAACAATCATCCTGGGCGACCAATGAACCATTTGCACTGTCAATAGTAAGAGCTCCGTTCTTCATAGCCCCAGAATCTTCTAAAGTTAGAAACGTTTTTCTTCTTTTTCTTTGAGAAAACCACAGGGGCATGATTGTCGTCATTGTTGCTGTTGTGTTTACTCCTCCTCCTGCCTGCTAGACTGTAGCGTAAGCCCCGCCCCACTCCCTGCTCTGATTGGATAATTGTTTCACAGCCACAAAGAAATAATTAGGGAGCGATCCAGACCTCTTGTGGAAAGTAGCAGAATTTCAGGATCCAGAGTTTTTAATGGTTTCTACAAGTAATGAATCTGATTGGTCTGTTTTGTATAAACAGACCACTGCACAAAATACCTCATGTATCTGGTAATGAGTACTTAGATGAGGTTGAATATAGATTCATGTTTTATATTTCTGGAGAAAAGAGCCGCTCATCAGTTAGACTGATTTCTGGTCATTCGCTTTAATTTGGCTTAATTTCCTTCCCTCTCCTCCTTCGTCTGTCCACTCGCCTGGTCGCCTGGTACACCCCCCCACCCCCCAGGATGATCTCAGTCACCAAAACCTTTGAGATTCCAAGCTCCCAAACCTACCTGCGGCTTTGTGTCCTTAGCGTGAAAGCCAAATTCTTTGCATCTCTGAACCCCGTGAACTCTCTCTTCATTGCCGCTCGTCTTCACTTGTCGTACCCCCCCCGCCCCCGCTTACTCTCCACCTCTATCAGTCTTTTCAATCTTCCACTCTCTCATCCTCCCCCGTCAGCCCTCCCTCTCCTCCTCCTCCCCCTCCCCCACAGCACACCAACCTTTGGAGAGCTTGCACTTCACATTCGTCACTGACATTTAGGTGGGAGTTGCTGCACCTTTTCCCCCACTGCACGGTTGATGGAGTCCCTCTGTAGCCAGCAAGCCACACGCTTGACATCATTTTGCTTTAGCGGCTCCATCCGACTTGATGTAAACAGCCATGTCACGCGGTTTCTTGGTCAGTGAGTGATATATGTCACGTCCTCCTGATCTGTGCAAATGACGCTTTGCGTGTCTCTCCAAGGCTCAACGTTTATGGGGTGGGATTGACGCGAATGCTGGGTCATAAGTTTGCTTACAGGAATTAATAATTCCATACAGTGCTTGCCTTAGAAGAGAAAATTGGTCACGGTGCAGAAATATCTTCACATGATGGAGGCGGGGACTTGAAAGGATTCAATGTTCAGCCGTTGCTGATAAGTTTAGATTGCTAATTACAACGACAACAATTTAATGGTAGCACTTTTAATGGTAGCGCTCCATGAAATTAGCTGCCCGTTTGTGTGTGTGTGTGCGTGTGCTGTGTGTTTTTGCATTGCTGATTTGGATTGAGAACTGTAACCGGCTGTCAGGAGCAGTGATGGGCAGTAACGCGTTAGAAGTAACATATATATATATATACGTAAACAGACAACATGGAGTGCGAGAGAGAGCAGGACCGTGCAGCGTTTCTCATGCTTGGAAGTAGCGACATTACATTGAGTTTGACTCAGTCAAAGATGGTAAAACATTAGCGCTCCACTGCGTGGGGTTTGACAAGAATTCTACCTTAAATCTGAGCAAGCACCTAATCTGAGCGGGCACAGGGGCACAGGACGTGAAACTCACTGATAAATAAACCCCAGGCTCCCCCACTGACATGACCGCTGCGGCTACCACATCCTCCAACGGCCTCTCTCCCACTAAACAGGTGAAAATAGACGAAGTAGATTCCGAACCGTTCCGACGCCTCTTTGAAAAAAAATAGCGACTAAAAGTGGTGTCAAGCTGCCGCAGAGAAAGTCCTTTGCACCAGTGGAACGGTTGTTCAGTTTGGGTGGATTGGTGCTTTCCCCGGAAAGGAACAGACTGTCTGATAGGAGATTTGAGCAGCTTTTGCTGATGCGATAATAACCACGGTTTCACTCCAAAAGAAAACAAAAAACCATAGGGCCTTGTCAGGGTAGCCATAAACTGAGACCTTAAATGTGGCATGCAACAGCATTTTCTCTGTTTTGTCAAACGCATTATTGCTCCTCACTGCACTTTACCACCTGTTAAAAGATGTAAACGTTAATAGTTAAAATAGTTGGAAAATAATCAAATAGAGATAGATTTTCATTTATATATATATATATATACATATATATGTATATATATATATATATATATATATGTATATATGTTACATATTAATCTAGGAAGGAATCGTACAAAAATACTAAGTTTCAAAAAGGTTTAATACTGAAAAAACAAGCAATCATGGCCATGGATTCCCCGTTGGATGGTCTGCAGCCCCACATTAACCGAGATGGAAGTCTTCAGGTGACCCCAAAGTGAGAATGAGAATCCTGTCTTCAGTCCGAGTTTATGTAGGATGAAGTTCTATCCGTTGCAATGAGGGGTCATGGTTCAAGCTTAACCCCTCTGATTGGCTTCCTCTCGACCCTCCTTTTGATCCAATGGATGGAAACAGTTGACGCCCTGAGAGTATGACAGATAAAGAGAAAGAAGGAGGAATCGCCACCTAAATAGAAAAAGGTCAAACTCCCCTTCCTTCCAATACTTTGGAGGAAGGACAGTGACTTTTGGTTGAGTGTCCGCACACTCAGCATTTAAGAACAGTGCCTGATTTGCAACCACTCAACCGAGTACTCAAAGAACAGTACCCTGTGTTTTTATATATATAAATATATATATATATGTATATGTATTATTTCTATGCTGGGATATGCAGAAATATAAGTTAACAGAAACAGGAACTGTTTCATTTGATTCAATTTAATATGAATACAGAAAGAATATAGTTATAGGATTTATGGTGTGTTCAGTTTGTGCATCATGATTTTGAAAAGTAACTAGGTAAAGTAATTAGTAAAGTAACTAATTACTTTTGAAAACAAGTAATCAGTAAAGTAACTGGATTACTTTCTTGGATAAGTAATCAGTAGTTAGTAACTAATTACAATTTCCAAGTAACTTGACCAACACTGGTCAGGAGTGCAGTCACTATGTGCAGCCTCTTCAAATGGGCAGAAATGCCAAAACACCAACAAGATGCTGAAGGAGGAGAGACACCAAGAGAGGGACTTGGAAAAATGTCCTCGCGGGAGACAGCGGGGGGCGCCCTGTCAAAGGCAGGGCTCCACTTACAATATATTTTCTTACTGGTAAGAAAGCGCACTGCAAATAACAGTATTACCGAGTCAGTGTGGAAGATGCAGGAGCATTTAATGTCTGTTAATGCCCACTAAATCTTCCACACTGGCTCTTTAATATGAAACAGCCAACACACACTCAACACCACGCCGCTCTCATGAATAGTTATCAGTGTTGGAGAGATCTCAGGCCCGTCCAATCACCATCAATCTCTTCAAAAGACTCTTTTCTGTTCCCTCTTTCCTCACTTCCATTGTCCGTTGCCTGCTTCTTTTTTACCACCTGGTGATGGCAACAGCTGTCCTGATTCCTGTATTTAATCCTTTGTCTAACAACTACTTATTTGCAATTGTTTTTTTCCCCATGCTTTTCCATGATTACAGCTTCTTTCCACTGTCTCTTAACTCTTTGCTCTCACCAACCCCCCTCCAGTGATGGTGAAACATGATGACAGAGAGAGTTCCATTGCACTGCACTCCCTCACGGGTAAGTATGTGTTTCACATGTGCGCTAAGATTGTCTGCACCTGTACAATAAAACATGAAGGAAGCTGAGTTTGGAATGCATGAAATATTAAACATGTTAGAGTTTCAGATTTCAAAATTTAGAGTCAAAGTCATGAGGTAAAGTGAGGGCTGGACCAAACATCCCCACTCTGTTGCAAAAAATGAATTCAGGTCCTTGCAATGATGTATTGGCACACACACACACACACAACAGACACACAGCTGATGCCCCCTGGGGTGAAAATGTGCAAAGTGGAAAACTGCACCCAGGTGCTCAGATCAGAAAGGGAAACTGAGGGCTGGATGTGTGAGAGGTCAGAGGCCATGTTGCATGTGTTCCACATAGTGTAACCACGGAGTGGCAATAAGCTTATGCAGCTTTTGCAACTTCACAAACCTCCCTGGTTTATTTAAAAAAAAAAAAAAAAACAAACTGTGATGTCTTTATGCCTTAATTTCACGAATGACTGACATATTTGCAGCTGAAGCCTGTAACTGAAAGTGCAAATCGCATTTCATAAAAGCAAACAGTTTCAGGGCTAGTTTGCTTTGAGCATATTCCACTCACTGGCCACTTTATCCGGCACATCTTGGTAGAACTGCGTACCTTAATAAGGCCAGGCCTGTAAGTTAGACTGTGAGACTCAAACTAGTTGCCCCCCACATCAACACAGCATTTTCCTCCAAAGCCACTTAATTCCACTTTATTTTCCTTTCTGGTTCTGCTGCCTTTGAACTTCAGCGAGGGGCCTTCACCAACATACCTGGGCTGCTGCCAGGCGACCGACTGCAGTGTTGTGCCCAAATGCGTTCAATGAACGATTGTTCATTAATTCATTCATATTTTGGCTGAATGTGAACGGACTCTGGCGTTTATACACGCTCATTCTGGCGTTTGGTGAGCATCGCTCTAAACTACGGAGTTTAGAACACCGCTCACCACATCTGGCACGAGTGTGCCTTCCAGGTGAAACCCCAGCTAAAACACACCGTAAACAGTATTTACCGTAAAACCACCCAAACTGGCAACCGCAAGCTGCCTGTCTGTCGCTCCAACAAATACGCCCCTACCAGTCGTGACAACATGGACGAGGAAGGCAGCAGTTACTCAGAATGCTCAGACCCGTATGACCATTTAATAGAATTTTATGGAAACGTCAGCACCGACCCAGACGGTAATGCAACTGACTTGAAAAAGATAAAGGTTGAAAAGTTTTGCAATTTCAATATTGTTCTTTGAGGTACAACCTTGGCTTCCTACCACAGCTTGGTTCCTACCTCAGATTGTGTTGTGTGTTATGTCGGCACATATTCTGGACTTTGTTGTTAACAGTAAAGCCTACTGCAATTTAGAACTGTGGCCTTTATATTTGTATGCCTGGGATACAAACTGTTTCCAGGTAGGTTTGGAAAAGAATAGAAATGAAAAACATTTGCACCTTGTTTTTGTATTCATAATAAATAGTCTAAAGACCATTCAAGCAGCAAGTTTTTCCTCACGTTGATGAAAATTTACTCTAGAGATGAATGCTGCTTCTGCTACTAGTGTGGACTAAACAAAGGATTAGGGAGATGCCAGTATTCTGAGGGCTGTCCTCTCAATGCTATTGTAAACCTGGTTGGATTAGGATTCAAAAATGGATATGAAGATTAATCTGACATAGTTTCAGAGTTAAAATTGATTAAAAAAAATAAATAAAAATAACTGCTGACTGTGATTCCACAATGGCTCTGTCAATAATCTTGACAATGGCTCGCAGCAAAGTAATGGAGGAAAAAAAACTAAATTAGTTCATTTTTGGGAACCATGAACTTTAGTTCAAAATGTGGAATTATAAACAATGAACTGAACTAGGTCATTTTAAAATTTGTGAACTGAACTTTGAACTAGTTCAGGTACAAAGTCAACTTTCCCAACATTGATTGGCCGATTAGCCATTTTCGTTAACAAGCGATTGTACCTTCAATAAAGTGGTTGTTAACTGCATTCAAAGGCCACTGCAAGCAAATGAAAAGCTGTGTTTTTCCTTTCGCTTGAAAAGAAGCAACAGTTGGCTTTTTGGGGAAGGACTTCCTGATCCCTGACAAACAGCAGAGGCAACAAGTCGAAAGCAGCTGCTTCCAATATGCATCTCATCCATAAAAAGCTTCGTATTACCTAATGTCGCTGCAAAACAAGAGAGGTGCCTCCTGATCATGTGCATACACTAACCCTGAATCACCCCCACACCCACACATTGAGTTAAAAACCCACATGTGAAGCACATTACAAGGCTTTATGGTCGAATCACATGTGGAATCGCTGGAACCCTGTTCTAACCGGAGGGACTCTCAGTGTGGAAATCGTTGTTTCAAAGTGCCAAAGGTGCCTGGAAGTGTAATTGCACAGAGCAGATGGTCTTCCTGATAGCTTCCAGTTTTGCTTCTGTTGTGACATCATTGCTCAGGATATGTTACCAAAATGAATTTATTGCCACTGTCACATTGCTTCCAAACATCACAACTGCTTCCTTCAGGATAAAATCAATTTGACGGGAAGTAACTGGAGTGGAAAAAAAAAAGAAAAACAAAAATGAAAACAGACAAACGCACCCACAATAAACGCCACGGTGAGGTATTCATTTTCCCTCTTTCTCACATTAATTGCATGCAGCCTCTAAACAGGTTCTTGTGGCGTTTTACAAGAGGCAGCCTGCTATGAATAATAGTGTTTGGGTGGCTGTGTAACAGGAAGTTCTCACATACCACAGACTGCGTGTCTCACAGTCGGCGAGGAATAGGCATTACGATTGTGAAATCCATTAATGCAAAGCAAACTCCTGGACGTTTCTGTCTCAACAACGGGCAGATAAAGAACGTCAATGAGAGACAGACCTGTCTTGATGGACACTCCAGTCTTATATTCTTTTCATAAGCGGTTGGTACTGTGAAAAAACAAACAGAAGCTAAAAGTACATTCAAAGCAACTATTCAGCTGAACCGTTCGATGAAAACTGGTTATGCACCAATTACCCGATTTGTCTGCAGTGATGTTTTGAAGGTCAGCTTTTAATGTCAAATAATAGAGCCGCCTTGCCAGAGGAAGCCGGGGATGCTTTTACAGGCGGGTCGGTAAAGCTGCACCGTATCAGGAATTAGCCACGTCAGCCCCTCTATTTGTTTAGTCTCCATGGAAATGAATGCGTATTATTGTGCACACAGTCAAAAAAAAAGGGGGTGGGGGTTCATGGGTGAGGAGAATCCAGCCTCCAGCGCCAACCGACTGCAACCTTAATTGTCCAGGACCTGTCGCCCGGTGATTATGTCAGCTTCAAAATGCACTGCGCCCAAGTGACTTGGCCCACAAGGTGGAGCGGACGCACTGGGGCTTTTGATTCATTCGCCCTGCGTGCTTTTAATGAGCAGGTCTCCATCTCCGCTCTTTGGTTTTTATCAGCTGTGGTTCATTTAAGTTCATCTCGTTTCCAGAGAAGCTGAGCTCAGCTTTTTTTTTTTTTTTTTTTTGTTTTTCTTTTTTTGCAGGCTTCTTCTGTTTTTCTTCAGGCTCCCCTGGGCCTCCGTTGCCTGGGTGCCATGCTTGTTCAAAAGCTAACCTGTGCTAATTGTCGTCGTCATTGTTATCGCAGCGTTTAGTGAGTGTTAAGGTGCCGTGGACGGACGCGAGGGCAGATTCAGCTAGATGCTGCTCGCTTCTTGGCCAGCAAAACGCATCGTAAACACAACGGCCATTTGTGAGGGATGGCCCGGGCGGATGAGTGTTGATGAGGATCTTAAAAGATCCAGACAGGCCATTTCTCCACCCTAGCTAGGAGGAAGGTTGGGTTGCAGTGGTGTGATGTGATGAGATGGGTCGAACATCAGCAAAAACCTTTGTCAGAGCTTCTCTCATAAAACCCTGCCCTACTGTTTTGGTTCTTTTTTTGTTCTTCTCCTCTGATGTTTCTCAAAATGGGCTTATTTCAGCCACCTTTACAGCGCTTCCCTCAGGCGACAGGGTTGGATGATGAGTGGTGCAGGCCCCTCTAGAAGCAGATGGAAAAACTTTTGGCTAGAGTATCTGTTTCTTATTTATTCAAAACAGTTGTTTAACTGATGCTGTCTTGCTTGAATTTGACGTGTTTTCCCTGGAAGTGTGCCTTTGAATAAAAAACATGTCTTTCCCTGGTTGACGAATTCAGTTTATTGAGTTTAATGAGTTTAATGAGACACTGTTCACATTCAGTAGCGTTCATTCATTCATACTTTGAATCATCCTATCCATGATACACACTGCTTATTTGCTACTGAAGATTCTCTTACACTGAGTTACACAAAATCAGATTTATGCGTTACAAGTCATAATATCCTCAAAGGATTTCAAACTCAATGAAAGTCAGACTCGACCTGCCATGACCAGCTGAGCACAATCAAGGCCCCTGAAGTTGGAACAGTATGCAGAAACTCCATTATAAAACAGAATAATTCAAAACAGTTTGGTACACTTAGATTGTGCCTTTGATATTCCTTCTGCCTTTTCCAGCTTGGCTATCTGCATTCATGATAATTCTTAGAAGGCAAAGACCGTTTCATGGTGGGGGAAGAATGATAGCAATCAAATGCACCCAGGGAACTGTGAGGCCCAGTGCAAACTCATCAATCCATGAACATATAAGTCGAGATTCTATATGGACTGTTTCAAGATGAAGGGAGAAGAGATGTTGGCCTGAAGTACGAACAGACGTTTGAAAGAAAACTGGACTGTGGTCAATTTACTCTGACCACACAGTCTCCGTGCAGTATTTACTCCCAAGATATGACAGAACACCGGAAAAAGCTGTATGATTTTGAAGTTGTTATTCTCTCTTTTTTTTGCGTTGCTTCTAAGACCGTTTGATTCAGACCATCTCCGTAAATAATATTTGATATAGCCATCCCTTGAGATGACTTACCGAAACTGACACTTGGATTTAGTTTGTTTGCTCCATTCTTCTGCCAGAAAACAATAACCCAGTAAAAAAAAAAAATCCAATAAAATGTCAATATGTCTTTTTTTTCTTAAGAAAAATGTTGTCAGGGAAAAACATCAAGTGATTTCCCTGGATATCATGATGTCAGTAGGTTTCACACAAATTTTACTTAGTTATGTCCCAAGGCTGGATCCACTCACTTGTATTTCTCTATTTTATTGTTTGTTCACCTCTTATTGAAAACCGTGGTTAATTAATTTTTAGACACGCACGTGTGTAGCTGCATAAAACAAGGAAAACCGCATAATGTGTTGTTTGTTTTTCAAGTTTTCCAAGTTCAATTTGAGAGCTGAGCGTTAAAGTTGTATAAGTAAGTTAATTATCCAATGTAAAAAAATAATGACATGCACTCTGTATCCTGTGTCATTAAAACAAATACAATACTTAAAACTCTGCTGTCAGATTATAAAGAGACACCCTCTGGTTTGCTGATGATGCGTGCTTCCTTTGTCACTTCACATTGTTGTTAATGTTTACATGATATTCTCGTTTTGCTATAGTTGTGGTTGTTCAAGATGTGCAGGGGGCCGGTTTGTTTTGGTGCAAATGCTTTGCAAAGCTATGCTATCGAGGATCCAGCACCACAGTCCCTTGAAGTCAATATAGGAATCTCGATCTGACTCATTGCTGCGCTGAGTGACATGGCCACACACTGGGTTTCAAAGCCACTAGGTAATTAAGTATCCACACAACAGTGGCAGCATGGAATGCCTATCATACTTTAGGGTTGTGGTCTAAGTAAGCCTTCTAGGAAAAGCAAACGGAGTTAGAGATCCTAATGTTGTTTAGTAAAATGTTCAGAAGTGCAAAAGTGTGTAAGGCAGAAGACTTTCATTCCAAAGTCTAAAACTGTTTTTCTTCCTGTGGGTGTGTTGGATCAGAGACAGCAAAGAGTTGTCAAGTCTGACAAGTAATTTTCTCTGCCACAATAAGTAATAATTCTACAGTCTGTGCGCAGATTGGAATGTGCGGGTTCTCCATATTGTTTTCTGCCAGTTTATCCTAAAAGTTTATCCCACCTTCTGTCTTCTTTATGTTTAAGTTGCTGAAAATAGTGGGGTTGAAAGGAAATCCAGGTAACATGGTTTGAATTAAAATAAATTAGTAAATTTGTGCAGTGTCTTAATGGGAATAAAAAACAAACAAAAAAACAAAAAAAGAAACAATAGAAATCATTTTTTTCTCTGTAATGTTCAGGTTTAAAAACACCCAGGTGTCCTGGACGGGATGTGAACACTCCCCAAAATATTAATTAATAACTTAAAAAAAATCAGTCTCTGTATCTATGTAAACAGAAAAAGCTTGAAAATGTTTTAAATCTTCCTTCCTTTCTTTCTTAGTCTAATCGTTTTACTTTTTGCTTTGATTGTATCACATGTATCACATACACTGATGGTAAGTACCTCTTGCTTGCTTGCCTACTTGCTTAGTTTATTTCTTACCAGTTGAACACTTGCTTATCTTCTCATCTGTTTTTTCTTTTCTTAGTCCCGGACATGCTTACTTGCACACTCAACTTAAATACTTGCTTTTATGTGTAATACTTTCTTTCTCACTTGTAGGTTGGTCTCCCCTCTCCTTTCTTTCCCACCTCTCTCTCCCCCTCTGGTACCCCTCCCCTCTCCTCTCCTCCTCCTCTCCTCTCCTCTTCTCTCTTCTGTGTCAACAGCATGAACTCCAGTGGCTCTAGATGAAGGCAGTGCGGAAAGCAACTTTTGTCGAGGACTTTGGAGGGAAGGCTTGCCGTCGGTTTCCGGAGAACGGGCTGCATGCACCAGAGTGTTCGGGAGTTGTAACGGGGCACAATGCACACTTCCTGTGTGGGTTCCTGTCTGCCCTCATGAGAAGCGGTCAGCTCAGAAACACAGCTACGGGCGGACTTGTAGTGGAAGAGGATAACGGGCCAAAGGAAGAAAATTAATCAGAGTGAAAGTCCTCAGGGACTCTTCACCCAGGAAAGGTAAAGAACCACGGCAGGAATTCACTTGATCCACTTGTCTGCTCTTCCAGGTGGAGAAGCATCTTCTCCGCAGTGATCCCCTTTCCTCTGCCATGGGCCGCTCGCTGGCCCTGACCTTTACCCACCTGGCCTGCCTGCTGTCCGTCGCTCTGGCCTCGGAGCGTCAGCAGCACCACGTGCAGCACGGCCCCTGCCGCTTCACCTTTGTCCTCCCCGAGGTGGAGCACTGTCATCCCTCGGATGACTTCCAGGTTGCCGACGCCTTCCAGCGGGACTCCGCATCCGAGACGAGCCAACCCGAGCCAGGTATGACCCGGATGGACGAGTCCTCTTGGCAGGACAGGAAGCTGGAGAGTTTGGAGAGCGCCATGGAGAATAACACCCAGTGGCTGCAGAAGGTACCTAAAGTCTCCTTTCACACTCTGGGGCTGAACTCGAGTGCTTCCACGCAACGCTTCAGCCCGCTGACCTTGAAACACGGTGATGCGCAAAAAGAAATCTGAACGCGATTGCAATCCAGCAACATCTGCTGATGAAAATTCTTTCAGTGCTGATGCATTCGGGGCTTAGCTGGGATTTCCTGGATGCTCTCCCTGTGCATTTCTGGCTTGGCGACAACGCTCGGTTCACAAATGTGCCTCCTTATTTAAGGCCGCTGGGGTGACTTGTATGCGAGTGGAGCAATCTAAAGAGGGGAAAAAGGGGGTTGCTCATCACAAACACTGCCAAATGTTTCTCCCTCCAAAAAGAGCCGCTGATGTGTTACCCCACAGACTGCAGGCACATCAAGATTTCTCACTTGTGCAATATTTGCAAGAGTAGGAATCGTTTTTTTTTTTTTGTTTCAGCTCTTTCAGATTATACAATGATGCGACTTAAATTATGTACACAATGGTGTTTTCACTGCTGAGGTCATCGGGGCAGTGTACGTGTCTGGCGCCATAGCTTGGATGAGGATGACTGACATGTCCCTCCCTCACTCCTCCAACCTTTCCTTTGGGCCAATTAAACATTTGTGTCCACTTGGTTGAAGACAATGCAGTAGATGTTGATGAAATATTTCTGAGCAAGAATATCTGTTTTTTCTGCTTTGTCCTCAGCCGCTAGTTTTCCTTTGCCAATATCTTTCTCTCAATGTATCACCTTGCTTCTGTAAAGTCTTGGGTGCCAATATGAAAAGCACATCATCCTGGGCCTTAACTTGTCAGCCATTATATCTCCAACTATGACTTCGTCCATCCCGCTCACAACCTCTGAAAGCATGCACACAGTTCCCATGTGCACACTCTATCTGATGCTCAGTCTATCAGCTACGTGCTTGGACACTATTTAATGGAAGTGTCTATGAGGGATGAAGCATGGAAGAGACGTGGGAGAAGTGCCTTCGACCTCGCAGTCCATTACTCTTCCAACTCTGGCTGAATGATCAAACTGTGGCACACATTTATCTCTCGTGTAGTGGAGTTCTGCTAAGAGACAAACACCTTCACATCACGCCATCCCCAAAAAAGGTTGCGCCTACACGAAATCCATTCTGCTGCCAGACATGCTCTGCGGCAAAACATCTGGAATGAACTCAAAGATCAAGCTTCCCACCAGGGTCGTCCAATCACGACTTATTGATGCAAAAATGATCACACAGTAGCTGAGATTAGCTGAGAGCGGACGCCCAGAGGGAACCTTTACAGGGGTTATGTGAACTTTGGCCTCCAGCTTTAACACACAGTGGAGCTTGTCTAGCCAATTTGAATAAGTTGAGGAGAGAAACTGTCAAAATGCATCCACAAGTTAGCTTAGGGCCAACTTTGTACGATCCTACTCAGAGCTCCTCTGGGATGGTATGACTCTAAAACTGTGGGCCTTCCACCAAAACTTCTGAAAGGAAAACACACCCACACATAATCGATTCGCAGCACACACAGACCAATGTACCACATGGGAACAAAAAGTCCTGTGCAACAGTTACTAGGTTTCTTGTGTTGGTCTCTCCAAGTATAAAAATAGCCTCGGTCTGTCTTGTTCCATCCTCGATTGTGAGCTACGTTTCGTAATTTTTTGCCATCACTTCTCCAAGAATGTGGTGAAATAGCAGTGGGACTGAATATGATGTCATAACAATTGTTATTAAGGATTATCCCACTAAAACAGGTCTTTTAAAATATATGCCAACATACCAGTCGATTTCATTTTGGACTTTAACTTTTATTTTAGTGCACAAAATCATGCTTGTCAAAGTCAGAACACAGCGCTCTGTGCGCAGTTCACAGTTGCATGCAGAAATGATTGACAGAAATACAAACTTACTGTGTTGTGCCTACAAAGGACTCTAGTTTTACTGCTAGCCTGTTTGTTGCTTCATAACTTAATAACTCTGATTTTTTGTTAGCTTGTCAGCATTAGAAAAGCATTAAGTTGAACCGACTGCATGTGAGATTAAAACAGTTTGAAATTAACCCCAAATATTGAGCGAAAAAAAGGGCAAAACTCTATGACACTACTTCTGTGGCTATGATTATATTTCCACAGAATATTGTGACGCTTTTGACATGCTGATGGACCCAAAATGTCACGTCACCGATTGCGTACACAGTGAGGATTTGCTGCTAATACATAATTTTTGGGATTATTATTTCTGTTTCCACAGTAACAATAATGTTGATCTACAGTGATGGTCACCAAACCAAACAAAACATTTAAATAAGACTCAATATCCTGGTTGTTCAGGATATTCCCCAGGATGGACTGTCTGCGCCACCACCTCCCACACTTCCCACTAGAATGTCTGAGACACATCAGCCCCTATTTAAACTGAATACATGGGACGCGTTTGTTGGACTAAGACTACAACAGTACTAAGAAAATTAGTAGATGAGTAGATGAGAATACCTGATGTTGCATGAATAAAATCAATTTAATAAGGAACATTCTGTCGTCATGATGTGCCTCTACACTATGTTCCACCTCCAACAAAGAAAAAAAGATCTATTTTCTCAGTTATACCATCAGTCGGTGCAGCACCTATGACTTTTTCACAGGCCTGAGCTCTACTTTGTCCCCCATGGACACAATAAAACAGAATTATGCTGCGTACCAACTGCAATTTATCTGTCGCAGCATACGGCAGAGCTGGATTCAGACCTCTGGCTGGAGCTCCATCACCGAGGGCCTTTAATAGGAACCTTTCGGACAGGAGGGGAGGGCCATGACCAAATCTTCAGTGTTTGAGAGGGATTATAATGCCGGAATCTTTGCCCCTTTTCATCCCCTCAGTAACAGGCCTTGTTTTTTTATCCACATTCATCTCGATTGTCTTGAATTTTCAGACGTAGACATTTAGGTAAACGGAACAAAAGTGGGGTTTAAATGAGCGTTAGCAGGAAAGATGAAGAGAAAATAGCAGACAGAGGGTGAAAGATTACACACAAGCAAACAATCTAATTGCCAATTCATCTCAATTTGCCCATTCGGTCGACAATGGTATACCGTACAGGACAAGAGAAAAGCCCTTTCCTTTGGGATCGCGTCATTATTATAGCATTCCTCACGAGATGTGCTGTTGCATTGGAAAGGAGATAGGATGTGCGAGTACAATTCTCGAATTTCTCGCGACTGGCCACTCATTAGCTCTGTTGTTTTGACCGCTCTCTCCTCCGAGACTTAATTTTTACAGTCATGTGGTTTTAACAAGTCAGAGCTCATCTCTGTGGGGAAATGCCCTAAATATTATTCATCAGGACTCTAGTTTGCTTTATTACGAGGCTCAGGCCATTGCTCGGATATACTCGGCATGAAAAAAGAGGAAAAACCCCATTTTTTTTGGCTCTTTTATCTCCGTTGCAGTGTTTACTCAAACAGAACTCATTTATGAAAAAAAAGGGAAATCTATATATGTCTTCGTGATGGATGTCATATACTGTTTGTGTTATTTGGACTGCACATGACAGTGTTTATGGTCGTTTCTCTGGGAGCTTGTGGCCGACCGGCCCGTATGGGGGACTTTTCTGGGACAGCCACACATCATTATTCAAATTGTATAGATCACAATCTTCTACATACCTGTCCTGCGGTTGCCATGTGCCTAATGTAGGCTAGCAAATGGGTGAATGGATAGTGTCCAAGGGGGTAAAAAACTGCACCTGAAAGCTAAAACATTTTGCTGGAACAGACCTTGCTCCTCCTTTAACACACAACTTCTAAATCTGCAACTTTCTCCAGAGGAAATCTTCCAGAGGATTTTTCTTATCCTTTCTTTCAATCTTATGTCCATGTCAGTGTCAACTGAGTCCTCCGGTTTCCTTTGCAGCTGGAAAACATCGTCCAGGAGAACGTACGCTCTGGGATGGAGGAAATGAAGAGAAGTGCGGTCCACACCCAGACGGCTGCCATGCTGGAGATGGGAACCAATCTCCTCAGCCAGTCGGCCGAGCAGACGCGTAAGCTGACGGACGTGGAAACTCAGGTGAGCCCGGCGGGAGACGTTGTCGAGGTCGAGATGTCCTCGGGTTGCCTGACGACAGCCAGCAAAAATGAAAAATGATGCAAAAACAAACAAGGTCCGTCTCCAAATGCTTGACGAATGGCCAATTAAATGTAAATCAGATGTAACCCGCCGAGGAGTCCTTCCCTCCCAAAAGGTGGGCGGCGGCGGCCGCCGCTCTCGGCAGAATGACTGACGCGCTGAGCTGAGCTGAGCTGAGCTCCCACGTTGGTGCCAAGGAAAACAGACGAGTTAGCAGCAGCACAACACAGATGTGCCTTCAATCACGCTGCGTGTTTCATGTTTCTCTCCATGTGAAAAGCCAGCAGCTTTAGGTTTTAGGAACATCCAAACGTGTCTTAAGTGCCTGTAAGACAGATGGTTGATTTTGTAAACGTTTCCACCAACGTTTATCATATTAACATTGAGATGGGTTGATTGCTGGTGATTGGTGAATGGAGGGTGGTCTCTTATATGGATGACGGGATCAGAAAGAAACAATAGTTACGAATGACTCTTCGAAGAATTTTAAACAGAAACACAGCTAATAATCCATAAACTGGAGCTGTCGATACCAAGATTCTCACAGTTGATTGGTCAATCCTGCTTCCCACGGTCTCCCTAAAATTCCTCATTGGAAATTCCCAACAAAGTGTTAAAGAGTCAAAGTGTTTATCCCATACAATTCCTCTTGCCAAGCTAAAAGGAGTTGTGGTTCTATAGGTTCTCAGTTGTCAAGGTCATGGCCGTCTTTAACAGTTTCAGGCCTGTGGGATCAATTTGGGTGAAAGATGACCTGGGTTCAACCTATCAACAATATAAGTCATTTGTCCCGTCAGTCATGCCCACGTTCCTGAGTGCACGTACTGAGATTGAGTCATCTCCACTGCGTAGGTGCTGAACCAGACGAGTCGCATGGAGATCCAGCTGCTCGAGTACTCGCTCTTCACCAGCCAGTTGGAGAAACTCATTCTGCAGCAGAGCCAGGAGATCTCGCGCCTCAGCGACAAAAACAGGTAAACGCTCCCGTCGCTGGTGCTGGAATATTCACGTTTGCAAATTATTATGTGGGGCTTTGGTTGTATCTCTTCCCCGCAATTGCTTGCTAGTTTAGTTTGGATGATTTCAAAAATCATTTTAGAGGAAAAAAAAAGAAGGAAAGGAGTCAGTAATGAGGTTGTTGGTTCGATTCCCAGCTCAGCGGCCTTTGTGTGGAGTTCACTTGTTGTCCGTGACTCTCCTGTACTCTGCATGCTGTCTCACCCTGCGATCAGTCTGCAAGCACATCAACTCTTTCAACCGTGAAAAAAAAACCCCCAAAAAAACCCGCTGCTTTCAGATGAAATGAGCAACGAGCGCGGGTTTCTCTGGGAGACGCCCCTCTTCCTGTGCACACTAGAATGGGTTCTCAGGAAAAAGCCACTTGACGCAGCACAGCGAAACATAAAGGCATTCCAGAGAGGAATACGCTGCGTAAGACACGCAAGGAATTGTCCTTTTTTTCACAGAATGCAGGACAATTTTCAGAAATAATCTGATCAGATGCAAGAAAAACAAAGCAGTCAACAGCATGACAGTTTCTGTGCGTACGACTGGAAATAAAAAGCCATAAACTCAGGGTGGGGGAGGGGTGGGGACTTTCCCATTCTTCTCTCTAGGAACACTGGGGTCAAATTCAGGCCAGCGGGAGTCGACAACTGGCTGCGTGCTCTCTGTCTTTCTCTCTGGCTATATTGTTTGATTGTTTATCTTTGAATCTATCTCTATCAAGCGAAACCAGGAGGGGGGGCACAACAACATCTGGCCCCAGTCTGCCCCTTCATCTTTCAAGTCCACGCAGTGACCCTGACCCAAAAATAAATGAATACGTGTTCGCGGGGAGCGCCGTGAACTTTACGAGGGGAACGCGTGAAATTAGAAAGGTCGTAGTGGATTCACTGCAGCCCAGCAGCCCAGCAGCTGTGAGGAAGTGTGTGTGTGTGTGTGTGTTTGGGATTGCTGGACCAGGCGTGGAGTTTGTATCTTTGACATCCAGCCAACTCCAAAGAGCCGAGAGACATGTTTGTTTTCACATCATTACATGTAAAATACTATTGGCAGGAAGCAGGACGTTTTTTGGCGGGGGGAGTTGGAGGTGTGGGGGGAGTGGAGGTGGGGCAGGGGTGTGTGACTGCAAGAGGAATCTCGTGGACATTTATTGTTGTAAGCTTCATGGACAGGCAGCGACATGATGTGAAAATTGGTGTTTAGCTTCCTCTGAACGCTGCTGTGGCTGGCAGCTGAATTCCAGTTACAAGTTACGAGTTACATGATTACAAGTTGAATTACATTTGACTGATTCTCACAAAAAAAAATCCTGAGCTTTATGTTTAATGATTTTATTTTTGCTGCTTTGCATTGTTTTATCGTGCACTTGGCATGAGCACCTTCCTTTTCTGTTTCCCTCCCGAAAGTTTGATACTATTCCGATGCTTCTGGTTGATTCTCCTATCAGATTTGGTTATTGCAGATAGTTGAATTGTTTGTCTCTGGAGCGAAGTCGGTGCAATTTTGAAGTTGCAGCAACAACAATTTCAATTAAAAAAACATTTCGCACAAATTTCAGAAAAGGGCCTGATTTTGTATCTCAGAATGATCTCAAAGTAAAGAAGAGGTGCTGAAGTTTGTCCCTGTTATGGCTGTTTTGTGTTGTTGTTTTGAGAACTGCTGGAAGCTGATGAGTGTCTTAACACAGTCTAAACAGGGTTTGGAACATTTATTCCAAATTTAGAAAAGTCCTGAAAATAGTTACACCACTAATTACATTTGCAAAGGAATCTTTCCCAACTCTGTGTTAGAGACGAACCCTGAACAAGTGGGTTTCGTCACGTCGTCCAGTTAGCAATCCCGGTTGCCGCTTTACCTTGGCAGCTTCCTGGAGCAGAGGCTGCTGGCGCTGGAGGCTCGATACGGCCGGCAGCTGCAGGGCCTGGAGAGCGAGAAGCGGCAGCTCCACGAGCTGGTGGAGCGGCAGAGTCGGCTGGTCGGCCGGCTCCAGGGCGAGCTGGGCAGCTCCACGCACAACAGCAGCGTCCTGCAGAGGCAGCAGGCCGTGCTCAGCGACACCGTTCAGCAGCTGCTGGCCATGGTCGGCCACTGCAACAGTAAGACAGCCCCTCACAAGACAAGTGTTTCTCTTACTGAAAACTCTCTTTTTTTCCTGTAAAAAAAAAACGGAAAAAACAAAACACCCTAGAAATACGCAAGTTGTCAGTGTTCGTACTTGGTGGTTAACCAACCAAGTAGGCATGACAGCAATGAAAAAAGACAGGTCAAAGAGCAGGAAAGGGCAGTTTTTGAAATAGGGCCTTAATTCCATTCTGTGGCGATTTGAAAATAAGTAGTGTTATAGTAGTAATATTGTTTTTGTTGTTGTTTTTTTTACTTATAAAAACAAAATTTCCATATAGCACGTGTGGTGTAATCCAGTGGTTCTCAACCGGTGGATTCTCAGGACCCACATTTTTTTTCCTTATAATGAAGTTGCGACCCAAATTTAATCCACAAAAATAAAAACGCAAGCCCACTTTCTATCATGTCTAGTAAATAATAGATGATTAAAATGATTGAACTGAATTGTGCGTCCAGCCAAATAATTGTCCATTATTTTCTTGATAAATATATATAGGTATAATTTAAAATCCCTCAAAAAAAAAAAAACAACACAAAACAGGGAAACTGCCTGCGAAGCTGCAACCCAATCAAAACAGCTCAACCAGTTGAGGAATGCTGGTGTAATCCATTGTGACGTTAGCTAACGCTGCAGTTTTCAACAAAGTCTACTTTAGCTTCCTAACCAGGAGGTGTGTTAAGGTGAGCTCAGGTAGCACACAAGCTAATGCGCTATATAGACATGAAGCAACTCCCATGTAGCTGCTAGCTAGCTAGAGGCCAAATCGAAAGACAGGCGTTAAAAAACTGGAAAGAAGAGATCTCACGTACGAATGCAGGGATTTGTGTGCAAAAACCAGAAGGTTGTCATATGTAATGCATGTTTAGTTTTTTTGTTTTTTTTTTTAAATCTTTTTTTTCAGATATCTCCAACCTGCCGACGGGGAAGCCGCTTGCTTTTCGAGACTGTGCAGAGATCCTGCGATCTGGAGTGACAGAGAGTGGAATATATAGCATAAGTCTCCCCAACTCCACCCAGACTGTGAAGGTATTAGCAATGCTTTCAAAGGTCACTGTTCACATATTTCAAATATCACTTAACTGACAATGACATGAAGTGTGTTTGTTCTCCTTTAAATTCTCTACAAGGCTTTTAGCTGTTTTTCCATATGTATACACTCTTATTCCATTTTTTACATTCAGGGGATTTTTTGGACTATGACAAATACTGGGGTAAGGAGTGGGGAGCACACAAGTCTGGTGTAATTGTAATTTGCAGGGGTCCCACTCTGAAAAGGTTGATAGAAGTGCCATGCTGCATTACTGAACGCTAGAATAACACGCAACAGGAGGGTTCTTTTTTTTTTCCTTCTCCCCCCGCAGGCCACTGCAAAGTTTAAAAAAAAAAAAAAAAAGCTCAAGAGGTACCTCTGTTGACCTGAAGTAGCAAGTCCCTGCTTAGTCAAGCACGGCTTCCACCAGCAGGCCAACCTTTCTTTGAATACCAGCTCACATTATTGGCTGGGGGTCTTTGCTGCTGCAGCTTTCAACAGGAAACAAAAAAAGGCTACAACAGCGAGAGTGTTATTCATTACTTTCAGCCTAGTTTGCCGCCTGGCATCGTTTCCCATCACCTCGGCCTTTCTGCCGTTGTTCCCTTTCATCTCCTCGGGGTGAAGCAGCCAGGTGCTACGCAGTGGTGCCATGTGTTCTCTTGCCAACTTGGACCGATGAGCGCTCGCAGTGATGGAAGTTAGTGCCTTCCAATGTAGCTGACAATTACAGCGGCTGTGGCAATAAATGACAAAGACGAAACAAACAACATTTTGTTATTATCAGCAGCAGCATATAAAAAAGTAGAACAGTGTTTTACATCTTCTCACATTGAGCTTTCAAATGTGGTTGTTTTTGTTTTCTCTTAATCAATAAGTCAGTCAATTCTCTTGCACATGATTTCGAGGGATACACACACAGAGGGGTGTTAAAATCCAGAACATCCACAGATCAAACAAATACTCTGAAGCCTGCTTGACTGGTTTGGATTTTGTGATTTTTAAAAATTGGATTATTTTTTTTTAAGCAGAGAAAATTAAATATGACACAGTTAGATAGTGAGTGATAATCACATTTGGCAACAAGAGTCTGATGTGGAAATTCTGTTTCAACACTGAGATGTTTTCATGTGTTGCGCCAGAGGATGATCGCCTTCGAAATCCTACCTGATAAGAGTCACTTTGTCCTGTTGGGGGAAACTCATTAGGTCGTGACATGTCTGCTGGAAGAAAATAACAAAGCGGATTAAGAAAAAAATACGGTTTGAAAAAAAAAATTGATTTAGCATATTTAAGGGCTATGATGATGGAAATGAATCACAACATTGGCAACAACCTTGTATTTCATTTGCAATCACCGGGCAATAAAGTTTCACATTATATGATTATGCAAACTGACAAACCCAACTCACTTCAATAATTATTATATATTATATTATGATAAATGATATAATACTTATCTATCGGTTGATCAATATATATACTGTATGTACATAAAATTACAACTGATTTTGAGCTGTGTCAGATGGAGAAGAAACCCCCTTCAACCTAAGTGACTCTCTCGCTTGCCGTACAATCGCACAACACGCTTCAATTCATTTACAGTGTGTTCCCGAAAATGAAAATCTTTTGGCCTCGCATCGGTGGCCACTCATTCCCCAATTCCCCCATGGTGCGAGGAAAACTTGTGGTTTCTATGGCAGACCTTTAATCATAGACAGCCTGTCGTGTTTCATGTCTGAATGTCACTTCCTGAAAAATCCATTGTGGCTGGGGATGAAGATTGTTAGAATTCTGTTTTTGATGGAGGAAGTCACTCCCACCTTCACTGTAACTGGGATAGGTCCCAACAGAAAAGAAAATGGATGGTTAGTTGATTGAATGTTCATCAAATCCAGGTTAAAGTGTGTAATATTTGGAGATTTTAAGAAGAAACAGCAACATCAAGTGGTTCCATTTTAGAGTTTTTAGTGCCCTTCTGAACTCCATACCTTCCCTCTCCTGAGCTTGCCAGTGAACTACGATGGCCTGCGAGCGCAAACCTGGATACCTCGTTCACCTTCTTCTTTGTTGGTTTATTTAAGGACGCGAGTGTTCACCCTAAATATGAACCAGACTCGCTGGATTGTCAGGCTTCCTTAGAAATATGGTGGTGAATATTTCTAAGGAAATTTGTCAGTGAATATGGCTCTATGTATATTCTTATATACATATAAGAAGAACCATTCTAAGGGTAGGAAACCCTTATACACTTTAATGTGTTTATTTATGGGTTGCATCTTAAGCTATACAAATCATAAACTAAGCCAAATTTTACACACTGGACCTTTAAGATGGATCTGAATTCACACGCAATATCTTGATGTGGCGCCATCAGCTGCTTGTGGTTTCATACTCAAATGACAATGACTTGTCGAGCCATTTACAGCAGGCAACGCACAGGAGGTTGTTACCTGCTTTATCTTATTTTTTTATCCACAGGTATTTTGTGATATGAAGACCAGAGGCGGCGGCTGGACGGTGCTCCAGCGTCGCTGGAACGGCTCGGTGGACTTTCACAGAGGATGGAGGGACTACAAAATGGTAAGACCGGCTCTCCATTTCCCACCTGGCCATCTTCCGTTCTCCGTATCTGCACTAGGCTCCGATAGTGAGCGGGAATAGCGGCTTGGCACGGACAGGCGTGGAATAGCGGATAGCCGGCGATCCCCAGTGGCCTGCCCTTGCGATTGGACACTCACGTGTTCGGCCACAGCCACCCGTGTTATTGCACCTGCTGTCTTTCTACCTAACCTGAAGCACACAAAGGACACACATGGTTCTTTCACTCATTCCTGTGCTATGCTGTCATGTAACAGTCGTACTATCATAGAACAGTCCTCCCAATGAGTTTCAGGCAGATCTACGTTGTACAATTTTTTTTTTTTCTGAAAATTTCAAAAACACGTTGACGCTCAAGATCAGTATTTTTTTTTTTTTCAATCTTTGGGCAACTTGAAATTTTGTGTTCTTTCACTCTTTGTCCTTATCATGGAATAGTCTATACTATCATAAAACAGACCTCCCAGTGAGTTTCAGGCAAATTTTTTATTCTGAGTTTTGACCAAAACATTGACCCCTCCCACACTATTCATACAATGCTATACATGCATATTGAAGTAGGTCGTTCTTTTCAATTTTCAAACATAATGACATTTTACAAACTAATGCTCTGTCTCAAACTAAATTATCACAGGACAGTGATTTCGGTGACCTTTTAAAGTATATATATATGTATGTATATATATATTTATGTGTACTTTAAAAGTATATTCGAAATCACCTTCCCGTGATAATTTAGCTTGAGACAGAGCTAAAACATCATACAATAGTATGTTTTTAGATTCAATACAATTTTTGCAACAATTAATGAAGCTCTTCTTTCCAGATTCATTGTGTATAGGTTTTGTTTTGTGTTTCAGCAAAACACCTACGATGACGTCATTTTTGTACCACAGGAAACAAACAATAACTGAATGACACTTAAATTCCTATGAATGAGCCCTCACTCCGGGAAAAGCCTTCCCCCTTTTCCTTCAATTTGCATAATACGTGCAACTCCACTGAGATCTGGTTTCCCTTCATGAAGTTTTGCAATTTGATTTTTTTCTTTTCTCTCTCACTTCTGTGTCTAATCCAGGGCTTTGGAGAGCCGTCCGGGGAGCACTGGCTGGGAAACGATGTCATCCACAAGCTGACCAGTTCACAGGAATACAGTCTGCACGTCCAGCTCAAAGACAGGGAGGGACCCGAGGCCTTCGCACACTACGACCACTTCTACATAGATGGGGAGGACAAAAGCTACAGGTTAGTTGAAACTGAGCAGAAAACAAAGGCTTGTACCGGTGGTTTGTAGTCGCATCAAAGTTGATCTAAAAATCTAAAAATGATCTCTGGATCGATGCATCATGAGAGATGTTCCTACTTTCAGAAAGCTCTTTCTGCAGTAAATACAACTACATTAAACACATGAAGCAGATAACTATTAGTGCTACTACTAATAGTTTTTTTCATATATAAATTGCTGCACCCAATTAAAATTACTTACAATTTTTAGCCCAATTTCAAGCCCCCAGTCTCCCGTAAATCCCCTCCTGCCAAAAAAGGAATGTGGTCAAATGATTCATTTGCATTCGTACTTCAGCATCTGGAAGTCATTGCTAATAAAAATGTTTTTGCGACACGGAGGAACTGATGATGTATCAATAAGGGATATTTTTTTCCCCAAAAAAACATCCCGACATGAAAAGTGAAAGTATAGTTGTCTGAAAAAAAGAAGAAATGCTGGCCTGACCTGTAAACTAACAAATTCACAAGGAGGGTTCTTCATTTAGTCATTGCTAGACAGCGTTGGGGGGGTGAGGGTCACATAACTCAGAGGAGAATCTAACAATAATGAGACAGGATGACAGACCAGAGTGGAGGCCAGACAGCAGGCCTGACCTCCGCATCCACCGCAGTGCACCAAACACAACTGAGAGACTCACACTGACCGCTAGACAAAAATTTAATAGTGTGCAGCAAACACACAAGCACACAAACTCCGCTTGGCTGCGGCATCAAAAAATAATTGTGCAAATCCATTTGAGGCAGCCAGAGGTTCATTCTCGCTGTTTGTGCTGTTTCACAAAGCTCAGCATGGTGGAGAAATAATGAGAAGTTCTCCCAAGTTTTTTTTCATTTTTTTCTCCTAGGTCTGCCAATGTGTTAAAAAAAAAAAAGTGCTGGATCATTGCTAAGATCTTCTCCAAAGAGGTTAACGTGCTTATCATCCACTAAGCAAAAGTTTCACCTGAGAGTTCACCCACTGCACACAACTCAAAATGGCAAGAGAGGAAGAGGAGAACATCGGTTCCTGCCCTACTTAGGATGCCGTCTGTTCCTGGTGTTGCTCCTGTCAGAGAGGCCCAGAGGCAGAGAGAAGAAGAAAAAAAACGAGTTGCAAACTGTCTCTAAACAACAACCTCAAACTGAGTTTTTCTCACCGCAGCAGAGCTTGGTTACTCACCACTAGGTGTCGTAGTTTTGCAATCCGTGTGCGTATTTTATGGTTTCTGTTGTTACTATCGTGGAGTGACGTGGATGGGCGGGTTGTCGAGCAGCAAACACAGAGGACGCTGTGACACCTTTTCCTACAGTAGACACCATGACAATGCTAGTTTTGTGAACGACAAAAATTACGTTTTTTGCCTGAATTCTAATTAAAAAAATGTTGGATAAAGTTCCTTTAGGGCAGCTTTTCTCAACTGGTGGGTCGGGGAGCTGTTTTGATTGAGTCGCAGCATTATGGGCAGTTTACCAAAAAGGATGAAAAAAATATATTTTAGAGAGAAAATTTTGGGTATTTATTTTGCACGACAGAGAATTCACTTCAATAATTATTATATATTATATTATGATAAATGATATAATACTTATCTATCGGTTGATCAATATATACTGTATGTACATAAAATTACATTTATAAAATTACTCTTACTATATTAACTAGACATGAAAGAAAGTGGGCTAGCGTTAGCGAGCTGTGACTTCATCATGAGGAAAAAAATGTGTGTCCTGAGACTGAGAACCAGTTTAGAGGTTCTCAGCCAAGACTGCCCTACTTACTGCTTTTGCTTGTTCCATTTTTCATCTATTGTATTATTCTTAGGGTGCTAAAATGCAGACCTGGAAATCGGCACTTTATAACATCATTTAAAAAAAAGTATGGGGGAGGAAACAAAAACCTCCCCCATACTGTGATATCATGTTACCACAATGTAAGAAATCTCAAACTGGCTGTTTTTTTTTTTGGGCACCAGCATCCCACAAGATGTGCATTGCCAACGAGCAAAGTTCCTCAGACAAAATTAAAATGTTGACTAAAAAAATTATTAAATAATTAAATAAATCAAAGTTTTTTTTGGAAGAAAAAAAGGCCTGTGGTTAATGTTCTACCTCTGCTCTCCCACGGCGCAGCATTCACGCAGAGCGGTTTAGCGGCACGGCGGGACGGACGAGCAGCCTCTCCCACACCGGCACCCCGTTCAGCACCAAGGACAGAGACAACGACCGCTGCACCTGCAAGTGCGCCCAGCTCGCCTCCGGAGGTGCCGCCACTCTCCCCCTTCCTCCCCCCGCCTCCCTTGCTTCTCCTCACCCCCTACCGTTTCAATCTGTCTCTCCTCATAACGGATCTTTTTAAACACTGCCCCCCACCCCCTCCGCTGTAAACGTCCCGAGGTCTGATTCATGCTCCCCCTGTGCCAATATAAAGTTACTGCTGACCTACAGCTGCGCATTTGGGTGTTGCATTTCATGAGCTCAAATTCAATTAATTCCAACTTCTTTTTTTCTCTCCCTCCCTTCCTCCCTTACCTTGAACTCTCCGACTTGGGTCTCCCTCTGTGCAGGCTGGTGGTTTGAGGCGTGCGGCCCCTCCAACCTGAACGGCATCTACTACCCCAGCTCGTCCAGCACGGCGCGCTACAACAGCATCAAGTGGTACTACTGGAAGGGGCCCAACCTGGTGGCCTCCAGAACGACCATGATGGTGCGACCGGCCAACTTCTGACAGCTCGGCGTCACACTGTCCCCTAGGACAGGAGATGAAGAGACAAAATCCCTTGAAAAACTTTCACAGAGCTGCAGAAGAATGCAGCTCGTGAAACGAGCGAGCATGGATGTTTCAACGTTTGAGCATGTGCAGACTCTCAGAAATGGAAAGGGGGTTGGGGGGAACTTACCATCTGACCAGATCTTCTAATCAAGGCATCTAGACTTTTCTTGTGACCTGGGATCTTTGAGCTAGGATGAAACAAAGGGACCATTAGCTTTCAGCTGGTAAAAGGCACTTACCAAATCAAGTTTAGCATGTTATTAAATCTGTAATCCTGTTATTAAAAAATAAGAATAATCAATAACTACCGTTGCAGTGCTAAATGCAACAGCTTTGTTTCGTATTAATTTACGAAGGGACATTGTAAATTTCTCTGCAAATTACTCTTATTTTTTTTTTAAGATGTACAGTTTTTCTCAGATTATTATTCGTTTATCCTGAACAGCAGTAATTCCGAGAGGAAGTCTTGCCTGGATTAATTCTATTAGCATCACTGGGAAGGAACAGCTATTTCACATAATAAAATCTCTCATAGAATAATAATTATTAATGGTGAACAAAAGAAAACACTTGGAGGTCTCTGCTGCACCCTGGAAGAAGCTTCTTGGGATGAAGCAGCGATTCTTTTCAGATGCGCCTCTCATAAAAATTGTTTGTGAGGCTGCTTTCCCATTAACAAAAAAAACTATTTAAACACTTTATATGCTTTTGCACATGCAATCCACTAAAATGGTTTTGTAACTTCGGTGATCAAAGTTGAACATTTCTTTCTTTTTTTAACTTTATTAAAACAATAAAGTCCGGCCTTTTTTCTTCTTTGCTGTGTGCCAGATGCGAACAAGATGCACATGTTGGATAAAAGTCTGGATTTCAACTGGTCCCAGTGGTCACTATTAGGGAAAGAACTGACCTAAGTAGCAGGGAAAAACAGCCAGAGTGGGTAATATACTATTATAAATATGTTTCCAAGAACAAGAACACATCTATTCATATGTTATGAATAGAGATGGTTGAAAGATTGTTGAAAAAGGACACTCTGAAGTACACTCAGAAGGACACTCATAAAACATTAAAAATGGTTGAAAAAACGTTGAAAATGGTTGAAAAATGGTTGAAAGGACACTCCGAAGAACACATAGAAGGACACTCATCAGAAGGGGCCATCCTACGTAGGACCCATCCTAGAATTGTGTGGCTTCCCCAAGTGCGCACCTCTCGCTAATCGGCAGGTGACCTCCTTAAATAGCCAACACAAAGAAAGAAAGGAATGAAAATACACCACCTTCTGGGGAAATAAAGTACTAATATACTAATAATAACATTCAGCAAACATGATATGAAACATAATAGACATAAAGAAAAGTAAACAAATGGCTCCAACACAGTGGATATTTTGGCTGTTGACATTTTGAGACAAATCCTGGATACCATCACGTAGGAAATGTGGAGGCAGCAGGATGTTGAATTTTTACCTTTAAGGACATTACTGCATCCTCTACTCCAGAGTGGTGATGTGCGGTGACGAGTAAGTGGGTGAAACTTAAATTTTAGCTGAACCTTTAAATCACTAAATCTGACATTAGAGCTGCAGAACTTCAGCGGCATGTCCCTGCTTTGTATTTCTAATTGAAAATGTTGCTCAAGGTAGTAAATCCTCCCAATGAACACACGTTCTTCCATTGCGAAAAAAACAAAACAAAACAAAGCGACTAAATTACAAACATTGTTGCACAGCCGAAGCTGCGGCGCACGCACGGCCCAGTGCGCTCACTCGTGGCGTTACGCTTCAGCATCATCTTATCCTTAAGCTGTAAAAGCCAGCACACACACTGGCACACACACCCACACACCCACTCTGCTTGCATACGCCAATCCCATTGCTGAACAAGTTTATTACAACCTCGGAGGAGGCAGACAGGCGATAGATCACGGCGGGGAGGCCATTGGTGAATCCATCAAAGCGACTTTAATAAAGATGGCTTGATTTGCCCCGCTGGCTCAACAGATGAGGTGCGCAGCGTTCAGGTTCAGTGAAGCAGACCCGAGTCGGGTTCCGCGCACACCCTTCCTGCTTGTCCCGGTCCGTATTTATTAGGTGGGTCATTTGTAGGTGGAGAGTGAGACAGATAAGGGCAGGGCACGTTTGGGAGCATAGCGTCACAGATGAGCCACGTTATTTGTTGACTCCATGAAATGACGACGTAAATTAAGCTACCGTTTGATAGATTATAGCTAATTCTCATCTGCAGCCCCCTGACAGGTCAAGGCTACGACATGGAGTAATAACAGACTGAAATATTCCACACAATGAACATTATCCTATCCATCCATCCATTCATTTTCTGTCTATCTTTTCTATCCGGCTCAAAGGGTAGCACCACCATAATGGATACTCAGCTATCTTTCAGGTGCAGGCAGGTCCAGTTCATCACAGAGGAAAAAACAAAGAGACAATTAGCATCATGTACTTGTCTGGAGAAGAACCAAGGACCCTGGTTGGAATCAAATCTGCAACGTGCTACCCAACAGTATCCCTTGATCTGAAAAATAACAATTTTTTTGCTGTATGTTTTGACCACATGGTCCATGCATAGGCTAGGAACGGGACAGAAGGGGCAACATCAGCTTGTTGTGCACTATTCGTCAGCTGCTGTGCCTCTGGTGTTCCTCTTTATAGGGAGAGAAAAGATGAGGCAGCTGTTGCCACGTCAGGTTTGGACATGATGAATACTAGCTTGAACCACTTGGGGGCAGTAGTGACACAAAAATACTTTTCTTAAAAGGTGGGGAAAAAATCATCAGAATCTTGAGGAGCACTCCTTATCTTTCTGACAGCCACAGGTTTGAGTTATATAACTTTTCATTCAATAACAAATCTATTGGCTTGTGTTGACTCCAGCAGCTACCTGAGCTGTATGGGAGATAACTGTGAGGAGGAACTGCAATATATATTGTTCCTTTTTTTTGTGGAAATAAAAATATATAAGAGCGAGTATTATTTCAATTTGTTAAGTATAAAAGCCGAAAAGACAACAGGCAGAGCTGGAGGCAGCACAAAATAAAATGTTGAGCTTCTCTTTTTCAGTGACCAGGATGGTCAGCATCAGGAATGATGACATCAGAGGACCAGGTGCATTAGAGGCCAGACTGAGGTGGTTTGGACACAAAAAATAGGTGAAAGAATCCTGATGTTGAACTGGCAAGCAGCTCTGAGAGGGAGACCAAAGAGGAGATCTATGGACGTACTGGAAGGGGTCATGAAGTTAGTTGGTGTGAGAGGAAAGGAGGCAGATGATGAGATGGACGCAAAAAAGGAAAGATGGATTAAGGCAGAAAACCATCGAGCACTATTGCTGTCGTTTGTCACAATCTTCATCCGGCTTAATGGGAATCAACATCAAAAGTCACTGCCGCACCGAAGCAGGAGGCCTTTTCATAACCGCGGTGTTATGACTAAAACTCAATTTAAAGTTGCAGTATATATATTGCAGTAACATTCACAGTGATATCATATTACTATAATGCCACACAGCAGTGTTTACTCAGTATGGAGCTTCAGATAAACTCCACTGAGCACTCACACAGTTGCTGTGCTTGTTCTCTCGCAAAGATTTTCCAGATACTGAAACACTTTATTTAATTTAAGGTTGTTGGGGACATACTAAGCAGATTTGTCCTTAAAGGTCCCACAATATTCCAACTTTATTTATTTATTTTTTTTATTTTGCCAGTGGAGTGCACTGCATGATTAACTATCTAGAAAAAAACGCAGTTACTAAAATTTACATTTTGTGTTAATAAGCTGTCAAATTTACATAAAGAGAGTCCAATTCAAGAGGCAGCATACGTTGCCACCAAGTACAGTTGCTTACAACATTGACCTGCTCAGAGTTTTGTGATTATTACATTGAGATCTGCTATCTACTATTTGCAATATCATTTCCAACTGTAGGACACAACTAAATTTCACACACTGTGCAAATGCAAATGTGTAATGCATGAAATACCAATTAACCTTTAATGTAATGTAATTAGTTATGGTTACGGTTCAGTGATGATTGACTAATTTCAGTCTCACAGAGAGACCAGAAAATGGGTCAAGACAAAAGTGTCTGCACATAATATGTGAAAGGATCTGGAATTTGTATGAATAAATAAAATACTTTCAACACTAAGACGTTTACGTGCCGGTAGTAATTAGACTAATTACTTTGCACTTCAGAAAAACTTACAGACAATTTTTGTTTTGCTTAAAAGTTTCCAAGGCATCATCAAACTGTTTTAAAAAATCTATACGTGCAAAGGGAGGATTCAGTGTTCACTCACATATTTTCGCATTCACCTCAGACCTTCAGGTCTGTGGAAAATGGCAGCTTGTCTCCCGGGCAGAGAGTCTGGCCAGGATGTGGAGGATGTGGCCAGAAAACAGAGGAGCTGCTTCCTGAAGTCGAAGACCAGGTAGAGAGACATGTGAGGAAGCAACAAAAAAAGAATAAAAAAATAAATAAAAATCTTGTGCTAATTAGCAGAAAAATAATATTTTAGACTGCTGTTTGAGAATGAGCATTTAGAAAAATCAATCTCTTCAATCAATTTCTCTATTTCAGAACTCCCAATTCACTCAACAATTCTGCATTCGAATTTGTATTAGCTGTCTCAAACTTTTCCACCAACATCCTACAAAAGCGTTACTCATTTACTAATTCAGTTATGCCCAAACTTAGACCTGAAAACTTTGGCTGCTCATACATCATCAGCATCTAATAAACAGGAGGTGACGACAACTTTCAAACCAACACAAGTAAATAGAATGACAAGTGATGTCTAATCGTCATTTCCTCGTCTGTGTATTGTAGCCCCGGCAAAAACTAGCCTAGCCAATGAAACTTAGGTAGCAGCAACATTCTTTCCCCAAAACTGAAATAGAAGTAATACTATTATAATATGTAATCACTGCATTGACAACAAAAAGTATGAGTTGATGGTGTAATGTCTTCATATTACTCAAGTTAGTATCAATATACTAAATCACATTAAGTGAAAAGACAGCCGACCAACATAGATGTAGTTACGTACTCAATCCTTTATTCTTGTTCTGTTGAGCAGGTGTACCTGAACCCTGCACGTAGTTGTGCGTTTACCCCCCCCCGGTGGTGCGGCTGACTAATTACACCAATACATCACAACTCCTCCCCTCTTATTCAAACACAGGCAAACAAACAGCTGCCAACACGGGGCATCATTGAATCAACCCGATATTTCCATCATCTGAACCTGGCCATGTACATTATTTAACATTAACCTTTTTTTTTTTTTTTTTTTTTTTATAGATGTCAACAACCAAAGAAAACTAACTTAGGCTAGGGGGTAGACTGCCCCATTGCCTAGAGTGTGTCAAGGGATTATTCTGCCCTTATCGTCAGACAACACTCACTAACTTAACACATGAACCAAAACATTCAGTTGTTCACAGAGTCAGTTTATCCGGTGGTTTACGGTCCCGCCGAGGGTACCGACTCACAGTCTGTTGGGGTATTTCTGGAGTGACACTGCAGGCTGAATCTGACTGACCTGCTGATGCAGTGATACACTCACTGATTGGGTTGTGTATCTCTGGCTTTCCACCTGCATCAGGCAGAGCAGGCAAACTATCCATGCTGGGTGTCGCTTGCACGTCAGCTGCAGCTTGGATGATGTTAGGGTGACATGCCATCATCTGGTCGGCATGCCGCTTCCACAGGTGTGATGAGCCCACATTGACCTGGTAGGATACCGGGCCAGCTTGCGATGTCACTGTTCCAGCCGTCCACTTTTCCTCCCCCTTTCGATAATCTCGGACCAAAACTGGATCGCCCACAGCTGAATGTTCTGGCCTTGGAGTGTGCTGCCCTGTAAGCACACTGAACATCTTGAGATTGATCAACGATCGCTGCCACACTTGGTTTCAACAGGTCTAGGCGAGTACGGAGCTTGCGGTGAAGAAACAGCATCGCAGGTGTCTCGTGAGTAGTTGTGTGCGGAGTGTTCCTGTATTGGAGCAGGAAGGCATCAAGACGTTTTTGCACAGTTGAGGTCCCCTTTGATGATTTAAGAGAATGTTTAAAAGTCTGCACAAAACGTTCCGCTAAGCCATTTGTAGCCGGGTGGAAAGGAGCTGAGCGCACATGTTTCACGCCGTTTGATATTAAAAAGTTGGCAAATTCCAACGATGTGAACTGTGGTCCATTGTCACTCACGAGCACTTCTGGCACACCATAATGACTAAACAGACCCCTAGGTACCTGAATAGTCTTCTCTGATGTGGTTGAGTTCAATACCATGACTTCTGGCCACTTTGAGTGCGCATCCACCACGACCAGGAACATGCGTCCCTCAAAAGGGCCAGCGAAATCAATGTGGATTCGCTGCCACGGAGCTGTGGGCCAGGGCCACGGATGTAATGGTGTTAAACTAGGTGTTTTCTGGATGCGTTGACAGGACACACACATTTTGCACTTTTCTTCAATTTGAGCATCAAGACCCGGCCACCATACATAGCTTCGTGCCATGGCTTTCATCTTGACCACTCCCAGGTGTCCTGTGTGCAGCTCCTCCAGCACCTGTTGACGCAGCTTTGGTGGGACAATCACTCTGTTACCCCACATTATACAGCCTTGCATCAGAGTCAGTTCATTTCTCCGTACTAAATATGGCGAAAGACTCTGGTCAGACGCCTTGGTGGTAGGAAAACGGCCAGTGGAAACCATCTCCATAACTTGAGACAGTATACAGTCAGATCTAGTTTCTCGCCTCACATCCGCACAGCACATTGGCAAACATTCCAGGTGGTTAATAAGGAACGTGTCAATTGTCCCCTGTTTGTCCTTATGTTGTTCAGGTAAAGGCAAACGGGACAAACCATCAGCATTGCCATGGTCAGCAGCCGGCCGGTACTTGATGGTGTAGTTGTGTGCTGCAAGCAGTAGTGCCCATCGCTGTAGCCTCGCAGCTGCCATGGAGGGAATCGCCTTACTGGGACTGAGTATGGTTGTTAGGGGGCGATGATCAGTCAACAAAGTGAAGTGGCGACCATACAGGTAAGAGTGGAAGCGCCTAACTCCAAAGATGATTCCCAGTGCTTCTCGCTCTATCTGAGCATAGTTTTGCTCAGCTTTGCTCAATGTTCTTGACGCAAACGCAATGGGTTTCTCTTCACCACTCGGCAGTTTGTGGAAAATAACAGCTAGGACAGGCAAGGATAACTGGCAATGTGGAATCATAATGGGCTAGAACACTTTTGCTTGCAAGTTGTTCTTTTGCTTTACAAAAGGCATTGTTGCATTCATTTGACCACTCCCACTTTACCTCCTTATGCAGCAAGGCATTCAATGGATGGAGAATGGTAGACATGTTTGGGACAAAACGTGCGTAGTAGTTAATGAGTCCCAAGAAGGAGCGCAACTGACTTGTGTCAGGAAGGGTAATCGGTTAAAACGGAACAGGCCTTTGTGCGTCGTGATGGTGAGATATTTACGTGACTCCTCGCAGACGGGCACCTGGAGATAAGCCTGTGAAAGATCCAGCTTGCTGAACCGATGTCCTCCGGGAAGAGAAGCAAAAAGATCCTCAATCCCGGGTATTGGGTAGTGTTCAACACATAGGGCCGGATTGATGGTAACCTTGAAATCTCAAGACATTTTCATGTGTCTCGTCTGGTTTGGATCCTGTTCTTATTGTTTTTATTTCACGCCAGTTCAATTTAATTTTTCTTAGCCACTCACGGCCAAGGAGTGAGGGTGAATTACCTTTCACAACATATAATGGCAATCTGATCTTCTGCTTATTTAACTTCACCCAAACTTTCAACATGCCTTCAGGTAACAACACTTCTCCTGTATATGTTTTCAACACCACGTCAGTTTTTTACAATTGTACATGGGCAAATTTGGTTTTGTACAGTTCCATTAATATCAGGGATACAGCTGCACCAGTGTCGAGTTCTATATCTATGAGATGATCTTCAATTCTGGGTCTGACCATCATCAAAGATGATGCTGCATTTTGCTTTTTAACAGCCATCCCTTTTTCCATATGTTTCCTCAGTTAACATTTTCCTCTGAATACTTTCATTGCTGAGGCCACACACAAATCTATCACGCAAATGGATGCCAAAATCGCAGTGTTCAGACAGTTTCTTTAAGACAGCCACGTACTGCGCAACGCTCTCTCCCTCTTCCTGATTCCTCTTGTGGAAACGGAATCTCTCAGCGATTATAATAGGCTTCGGTGAGAAGTGGTCATGTAGAACTTTCACGAGGTCCGCGTACTGCTTACTTCCGGGTTTATCTGGAGCCAGTAAACTATGGAGTAGTCCATAGGTTGTAGCTCCGATTACACTTAAAAACACGGCAACCTTCTTCTCTGCTGGGACATCATTTGCTTGGGCAAAATGTTCAAACCTCTCGACGTAGGATGACCATTGCTCCGCGGACTCGTCAAAGGCGTCAATACATCCGATGATCGCCGCCATTCTCGTAGTCTCTCTCCCCCGCCGATAACAGCTTGGTCACCAATAGCAGCTTCCACGACGTGGTTCTCCGCCGACTCAAACAGCACCAGTAGGTTCTTTAGACTCGTCGCCAGTTTGTAATGTCTTCATATTACTCAAGTTAGTATCAATATACAAAATCACCATCCATCCATCCATCTTCTATACCCGCTTATTCCAATTCAGGGTCACGGGGGTCTGCTGGAGCCTATCCCAGCTGTCTTAGGGCGAAGGCAGGGTGACACCCTGGACAAGTCGCCAGTTCATCGCAGGGCCACATAGAAACAAACAACCATTCACACTCACATGCACACCTACGGACAATTTAGAATATTCAATTGACCTCACATGCATGTTTTTGGACAGTGGGAGGAAGCCGGAGAACCCGGAGAGAACCCATGCAGACACGGGGAGAACATGCAAACTCCACACAGAAAGGTCCCAGGCCCGGGCCCCAAAATCGAACCCACGACCTTCTTGCTGTGAGGCGGCAGCGCTAACCACTGCGCCACCGTGTCATACTAAATCACATTAAGTGAAAAGACAGCCGACCAACATAGATGTAGTTACGTACTCAATCCTTTATTCTTGTTCTGTTGAGCAGGTGTACCTGAACCCTGCACGTAGCTGTGCGTTTACCTCCGAAAGTCAGTGTCGGACATTGCGCTTCTCAAATGCCGCAGTGCAGTCATTACTAAATAAACTGATAGTTTGGAGTTGGTGAAAATAATAAAACAGCAATTGTCTTTCCAGGGAGGATTAAAACGACTGTTTCCATTGTTAAACCTTTGTTTAAAGACTAATAAAGACTACTTTGTGAGTTGGAGAATTGCTAGGATAGCCATATATATCTTCGCAATATGGCCTTTGTTGTCTCAGGGTGCAGAAGGTTGAAGGCCATCACCACAATGCTGACAGGATGGAGGTAGTGCATCTTTGGAGTGTGCATGGAGGAAGGTCCTCCCCACAGCGCAACACTGCGCAGGCTGGCACTCAAGAAGTCTATTTATCCGACCGCGATGTAGTTTGTCCTAATACAGTTGCCGTTGGAGCCTGGACACTTTCCCTAGTCCCGGACAGATTTGCTGTGTCTCAATTCAGGGTCTGCATCCTTGAAGTAAGCATTTTGAAAGGAAGTTGCGTCATAGCACTGCGCGAAGGCTTGACCCAATTCTCAAGGGTGCTTAGGACGCTCAAAATGCGTACTCGGAAATACGCACTCGTTTTAGAAGATTGCAAGGAAGCACCGCTACTATCCTTCGCGTACTTATGTATCCCATGATGCTTTGCGTGCTGCTGCAAAGCATCGTAGGATCCTGAAAAGTCAGCTGAAATTAGCGGCATGTACTGGTAAAGACACAACGTATAAATTTAAGTATTAAATTTCACATAAAGTATCCAGTTTTTAACGTAGGATTTTACTTATTTGATCATCCAACGGCATCATTAGATGGCTAACCAATGGTTAGCTTGATACTATAAAAACGTCACTTCCGGGGTTGGCCAGCCGGAGGGAACGGCGGTGACGAAACGAGGAAATACGCCGAAGGCTAGACTGTCCCGAGTGGTTACCGGGGAGGCGGGGTTTTGTCCGTCCTTCTAGGCTGGGTACTCGAAGAACGCTTCCTTCAGACGGAGGACACTCGGCCTGAAGGGTGCAGACCCTGAATTGAGACACAGCAATTGCGTACCTACACCGGCTGAACATGGCGTTTCTCCCAACGCTGCTGGCCGACATCTTTGACACCCCAATAAATCTCCCCTCGCCACATTCCATATAATACAAAATAATAATTAAAAAAAAGAAACTCAACTCGCCGACGCATGCCGGGACACTAACTAACAAACACACCAATACTTATTTTATAACACATTCATGTCAGTTATTGTCTTTCCTACATATAGAAATATATTATTTTTTTTAACGATACCTGTGGATCGCAGTGACACACCAGACGTTAGCGTTTCACTCATGCTCGTGCTCAGTTTAATGTGAGCTGCGCATGCGCTGTGTCAGGTACGTCTACGTCCACGGCCATCTCACAGCACCATCTAGTGAGGTAAATGTGCATTTTTGGCATGTGTGTGAATGTATGTCTGTGTGAAATGTCCTGTCAAAATGTTCAAATTATTCAATCCAAAAAGTCCCCTGGTTCCAATGTGGTGGCCCGGTCATTTCAATATAGTGTAACGTTCAGGTGTTTCATGTTCTCGGTTTATTCTGTTCCGTGTTTTAGTGAAAGTGTAGTGTAGTGAATGTTGCCCAGGAAGACGACACACCGTAATTGGCTGGGGGCAGGTGTGGGCGTGTCGTGCGGAAGTGGGGGAATTGAGAGTGGCGCGTGATAGAAAAGGAGACAGTGAGAGAAGCGTTCGTTTTCCTTGTGATGTGTTCTGGCGTGGCTGCAGCCCATAGCAGCCTGTGTAACTCTCCGCAATAAAGTGACGGAAAGCTGCCGTACATCTCTGCGCTGTGTCTCGGTGGGGACATTACAATAGTTGCTCACCAAGCGCATACACATTCACACACAATGCTGAAGTGTATTATTTCAAAAACATTCAGAAGTAAAACATACAAAATGGTGGATGTCAGACAAAAAGAAAGTGTTTGAAAATATGTCAAAATTCCCTAAAACTTTGTGCTTCACCCAGTCACAGTACACTGTGCATCTCACTTGTTTCATTCCTGTATTCATCATTCTTCCTTCATCGTTGTCTCTCACAACAGACACACAGACAAACACTCCCACATACAGGGGCACCAGAAAATGCGCCATGCAAGCTCGCAACTTTTTCACAGAACGCTTTAAAGACTTAGAACAACAAATGATTGAAGGGATGCTTTTCAGCCTGCCGCTCAGAAAAGAAGGTAACCATCTTATTTTTTTTGTCTACCGAGATCTGTGCAGAGATGGATTTCTGCCAAGTTCGAGCTCGACCGCAGCGGCCGACGGAATCTCCCTTTGCAATAACAGACAAACAATAACAACATCTGTGCGTGTCTAACATCACCTGGAGCTCTCCGAACCTGCCAAGTCATATACAGTCACGCAGCAGACAGTGGGCCGAGGTAACATGTCACCTGCTGGGATCTTAAATGTCTCGGGAGCCCGGATCCAAAATGTCATGGCCGCCAGGTTCGGCTGCTTTCTGTTCAGCTGTTCTGCTTGACAAAATCAGGTTCAACGTCTGGGCTTCATGCTTTTGACGGCTTTGTGTACAAGCAGGACATGTTTGTTTTCAGAAGGTCAAGACAGTACGTTTGTGAAATGCAAAGCTTTTTTTTTTTAATCTTTCTTATGACATTCTCTTATTTGTGCAACTTAATTTGCATCGCATTCGCCAACAAACCCGGCTTCTTCCTCTTACAAATCTGCAAACCATATACTGTGCGACAAAAAAAACAACAAAAAACAACAATGCCACAATCAACAATTTTACTCTTAGTGCAGCCAGACTGTACGTCGGCTGACGCAGTGCAACAGAGCGCTCGCCTCTGCGGCACCTACTGCAACGTCAGTGTGAATTTTCTCCTGTTGTTCTCTGAAGTAGGGACTCCTCTGCTCTCCCCTGCCCTTTCTCCGCTTCACCGGCCTCTGGGACCCGCAGGAGGAGAATAGAAATGAAGAAAAAGAAAAACACAAAACTGAAAAAACAAGCAAGCAAGGAAGCAAACAAACAAACAAACTCAAGTGCTGCAGTCTAAGAGCTGTTTACTCTGTCTGTAGGCTACATGCTGCTGCTGAACAAATGTGAATGTGTGTGCGCGTGCGAGTGCGAGTGCAAGTGCGAGTGGGCGACCGCGTCCCATTGCTTGCTCGCTTGCTTTTTTTGTTTATTTGCCCTTCCCATACCAGGTGCACTATCGCAGCCTGAGCAGCAGACAATACTTGTCAGTGATAGAGGGAGTGCGCTAGCGATAGCAAGGAAGGAGAGGAGAGGAGGGGAGGCGAGAGTTGGCTGGGAGAGGTGAATGAAAAATTCATATGGCTGCGGGTCCCAAAAGCCCCTCCGTCTTTGCCAGGAGCCTTTCGGCTCCGAACTGCTGGGAAGGTGGGGGGAGAGGAAAACATCAAATGAGCGGAGGATGGATGAGAGCTGACGGATTAGCCATCAAGAAAAACGCCAGTCAACAGCGCAAATAAACACTTTCCCTTTGCATTAACAGGTGTGCAGGACAACAGCTGACTACTAACTGTTGTGAAGTCATCTGAAAACAGGCTGTGATGCAGAGGTTTGGCTATAAATCTAAAGTTTACAAAGTCGGGTGGAATTTTTGGAAAACGTAAAATGTTCACCCTATACTGTGATATTATATCATGACAGTTTAAACACAAATCATAACTGATCCAGAATGTTTTGTGGTAGATACTGGATGAGACACTTTGTTTGTGAGTGCTGTAGCTGATGACCTTGTTAGAGCCTGTAAAAGCCTGTTACACACTGAGGGTTATTTACTAAAAGATTAAACAGTTGGACATGTCAAAGCGTTCAAAGGCCTGGAGAATGTCAAATGACTTTAACCTGAAAACCTAACCTTTAATTTGAAAGGGGAATATCCACTTTTGTGAAGAACATCTTATGTTCTTCGACTGTGTTTGATTCAAATAAGGACAGAATGAAACATAGGTTTTATGAATGACAACATCAAGATAAATGCTTCTCCTTCATAATGGCTCAAATCAGACAAAAGGCAAAACAAATAAAAACAGGGGATGGGAAGCGAAAATAAGAAGACGTAACTTGCAGTGTGCCGCAGTGTTGCTGTAGCCACCACTGCATCCTGAAGGATGCCAAGGCAGAGCAAGTTGGAGGCAGAGGAAGCTGTACCTCTCTCTCGGTGTGTGAAAGTGGGTCAGCAGAAGCACACTGACTTCCTTTTCTCTGTCTCGGTCTCTTTCTCTCCGTATCTCTCTCTCAGGTCCTTCTGAGAGCGCACAGTGTCGGTTGTTTTATTCCAAACTGCTCAGCTCTGCTGCCCGTGTGTGATTTCTTGGCCTGCAAGGGATTTGGCGACATGAAGATGAGCAAGTAAGTAAAGACAAACACAAGAGTGTTGAACGTGGATTGCCAGTCGTCGAGTTGTATGATGATCAACCCAAAAGCAAATCCAATCAGGCTCAGTGATGCACTCGGCATGACAATATTTGACAAGATGGATTCAAACATGGCACTGCATAAATACACCAAAAAACTGACTCACAATGCCAAATGGTTTTAACATGCTCAAGTCTTTGGGGCCTTAAAAATGGGTTTAATTTCTGCAAACATTTTTCTTTGACATTTATCTTTGGTAAACTTGCAGTATCAGCCTCAGATTGAAGACAAAAACTCACAAAACTTTGAGGGAACTTAATATTTTCATTTACTATTCTAAAAAATAAACAAAGCACTATCTTACACAGGGGAAAAAAATGGAATCTCAATAAATTGTTTAAACAAGGAAGATGGAATCCAAGCAGCTTTAAAAAGCAAGTGACAACAGAGCAGATGATAAAATGTCTCCAGTAAACAGAGTAAGACTGTTTCAAAACAACAGATTTATTTCTGCCAAAAGGTTCAATGAGCATAAATTTTAATAATTCCATGCTTAAACGGCTAAACGTTACAACAAGCCACATAAGATTAGTTTTAATGAAGAAATGAGAGCATCTCCAGGGCAACCATCTGTGCCGACAGTTGTGGAATCCTATGGGATGGTTGTGCATGTTTTACACAAATTAACTGAAAAAAAAAACCTTACCTGCAAGTAATGCACAAGTTTCATCCTACAGCCTTTCCCCCTTTTCTCCTTATCCTGTTACCTACTGAGCGAACACACAGGAAGCTCTGGGGGAGTCTTAACTCATCCCTCTTCTAATTAGCATTCATGTCTTCGCATCATTAATTGAAATCATTGGCCATTAATGCTGTGAATAATAATCCCCCCCCCCTCCCCCAACACACACACACTTTGAACAGCATGTTCACACAGAGGCTGCGCTAAACCTGATGAGCAAACATCAAACAGCAGGTTTCATCCGATTATTGCATCGCCACCAATTTACGCTTGTCTTCCAGCCAACAGAGATGAAGTGGGTCCAACCCAGCGCAGGAATTTCATCACCATCAGAGCTTAAAAAGTCATTAAAACTATTGGGAAGTCCAGAAGACTTTGCATTATTAAAGGTCTGCTATTGTGCAAAACTCACAGCAATCTGCGTCTGTCGAGAAAATCGCCCCTTTGCTTCTGCAGACTTTTGAGAGGGTGTGAGCTGAAATGGGCCATTCAGGAAAGCTGCCATTTGTGATGCCACAAAAGCTAACATGAAAGCTAAGAGCCACTTGGATAGCTTTCAACATCCTAGGGGCCAATTCAATCAGAAAAAAAACTGTTTACATGACACGATTATGATCAGGTTGGTGTTTAATCTGATTACCTGTAACCGCACCTAATATAAGGGCTGATGCAATCAGCCAATCTGCTGCCGCATGACATAAATATTTCACGACATGGACCGAAATGGAGATGGGACCACTTGTGAAAAAAAAAGAAAAAAAAAAGGCACTTGGCCCAAGTTGACACAGCGGAGGAATCTCAGGGTTTACTGAGGGTATTATGGCTGTGTGCGAAGGGCAAAAGCCTTTTTCACGCAGTGGTGACTTCCCCAGACCCCCTCCTGTCCCCCTCCAACTCCCCCTCCCCCGCTTTCACTGTTGGTTTCGACGAAGGTAATGACGTCCCCTCAGCGCGCACATCCATCTGGAGGGACTGTTGGTTTATCCTCACGGTCAGGATAGTCGTTTCACCGTCACCGCTCTACGAGGCCCCGGGGAGCCGAACGGGGGCTATTTACCAACACTGTAAGACATATGGCACATAAACACATAACTACTCGAATTGTACGCACGCACACACACACACACACACACACACACACACACACACACAAAATACTTGAGTCATTTACCAGTGTGGCACAAAGGAATGCCGGACAATATGTCAAGGAAAATCACATTGAAGGGGAGGAACTCCATGTGTTTCTCCGTGTGACATGACGAGCATGTGGCCGGGGCAGCGCAGCGGTGGGCTGAGCCATGATCTTGAGGAAGCAGGCTCAATGATCAAGAGGACTTCTGGGAGACAGAATTGACGCTCTTCCCCAAACATCCTTCCACTCATTCCCAGAGTCCTCTCCACAACCACAACCCATAAATCACAGCGGCCAGGGTCCCGGCGGGCCAATACTGATGAGGGACCTTCAGAAGCGAAAGTGCTCACTGACAAATAGCAGTGTTTTTAAAATACAGCCATGGGTATATATTTCACGTGCGAATCATCCGGTGAGGAGCCGTAAAGGGAAAAAGACACTCGTAAGGGTTTTGACTGAACCTTCTGCCCCGTCACGGTCAATCAAATCGCGTCAATCAGACCTCTCCACTGCCGCTCGACTGGCTTGACAGGAGCGTAAGGTTTGCCATCGGCTTGAAGGGGGACACTTCACCTCTCTTTTCATGAACAAATGTAACCCAGTGAGACAAAATAAAACTGCTGATTCCCTTTTATGCAAAAAATTCCATTTACCGCTGAGAAACTGCCCCAAAAGAGTGACAAAAGCCCATTCTGCATGTCTTCCGTCAGCTACACCTTTCAGAAGGTGCCAACTAAAACAGAGAGTTTTGTGAATGTGTGGTGTCAAAAAGGGAACCAACACTTGGTCAGTGACAACCCTCTGTGCCTCTTTTTGTCCCTTTCCAAATTTGTGGAAGGTCTGCAAGAAATTAAAACCAGATGGCTCTATCTATCTATCTATCTATCTATCTATCTATCTATCTATCTATCTATCTATCTATCTATTAATAATCCATTAAATGTGGCTGTTTCTATGGAGTCTAGCATAAAAAGGTTTATATTAATTTGAAGGTCCGTGAAAGATATTTGTGATCATAAAGCTGTGGCAAAGGTTTTTTGTTTTTTTTGTTTTGCCCCTGAAAACTCGGAACTCGTGACTCACCCTTCCTTTGTCCAGAGCTACGACCCTGACGGATCTCCCTTCCCTCTAAATCCCACTCCGGATCACTGTGAGTCTGAGCCCAGAGCCGGAAGCCCAGCCGGCAGGCACCAAGACAACTGTCCACGACACATGTTGACCAAGAACCCCTCACTCCGCTCCTTTTTCACTCCCCCTCTCTATCCCAGTCTACTTTCCTGCTACCTCATCCATCCCAACACTAACTCTGCTGTGAGTGACAACCAGAGACATTCGTCTCACGGGCCCAAAGCCTCCCGGACGGGTCCGAACCTAATGTGAGACGAAGAAAAGCCGAGGTGGAAGCTGCCAAAGCACGACTTCTGAACAGTCCGATCCATCAATCAAGTTTGACAACAGCATGCTGCACTGCTCGGGGAATGATGTGGGATTTGTAGACCTCCGCTTGCCCTCTCTCCAACTCATTTTACAGCCAATGAGCCCTACACACAATACCAGCATCCCGGAGCAATTTTTAATTCAGCCAAAAATGTTTGCAGAAGTTTCACGGCAGACCACTGTCAGTCGTGATTTATGGCTCAATTGTAAAATTTCACCCATTGATGGAACCATCAGTCTTACTGCAGGCTGCAGCTGATCCTCCAATCGATGAGCTGTGTGTGGTACCAACAACGATAAGGCGTCGGGGTTGCCAAGTTATGGCCAAAGGGAGCTTCAACAGCAGTGAATAAAAGAAAAGAAATGAAATGAAAATTTAAGTAGAACAAGACGACAAGGTGTTTCATTTCTCCTCTGTAAAGATTAGGGATTAGGGTGTTATAATATCCCAAGACAGAGTGTTGCGCTGCAGCGTAGAAAGATTTAAACTTCACTCCTTGGCGTGACACTTTTACAAAGAAAATTAGGTTTTTTTTTTAAGTACTTAAACAGCTGAGAAAAAAGGCATCACAATAGGGGATTTAGGTCAACATGGATTTACTCAGCATCCTCCCATTATTGGAACTTTCCCCCGAGGTTGGAACGCTGCAGCTTCATCCCACGTAAAGATAAAAATCAGGAGATGAAAGACAGAGTGTGCTGGAACCTGGGGAGAGCTACTTGTTAAGCGAGTGTTGGATTAAAATGCATTTACACTTCTGTCTCTGGCTTTAGTCGAAATAATTATTTTTTCTTGTGGCAATTTTTGACAAAGCTTCTGTGACAACATGTTGTGGTTGTGTGAGGCATGCACACCAAAACGTCCCCCTAACCAGCTTATGGTGTAGTGAACACTGGTATACAAAATTATAGTGCGGTATTTTTTTTAAAAATAAAGTATTATTATTTATGGATAAAACTGAATTGAAAGTGACATATATGCAGCCTATGAGAAAGATTTAATGCAGGTATTTTATTTAGAGTGCTAAAACAGTTACATCAATTGTTTTGAATGTGAAAAATAAGTTTCAGAGTGTTAGCGTCACTTACAAAATAACAACAAAAACTGAACAGAAAATATTTGCAGACATGTCATTGCACAACAGCAGAGAGTAGGAAATGCTATTTATAGTCTCACATATTTTGCGCTTGCTCAACAACATGCACCTGGGAGTTGAGGTAAAGCCGCCAGGTAATGCAGCGGCGAAGAGCTTCATCATCCCAAGGTGTGCGTCGAAATGACATCCATCAGCTGGGAATGCGGCATGGATATCTCTCAGCGCTGCCGCCGCCGCCGCTGCTGCGGCTGCTGCTGCTGCAGCTGCTGCTGCTGGCTGCTGGCTCCTGACGCCAGCGGTTTGTTCCATTACCATTCCACTGGGTTTATCTAGAACATGCCTTTTTCCAGCTCATTATGCCCACTTTAGTCCCCCATAAGGTCATTAATCCCAATCACGGTGTTCATTTTCACACATGCCAAGGCATTATTCACCACTTGGTGTCTTTTTACCCCCTTCGTTGAGCTCGACAGCACTTCACATTAGGAGATTATTGCCGAATGATGCAAGAGTATAGCTTGCTAAACATGGGATTTAAAAAAAAAGTGAAATTTTGTCTTCTTTTGCATTCCGGCAGCCCTCAAAATCCAGAGTTGGATTTGCGAGGCGGCTCCGCTTGTCGGTAAATGGTTTCTCCTTTATCCGGAAATATCTGTCGTGCCGGAGAGCTTTCCAGCTTCAGTGTTCCGCGCTTTATGGAGATTACAGCGACTTTGGAAAAACAAAGTAGCAAAAATCTGCCAAGGTGAATCTGGGCAAACACAGGCCACACGGTGGAGAATCGAGACAGGCGCACCACGGGCGTATTGAAAGCAGAATGAGATGTCTGGACAGATTTGTGTGCATATGATTACGCTTGTGAGGGCTCATTAATCTAGACTTGTGATGTTTAGCCCAGTTATGTTCAGCTCTGGGATGCAGGGCTGCAGAGGTGCTAAATAAGCAGAGCAACAGGGTTGAGCACACAGCCAGAGATGGGGGAATGATCAATGTGTGATCTGAGTTAATGATCAGTGCCAGGAGAAAATTTTTTTTGTCTTGGGGAGGATTTCCAGCCCTTGTTTGTTCTGCTGGAAATAAGAACTTGGCACCAAACAACAGATGAAGACAGTCACAGGAAGCAAAAGAGTCTGTCAGGAGTGTTTGTTTTTAAAGTGGTATGTAAGCAGGCAGCAGCCCGCCTATCCTCACTCTCAACACACACACACACACACACACACACACACACACACACACACACTGGTGCAGCTTAGTATTCGCACACGACCATGTGGTTGTGAGGGAATCAGGCCGCAGTGGATGGAGAGCAGAAGCATAATAGAAAAACTCATTTAAAGGGAACTCAGGCACCTCAGACCAGAGAGAGCATCCCCTCCGGCCTGAATGAAAGATCATGTTGAACTGGTGTGTGTGTGTATGTGAGCGTGTGTGGCAAAGAATAAAACGGAATAAAAACAGTCTAAATATGATAAGGAAGGATGAAAAAGATGCAAGAAATCTAATAAAGAAGGCTGAGTGTGCAAAAAAGGGAACATATTCAACAAAGTCGCCAAACTCCCCAGGCTATGATTTTTTTTTTTTCTGCGTCTACCTCCATCCGTCATTCAGGATCTTTCACAGTTTGCAATTTTAACAGCCAAAGTGCTCTTCCTGCAGTTTATTTTTTCCCCCCACAGTTATTTTAGGATTTCCCAGTCACTGTGGACTTGTTTTTTTTTTTTTTTCCTGGCCAGCTGTATCAAAACCTGCCAAAGACTTTTGGTGCTGATATTTATTTGAATTTTCTTTTTCGAAACCAGAGAGAACATTCATAAAAAAAATTAAAAAAATGAGGATTAAATAAGTAGTAAACAAAATGCTGAACCAACTTCAAAACGAAATTTATTTCGCTCATGTGACTTAGCATACAAAAACACTTCTAGTTATCTAAACCAGTAGCTACATGTTTACGTGAAGAATGTGAAGATCACGTAGTGCTCTGCAGGCTGCTTGCTCAGTGGCTGAAGCTGAAAGCAAAAAGCCAAGGCATATTATTGACCTTTGTTTAGAATCAGATAGATGAACTCAGTGAGTCAGTGGCTAAAGAAGCAATAGGCCAACTGCAGTCGATCAGGACCCTGCCGCCACTAGGGGGACCGAACGTCCACGCGTTGGACGCTGCAATAAAGGAGCAGCTGACCTCTGCTCTGGGTCTGACCCACCATCTTCCAATTCCGGAAACTGTTATTGACGTTGAAAGGAGTTGATCCTTTGGGCTCATAGGTATAGGAAAAGGAAAACACGGAGGCAGCATCTCTGCCAAGACAAGGCGGCGTTAACACTTCTGGTATTTAGCAGGCAATTACCATTTAGAGCAACGAAACCCCTCCAGTTCCTCTTGAACTGCGTCCTGCCTTTTCAGCTGCAAACGTCTCAATGACGAAGTGGTTTGGAGCCTCTGTGCACTAGCAGGTGTCTTTGATATTTCATCTTGTGACCAGAGACTGTATTAGAAGATGGGCATATAAGATAAGATAAGATGGACAGAGCCACTGACTGGCTCTACCTTCAGCACCTTGTTGGGATTATGCTTTGATTTCCATGCAGTTAATTAGCTGCACTGCCTTACTTACGATGAGTTGGAAACAGATAAAACCATTCTCTGTAATGAAATCAGGACAAAACATAGATGAGGAATATTAATTCATTTCCTCTTTACTCATTGACAGACAATAATTCAGAACAATTTTGCAGCCAATATAATTTGCTTTGTTTTTTTTTTGTTGTTGCTTAGATAGCTTTGTCTATCTTTAAATGTAATGGGATCAATCACTGCAGACTAGTGTGGAGCTGAATGACTGAGTGAAGAATGTCAATGCATTCATGTACAATTACATAGATTCTTTTGTATTCTCATACCTTTTTCTTTTTTCTTTTTACAGCTAAATGCACTATGTGGTACTCTTGGCTTTATGTCAGCTTTTCTTTTTTTGTTTGTTTTCCATTTTGTTTTGGGTTTTTTTTTCTGCCATGTTCTTTTGCACACTTGCTTCCAGAGAAATTGTCATGCAGATGCAGAAAAATGGCATCTGGGGAGGCGCCATCTCTGAATTTATCCAGCCTCATAAATACAGACATGCTTCTGTTTCTGAAATGTCACGGTGAAGGGTCTCTGAATAAAACATCTGTTTCTCACCATAAAAGGAATCTTCCCGAAAATGAACCAGAGAGAAATCCTCTTGAGACATCAGCTCTCAGGGTGACTGACCCTTCCAGCAACTTGAGCTATATTAAATCACACAAACATTCACAGAGAAGTAAAATTGAAGCTTGGAGGCATTTGTTGCAGATAAGAAAAGCTGAAGCAGCCTATGCTCTTCAGCTGTTTAGTGTTGCGTATTCAGCCTTACAGCTTTAGCGTCCTTTTTTTTCTTCCAAGTTGTCCTCATTAACAAACTTCAACCCCTCTCCCCCAAAAAAATGCTAAATAGGGAGCTATTTTCCTTCTTTTCCTCTTGATAATAATAATAATCACCCACATGTACATTCCGTTGAAACAAGAAGCAAGTTCAAAAACGTGGGAAGTATTTTCCAATTTTCTTTTCTGTATCTTTATCCCTTTACATTTCATAATGTAGCTTTAACTTTAATTATCTTAACTGATTGTGCTTTTTAAATTTTTTAGGCCAAACAGTTGGTTTTTGTTTGTTTGTTTTTGTTTTTTTTGTTTTTTTTAATCATTTTTATGGATACTGGAATCTGATTTAGTTGTTCAAAAGAGAAAAAAAATACTTCGTGATTTTTTCTTCTTGGGATCACAACACGTCAATATTGAGAAAATTTAAGATAATTTTTGTTATCGTGATATTTTTGTATATTGAGAAAATAATCTCAAAATGAATACATATTAATGAAGAACAGTTCTCGCCTTTGCCAAATAAACATTTTTACAAAAAGTTAACTAAAGGAAAATGATATATTAAAAAATTATCCCTCCATGAAATCAGCTTCTTTTTCTGAACACACAAACACAACACAGAGGGAGAGGAAGTAAGGGAGAGAGAGAGAGAGAGTTGAAAGGCTTTTGAAAGTTTCAAACTATTTTTGGGGCTGATTTTTCTTTTTTTTTGAATTTTTTTTTTGAAGTTTTTTCAAGTGATTAATCGCAGCCCATGGATGTAACGTCTCTTCTACCCCTATGTAAGTGCTTCTAAATTTACAGCTGGGTCTTACAGTGTCCAGCCCAGCGTGACTTGGTACAGGCTTAAAACAAACGACTCCAGCGTTGAGCTCCCATTGAGTTTTTAATCAAGATTCCTATTTTGCTCTGTCTCCTCTCACAGTTCCCGGCCTGCTTGCAGATTTCACAGGTCAGGGAACCATTCAGAAAGCTTTAATTAGCTTTCTCAGGCTAATGAGTTCCCAGGCATCATACAAATTGTTCTGTCAAAGCCTGACTTTGAGCCACTTCTTGCCAGGACCCCTGGTTGTTTGGGTGTGTGCTCAACAGGAAAAAAGAGGGTGTGGGTGCCTTCTAATCATGTTTAAATTCATTACCCCCTAAGTGACTGATGTTTCTTTCATCCCAGCCATTTTGATCCATTTATTTGGAGGTTAAAGCTGCCCCCACATCTTTGACCTGTGACGGACCTGTTTGGCAAGATTTTCATTATTTACACAGCGGTTGGTTTGTTTTGGGGGGCAAAATAGATGCGACCAGCATAGGAGGTCATTTTGGGCCTTCGGAGGAGTAAATTCTAGCCATCAAGCCTTGAAGGGGCTGCACTGACAAAACAAAAGCTTTGTTATAAATATAAAATATCTCAGCCACTCTGCCAGAGATTGGCATAAACATTGCACTGGTGCCACCTAAACCGGTAACTTGTCTCAAATGAAGAGTCTTCATTTATCTATTTATTTGCATCTTGCCGGGAAATTGAATTCCACTGGCAGAGTGGTACATGTGGCGTCTGGTGGCCTGGTGTGTCTGTGCGTGGGAAAATTGGGGCATAACAAGGCGGCGGGCGGCGGAGATGGCGGCGGCGGCAGTCGCTTTACGCTTTGTCACATTCACAAAGAAGGCATTAGGGCTCTGACCCACTTCAAGCAGTGGCGGCCGACTAATGCTGCCGGTCTCTAATGGTCGTCGTCATCGTCTCTGTTCTCCCTGTCAGCGTCATCGCATTAACCACTAAAAACACGGCGCGCCGATTATTAGGCTGCCATTAATCTAATGACTCTTTATGTCCAGGCACCACCGTTTGGAGGCGGCAAGGGGCTCAAGGACGGAGGTGGAATCACCTGCAGTGATGTACCTCTCTCTCCGTCACCCACCTCCTCATCCCCAAACCTCAACCCCCTCCATTTTTTCCCATCTTTCTCTCTGATGTGAAACTGATAAAGCCTGAACCTCACGCCTGCTTGCCGTCAGGTCCCTGGCTAATGGAATCATGCGCTGTTGACGGATAAACCCTCCGAAAATAAGTTGTCAGAGAGGCGGGAGCACTTTGTCACCTTGCCCCCGTGTGAGGCATTTCCTTGACCCGGCCTGCAATCCCATAGGAGGGGTTCATCTACAGCGGCCTGGAACCACTTTGACTGTTTATTAATGTACACTTGTTTTTTTTGTTTTGTTTTTTTGTCCAACATGTATTTTGCAAAAAATTTTCAGTGAATATGCTTGGAATGTTTTCCTGCAAGGAGCAACAATATGCCTACTCATGACTGACTGCCATCTCTTATGTGCATCTCCGAAATCATGAGTGATTTTGCCAAACCTGAGATGGGTTGCAATGCATCTTTTCATACTACTGTACATTCTAGAGCTCTGTAGTCCTATTATCATTATTATCAGTTACATTGAATTGATCAAATCAGGCTGCTCCACTGACGAAAAGATTTGAAAATGGGTATAATATGCAACCATTAAGTTTTCCCAACCTTCCAAGGGTGACAGCTTAACATTACAAGCGGAGTCATAAAAGCATATTGATCTAATGTTCTCACTCTTGCAAAGCCCAAAAGCTCATTAGCAAAATGAGAAGAAAAGAAAAAAAAGTGTCAGGATGCATAAATTAGTTTTCAAAACCATTCTGGCTGATTCCAGACGGTGTGAAAAATAGAATGTTATAGATGTTTACGCAGTTATAGAACCTACTTGTGTGACAAGGACAAAATATAAGAAGACCGCCTGGGTAGACAAGTGGTGTGCCCGTCTGTTGTCAGGCTAAATATATCTCAGTCTGTGGGTGCACCTTTCTACAGGGCAGTGAGAAATTCCCCAGACCACCTCTGGCCAGCAGAGATAGACAGTCGAGCTTCAGAGCTTGAGAAACACAATGACTTTCAGCGACCTGTCTTCCCCAGACTGCAAAAATCTTTTCCTACTTTAAGCCGCAGAGGATCTAATGTTCTGTGCAGGACTTCTGCACGTATACACCGACCCAATCAATATTGTATGTGAGGGGAAGAAATCTCTTGCCGCGTCTGCATTCACCATGGGCTTATTCCACCAACACTCCATCTCCCGCAGGGAGAAATGAAATTAAACAAGAACGGGAAACGCGGGCAACGTTGTGCAGCCGCTGGGCTGCTCAGATTTCAACTCTGGAATCTCACTCGTTCATCTTGCCACCCGCCAACTGAAAGCACGTGCAAGTGGCCTTAAATTTTCCTACTGTACTTTACATGGTGGGGGACAAAAAGATGTTAAGTTACAAAAGAGAGAAGCGACCACAGTAGAACGACAGGGAGAGGAAGCTAGCTCGAGTTTGCAAACAATAGCAGCTGCTAAAGAGATTGGCATGAATGCAGCTGTACTGTAGCTGCAGTTTAATTTGGTAGTTCTTGTAACGCTAAAGAAGAAACTAAAAACGGCACTAATATTCTTGGAGTACATCACTTTTCCTCCATTTTGTTCTATTTTGCAAGGGTTAACACGATGGTACATAGCAGCTAGCTACAAGTCGATAAAGCAGTGCTCATGAATGATATAGGAGAGTCATCCCCTTAACGCACACTTTTAATGCTGTTTTACCAGATAGATAAGATGAAGCAATATTCCAGTTGGCAATCTGAGTTAGTATTGCCTAGCATACACTTCCTGCCCCTCCTTCCGCAACATTCCCTCAGAAGAATTCCGTATCCTCGGTGCCAGAACCTATAAACCTCCGGGCAAATCCCTCAAACACATGCACTGCGACCTCCTTTTCCTCACTTTTATATTTGAAAAAAGGATCTAGCAATTTTACAAACATCAATTTCAGTAACAGGAGCAACACAAGCAAAAAAAAAACAACAACAACAAACAACTAGGACAGGGATCTTCAGCATGCCAGATCCTTTGGGCACATTACCGCAGGGCTCCACCAGGAGCCACTGCAGATCCATCAATGCTACAGACAAATGGAGACAGAGGAGGGAGGGGTGTGGGGGTCACCAGTGTGTGTGTATGTGCATGGGTTGGGGGTGGGCATGCAGTGAGGTAAAAGGGGCTCGATGTATTAGATCAGCCACCCCACTGGTTCTGTAGACCGACAGCTGTGCTCTCTAAACCACTTGACAAGATTAAAAGTCCAAACATATCAACAAATACACAATCTGCGTCCGGCTTGCAACGTAGCTAACTCCCCCCCCACCCTCCCTACCCCCACCCCGCACCTTGTGAGATGAGGCGGAGGGGTGGCTTCTGTTGGGGTGGGGGTGTGGTGGGTGCCGGAGCATCATTCAGGGCTGCTTATGAGATGGCAAAGTGTGACCCACTTCAACGGCGCAAAATGCGAAATTCTAATGGCATTTTTGTAAATCCGGAGTAATACCCAATTAAAATGGATCGAGGCACCAGTGTGTGTGTGTGCGCTTGTGTGTGTGTGTGTGTTGGGGTGGGGGGTTGGGGTCGGGTGGAGGCGTGTCAGATTACAGATCCACACCAGCACTCAGCGGTGCCTCTTTCAGCACAGAGTCGTCCTCTTCAAGCAAAAAAAGGCATCTATCTGCACCCCTCCCCCGCATCCCGCACCACCACCATCACCCTGCACCCAGCTGCATTTTTTATTTTTTTTTATTTTAGTTTATTTGGTCTGACATTAATGGGGCAACTGATGGACAGGCAGCTTGGAGCAGCCCAGAGGGGAAGGGGAGGGAGGAGGTTGGAGGCGGGGGTGTTTATTTTATTCAGACAGCGAGGAGGGAAGGTCAGCACGCTCGTAGCTCACCTGCTCTTTTTTTCCCTCTTCCCCCTCCCGCCCGCCCCCCCGCCGGCCCTCTCGACCACTTCTCCGCTCCCCACTTCTCATCTTTCCAAACCTGATTTCCTCGCCTCGCTCCATGTCTCGCACGTCGTGTTTTCTGGGCGAATCTGAGAGACTCTGGCAGAATAGTCACTCCCACCTCCCCACCCCCGACCCCTGATGGTGGACCGGCGGCTGCGAGGGAAATTGGAACAACAAATGAGTGTGATAGTGATACGCCAGCATAATCCCTAGAGGAGTCTCGACCAAACTGCACACTGCCAGGAGGAGAGCTTCTTCTTTTTTTAAATATTAGCTTGGACAGTTATGTATTTATTTTTTTTTAGAGAATTTTTGAGAAAACTTTTTCTGAATTATTCCCATTATTTTGCAGCACTTAACTCCAGGTACTGCCCAGTTAGGGTGGGGGTGTCCATATCATCGGCTCACCAGGTAGGCCAGCGCGCCGCATGCCGCCACAAGTCTAGAACCGCATTAGGCTGATGGAGGAGGTGGAAAACTCGGAGTGAGCAGGAAGGAGTTGCAGCACAGCCACACGCCACTAATGGTGTTGAGAAGTGCAGCAGCACTCGGCAGGTTTCCCTTCCATTCTCTCCTCTCTCACACTTCGATCCGCTTCCAGCCTCAGAGCAGGAGGGGGTCAGGGACGTTGGGCCTGCAAACACGCAGAGGTCAGACGTGTGACTGTGAGGGCTGCTGCTACGCTCTCTAGTCTTAACTAAAGACCATATAGCACAAACAACTAAATGACAGCTCAATGCTAGCAGGAAGCTAGAATTGAAGCTAGAAAAGTGTTGTGAACAGGGCGATGAAATTGTTTGAAAAGTTTGAATTTGTTTAGACAAAATCACACCAATACCTTTTTTTTTGTAATGATGGTATGAAGAGCAGCTCAGTCCTGGAAAGGACTCTGGGTGGTGACGCCGCCTCCACAACACTGTGGTACCCAATAAGCAACAGGTGCCAGTTTCATAAAGGTCGTTTATGCCGACAGCCATCAGACTTTTGCGACCAAGGTTTTATAAGAGGCACTGACATTTTTTAAGAGAAGCGGCGGGCAGAGAGCATCAATCTACCTGCTGTCAACGGCAACATTATCCCAAAAGACCCGAGAAAGGTGCTAGTTTCGTGGCGCGCCTGACAGTCAAAGTCACAGAGGGGGTCTGGAAGGCGGCCAAGCACTGTCAGTGAATTGTTCCAACAACCAACATCGCAGTTGGGAGCCAAGTAACCCGAAACAGGTTGAGGTACTGCAAAGAAACCAAATGCATTACAATCAAGACAATTATCACACGTGGCCTCCTGGAAAAGTTTCAATGAGATAAAGGTAGAGGTGAGAAAGAGAGGAAAGGACAAAAGGGTAAAATGGAGTTAAAAGGAAGCGGTTGTTTTCGGCAAGCCCTTAATTATCCCTCTTGTTATTTACTCTGCCACCTCCTTTTCGGCACTGCAGGGCCTTTAACATCCTTAATCAACCTCTGTCCCTCACAGATCCCTGGCAGGCGGCGTCACTCGCCTACATAATTGACTCATTGGGTTCGAGAGGCAATAAAAGTTTATGACGATTAAACATAACACCAAGCAGACTGTCTGTTTTTTTTTTCTAAAAAAAAAAACAAACTAATAGCGGTGTCAAGACAGGTTGTGAACCGATAATTAATTGCTTACTCTGGGGACGTCTAATTACCAATTGCTGGTATTATTAGCTGATTAGCGGATGGATGTGACGGTTTCAAAAAGCCTGTCAGCTGACGGGAGAGAGCGGACGGGGCATCGGCCAGCTCGCGGGCGTCGGCTTAATTGGTCTTAGTTTTTGAAGTGTGCAGATTGCAAAGTCAGATGGTGTGCTAGGAGGTGGCGGCGCTGTTGTTTGTATTCCCATGACTCTGGGTTGATACTGGTACAGTGGGGACAAAGATGCTGGGGATAACTGACACTGACTGTGCAGCTGCGACAATGCCAACTGGATTTTTGCGTATCGTGCATCATGTTACGGGGACAGTGTGGCAATGAATCTCATCAAGTGTTTTCTATGGCGTCTGCTGGCCTGCAGGACATTCTATATTGGACACAGTATTATCCAGGTGACATCTTGGGGTCAGAACATCGGGTGGCAATAGCCACTTTCTTTTTCCTGACATGAAATTGGGTGTATTTTTAGAGTTCTATCTGAAATTGATATGGGAAAGGGGGATGTGGGGGGACTGCTCAGTGATCCGTCCCGCGGTTCCAACCTTGGTAGCCACAGTGACAAATTTAGACGTAGAATGTTTTCCTCCAACAAATTAGATCAGGCCAATGGGCCATGAAAAACTTGTCCCAGTGTCCCTGGGAACAAGAAATGAACTTGTTCTGTCAAGAGTCATACTCTCAACTTTATCAAGTCGTTCCAACAGAAGAATATCCTATATTACAAATCACAGGCTGACTCTGTTCTTTCTTTTTGTGTATGTTTGTTTGCTGCCTTTGGGTAACTTGAAGGGTGCATTGTAAGCTCACTGACTTCACAAAAGAGGGAAGTAGAGATGTTCACTGTCTCTATGCATAAACATTTGAGTGACACCCAAATATACCCTATATTCTCAAAAGATGCTTAGGAGTAAATAGACACTTATACCCAAGGACACAGGGTAACTATTTTCTTCATACCCACACTGACAACACAGCCATGGCATGAGATTTAACTAACAGATCTAAAGTCAGTAAACTGGAAGCACACATCAAAGATTTATTTAGAGCAAA